>JAHLJT010009436.1:149109550-149715049 GCA_031308135.1 Acheta domesticus | reverse complement strand
GCATTATTATACAAGCGGCCGTATCAATTTTTTAAAATTTTTAGGAGCGATCGTAATACACAATTTGTATACATACTTTGCGAAGTTTCAGAGTACGATTGGATAAGAATAGATTTTCAGAAAAGTTAATATCTTCGTGAAAATGACTACAACACCTTCCTAATACAAAAGCACAGTAAAATTGGGAGGAGTGAGAAATTACTTCTACTTTATCATATACATGTTTGACTACAAAATATCTACATGGAATTACAAAGTTTTCAAGGATTGCACTATTTGTGTTGTTCCGATATCATATCTCTTCTATACATTATGCTCTACGGAAAGATAACGGTTTAGTAATATTTATAAGATACCATCGCCATACATTCCCGTTAATGCGCTACTAATAGTCAAACAATTACCCCCAAAGGTTCTTAAATAGATTTAAGATGAAAACTGTAGAATTTCAGTTTATATTTTCAGTATACACACACACACACACACGCTTACTGCATGCATACATGCATCACACATTACAAGCTATTATATTTACTGCTGCTCTGATTTAAGTTCATGGTGGGATGTTGTACAGATTTTCAAGAGTCAAACGTAAGGAATTTCGTTTCCAACGTTATTCTTCGTTGTAATTTCAAAATCACATTTAGAAGAAAAGATCTCTCCAAATGATGTTTTTAAAAATACATTAAAATAAACACCAATTTGCCAAATACATTCAAGTTTTTAAACACTTCAGATAACACGGCACTTTTTACTATAAAATTACACATCAAATTGAAAGTTCAAGAAAATGTACGTACATCAGTGATTTAATACAATGATTAATTATGCAATATTTTAAAAATCAACGCATTGTGATAGAGGGTGAATATCAGGCACATATGCATCTGTAATACACATTACGATGCGTTTTAAGCCCTTTAAAAATTAGATTAAGAGACAGTACTTATGATTCGTTTGCCGATAACTACAAAATGAGATGCTTTAGAACATTGTACCTAAATTTTTTGAGATACCGCCCATTTTCTACCTCGTGTTACTAGAAACATTTGAAGTTGGGTCCCAGTATGAAACTTTCTTTTTTAAAACAATTATTTACCAAAGACATTCGTACCTCTCCCGCTCGTAAAAATATATATTCTTTATTCCTTAATTATTAAAATGTACTACTATTACAACTACTGTAAGTAGTCGAAATGAATTTGTTGTATAATTAATTCTTAAATTCTAAATTTTGCAGAATTGTAATCATAATTTTTTAAATCATAATTTAAGATATTTCCTTTGAAGTTGGTGTCAATAAATTCCAAGAAAAGTCTTATAAATTGAATTACCCAAATGTTTTGCGACGGTTCTGGACAAAAACTACAATTACCAGTGAAAAAGCGATTGCAATATTACTCTTCCAAGAATGGATTTGGAAGGGTATGAAGTTATGAATATGTTCATACAAACCTTTCAAGTCATGATGAATAAATTCAATTATGCAAAGAGCACAAGTAAAATCAACTGAGATACTTAAAAATGATTGTAAGGTGTATAATGGTGAATGGATTGCACTTCTAGACTTTAAATTGCATTACGGTTTTTTTCAAAGTTTAAGTTATCTCAGAAGGTACTACCTCTCTCTCCTTATTTTATTACCCGTTCATTAAATCATTTTTGGTTTTATAAATATCGTGATATTAGAAGGAAAGAACAATCTTTTATTATATTTCGTAATTGTGTCGCCTTAAAGTTGTTTCAATAACATGCTTTAATGTTATATACAAGTTTAAGATACTTATGATTAGCCAATGGTTTCTAGTTTTCTCACAAACAAAAAGATACATTTATGAATTGCGTACAAAGAAATACAGGTATAAGAGATATTTTGAACGTAAACATTTTACAATAATCGGTCAAATTATTACCATTAAAAGTGTGACTATTAATTTGTGAAGGAAAATCCACAATACGCGATGAGAGAGAAGTAAAGGAAGAAAACACCCGGGCGGTCATCCTTCAGACGTTGAAACGAAAAGTAATGGCAAAGAAACTGAGGTTTAAGAGCGATGAAAGTGAATTGCATAAAAGTACAGGTGATAGAACGGATAAACTTAACAAGCTTCAGAGCCAAATGAGAATACAATAGTAACATTCTTCTACGACTGCCATTGTGGGTACAAATGTGAAGACGAGATAAAATGATACAATTCTGAGAATCCCGTAATATCATTTGATGTCATTCAAGTCATTTCGTGGTACAGCTTGCATAGGGCACGTTCGTTGACTAATTTGTTGTATAGAAAGATTACGTTTAAAAGATAAACTGTTGTAAGAGAAAGGGGCCGACTTTGACAGCTACTGCTTGGCCACTGTCGGCAATATAATTGCAGGTTATTCCATGCACTCAATTCATCAGTGCGTTCGTTTACAGTTAGCTCATTTGCAAATGGCTTCATACCTTATCTCATGCAATGTCATCGCCCTTGATGACGTTCATTTTTTCCCCTATCTGTCAAGGTGGTCCTTTCTTACTTAGCGTAACTCTTCTATTTCTTGACGGCGGCGAGCTGGGACCTGGGCCTCCAGGACCGCGTGCAACGGATGTAGGCAGCGAGGAGGCGCCTCCGGAGAAACCAGGGGCCGTGCGGCGCTGGAGGACGTCGCCGCGTCGGTTGCAGCGCAGCACTGCGTAGCGCAGCGCGAGGCACCTGCCTCCAGCAGGCGGGCGCGGGCCGGCGTCGCGGCCCCGCGCGTTTGATGCGCTCCGCGATGCTCGTTTGTCTCGAACCTCGCAAAACGGCCGCCCGCCTCCCAACCTCCCAGCGCGAGCGGCGCGGCGCGCCAACTTTCCAGAAACAAAACTCTGCCGCTGTCGCGCCGGAGGCCGCCGGGCGGGCAGGAGGAGGAGACGGAGGATGGGATGTAGGATGCGACGGTAAAGGCGTTGGCGGCGGCGATGGTGAAGGTGACGGAAGCGACGGGGACAGTTGGCAGAGTTGGCGGCGGTGGCGGCGGCGGCGAGGAGCAGCGGGCGCAGAACGCGAGTGTCAATATTTGGGGCAAGAACAAGTAGCGGGTGGGGTGGGGCGAGGCGGGGGCGGCGAGGGCTTCAAAGGCGCGCCCCGCGGCTGCAGCGGTGCGGCGCGGAGCGGCAGTCTTCGCCGTCGGAGTGCGGTCGCCGCCTCCCCGCCCCGCTCCGCCTCTCCCCGCCCCGCGAGCTCTCCGCAGCGAAAAGACGCGGACGGGTTTTGGTTTGTTGTGTACCTGCGTCGGCCGCCGCCGCCGCCGCTGCGGGGCTGCGGAGCGTGAACGCGCGCAAAGTAGCGAGAAGGAGGCGCAGAAGAAGGCGCAGCTGCGAGGGGCTGGGCTCTTTGGCGCCACGCGGTTTAATTTGCGGGTTTACCGCGCGCGTTTTAATCTCCGCCCGATCCCTCTTTCGCAAAGGCAACCAAGTATGGAGCCGCCGAGATGCACGGCGGCGGGAGTTACAGTTCAGCTGGATGAGACTACCGTCGCAGTTTCCACGACGCTCTTTGTCCTACTCTGTGGGAGTGCATCAGTTACTCTTTGATCCTTCGTATTTTTGTTTAATTTATTATTAGATGACGATCTGGGTAATCAGATAACTATTGAGAATTACAATTGGTCTAAAACCAATTCCACTAAGTTATATTTAGAACAATCATTGTATAAAGAAGATAATAAAATTCCTAAATAAATTCCTAATAAAATTCCTATCATATGTGGAAAACTAAGTAATTGGGATCACTTTCTGTCCCCCTTTTTTCGAACTTGAATGGAAGATATAACTTCTAAATATTGGTCACGTACATGAAACGACACGGTTTCCACCTTAGTCCACCCCACCACTAGTATTGTTGCGCAACCTTAGCCTTAACAAGTATTCAAAGAATGAACCGATGATTGTAATGCAGTGTTCCGTATCATCTGCCGAATCAATGATGACTGTAATGCAGTAATCCTTGAGAGCTGAGATGGATGTGAAGGTACCTGTCAGAGGCAACGTGGATGGGTTGGAAGTTCCTCCATGCCTGTACGTAGCCGAGGGCGCGAGCGGCGGCGCGTCCGTCAGCGGCCATGACGACTGACGGCGCGTCGACAGCGCACGGCCGCCGTGGCCAACACCGACGTTGACGACGCCGGAGCCAACACCACCACTACCACTACCACTACTACCACCACCACCACCACCACCACCACCACCACCACCACCACCACCACCACCACCACCACCACAACCGCCGCCGCTGCAGGCGCGTCCAGTCCCCCATCCAACAGTCGAGCGTCTCATCCTCTAGCTGCCAACATCGGACGCACTAGGCTTTAGCACCAATTGGTTGCACCCGATTCCCTCTGCCTTGGCTAGTATTTAGCGAGCGACGGTATGATATACAATTCCCTTTTTAGCTATTGCAACTACAACACCAATGCATTCGTCACTAGTACTGTCCTGAAACAACTCCATCGTGTGAGCCACGTACTTGAGAGCACCATTATGCCACTCATGGCGCAGATTTGGTGTAGCATATTGATTTCCTTCCAATTTCTCACCTTGAAATATTTTCTGGTGCACTGTCAATTTCCATTCTAGTCATCGCCGTTACCGTCGCCGCTCCACCCGCCATCACAATTTTGTGTGTTATGTAGCAATTTCACCTCTCTAATATTTATTTTTAATGATTTATATGTGTAATCATAAACAGTTTTGGGAGAGTATAAGCATGGCTCCATTTTCTTTGGGCAATTCTCGACGTTATATTTTTATTTTTCTTTCAACGGAAGAGGGATAAATTTGAACAAACATTCTCTTCAGTTCCTAATTCATTTTGAAGATCTAGAATATTGCAAGCCCTTAACTTTAAACATGTGTACAACATTTCGCTATAAAAACTTTTAATTCGCGTGTCATCTAAGTGAAAAACGCGAAGTCTGCGAAAGAGGCACAAACAACCGCAGAGGGATCTTCTTCGGATGTTTGGAGACTGCGGGAGCGGCGGTGGCTGCGATGTGGTCGGGGGAGCTAGGCAATCACGCGACGGCCCCACCCCCGCACACACGTCGCGCCGCCAGAAGGAAAGGAAGAAAGCTATCAGTTTCCTCGCCAGCAAGCACGCCCGCCCGGCCCATGCGCCTCACGCCCCACGCGATAATGACGCCACTCCCCCCACCCACCGCAGCGCCGTTCCCGATGCGCCCGTTCCACCGTCTACTGACTTCTGCATACCGTACCGGAGAAGAGAGAACGGATTCCAATTTTTATTCGGAACCCTTGAAGATTCCAGAATCCACGAAATTTCTACAATATTTACAATCTTTGAAAATTAATATCGACAATAAATAATAAAATTATTATTATTATAACGAACTCTGACAACAGTGTGTAATAAATGGAACTACTAAAAGTTGTAGGACGGATTTTCAGATCATTTCCATAAATTATTTTTAAATCCATTAAATTTCACCTCTGAAGAACTTATATTGTTGACGTCAATACATGTGGTTTGAGTGACGGAAATAAAATACAAATCTCAGAGAATTTCTCGCATCGAACTCAAATGATGCAAACCTATCAAAGATTCGGGTTTTTAAATTTAGAGAACTTTTATTAGTTGAAAATAAATGACTATAGCTGTAAAACTTGCTGAAATGTTGCAGCTTTTGTCTTCTTATACACATTCACTTTCCACCTCTCAAATCGTGAGAGGGTTAAGAATCAGGATCACCCACTCGTTAGCCCTTGTCAATGTAAAACCTTTAAATAACTCGTAGATTAAATTTTTGTAGTTGATGTAACCAATTTTGCATATCTAAGACGTCATGCAAGATCGTTTGATCGACAACATCCTCAAATCTTGCTGGAAAGAAAGTTTAACCGATACAACAAAACACTTTTATAGCGCAAGTGAGTCAAGAGTCACCTGCACTTCTTCAAATTTCTTCGCAGCAACAAAGTCGCGTGTCTTGTACGCCCTACCTTCCTCGTTTCTCCCTTAAGCTCCAACGACACCCGAGCACTCGAAATATCTCTCCCTCTTCTCAGTCGTTTTTCTTCGCGTTACGACTCGCACCGTGCGCAAACCGCCTTCGCTCGCGCCGTCTTCTCTTCCCCCCCGCCACCGCCCTCGCCGGCGCTCACGCCCGCACTTCTCCCCCTGCCCGTGGCGGACTGCTAATATCCGGCGGCGCGCAATAAATCAGATTCCCGCCACCAGGCAGCGCGCGCCGCCGCGGAAGCGCGCGATGAGACGAAGACGACGACGGCGGCGACGGCGCGGCGGAGGAGCAGCGGACGCGACGCGGAGAGGCAAAAATGCGGAGCGCAAGTGGCGGGGAGGGCTTGTGGAGGCTCGGGAGGCGTTGGAGCAGGCGGTCGCGTACGGTGGAAGAGGGTAAAGGACGTAGGTGTGGCACAAGGAGTTCGCGATTGAGGAGGGATGAGAAGGAGGGTTATGACTGAGGGTAAGAAATGGAGGCGACGACGAACTTGTAGAAAACAAGGACAGATTATGGTTTCACCTATTGCTACGGAGATACCGAGCCTTTTCTCAAAGTCATGGACAACTCATATAAGTAGTATTTTTAGGACTAGTATTTTTAAGAAAAATATTTTGTCCTTGACTGATTTCCAACAAAAATTTTGTGACTGCGACAAGGACCAAAGTTGTTTACCATCACATGCTACCATTATTCACAAATGTGAAAAAGATTCCCGTCGATTCCCGTCGACTTTCCTTAGAGCCATTGATTCAAAAGAGATGCTTTAACCCAGCAAGAAACTCGGGGGTAGGGCTCCACTGCAGTGCCCATCGCGTCTGGCGAAAAGATTCGCATCGCGCCGCGCGCGCGTCGCCATCGCCGACCGGTGTCTCCGGCGCTCTCGTGGCCGAAAGGGCCTGAGAGCGGCGGCCCTTCCTTGCGCTCCTGAGGCGCTTCCCCCTCGCCCCCCGCTCGGGCGAGTGGTCGCGGGATGTAGGGCGAATATAAACGCCAGCCCCCCGCCCCGCCCCGCCCCGCTACACGCCGGCCTCATTCTCCTCGTGCCGCGCCCTCGACGCGCTCTCGGCCGCGTCCTCCGGCGGCGCTGCGTTTTAACCGGTGGCACAGCGCGTCCTCGCCTTCCGCTCCTCGGATCTGCCTCCCCCGCCTTCTCTTCCGCCGACTCTTTCCTGCCCCTCCCCCTCTTTCCTTCCCGCTCTCCACTCCCGGGCGGCACGGCACGGTACGGCGCGGCGCGGCGCGGCGCACCGCGAGGCCTCCCAACCGGGCGCTGGGCCTCTCATCTTATCCCGCGCGGCGGCGGCGCCCTCCCGCCTCCGCGAGTGTTGTCTCGCCGCGCGCTCTCCAGTCGCAGGCTGCGGCTGGGGGCGGGGGCTGCGACGACGCCACTCGAGCGAAGCGCCGCCCTCCGCCCCCGCCGTCCCCTCCGCCGCCGCCACCGCCTCCGCCGCGTCTCGGGGGCTCTCTCCGGCGCCGAGCGGCGGGCGATCACGCAGGTGCACGGGCTCCTCCCGCGCCGCCGAGCCGAGTGAGACAATACGGCGGGTTTTTAAATACCCAACCGCCCGCCCGCCCGCCCCCCGCGCTCGCTCGAGTAATGGGCTGAGCGAGCGCCGCGCGCCGCGACAGCGGGGCAACGCGGGGGCGGGTCTCATCCTCGCATTGTGCACTTGCATTGTCGGACCGCGCCGGCGACGGCAGCGCTGCGCGCGGAGACGCCCGGCAGCGCCGCCGCCGCAGACAAAACACGATCGCAGGGTGGCGGTGGCGGTGGCGGTGGAGGCGCGCCGAGAGCTCCTTCAGTTTCCATTAGCAAGAGGCGGGTGAGCGCTGCGGACGCGCCGCGCCGCAGCCGTCCCGGCGCTGTCGGGGGCGGCGGCGGCGGCGTCTCTCGTCTCCTCCCATCTCGTCCTGTTCCGTCCCGTCCCGTCTCGTCGCTCGTCGCGCCACTCGAGTGTATGGACACAATTCCCCGCGCCCGCCCTATCAAAAATGGGTCTGGGAAGCTGGGCGGACCGCGCCGGGGGCCGGCGGGGAGGGCGGGGCCGAGGACAACGCTCGCGGCGGAGAGCAAACCGATGCTTATTCGCTGGGGAAACGGACCTCCGCGCTCCTTTCGTATTGCAAAGGACGTCTTCGTGCTGCACGCGCTGACGGAGAGAATATGCCATCACAATGTAAAACCAATCACAGTCAATAGTAATTTATAAGTGTAAAAAAGAAGAAATTATTGTTTCGGATCAGATATTGCCGCCTTAAAGAATTTTTTACTAAGTTATTACAATTTTTTTATATCTTCTGATCACAATTATTGGGAGGTCATATAAAATTTAGTTCGTACTGTGAGCAGTAATATTCGTCCATACGGAGATAGGATTATTTAAAAATACTTGATTTACAAGAAGCGTTCCTCATTGGCTCAATTGAAATCCAAGAAGGGAAAGGGAACGGTGAAACAAGGCGAGCTTCTTGTGTGTCAGACTGAATTGAACAAGCATTTTCACCCTCTGATTTTTTCTCTCCTCAACCTTCAAGACGGTAAGTTAGGCTGAGACTCAAAGTAATGTGCCTACCTCACGGGACGAGCTACTGCCTCCAGCATCCACTGACGTGAGCGCGGCGAGAGGTACAATGCGCGACGCTGAAACTAACAAACTGACTATCAAATCGTGTCGCGAAAGCTAGTTTGGAGCAAACTTGCAAAACTCTTGTATCTTTAATAAAACTGCTATTTTTTTCCAAGTTCCTTTCCCAAATGGAACAATGAGTTATTAACATTTAACAGTTTATGAATATGTGCCACTTATCACAACAATAGTTTGAAAATTTGTTAACTCCTTGAATTCTTAATAAACAAAATTTTATGAAAACAAATGTGTTTTATTTAATGTCGTGGATTTTTATTCTATTCACCATCCTGCAAAACAGGCAAAACTATACAACAGTACTACACATATTTTTCAGCGGCGCATTTTTTGATATTACAAAATGTAGTATTTGCCACACACATTCTTATGAAGACCAAGTCCTCTGGAGCACTTCTGTGTAGTTACATTAACCTGGCGATAAATTTATAATGCTATTGCTGTAACTGACAATACTCTTTGCCTATGCATATCAAGTCTAGCGTAATCAGCACCAATGGCAAAAGAAAGCGTCTTCCTTGTCCACGATGTTGAAATTGATTAAAGTGATAGCAGTTTCTTACGGAATCTATCTACTAGACTTGCTCTACTAACAGTAGGAGAAAAAAAATGTAAACAGAAACGGGCTGAAAAAATTGATTTGTTGAAGATGCAACAAGAAGACACTTTAACTGAAATAAAAGTATAAACAATGCCTCAAAGACCCATATATTTAAAAAACTAAATTTTCGCTTAGATGGAAATTTGAGATTTCTACTCAATTGCTTTTGCAATCGCCTAATAAAAGGTAGGCCCTTCTCATAGATGTATTATCACTTGCTCTTATTGACAGGTGGCAGGCATATGTAAACACTAATTTTAATAATATCTTAAAATTAGAAGTATGAGAGCTAATCTGCCATCATTTGCCATTAAGACGTTTTGAAGATCAATTCTGTTGTGTAGTTGTGGAATACAGTTGTTTTGGCCATTTTGTTGTGAAAGTTACAATTGCTCTATCAAATGGAGTCGACGTCTCGCAAGGTCATAGCTTGTGAAGTGAAGATAGGTTTCTGACATTTCCGCGCTGAGCCAGCGACCAGTGCACATTGTGCTCCGCACAGTTCAGGACGTTTCAACTTGAAACAGTGCAGTATCAGACACTTAAAGTTTGTGTTCCAACCAATTAATTAAACGTCACAAGTGCAGTGAACTTATTTAAAGTCGTGCTATTGATTTTTCAACATTAATAGCAGTTTTCAACCACCAAGCCCTGACCTAGGTCAGAGCATTGCGAGAGCTATAGCGCTCCTGACAACACAGCCGAAATGGAAGTCATCTACAGCAACGACCACCATGGGGATCAACACGTCCTCGCAGATTCATGAGACAGCTCATTTATTCACATCAATGGATCGAGCCAGAACCCATAAGCAACAAACCCCAAACATGGAAACGGTACTTCAGCCGCCGACCTAACACAAGGCTCCAGTAAGGTCAGTCATACCGACGCGGCCAGCGGCCTGCCTCGCGGTCAAGGCAGCCACGACCCCACCAGGATCAAAGGCAGAGATAAGACCAGGAACAGTGTGAAAAGAGGCCACAGTGACAGTAACCCCCCCCAGGCACCCTATCAAAAAAAAAATCCAGCGGCAGTGAATATAATGTAACAGCAATAGCTAAGCTCCTCTTGAAACAAGACAAAATATTCAACTATCTAGACGACGAGGAAACGCACGAAATAGAGAATATAAAAATATCCTACATATTTGTGAAAGACATTTCGAACATTCATCAATTCAAAAATGAGATTAAAAAGCAATTCATCCAATTCACCTCAGATTCGGTTAACAACAAAATTAAGTTATCTTTCAAGTACATAACGGACTTTAGAAAAGCCATTAAATATCTATTAAGCACAAATAGACATTCCACACTTACAAGGATCCCATGAAGAAGAAATTCTCAGTAATTTTCAAAAAAAATCATCAGCCAGTAATTCAGCAAGAGATATACGAAGATTGATCAGTGTCACAAGCTTATACTAAGACAATATTCCCATTCCGGTTATTGCAGCAGAGTTTGACGGACCACAAAGTGTGGAGAAAGTGCTAAAAATTAATGCAATATGTCATCTGTGTGTCAAAACTGAAAAAAAGTGTAAAACAAATGTACCAATACAATTTTTTAGGTATCTGAACTTTGGCCATACAAGGAATAACTGTAATAATAAAATTGTATGTGCATTCTGTGCAAAATACCATTACATACCAAAATGTCTTCAAGAAAACGTAACTCCAGCATGTCAGAACTACAAGGGCCCGCACACAACTAAAAGAGCCAACGATACGGAAATATTCATATCAAGTCGCACCGTAACATACAGCAGTACAAAAATTCAACAACATTTAAAATAATAGAAGAATGGGCAATAAAATGGAAAATAAAACTAAACCCAAATAAATCAGAAACAAAATGTTTTTCATTAAGATCATTCTCTGCCCCCAAACATTACTATTAAACAATAGCTGAATAAACTGGACACCATCAAATCAACCTATAAAATACTTAGGACTAAATCTTGACACAAGACTCAACTGAAAAAACCACACTACATTAAAATACAACCAGCCAAAATTAAATTAATCCAAGTCAAACCAATACTAAATAAAAACTCCAAACTTTCAGAAACAAATGCAATAACACTTTTTAAAACCCATAATGATATACGATATCATAAGACCCAAAATGATGTACGCTTGTCCTATCTGGACAAATGCCGCACCATCCAATGTAACTAAAATACAAATAATACAGAACAGATTCCTCAGAATAATCACCAACGCCCCATGGTTCATTTCAAACCATCAACTCCATAGAGAATTAAACGAACTCAATCACCTATCAATAGCCAGTGGCGTAGCGTGACTCACACGTTTGGGGATGCTCAACAATAACACACAAAATGTCACTATCAACTACTTCGTCTAACAGTCGAACGTAACACAAGGCAGATACACTGGGACTACTTCCACGATCTCGATTGCTTACGACGGTGTAGGCGCTTCCCACAAAATCCTCACAGCAGTCAGGGCTGCCGATGTCTTGAAAGCAAATTATACAATGGCTCAGCTTTAATTCTTATACGCGAATGGCAATAAGACCATTTGTTAATTTATACATTGCAGACTTAAATAATATGTAATCTATTTAAGAGATAATACAATTTCTTGGATATTAATTAAGAAATAGTAGTCAGGCACTATTTCTACAGTTTGTACCCATGACCAAGCGGGGACTCCCGAGTGAGAGAGAGAGAAAGATAATTTACTGAACGCCTGAAGTGTGCTGCGCTCTCGTGCACAAACGAGCTTCTTTCCGCAGTAGACGCTCTGGACGCTAGCGTAAAGCAGTCGGGTTTCTCAGGGCCAGGGATGAAGAGGGGAGAGGGGGACCTCGCCATCTGCGCATGCGTCATTGCTCGTCGCAACCTGGCGGCAGACGCTGAAGTATTTTAGCTTCCAACCAATCAGAGGCCAGCTTCAACAGCCCGCCGAATTCAATCATAGGAAATCAATTTAAAATTAATACAAAACGTGTTTCGCTCAACAGACCACTTGTAAGATTATCAATACAGTATTTAAGGTTCTTATATACGGGGATGCTCAGCATCTCAGCGTCCCCTGACGCTACGCCACTGCAAATAGCACTCTTATCCAATAACTTCTACTCTAACATAAACTCAATAGATCAGCTAAAACAATACAATTTAGCCTCAACGTACAACACACAGATCAGAATAAACAATAGATACCCGTTCGATTCCTTCCTAAAAATATTCTCAAGCAATTGTGATACGGATTCGATGGTGTGACGGTTAGCGTGCCGGACTGTCATACCCAAGTTCGCGTGTTCAAACCCGATCGAAGCCGTGGATTTTTAAAGGCGAAAAAATCCTTCGTACGCCTTCCGTGGAGGGGAAGTAAAGCCGGCTGGCCCATGTTAGTAGATTTACTTGCATGTAAAAGATCCTCAAGCTTAAATGACGCCTAGTTCAAGGACCCCTTGCATGTAAAAGATCCTCAAGCTAAATTCAAAATCGCCTGTTTCGTCACCCCAGATAATACCTTCTTTCTCCGCTAGGTGAAAGGAGCGTAGCGAAATTTGCGTGGTCAGACGGAAGAGCGGGTCTAATGGCCCAGGGCCTGATGGCCCTGATGGACACGTAAAATAAGGCATTAACTATAACTATAACTATTGTGAACAGTAGGTATTCTCATGAATCTACCCCAATGTAGTAGCAATAATTAGAACTAGGTTAAGCAGAGTTTAAGTTTGTAGTAATTCATCAATTCATATGAAAGAGTGTAAACTGATCTGTGTACCCAATAAGCAATAAATGAAAAAAATAGGTTTTTGATCTCGAAGATAGTGGTTTTAAATAAAAAGGCAATCGGGTGTAAATGAACGTTACGTCCAGTGTTTGACAGGTGTATCCGTTTAAAAGTGCAGTGTTAATAATTATTTGTTATATATTTCATTTATAAATTAAGGTGAACAATTCACATAAAACATTTCAATTACATTTTCAGAAACATGTTTAACTCTTTGTTCACAATAAATTGTGATTGTATTGTTCCAGAATTTATAAACCCCCTTCATTTTATTTTTCTTGGAGAATACGTACTGTACGAATAAGACAATGTTTTGAGGTTTTCCTTATAGTGCGTGTGTTGTACTTTTCTATTGCAACTTTTGTTCTGTATTTGTGTGCGATGTAATCGCGGGAGTTCAGCTAGTATTCTATAATTGACAAAAAGCTTAAGAACGAAGCAAATGGGTTGATTATATTAAATGAATGGTGACTGTCATGCCCTCGTTCGAAGGACTAGTATTCATTTTCAAAGTAAAGAAACGTTGGAAGACCAAAGCTGAAAAAATAACCGCTACCACCAGATGCCCAATACCTGAGGAATAATGTGAAGTCGACAGAATGTAGAATTCGTGTCACCTTTCGTACGCCTATCAGAGTTGTGTGGGAGTGCTGCAACTGCGATGGTTCCCTAACATGGCGGGTAGTCGAGCAGCTCCAGACCTTTGTGCGTAACCCCCACGGTTCTCCTCTGTCGCGCCCGTCTAGAGGAATGTCGGCAGTGCACTCGCGATTGCTCGCTTCCTCGACTCACACCAGCCCTCTCCCCCCCCCGCAAGAGCCAGCACTCGTTCACTCTTCCTAAACGCAAACTGCCATAATTTATTGTTAACCCGTGTATCATATTTAACAAGTGAAAAGAAAATACGAAGTATTCGTAAGGCGAGAAAGTAAAAAGGCGACTTAAATAGAGGGAAGAATGTTCAGGTGACAGCATACATACCATTACCACCCTCCCTGAGTACTTTATATTCGTGGAACTTACTTCATTTAGTCTTCACTTAATAAGTCAATGGTAGCGGACATGTACTACATGCATAGTACTAGTGTAGTGCTAATTTTATAACATTATCATTCAAGGCTCGTCTTCACGATGGAATATATCACAGTATTTCCCGTCTTTCTCTATTATGCTGCTAGATATAGCATGATCGCTACCGTATCAAGAAGTGCTTGCGATCATGCGAGCACGACCGAAAAAACACGATATGTCGTTTGATATTTCATCGTGACCATAGGGTAGCTATGTAAAAATCGCGCTATAGGTGTAATACAAGTCGAGCAAGCCAGCAAATTTCGCGAATGCGTTTTTGAGCAGTCCTGTCTTCCAGAGGACACACGCGTGGCTGCAAGACCATAGCGAGCCCCGTGCCAGGCGCCGAGTGTGGCTTCCTCCCGGCTCCACCTGCCTCGCCCCCTCCCCCCGCGCCCCGCCACGCCCCCGTTACGGCCGCTCGCGCGCGCTGGCTCAGCGATTCGCCCACGCGTTTGTTTTATACGCGTTTTGCTGACGAACTTTTTGGGGGCCATTAAATTATCCGATATTCACATGTTTATTATGTTAACTATGGAGCGATAATTAATTAAAAAGACATAAATTCTCACTTTTCCCCACGCGTCGATGGCGCCCGCTCTTCCGCTGCAGTGGCGAGATAACGCCCGGCGCCGCCGCCCACGCGGCCCCGCGTCGAGTCCCGGCAGCGGCAGCGCGCGCCGAACGGCCCGGCGGTCGTGGCGTTGGCAGAGAGGTTGAAACTGCTAATATAAATGTGGATGAAGTTATTTGTTGTTTTTGATATTTCTGCTGTCTCTTATACTACTTACCTAGTGTAAAGAAAGCATTGTAATGCAGCGGCAAAAACCGAAGATTGTTCGACAAAAAGTGTCGTATTATGGTGCTTTCAAAACCGAAAAGTGGATAAATCTTGTTCCAATGCATAATAAATTACTTCCTCTACAATTTGCGTTGTCGGAATCTATGTTTTGGGGGTTCTGAATACCGAAAAATTGGTTGACGCAAAACGTCCGTCCGTCGCTTTGTCTGTATGTGGTCAGCACTACCGTCGACAATCGTCTGTAGAGGCGATTTACTCTAAAATATTGATATTATCCGATTGATTTACGAATTTGAAATGGAAAATTTTATATGTGGGGAAACTTAATGAAATAATATCTACTTCTACTCAAAAATCTACTCAAAAATGGCTCCAACTTTTTTTCTGGAATAGAGCAAAGGAGTCTTAAAAGTACGGCGCAGATATAATTTTCATTGAACCCTTTTAATTTTTGAAAGCGGCGAAAGTTCAAAAATTTTTTTGGCGTCTTCCTACAATTACAGAGTTGCAAGATATATATTTTTATCTTAATGAAATCTGGTTTCTCAAAGACAGAAATTTAAATAAGGTCAGATATATTTTTTGAAAATATGAGTAGGTTTCGGGTAGTTTTGCATGAAATATAGGCAATTTTTAAACAATGTTTTTCATACCGGTTCAAAAATTTGTTTTTTATTTTTGTTCGCATAGATGCAAGTACGCTTATAAAAATGGCGCAGGTCCCTTTTTTGATGAACAGTATTTGTTAGAAAAATGCAAAAAATTAACATTGCAAACCTAGAATACTCTTGGAAGAGAATTTTCTTGAATAACATGTTCTATAAATAAAGTTACGTACAATTTAGAAAAAACTTGAACTTTTCGCGTAATTTTTGCTTGAAATAAAGGCAATTTATAATTTTCTTCTTAAAAATGTCTCCAATCCCCGCCACCATCCTTGGATAGAGCAAAGAACGTTTAGAAAGTGGAACTGATCTCATTTTCTTAGAATTCTGCGAATGTTAGAAAATTAAGAAAAGTATGCAGCAAAGTATGTGCTTTTGTATCACAAGTTTATTGTGGTGCCAATAATACACGGAGTCTGGGGTGCCAGACCAAATGCTACCTGTAGGTTTAAGGATTGAAATACCTTGAATCCTTGCTCAAGGGAACTATTATTTTTTATCTTTACATCAATAGCGTTTCACTACAAGTGAAAGAGCTTAGTTCCAAAGTGACGTAGCACTATAACCGTTTAATGTAAAGTTCTACTTATACATCAAAATGCTTCGTCATGCTGCCAAACATTGCGTTAAAAACGTTTGTTTCTCCGGCAATGAACTGTGTCCGCAAACTATTGAATCCCAACTTGAACCGAAAAAAGGATATGTGTACTCTTTCCCTTCCTGAAAATTTGGGTTTCGTGGAGATACGATCCTTTGAAAATATCTTCAATTTCGTGTGGATCGACCTGGATTTGAACCCCCTACCGAGAAGCCGGAAGCTAACCTCCTTGCTATTTTACAAATTGCCTGTGAATGTTTTTGATACCGTATATATTTGTTGCCTAATTTTTTTAAAAATATCTCTGGAAATACCATCTGGAAGCCAGCTCTGAGGATGCTCGCTAATGCGGTCGAAAACGGCTTAAACAACTCAATAAAAGATAGTGTACCAATGTCATAGATTCATCTATTAAACAAGAAACTTGAATTCAAATTGCCGTTTTTTGAATATCTCTGAACTTGATTTGTCATTCATTGAATGTTGTAGGAAAATGATGGATTACGTCACGTGTCACACCTTGGGGTAGATACAGCTTTCAGCAATTAGATTTTTACTACTTTTCCACTCATTTTTTTCATGAAAATCATACTTTACTGCAGTGAAAATGAACTGACAAACCGAAATGTCTTTCTTTGTCGAGGAAAAATTTGCTTTTAACTTTCAAAAAAGTATTTCTGTTTTTTTTTTTTTTGAAAAATCAAAATTCAACCAGTTTTTAATGCACTCGCTTAGTTGCATCCCTGATAACTCCAATAATTTTGAAGATTTTTACCAATGTCTTCTTTTGATTTGTTTGAAATACTAACAGATACAAAACCATCCTCTTTCATTTACATCTCTGAATAAATAATATTTTTAATTTGAATCCAAAATTAATATATTGATTATTAATAGTTTTTTCACGGTTATATTTTTGTAATCACAAAAACTACTGAAGAGTGTGTGATTTAGCATGATTTTGTAGATAATACTTGGTTACATGCATCTTAAAAATTTTATGGCATTAACATAATTAGTTTTTGAGTTATAAGGGAAGCGGATCATTAAAACTGTAATTCTGGAAAACAAGAGACAAAGTTAGATTCATGAGTTTTGCTTAGAGGCATGATGTAGCGATATAACTTTCAAATCATCACTCAGAAACTATTGCAGATATCGAAATATTTTTTTACCAAAATATTCCTAAATAATGAAATTCATAGGGGAAAATGTTTTTAAAAACTCGAATTTTTTAAGGTTTTAAGGTGTATCTGGCCCCTTAAACAAAAAGGCCTGACATCTAAACTGAATTTGAACAGGATTGGGAACAAGAATTTGGCACCTTCATGTACTCTTGGAGGATCTGGAAATAGAAAGCTAAGTAGATCAAGATGATTATATGTATGTAAGAACACTTTTATATATTAGTACGAGTAATAATATTTTCTATGCATTTTTTCCACGAAAAAATCAGATCAGACTAAGATTTCTTTCCTACCTTGGCGATATGTTTAGAAATTGCTTGTTAATAAGTTTTATGAGTTTGCAGTCTCACTGAGTTCTCTTGGTTAAATCTCTTTTCTTGTAGATACTTACTGCACGCATTTCTCTAATTTTCAATAGACATCTTCAAAGCCGAGGTGGAGAGATCGAGAGGTTTGGTGCCAGCTTCTCTTGGAGTCCGGCTGCTGCTTAGAAGAGACATCTCATTTTAGAGGAAACTAATCTGACCGCCTAGTAGTGGTTATTGAGAAAAGTTTTATTTTCAGATGACATTTTATACGTAAGATACATATTTACGTGTATTGGGAACCAGTATTTACTTCATGCTTTTCAAGTGTACAGTGATTTACATAATAATTTCTAGACTGCAAAATGAAGAATAGATGATATCTAAAGTTTATAGTTCTGTATGACTTATTGCCAACTCTGAAATAGAAAGCTAATTTTGATCTGTTCAGATTTTTCCAAAGATGAGTGTTTGAAGGTGCAAAACTTTAACTGATAGTTTTCTCCATGGACTAAATTGTGAACTGTCTTAATATGCTTCTGAAAACAATATCTGATTTAGTATATGAATTGGAGGCGAAATATAAAATGTACAATTTGTCCCGTGTATTTAACTGACACTGTATACAAGGGTAATTATATTTTTATTGAACTATCTATTTTTGAATTATTTATTTTTTTCAGAATTTCTCGTTTCATATTTATGTGTAAGTGAATTAATGAATTTGAAATAAAAATAGGAGTTGTATGTTGTTCATTACCGATTAAACCATTCTGGAAGTGAATTTTAAGCTGAAAAAGAGTCGATTTATAAGAAGAAAAATCCAATGTGATGAAGCTTTTTATAATACTGTATCGTTGAAAGTTAATAAGAAGATCCCAATTTTAGTGTTTTAGTCACAGGCAATTTACTTTGCATTGGATTTTGTTCTTTAATTCTAACTTGGAACAATCAACTTGCCTCGGAAAATGATCATTCACAACACAGGCACTCTGAAACGGTGGTTCAATGGTTGCTACTTTTCTTTCTGTTTGTGTAATATATCTTTGTAATAGGTGGTCGTGTTACTTTGGTATGTTAGATATTTCAATTCTGAATTAATATCAAGAACAATGTTTTACTCTCATTATTTTGCAATATAAAGTACATTTTATTTTATGCTTGAAAATTGTTGCAAAAAATTGCATCCCTGTTTAAATCAGTGATTATAGAACACTACTTACTTTCACCTATTACAAGAATCTAAAAGAGTATATATTGCACCTTCTACCCTTCCAGTTCTTCTGCTATCATTTGAAAAGCTCCAAAGCAAACGGAACTCCACAAGGTTGAACGCATAGTGCAACATGGCACAGAATCTCTCGTCTTATTTGCCGGAGATTTCTACAATAATTATAATTATATTGCAAATTGCGTTGTTGTAATGTTTCACTTATTGTGTGCAAATCTCTCTTCATTAATCTGTTAGAAACTTATCACACTTGTCTGATATCAGATATATTAAAAAACTATTTATATGTACTACATTTTACTTTTTTGTGGCATACGCGAACAAAAGCAATTTCCAAACTTATTTAACTGAATGATATTAAAGAACCTTCGTTGCTATCGTAAATATCTTGAGAAATTTCTTTAGGGTTTAAAATGTTCATCTTCGGACCTAGTAATTAACATGCTTCTCAAAAAGAGAGTAGCCCCATAGAAGTATTGTGAAATACAATGTTTAGAGATCTTCTCAATTAATGCAATGTATTATTTTTATTTACTGGTCTATTTATGTTGTAGTCGTGTTTTATTAGAAAACACTCACATTTTCTCAATTTTTTGCCCCTAATAATTTAAGGTTTTCGGATCACAAAATATCAAAATCTTTATTTTATATGTAAATTTTCGGCCACAAAATCGGTGTTACAACAGCATATACTTTTTCATATTATTGATAAAAGTACAGTAATATTATAAAGTTGTATCGTGCAAACTTTCCGCTTTTACTTCAAAATCTCGAATGATATAACTTAAAATTACGCAACGAATAATAAAGAAGAATACATCTACTGAAGCCAGTGAGTAAGTCGCAAAAAGCGAATGAATATGGAAATATTAAGGAATAAATGATGCTGTTGGAGCGATGGGATGGAAATAACAGACTGATATTTTTGGTGAGACATCTGCCTCATATTCCTGTGTCCAATTCAAGTAGAATGAAGAAGGAGAAGGGAAACAAAGGACAAGCTTCGAGAAGTCATTCTACGTTTTACGTTCTAAATTTTCTATAAAAATTTCAAAGGTTGTATAACTTACTGAATCTAGAGAGAGGAATTCTGTAAATACCGTGGTTTGTCCCCGTAATTACTCAAAACCAATAAAAGTTAAAGACCGATCTTTGTTCTGACACAGCGTCTCTTGAGAATGGTGTGACGTGATTTGGCATGAGTGCGGTGTGGCTTGTCTTGGCAACGTGTCTCACGCGGTGTGGCATGGGGAGACATAGTTGGCGTGGCGTGATTTGGCGTGTGTGGCGCGGCGTGCTCGGCTCTGTGGCGCGAGTGGTCGGTGTCGCGATTAGGCGCGACGCGATGAGTCGCGACGCACTCGTGTGGCTCTTGCGGTTGGCGCGGGGTGATGCGGTTGGCGTGGCGAGACTTCGCGTGGACCAGCGTGTCGCAGGTTGGCTTGACGATGCGCGGAGTGTTATCCAGCGCGGCGCAGAGCGGCGTGGCGCGGCGTGGCCCTCGCGGACGAACGCTCCTCGCCGTAATTGACCTGGCGCGCGACCCGCCGTTCATCGCCCAATGCCCCCACCCCACCCCACCCCAACTGGCTACCGCCCACTGCGCCCGAGGGCACAAGCAGGGCGCGAACAAATTGCCTCCCCGCACCGCAACCTGCCCCGCAACACCCCACGCGTTTTGTGTTTGGCCTTGCTTTGCCGCGGGGGCCGTGCACTGCACAAATTTTCAGTCATATGTTGATCTTTTAATACTAAGTCACCCGAATTGTTTTTCTTTCTTTTCAAGAACAATTTCAAAACATAATAATTCTGGTATTATGTACATATATATGTATATATACTATATATGTGTGTGTATATACTATATATATAATGTTTATATCGTTAATATTATTACAAATTCGAGAATAAAAAACTTTGTTGGGTTTCTGTAATTGAAACAGATAGTTATAATTTCACAAAATTTTCAATAATAACAATAATAATAAATAATAATAACAATAATAACAATAACACATATAAATTACCTTAATTGAAACAGCAAACAACATTTAAAAGTTTTTACTTCAAGTTAAAAATTATATCTTTCAATCACAAACGAGCGATCACAAGCGAGCGATCGTCACTTGGTTGATAGCGCAGCAGATTAAAGAAGTCAAGTTATATAAATGTAAAGAAAACAAAGTAAAACTTGATTATATAGATAATATACGCGAAGAGAAAACTTTGTACCTCTTTTTAAGCATATTGTGCGCGCGGAGGAGTGTGAGATTTCGCATAGTTAAAGTTTAAATGGAGAAGGAATGTATAAAGCAAAAAATGTGTGCGCAATGTATTACACATATATTAAATAAAATGTGTAACGTACAGATGCAATACGTTGCAGCACACTACTATCATGTATAACTCGAATACAATGCGTTGTAGACCCTTAAAACGAGATTTTCGAAGACATGGGGGACTTTGTTTTTCTATATATTAATCTACAGAATAATATATACTCTACATTTGCATTGTGTACGTGAAAAGCATATTGTCAACAGTGTATCTGATTTCTTGAGGACTTTGCTCTTTTGACGGTTGAAGTTACGAGACCAGTTTCCGTTGTGTTTTCAACCCTTGCGGGAATAGGGATTCCCCTGTTGGTGCGTCGCTGATGTTAATTCAAAACAATGTACTAAAACAATACAAGAAAACCGTTATTGTGTTAAAGCTTATCCTATTTAAAATACTTCGTATAAAACTTGACATGATCATTTAAGAATTGAATACAGATTTAAAAATTATAGTATTTCAATATCCCGTATACAAATTTCGCTCAAATGTTCGAAATTTTCGCACGGATTCAACTAGTTAATAAAAATAGACGTATGTGTATTCCGAAAAATGATGCATTTTCCGAACTACAATTGGTAATTCATTTTTTGAAACAATGTTTTCATATCAATTTCTCTGAAATGTTATAGGAAAATGCATGGTGTGACCGTTGCCATAATAGTTTCCTTTGTATTTTTGATCAAAATTCTGTTTAAGCGATCTTTTTGATATGTCTGTATGACTAATATCCAAAGCGCATAGAGATTGAAAGAAAACAATGTAGCCCCGGCCATATGAGAGGTGTCAATGGTTTCGTTATATACCATGGATCTTGGAATCAGTTGAAAACAATGAATTATTTTGACTGAAAAATGCAAGCGTTTGTGTTATTATACCATCTAATCTCATACTGCAGTACGTCAGAATTCTCATTCTCAGTTGATGACATTCGGTATCTGAGCTCGAAGCAAGAGGCCATCCGCTATTAAATATTCTCTATTCACGTGACGCGTAGTGGATCAGAACCTTTTTTGTATCCATGCTATTTAAATAACTGTTGTAATACTATATATCCGTTTACACTACACTAGGTTGTTTCAGTTTTCTTGAAAATTATTTTTGTTAAAATATTGAATTTATTGCACTGTTATACGAGAGTATATCACTTGCTATACTTGAGAAGTGTTTCCTTTTTGAGAAACCATATTTGCTGCTGATGCAGGCTACTAGGATTTTTATATATTTGCAAGAATTTTTCAACGAAACTGGGTTTTGATGCAAGTTGTATTTACTATTTTGTACTGAAAAACACATTGAAGATTACATTGAAAAACACATTGAAGATAGATTGATACATGCGAAATATTTTTATTATCAGACTTTGAAAGAGAAATGTTTTCAATTTATCGTGTACATTTGTTCATGTTCGTTAAGGTACAATTGTCTTTCCCTGAAATACATGATTTCCCTTTGTCTCAAAAGCTGTAATCTTCTAGTGCTACTACGGTAATTTTGCGTTCTTTCAAAAATTACACACAAATTTACTTACCTTCCTTATCAGGGATAAAGAGGCTATTTTAACAAATTATTATTATTATTATAATTATTATTATTATTTTATTAAAGCTAATACATTTCTGTCCAAGACAAAAACCTCCCAGTCCCTGGTGTGGTAGCTCACAGAAAAGAACTTACCAGGTGAGCTAAAACCTGGCGAAGTTAAATTGTTTTTCTTAGTTATCATTCACAGTTCTATTATGTAGATATAAAGCCCAATAGTTCTTAACAAAACCTTTGATTTTTCCTGTAGCACTATGTTCACTGTTAAACGATAATTTTCCAGACACATTTGCATGTTTCTCACTGACTTATCTTAAACTGTATTATTTACACTTCTATTTACATATTATATTTACTATTTACTTATATTTACATTATTATATATTTACACATTTGTTCATTCTAGAATTTCATTTGTCCCTTCTTTCCACTTTACCCTGGCTCTCGCTATGCGGTGCCATAAATGACCTATTTTGCTAACAAATTCATCTTGCCACCTTCTTCTTTGTCTTCCTACACATCTCTATCCTACTTCTGGGTCGCACTGGGTGACTGCATTTGTCCATATTTTCCAGCGAAGTCGGCTGATATGTCTTCCGCATTTCCATTTTATTATGTTTGCCTCTTGTGCTGCGACTTTTAATTTTGTTTTTCTTCTAATGTCAACATTCTTGACTCTTATCTCTTAGACTGATGTTCAGCGTTTTCTCTGCGTTTTCCTTTGGCATATGTCAATCACAATTCTCTCTTTTACATTAAGAGACCATGTTTGTACCCCATAAATTAGAATAGGTAACACTCAGCTGTAAAATATTTGTCTTTTAATTCCTATGTCTTCTTTTTTTGTTGTTCAATATAAATGATAAATTGTAAAATTTCCGCCATGCGTTAGAGATCCGAAAATTAATCTTTTTTCTTGTCAGAATGACACTATTTGTCCCAAATACTCATATTTTTCAACTTAGTCTACTGTATTATTATTTATTGTGAGGGGTATAGCTGACCAGTTTATCATGATTTTAGACTTGGTTGTGTTCATATGTAAACCTACATTGTTGCACAGACCCGGTATCTCATTAAGAGTATCTTCCTGTTCTTTTGGGGATTTTGCGAAGATTATTACAATCATCTGCAAATCTTAGATTCTTTAATTTTCTTCCATTTATGTTTAGGCCTTGTTCGTTCTTGATGTTTCTAAAGACTGTTTGTAGTACGCTTACGAAAATATTCGGTGTTAACGGACCTCCTTGGCAAACACCCATTTGCAGTTTTAATATTGCTTCTTCTATCTCAGTCTTTACTTATCTCAGCTATGTGTATGCATTTTACTTAAAAGAAGCGTAACATACTTTTTATTAACACTTTGTGTTGTTAATATCTGTAGAACTGCCGTGTGTTCAACTCTGTCGAAAGCGTTATTGAAGCCTATAAATGCCAGATATATCTTCAGGTTATATTCTTGAACTTTTTCCAATAATTGGTTGACGACTTAATGGTGGTCGATTGTAGAAAAGTGTAGGCGAAATCATCCTTATTCCATAGATTGTTGTTCAATGATGACGTTGCTGATTCTTCTATTGATTGTATTGGAGAATCATTTGTAAATACATGACAATAAGCTTATTGGTCTGTAGTTGTTTATATTGTTTCTGTTTCCATTTTTGTGAATCAAAATGATAGTACTTAAGAACCACTCTTTTGTCATTTCTTCTTTTTCAAGGATGAAGTTAAGCAGATTTGTGAGAGGTTTCAATGCCACTTCTGATCCTATTTTCAGAAGTTCATTAAAGGTTCCGTATTATCTTTGACCCTTCCCCATTTTGAGTTCTTTCAGAGCTGCTTCTACCTCACACAGCGTAATGGAGGGTGTCGATTCACTGTTTCCAATTGTAGGATCATTTAACATATCTTTAGTTTCTTCCAATGTTGTATATTGTAGGTATTCAATGAACTGCCGTACATATTCTCTTAGAAAGCTGTGGTCTGTTATATAATTATATTCCTTTTAGTTATCAACATCCCCGTGTGTGTATTCCTTTCACCCAATGTTTTCCTTCACTCAATTCTCGCTTTGTTGTCTTTATAGACCTGGAGGTGTTCATTATTTCCTGTATGATCTTGTATGATATTCCTGTGTTTCTTGTATACTTCTTATTTCTTTAACAAATGTAATAATGGAAAACAATATAATTGCAAATTAAATTTTAATATACTTCAAAAAATCTATTTACTTACGGTCGCTTTTTAACTGCTAAAACAATAAACAACCACAATAAATATGACTTATTTAACAAAAGATGCTGTATTGCAGCTTTTAAAGGATGAGAATAATATTATTTATTTTTTACTCATTGTAAGTGCTTTTCGCATTTCGGATTCGATTTAATATTTTTTAATCTGAGCTTTGTTTCATGTCTTAATGTGAAAAGAACATGAACGAAACAAGTACGTAGCGTAGTAGTACCACCGCGCTTGAGAGAAGAGCTTGAAATATGCAATGCTGTGGCACTGTTACTCTCAGCAAAGCTGAAACCTTTAGTGCCACAGCAGCAAGTTAGTTGATTGCAATATCGAATGAGAGAATTCAGGTTACTAGTGCGCCTTTCCTTATTTTAGTCGCTTTGTAGTGTATTTTAATCATGAATATTCATTTATTGTTCCTGATTGAAGCATATACAGTGATCCATTTCAATCGTTTTTTCTTACTTTACTTTCACGTCAACTGTTATAATTAGGTCTTAGAAAAAATCAATCTGACTGTATATATTACTCAACAGATCATCATAACTAAGACTCACAAACCCGTTATAATATATGAAACTGTCATTCGCCTCCACTTTAACTTACGCGTCCCTAAAATGGTTTAGAGCAACCCATAATGATCTCAGTCGCCTTTTAACATTTCAAAATAAATTTCTCCGTGAAATAACAAATACACCCTAGTTTGTCCGAAATAACCATATCATAAAACAATTAAACTGCAACTGCTTCCTATATCTCCTTTCAGTTCCAAATGTAACCACCATTCCACTAGGAAAAATATAATTAGGATTTTCCAAAAGTAAGAAACCATATCCCCAAGATGTCATAAAATAATAATTCCTCTCAGTTGTAACCCACTCTACCATCACCAACCGAAAGATTCATAAAATTAACAAACAAAAAATGCAAGAGCTCATTAGGGTTAACATGAAATTAAAATAGTGGAATAAATGTTGTATACATTATTTTCTGTAACCATTACATTTAAACTTTATGGTTGACCAAAAAATAAAATAAAATTTAAAAAAAAACTGTTGTTTTGGTGTCATTAGATCGACCTTGCGCCAAACACCTACGCGCTTCATCCATAACGACCAAGACCTCACCGACCTCTCCCTTTCAACCCCTCTCCCCTCCTCAACCCTCCTCACTCCCAATCGGCCTTCTCTCATTCTCATCTCTGACCCCTCTCCGCCTACTCCGTCCGCTCTCCGTCTCCCCCCGCACCCCTCTTCTCCAATCGCTCCGACCCCTCTCCGCCACTCTCCACTCCCTCTCACTCCCCTAATCTACCCACTCTTATTCTTCTCTCTGCCCCCTCTCCACTCACTCCGCTCGTTCTCCCGTACCCCTTTACGCCAAACTCACCGCCACTCCTTGCCCCCTCTCCACCACTCTTCACTCCCTCTCACTCCTTAACCCGCTCACACTTAGTCTCCTCTCTGCCCCCTCTCCACTTACTCCGCTCATTCCCCCTTACACCTCTCCGCCAAACGCTCCGCCCCCTCTCTACCCTCTCTCCACCAATCTACACTACCTAACCCACTCCACACCTATTCTCCTCTCTGCCCCCACCCCACCCACTCCGCCCGCATCCCTCCCTGCCTAACGTTCCGCCCCCTCTCTACCCCTCTCTACCCCTCTCATCCCTCTCGCCACTCTGTTTCCCTGCCGCCGCAGGTGACCGCGCGCCGCAGGCCGCATACCAGGCGCAATCCCCCGCGCAGCATTTCATCAAAACCGCATTAAGGCAACTATTCATAACATTTATTCGGAGCCGTCATTTTGAAAACAATAAAAATCCAATTTTTGAGGTTTTATTGGCTTCAAGCGTCATTACTATCTAGGTTAGCACTACATGTATATTCCGACATTAACTCAATTTAACTGAAAATTGCGCATATTTTCGAACGGTGTGCGTGAGGGCGTCGGCGGGACGGCGGGCGGGCGGGCGGCATGGCTCGTGGCGCTGCGGGAGTAGGCGGGGCGGGGCGGGGCTGGGCGGGCGGGGCGGGGCGGGGCGGGGCGTGACGGGGCGGGGAGGCGTGGCGCGAGGCGTTGCGAGGCAGCGCGGCGTTTGACGACGACTCGAGGGCCTTGGCGAGGCCGGAGTGAGAGGGGCGGGGCGGCGGAGGCGGGTGCCGATCGCGACGGGCAGTGTAGGGCGATCGCCGCTTGCCGAGGGCCCGCTCACCTCTCCAGAATGTAAATTACTTTTCGGCGAACGAGCGGGCGGACGCGCGGTGACGCGGCGGCGGCGGCGGCGGCAGTGAATCCACTCCACCTCGCAGCGGGGAGCCCGGGTGGGGGTGAGGTAGGGGAGGCGGGGAGGGGCACTGAGCTCAGGAGAGGGGACTCTCCCTTGTGTGGAAAACACGGCCCAGTACTCCCAAATAACACGATGTTCGCAGGATATTATAATTGGAGAGGGAAAATAAGGGTTTCATGGGCGCGGAAGGGAGAGCGACAGAGGGCGGAGGGGAGCGCGCGACGCGACGCGACGCGACGTGGTGCGGTGCGTGAGGGAGGGAGCTGGGCGGCGTCGGAGGGGGCGGGGGCGGAGAGACGCATCCAGCGGCCACCGACGCCGCGCGGCGCCGCTCGTTGAAAAAAAAACGAAAAAAAACTGGAAGCAAAAGGCTCGTCTCGCTGTTTGTAGGTGGCGATGGAAACCCGCGCGGAAGTATTTTCTGCTCTCGTTACAATCGCGGCGCGGCGCCGAGGACGCGGGCGGCGCGGGCGGCGGCGCCGGGACGTCCTCGGCGGGCGCGCCGCACCGAATGAAAAGGCGGACGCGCTTTTTTCAAACGCAAGAATGTAATAAAAACGACCCGCGACGCGAAGACTAAAAAAAAATGAGCATCGCCTGAGCGCCGGCTGTGCGCGCAAACAAGGCGCTGGGTTCACAGGCACTTGATTCGCGTAATTCTAAAAAAAAAAAGTCCCATAATCCGGCGGTGTGGGCACGCCTCCTTTCGACGCCTCGCGGCTAGCGGGGTGACGGGGAAGCGGGGGGGGCGAGCGGCGTACGGGGGTGGCGGCGGCGGAGGCGGCGCTGCCGTCTGCGGGGAGCCGATGAGAGAACCGATGAAGATGGGAGGGGTGACTCTGGCAGCAGGTGTTGTGGTACTGTGGCGGAGGTCGTGGATTACCGTTGCTGTGATAGCCACGTATCGTTTTGTCATACTGTAATTGGCAATTCATTTTTGACAGGCCACATAGAACTCACAACGGAATTTATACAGAACAGTAGTTCACAAATCACATATTAACAACACATGCAGTACAGGAAACTCATCAATGAATTGATAGTCCATTAAAGTGATAAGTTTCAATGAATATTTCTTCATCATCTTCAATCTACAATAAAAAATACTATATTACTACATTCATACAATATTCAACTTACTAATTTATGTTAAAATAATTATTACTTGTATAATTAAATATGAATAAAAAAAATACATAGCACTCAATGTAAGAAATGGAAACTCAGCAATGAGTAACCAGCAAATTTAAGAGAATTAAAACAGAAAAAATTAAAACTATTTATAAAGCAAATATTGGCAAGTCTGCGATAACTGGTGAATTACAGTATTGGTAACTCAATATATGTCAGAAATAGGTAAAATCTAATAATGAAGAGAGAGAAAATGCTGAAGATGGAATCCCTGAAGACTCACCAATGAATACACAGCAAATACAAGAGAATTAAAAAAGTAAACATAAGATAATTAAAAGATTGTAAAATTAATTGTGTCTAAACGTATGTCCGGTGGTAGTGACCAAGGTGTTTTTGCACAGACTTTAGACACAATTAATTTTACAATTCTTTTAATTATCTTATGTTTGCTTTTTTAATTCTCTTGTATTTGCTGTGTATTTATTGGTGAGTCTTCAGGGATTCCATCTTCAGCATTTTTTCTCTCTTTATTATTAGATTTTACCTATTTCTGACATATATTGATTTACCGATACTGTAATTCACCAGTTATCGCAGATTTGGCCAATATTTGCCCATATAGACGGAAGATGTGAATATATCTCTTTTACACAGTATTATGGCAAAACGTTGCATATTTTCGAAAGAAATATCAATTTGTATGTTTTTCGTGAAAACGTACTACGTACGTGAAACGTATGTACGTACGTAGTAAAGATACAGTTTTGTAATGGTGCTGTGAAACAATTTTTCGAAAGAAAACTGTTATAGGTCCCTGATATTGAAAAGTGAATAAATATTGTTTCAACGTGTAGTAAAGGACTTGCTCCAAAAAGGTTGGGTAAATTTTATACTAAGAAATTGCTTTACTAGAAAAACGCCTGTCTGTTGTTTGTGAATAAGTCTAGCTGCTAAACCGTTGAAAGATTTTCTTCAAAACTGATATTTCCCTATTAACCTGATTGATGTCACGACCTCTTTGAATTCTAAACTGATATCTTAATTTTGGGGAACATTTATATGTAGCCCTAACAACATTGTAAAAATTTCTTCTGAAATGTCTTCGAATTATCTGATTAAATTGTTTCTTCGGATGGTGCAAAGATTACTTGAAGCAATGGTACAAGTTTCATTTTTATTGAACCACCTACATTTTTGAAAATGAAATCAATTTTTTCGGCCTCACTCTTCATTTACAACAGTAATGATAGATATCTTTCCTTAATGAAATTAGTTCTTCAAAGACAATTTGAAGAAAGGTCATGAACAATTTTTTGCAAGTAGCAGTTTTCACGTAATATTATGTGAAATACAGACACTATTTAAACAATTATGTTCTCAAATTCGCTACAAATTTTAGCTTTCTCGCATATTACATACGTAGCATAGAGAAAGTTATGTAATGCTGCAGCGATGGAGATCCTTGATACCGAAAAATTTACTTACGGCAAAACTTAGTTCGTCTATCCGTCAGTTCAATTGTCTGTGAATAACGCTAGCGGCTTCAACTGTAGCAGAATTTTCAGAAAAAAATGATATTCCTCAATCGATCTGGCAGATATCGTGGACCATCGAATTTCAAACTTATGTTTTAAATTTGGAGGGTGTACTTTACATAAAGTAACAAAGACATTTTCGATTTTTCTCAAAAGTTACTTCAAACTATTTGGGTAAATTTGTACCCGGGTAGCATAAAGAACGCTTGAAAATGGGCGCTAGTCCCAGTTTCATAGAAATATCTAAATTTTTGGCGTCTTCTTCCATTATTCTTCCTAACTGAAAATTGAAAAATATTTCAGTGTCTTATTCCATTACAGTATTGAAGATGTAGATTTTTCTCTGAACAAAATTTGTTCTTCAAAATTAAATCTTTAACTGCTAATATTTTTGTTTACAAAATATGAATTACTAGGAAAACTCGGCAGAGGTTGTTCTGCCCTTCATCTCCCTCTTTCTCCTCCCATCTCCGTTTTTCACTGTCTCTCCCTGCCTTCCTCACCCTGTCCCTGTCTGTCTCTGTGTGTCTATGTCTCTGCTGCTCTCTGTCCCTCTCATTCGCAATTACTTGCAGATTCTGCACATCTCTGAGCAGGTGAGGTAATATCGGGAAGCGCCGTACCAGCAAAAATGTAATAGATTGTTCAGGAAGAGTTCATTTCGTAGATTACGGTGTGATAAACTTTTCTTCGAGACCGTCGGCCTCAAAATTTTAGTTTTTAAGGCCTTGGAACGATTAGTTTTAGAGTTATTTAACGATATAGATTCAAAATACTGCCAAGTGTGTTGCAGGTTGCATTTGACATGAATATGTAGTGAATATGTAGCGCCATGTAGTGGAGTTACAACAGTATTAACAGCACATGAACCTTCTCGATGAAAAAACAACGTAGAAGTGCTAACTTTCATGGAGATTGGTCCAACGCTGTCGGAGTTTTACTCTTATATACATACCAACATCCTGTTTTATATATACAGATTTTAGAGTGATGCCTGATATAAAGACAATTAAAAAAGTTTTCTAAAACACGGCTAAAAATGTTTGTACTGATATTGCTAAATACACTGAATTACATAACATATACGCCAGTTTGATGTGTTCTTTTGCATTTTCAAAAACTACATCAGGATGATCTTTTTGAAATACCTCTCACATTGTTAATATTTGCATTACCGGCATTTTATCGTCTCCAGTATTATTTCAGTAGTATACCTTTGGGTTCCGGCTCTCATACGCAACCAATCTTTATAAATGAGGGCTCTAAAGAAAGAATTTCACGGAGACTTGACGAATTCCACTTTGACTTTAAAAATATGGATGATTTCTTTAAAAAACGCACGGAAATATTCATGTAAAATGCAACCCGCATCACATGTCAACCTACATCGGCAAATAACTCATAAACAAAGCGTTTTAGAGCCTTAAAAAGTAAAATTTTGAGGCCAAAGGCCTCAAAGAAGCGTTTTTCACACTACAATCTACACGATAAGACATTCTCTGATCCATTCAATTAACTTTTAGGTTCTACGCTTCAATACTATCAAGGCCACCTCAATATTTCAGCCCTTCCTGCTGGTAGCAATTTTTGTGGCGACACGCTTAGAATGCTTAGATTCGACAATCTTTATTTACGCTTTCTGTTTTCACCTTGGTTTGTGCAGTCTGACGAGGTTTATTTGCATAATCATGAATTCAAGATTTGCTCTCCAGCAACAACTAGAAGTACTATTATAGTTGCTTGATACCATGATTGTTTCTTATGCGTGTTGTGAAACTATTAAATTAACGTTTTTCATGGTCTACAAGTGCTGCGTACTGAATTGTGGAGTGATGTGGGTGTTCAGTGAAGAGTGAAGACTGTGTTTGTGTTTTACCTGAACCAATATTTTCGTTATCATTCGATGAAATTTTCAAGTCAACGGATTCAGGCACGTAGCTTTCTCAAAAGTAAAAAGCTAATATTTTTGTGACTATCACGAAAAACTAAAACCTAACAGATAAAGAATATTGAATAATTACTTCAAATGTCTTTAAGTAAGTGTTGGAAATTGTTCCAAGCGAATTCTCCATGATATTGAATAAATATTTATTGAAAATTTCTTTTACACATTAATTGCATTGCTTTTTTATTTTTATTTGTAATTGTGTTAGTACATTGCAAGTTACCTTTATAGATTTTTAACAAATAAACACGTTTCGTTAACTACTTTCCCTCTTAGAATGAAAATAGAAAGATAGGGATGAGTGTGGGGTCTAACATGCCAGTTTTCGCACGAGTACGCAGAAGTAGTGGGGGAAAACTTGTGCTATGGAACAACACAAAGAACAAACTTTTTAAAGTAGCTAAAGTAAAATAGCTTGAAATAAATGGAAAACAAAAATCAAAACGCGCTAGCCTACAATACTATGTGAATCAATTAAAAACAACTAAATTTAAAATTATAGAAAGAATAGAGCAAGTCACCCGACAACTGCCAACGTTCGCAGTCCAAACGCACGATTTAAATGTTAGCGGTATCTGGAAGTATGTACACAAACGCCCAGCTGCAAACTCATATCGTAAATAAAACACCGTTTGATATTAAACTCAAGGTGTCGATTCGTTAAGATATTAAAAATGCACACATCGTTTGAGCAACATTTCCATGTACCGAAGTGGGCTTCCTAATGCCTACTAAATTGTTTCTAATGCTAACAAATGGTATTTAGTACTCAAAGGTGAAAACATTAGTTTGATTATTTTTTGGCTCGGAATTGTTTTTCTTGAGGTACGTAAGGACGCAGAAAATAATTCAATACTTTTTAGTATACATATAATTTTTCAATTTTCTCACCCCAGCAAACTGGCACCCTGACTCTCCAAAACCCACGCCGGTTCTTCATACCAAATCAAGGAAAGTTAAATAATATTGCAATGATTAGGTCTGTTCTTGTCCGATCCGATATTTTCGCACTACTTTACTTGACTTTCTCAAGAGTAAAAACCTTTCCTATTATTTGACTATGAAGGAAAGCGAAAAGCTAACTTTGAAGGAAGATTAAAAAATTTCTTCAAATATTGTTTTTAAAGAAGTGTGAATTGTTCCAAGAACATCTCTCTATAATGTTTAATAAACTTTAATTGAAAATTTGTTTCAAACATCCATTGCATTGTTATTTTGTTTGATATTCTGTAAGTACATTAGTAGTTCCTCTCCTTTATGGAAAGGATAGACAAATGGATAGGGAAAGGGTGGGGTTTAACATGCGAGAGTTCTTTCACGGTACGCTAGTATAGTGTATTATTGCATTTGTAAATACAAGTGTTTCAAAATATTTCTCGGAAACTCAAAATCTTATTGTGACTCACCATGCAAACATTTAGACATTTGTAGACTATATCAAACGCGATCCGAGAGACAACGAAATACTTATTATACAACTTCTAGCGGGACACCTAAGATTTAAAAAATCCTATTGAAAATCGTATGGCGTCTATATGGAGCAAATTGAAATAATGGTACTGCGCTATGAAATACACGCTATGAAATACACAGCGAAATGAAATACACAGCGGAAAGCCTACCTTATAGGAATATGTTATCGCCTGAAATTGCAAGCAGATGAGGTAGAAGAATCTGACGAATGATTTTAATGAAGATATATCCTATTCATGTACTGCATATATTTTATAAATATGTTTTACAGTTAAACATGCATTCATAATGACACATTCTAACAAACTTTCATACATAGAACATTTTTATATGTAGACGTATTTGCAATATTCATTTTTGAACGAAGACCTCTTTGCTTGTAGACATTTAGGCGATAGACATTTCTGCATGTAGACACACTTGCATTAGACATTGTTTCATGTAGATTAGTGCAATGTGTAGACACTTATTATGTAGACATTTCAGAGAAGACCAAGTGTCATTAAACCTTAAATATTAGACATTATTTACGTAGACCTTATTTCTGTACACCTACTGACCGGTAACCGTTTAGATGATTCAGACTGACGCAAGTCATTAATATGCTCTGGCCAAGAGTGTACTATGCTTAAGCGATCTCGCCTAAATCGACATTAGTCTTCAGGAATGAAAAAATTGTTTATATGTTTCATTTAGGATGTCTCCATCTATTGAAGAAATAAAATTTGCAAATTAATGCAAAGGGTGCGAATATGAGTTGATTAGAAATGTGATTTCATGTATGTAACAAGGGACATTAGAGGGTTAAAAAAATAGCCATATTAAATTGTTTGTAAAAAGGAGCAAGAAACATATGTTGTCTAAAGAATAAACAAAATTTGTGTTTCTATCACCACTCTTCTGAAAGTTCAATAAAATTCTAAAACAGGCGTGTACCAACAAAAAAAACAGTGTTTTGATGTGTATACATGTTTGAGAGAATCTGAATTAGTTGAAAACGCTTAAGACATGATTTATGAAATAATGTAGAAAGCATTTTCAGAACGTATCACTTTTTACACTCATCATTCATGTCAAAAAGGCTCTTTAGTCACACTTCAGATGCACCCGCCTATGCGAGGACTGTGGCGCAAGCATACATGCAGTACGATAGATGCAGTTTGATGCATACAGTTTGAATCCATACCGGTTGATATCGTAGCAATCTTTTAGGTGTGAAAATATTAACATTTATCTAGACCTCCAACAGAGACATTGCACTTGAAAAATTGAAAAAAAATCCAAAATTCCATTTTTTAGGAGGGTGCAATTTTCAAGTAATACGCAACTTATCATTGATATTTTACCTAAAATAACTATACTATCATGTGTAGAAGCACAGGAAAATTATGGTTGTAACTATATTCCTTTTTTAAAATATTTCTCTCTATATATCGAAATGCGTTCACTCGTGTTCCTTAGTTTTGGTTGAAAATATTACACAAATAAATACATATTAGATTGATAAATACCACTTCAATTTGTAGGCCAGAGTTACTGTATTAAATGGATTTTAGTTTATAAATTTACAACAACTTGGCGCTGAAAATTTACAAGCTCGTGAATGTCTACAAACGGGAAAAATGGCGGGCAGTTTAAAACAAACGATCGCCATTTGTGAATGTAAAACAATAAAAATATTTAGAAAAGGTTTTGAACAACCAAAACATAAGGAAATTTACATAGAAAATAAGATTTTTTTGTGAGACGGTGAGGCAATTTATTTAATTCTAGACTACTTAAAATGGAATGATCCATGTGGAAGACTTTCGCACACATGCGCTGGTGGCTGGGCGAAGGCACGGAGCGAGGCGGGCAGAGCGGCTTGGAATGGCGTGGCTGGCGGGGCGAGACGGGTGTGGCGAGGCAAGTGGAGTGGAGAGGGGTGAAACGCGGTGCTGGGTCCGGCAGGCGGAGCGGGGCGATGCAAGGGAGCAGGTCGAGGCGAGACTGGCGGGGCGTGGCGAAGCGGACGTGGGGGGCGTAGTAAGACGGACGGGGATGGGCGATGCGGGCAGAGCTAGGCGTGACTGGAGATGTGACAGTGATGTCGATGTTTTCAAAACATCGAGTTTTCAAAATATCGATGTTTTTGTAGAAAAATTAATTTTTAAACATCGATTTATTAAACCCAATTATTTTAACATCGATGTTTTGTGTTCGATTTTTTTTACGTTTTCGATGTTTTGAGTGTGTATGAGAAAGTCCCATAATCACAATTTTGTAAAAGTTAAATTATGACACAATAACATAAAATACTATTCTCAGTTTATGTTCTAACGAAGCGAACTCTGTTCGAAGTGTCCTTTCTCCAGCAGACCGAGAGACGGCCGATGTTCTATTATTTCCAACCCATTTCGTTATATTACCACGCGGGGAAGCGGCAAAATCCTGGGTCGTAAGCCTAAGACCTTTTTATCGTACCTTTCTATGGCAAACCTAGGAAGCTTTAAGTTTGAAATAAGGCTGAGCGTTCAGTCTTTAGGCTCAGATTTGTTGACTGTTCTTATTTTTACTTTGATTTGTCAAAAAAATTATAATTATAAATTAATAAACACTGCCGCTGTCGAATTAAATGACCCTTCCTCCAGCAGGAACGTTAATGTTAAACCAGTTTCGTGATGTAATGCTTAACCAATTTCGTTTTAGGATCGATGTACATGAATGTTTTGATTTTGAACATCGATATTTTGATAATTGGATGTTTCGTCGTCAATGCCGCGTCCATCGACAGGAGGCGCTGCAGGGCGAAGCGGGGCGTTAAACGCGCGCCGTCACTTGGGCGTCATCGCGTTCGTCATTAGCGCGCGGCGAGGGGCAGGTGTCGCCGCTAATGACTGCCGAGCGGGGCCGGGCGCGGCTCGAGGCCCGGTGGCTCAGGCGGTCGCTCAGGCGGTGTGCGCGCGCCGCGAGGAGAGGATGTTCGCTTCCGCTTCCAGTGCGGCGCTTCGCGGCGCCCGCTTCGCTTCGCGTCGCGCGGTGCGCTGATTCCCCTCGCGGGCGCCGCAGCGGAAGCCCCCCCCCCCCCCCCACGCGAGCGATCTTGCGGGCTGCGCCGTCCGCTGCGCTCGAGGGCCCGGCGCTCCCCGGCGCTCGGCGGGTTGCCGAGGGCGCGGCGCAGCAGCGCGGCACGGCGCGACGCGACGCGACGCGTTGGCGTGAAAGGAAGAATTGGCGCCCTCCACTTTTTCTACCGCGATGCGTCACTCTGAAAGGAACGAAACGGGAAGTAGTACTCGAAATTTATACGTATACATTCGATATTAACACCTGAACTGCTTGTTGAGATTATTCCTGGTTTCGTATTCTGTAATAACTTGCGTTCGATTTGCCTGGTTGCCTTTTTTTTTGTCAGGGTGCTCTCTACTCCGTCACTGACTTTTATGACACACCCATTGTTTGATTTCCAAAAAAGATTTATTGTGGGAAAACAATGACCCATCTTTAAGTCAATGAAACAAAATTAATTACTGTGAAAGAAACAACAAGATGAAGATTGTGCAATGAACAAGAACAATATTTAAATGTCTCCAAAGTATCTTTTGTTTGCGGCAATTCCATCTCTACATAATAAGCTGACGACAGATGATAGTTTTGACCATTTGTAAGAAACCATAGAAACAAATAACAGGGCATGAAACAGTGAGAAATCTTGAAATTGTAGATTTGATATTCCGTGCCATTTATTCATACGCTTTACTGTTTATTAACGCTTAGCAATACAAACGTTTTCTCACACTCACAATACATCGTCACTGATATTCTAACGTATAGTCCTTGGGGTAGACAGCTCCAAGTTAGGATCAGTAGGAAGCTGTTTTCACTTTTAAAACAAATGAGAAAGTTCAGACTCCATGGGTCTACCGGATATGTTAGAAGCCATAAGATACAAATTAAAATGTAGTATGCTTGGTTTTTTTCGTTAATCTTGAAAATTTGATTTTCATTCTAAGTAAAACGAAAAAGAAAATTGAATATTATCTGTGAAAACCCATTAATTTTTTGATTTGTTAGAAGCGTAAAATATTTATTTGCAAATACCGCATACTGATGTCACAACCTTACGAGATAAGTATGTATACATTAGAAATAATTTGTGAGAGAATCGTCGGTCTAAAGAGACTAAAAATTAGAATCGGGGTACAAAATATCATTTTCAGAACTTTCTTTATAGAGAAATAATGATTTCATTTATTTCTTTTACAAAAGATCTACTGAACCAATCTTGAGGAGTTTGAAATCATTTGAAAGTCATTCTGAATTATGAACGCCTGAGCACTTCTAGTTTTCTCCTTTATTGCAGTATAAGACGCATCATACAGTTTACACACAGTTTTGAAGGTAGGCTAGTTTCTCGTAGTACCATCATTTGTCATTGAGCTTCTGCTGAGAAAGACTGAAAAGACGGTGGAATAAAAAAGTTACATTGGTTTTTATTTTTCCTTAGGAAAAGTAGAACATTTCTACATGTTTTCGTTTCTTCTGCTTCTAAAAGAGGTTAAATTAATGCAGTAGAATCTCGTTATAGGACAACTCGCTTAGAGAACAATCCATCTTGCAAGAAACAAACTGGATATTCTCCAGTTTAGATGTATAGATTACAATCATCGTCCAGCATGTAAGACATCCGCTTATAAAAGATTCCTGTTTATAAAAATCTGAATGTTGTATGCCGGATAAGTTTCTTGTTGCACAAGTGAAAGTTCGAATGCCAAATCGACAATTGTTTCCATGTGACGAGACAGGTTCCTGTCCTTTGGCTCGACAGCCTGCTCGGCTACAATCGACTGACATTGTATTTTAAACTCAACATTTGTTAGTGGACAGATAATGAATGAAGGAAAACCTGGTCTCATAATTGTTGCTTTCCCAAACTTACGTACTAGATTTGTATGTTCCATAAATGACCTTATTAATAGTGAAATGAAATATGATTTAGAGAACAGTGCAGCAATATTTAAAACAAGATAACTGATTACTCTAACGTGTCAGCCAAGAAAAACATGGTTAATTTTTGTAGTATCCCAAATTACAGCAAATAAAGAAAAAGGTTTTCTACAAATTAATTTATTAGAATAAGTGTTGACGTACGAAATAATCAACTTAAGTTAAGATATCCGGTTTGTATGCGATTAAAAAAGTGCCATAATAAGAGTAGCCCAGAGAATATCCCTTTGACATAACCGTTAAGTGAGAAACTCAGAAAAATAACTTGGAAGCGCAACGATTCCCTTCACTGGGGGCAGTCTTCTTTGACTCTTGTAGCTCGCTTACACGCAAAATCGAAGTGTCTGTCTCAGCTCTGCTTACGGCTTTTCCCTTAGACTCAGCTCCAGAGGGGCGTTCATCGTCTAGCTCAGTGCTTGGCAATTCAATGCTCTGTGACGTCACAGGACTCTGCTCTCCAGCTCCGAACTGAGCCGTGGAGCAAAGGAAGTGCCCGACACGGTGACGGGCGCATAGTATTCCAATGATGGTATGGAACTGAGGGGAAAAGGTTAGCTTGGAATTTCAATAATTACGTCTTTTAAATAGTAATTGCTAATTAGAATGTTTATGATTAAATGGCCTTACGACAAATGAAACCATATAACATAGATTATTACTTAACGAAAAGCAATACCAGAGTCTGTTTATCAAAAGCTGTACTGTAATTTTCCTTCCAATCTTCTAATACGTTCATAACAATTTTAGAGAAAACAGTTTTAATACTTTATAACAAAATTATATACAGTGTAATTTAATAATACGAATTTAATTCATTCTGAAACAATAATTAATAAATTGATACCCGAGAGAGGAAACGAAGGAGAATTTGGATTCCAGGATTCATTATTTCATGTACAGTTTTCTTGAAGAATGTCAGTCCTCTTGATTTTCACTACCTTTTCCATAATCTTCTATCTGCAAAATCCTATACTCAGCTCATGATTCCACATTATCTATCAATTCTCAGAAATTATTTTATTCTTACGAGTTTTTCTGGTTGTCGCAGAACTGCTTAATGCTTCTGTAAGTTGAATTTTTTTACATACTGCAGTTCTTTCAAACACACTAAACACTACGCCATTGTTCTAGTATCCTAAAAAAGAAACATTTCTTCCCAAATCCAAAGAAATTATACGGGCGCAGATGTCTCACACTCACGTTGCCTGAAACTGGTAACGACCCACTGCCAAGGCTTTCGCCAGCGGCGACCGTAAATCAGTCGATGCCTACCTCCCCTTATGCTGACCCTGTCCCTCTCAGCGCCTTTTCTCGGAGGGGAAGGCAGATCCGACGACATTTCTTGTCCAGTTGGCAAACATAGGTCTAACTTCATTGCCTTCCGCTTTGGTACAGCGCTTCTCTCCACCGATTGTCATCTTGCTGTGTCTACAAGCTTTGGTTTTATTGATTAGCAATTCCGGGTGCCTGAACGTCCAAGGTCATTAGTCCCATAAGTGTAAGGCATGCTTTCTTGCTGGTGATGGTGGTGGTGGAGGAGGAAGAGGTGGTAGTGGTGATCTTCCCCCGCTGGATAGTGAGAACCGGCACCGAGCTACCCGTCGGCTTGCGGTTTATTTCCTTCCACCAGGTATCTCCTTTCAGCGGGGCATCGCCCCAGCCGCGACAAGCTCAAAGCTCCCGATCGGTCTCCCGGATTGTGTGGTAGTGTAGTGCATGTAAGAGTAAAAGTGTGTAAGGGATGAGGATTGGAGAAGGAAGGAGAAGGAAAGATCGTGCGCGGTCCTTGACCCATTTGTTAGGGTATTGCTCCGTCATTCGCTTGGTATTGATCGGAGAAACTATGGAAAACTACCGATCAGAGGAATCGGTCGCTAGAATTTTCTTCCTGACAGCAACTGAGTTCGACTTAACTATCTACGAGTAGCTAATGTCGAAAAACCTGCCACTGTCGGGGTTCGTACCCTAGGACCTCTCTAAGAGGCACTGCAGTCTCATCAGTTGATGTCCTCAGCCACATATGCTTGTCTACCCGCTTTAGCATGCGTCGGCGGTTTGAAAGGTCATCGCATTCGTAACTGTTTCAAAGTTTTAACAAGTATATTTTCTATCGAGATAATGTCAATGAGAATGCGATGTCTAATGCATGTTAAGAAACAATATATATCACAGCTTTGTCTGTATCTCGATAAAAATTTGTATCATTATATAACATTAAACTATTGTAAATACATTTAATTGAATTAATCTAATTTGGGGTTGTAAGTGTATAGAAAGCCCAGCTGAAATACCTTTTTTGGCCAAATTATCATGGGTATCAAAAAATCTTATTAAAAATTAGCATTTGCGGTGCTTTTAAATCCACTATAAAAATAGTACAGAGTTTTGAAAGAACTTAGATATTATAAAAATAAAATACACAATGTAGAACTAAACCTTAAAAATTTTCATTACGAAATAATATATAACCTAAAATTATTTATCGAATTTCGAAAAATAAATACCAAAAAAACATGAAAGAGTATTGTAAAGAATGTGCTATTAAAGAAGTGAAGATATGAAGAGTAGCCAGAAGGGATTCATTAAATTATTATTTAGGGTTAAGAATGAGGTAACATCCAATATTAAATATTAAAAAAAGAGTGTAAGATTATCTCTCTCATTGGTGATTTATTGAGCGGGTTTTATCTACTTAATATAGGCTTATTCTTTTGCCACCTAAAATTAATAAAATCGGATGCAGATATTACGCTATACTTCATTCCCAAAAACATATTTTAATATTGCGTTTTGAGATAGAGGTCATTTACTGAATGTCACAATACTCGGAATTTTAAAAATTCACAGGCGCATATCGATATGTACTCAGTTATTTTGAATTAAGCACCGAATATTGTTTAGGTTGCATACCTGAATTTACCTTCATAATGTCGATAATTTATCCTTTGAATATTCGTTGTTTGTTGTATTTGCTTCGCTGCATTCTTGGCCGTGATGGACTCACACAGGTTGGTGGATTTCGGTGCAAGAGAACCAATCAGCACAATGATGGAAAATTGGATTTTTATTGTTTTCGAAATGACGGATTCGAATAAATGCTATGAAAAGTAACTCCAGTGCCGTCGACATGAAATGGCATTGTGGTATTGGTCTGGTTACAGCTTTCTCTTTCATTGAAGAGCATTATTTTGCCTGGTTTGCTTCATTTTAGTCTCTTTAAAATATTTTTCTGTGCCTGATTGTTTGGTTTGAATATTATAAATATATTTAATTGAGTGAAATATTATAACTAGGAATATTTAAGCTTCCAAGTTTTATTTAAATCGACTTGTTGAAATACAATTGCGTTCTATATAAATGTTTCGGGTGATGGTCATAGAAAAGTCGTCAATTCTTGCTATTTTGCAGGAAACTCAGTGTTTGATGAACGTGTTACGTTTTTGTTAATGAAAACTTTTATTTCGCCTTGAATAGATGATATAGTAAAAATACATGTATAAGATGAGAGATTTTACCGCGGTAAAACATTTTTAAAGGAATTTGCATTATTCTCAGTTCGACATACAGCATAGTGACAAGTATATGCTTTTTGTCATTTACTGACAATTTTAGATAATACCGTCATTGAATTGATCACGCAATTGAACCCAGCAATAATTTATAACGCATTTATTTGGATAATGTTAGTTTTGTTTGTCAACTTTTTCTTTCACTTTTTTGTGTCAATAATACACATATAGAGATAACGAAACAACGATTAATTTCTTGCATTTTATAGGTAGGAAAAAACAAGGTGTCTCAAAGTTGCTTCATGTCTTCATTTTTATGTCCATAATTACTATGCAAAGTCAATGCAACAATTATAATATCATCGCCGTCATGATCTCTTTCAGATGACTTAATTGTTTATAGAACCTTGTGCGATATATCAGGTAAGGTATCACTGAAAGTTGTATGTCCGAATTAGGTTTTCATTTTCTTGTGAAGCAAAAGATTGCGGCACAAGCCTGCAAATAGGTCTTGATTTCCAAAGGCGGCGATAAAGCGGTTTTCCATCCGCGCAGCGCGCCTGCGTCTGGGGTCGAACGCGAGACCGAAAGAGGGGCCGCGCCTCGCATCTCGCAAGATTAAGTTGCGTGATCAATAGCCACGTCCTCAACGTGGCGGGGGCCGCCTATCCCCGCCGTCGCCCCCGCCCTCGCCTCCGCCCTCGCCCTCGCCCCCTCGGCTCACGGGGGTGGAGAACCCACAATCCCCGGCGCACCCGAGGTACGCCCTTCAGCTCTGCTCCGTCGCTTAACAATGATGCTTTGCACATTCAATAGCAAACACTAGACAGCGGGAGCAGAATAATACATTCCAGTAGTACCAACCTCCCACGCTTATCTTCCCCTCTCGCTCCTTCCCGCGTCGGTTTATCCGCGCGTCGCCTCCGCCCGGCGCAGACCTCGCCCCCGTCCCCGCCCCCGCCCCCGCGTCGCCTTCCCACCTCTCCCGGCGCGCGGTTTTCTAAATAATACCCGCCTCGTAATGAAACCAAGCTTTCGGCGGAGCGCGCGGCGCGCAAGAATGGCCGGGCCTTCTGCTTTATTTTAGTTTCCAGATCAGCTTTTTTCCCCTCTTCTGCCGCCGCCGCCGCGCTGCCTCCGCTCGCCGTCTCGTTCTCCGCTCGCGCGCCTCTCGGACGCCCTTCGTCCTCTGTCTCTGTCTCTCTCTCTCCCCTCTCTTTCCCTCTCCCTCTCTTGTGCTCCCTGCGGCGCCCCGCCTCCACCCCGCCCCCGCCCCTCGTTTGGTTCGGCACCACCGGATTTTTAATTCCCCCACTCTCCACCCGGCGCGGCGGAGCCCAGCTTTCCGAGTCGATGTTACACAGCAAGGCAAATGCCGGATAATTAAAATAGAGTAGATAGGCGGGGCGGCGGGGGCGAGGCGTGAGGGAGAGTCGATGTCAAACTTATTATGTAGAGGAGGAGCGCGCGGAGTGAGGCGGGGCGGGAAGGGGCGGAGCGCGGGTGGGCGAGCGAGCACGCAAGGGAAAAGGGAAGAGAGGCATAAAAACAAAACGGACGCGGCGGCGGTGGCGGTGACGGAGGCGGCGCCGGATGGAGCGGGGCGGCGGGGGCGACGGAGGCGGCTCGGCGTCGGTGGCGGGGTGTATTGTCGCTTCGCCCATTGTGTCACTTCACTTGGTCGCTTCCCCCCCCCGCCCCGCGCCTCCCTGGCAACGTCCGGCCGCTCGGGGCGCCGCGCCGGGCCGCACGGATCCCAATTCATAATTGATTTCCCCATCAGTCAGTGCGCCGAAGACACGGGCACGGCGGCGGCGGCGGCGGCATATGCGTGCTGCGGGCGAGTGGAGGATCGGAATCAATGCGTGCCCCTCGTCTCCCTGCGCCGCCGCCGCCGCCGCCCCGGTCCCCGCCGCCACCGCCGCCGCCGCCTCGCCGCTCGCGCCGCCGCCCACGGATTAAGCAGATCGAGTTAGCGCGCGGAGGGCGGTGGCGCGGGCGGGCTGGCGGGCGGGCGGGCGCGCGGGCGGGCGGGCGCGCGGGCGGACGGCTGGGCGCCGCTGCGATGTTCATGCCCGGCCGGCCGGAAGCGGATGTGTTGACTGTCTCCGGCGCTAGGCTCGGTTCAGCGCGCGTTACCAGCGTAACCGGCGCCCGCGCCGCGCCGCGCCGCGCCGCGCCGCGCGTTCCCCCGACGCTGCGCCCGCCTCGCCCGTCATCGCCCGCGTCGCCCGCTCGCATCGCTCGGCGTCGCCCGGCGTCGCAGCGAGACGGTGCGCGCCGCCCGAGCGCACGCTTCGGCTCCCGGCGCTCCCGCGGCCAGCGCTCAGGGGACCTCCGCTCGCTCCACTACGCGCCGCGCCGCAGTCGCAGCGGAACCCTACGCAGCACGAGCGGTCAGCAAACAGCTCAAAAGTCCCAGGACGTTAACATGCAAATGAATTTAAGGAAGAATCTTCAGTCTGATCAGTTCATGTTTTTAGTACAATATCAATGATGTTTTCAATCAATCTTCGGATATGTTATGATAATAAAATTAAAAATAAAGAATTGTCATTAATTTCATATTTCATATTATTTTTTAATAAAATATTTTCTTCAAAACTGCCATAACTTTTGCATAATCTCAACCCTGTCACTTCATCCTCAAGTTCCTGAAATGTGTACACCAACCTAAATTTCGTGATAGGTCATGCCTTTTTCCTTGCTCCATTTATCTTATTATTAGGGTTTCCAGAAATGGAGTATAATATAGTTTCACATTTGATTAATCAGTTGCTTGGTGCGATTTGATATTTCTGGATATCTCTAGAGCAGTGCCGCTGATACATGGCAAACACCGCGAGACAAGTTGCGTGATCAGAGGAGTAGCTTCGGTATGGCAGACATGGCATGTGCCACGGGCGCCACTCACAAAGGGCGATATTTAGAGTATACCCGCTAAAATAAATAACAATCCTAATTTGATGCATTCTGACAGGGGCGTAAATTCTAGGGTTGCCATGGGAGTCTGAATACCTACATACGCCTCTGTGCGCGATTTAACCTTTAAACAACAAGGCTCCTCTGAGTGACAATTTTGGCAAGGCGGTGTCTCATACTTGCAGGAAAATTAAAAAGTAGCGTGTGCCTCGTCGATTTTCTTTTACGTTTTGAGATCAATATAACCTGCAGAGTGCATGGATGATGATAAAATCACGTTCTTCATGCGATTTCGGAGTGTATAAACATTCTGTAAAGTTAATACACAAATGACGATTCAATAGGATGCTTTGCAGTCAAAAGACGTTGAGGGACTTCAGTTTTATTCATTCTCATTGTCCCCGTAAGGATCAGTTCACATTTTGGCGAGTTCTTCGGCTAATTCGCGAGGACTGTTCAAATGATCTAGCATTGCGTTCCTATTATTACCAAGAATTAGTTCAATTAGAAGTTTATTTCGAATTTCTTCTTCCGTTAGAAAACGCGAATTCATTTTCAGATAAATTTGTAACATAAACAACAAGACTGTGTCACTTATGACACACACTAACTTAGTATTTACACTACCGATCAGTGAGTGAACGGAGAGCGACAAAACTTCTACGGAGTGTAGTTGATAGATGGCTAGTAGCTTAATTAAGGGGCAGAGCCACAACCGACGCGAAATGACACGCATGCGTTCAAAGAACTGCGGTAGGTGCATTATGACGCAGTCTTGTCGTTTAAAGGTTAAGATATTTCAAAAGAAAGAGACTCGTGTGAATTTCAAGGGAAAGGAAGGAAATGTTCCATCATCACTATTTGGTTTTCAAACATTTTTTCAAAAAGGATTAAGTTCTTCATCCTAGTAAACCAGCTTTCACAACGATTCTTCTTTCAAACCGGAAGCATACAAAAGAGGTGTAATACATTATTTTATTCATGAAATGAAAGCACCTACACCTTATTTATTTATTTGTTTGTTATTGTATCATCCGAGTTTTTTAAATACCATTACTAGTGATTTCCTCAGTGGATCGAGGTAAAAAAAATAAAGCTGGTGAACACTACATAGGGAGATCACTTACATTACAGAATGCGATGCTATTACTTCAGAGGGAATTAATTACTCATTTTTATCAATCAATAATTTCGTTATCTTAATAGAGGAAAACAAAATGAATTGAAAAATTCGAGGCCTGAAGACTACGAGGAAGATGTGTATTTTGATTAATTCACCAAGCAAAGAAAATAATTAAACTTTTCTCCAAAGAGAAGCCAAAGATTGGAAAGTATGGAGGAAAATTGCTATAACAGGGATACGATAGTTTAATGTGGATACAACTTTCAGGAATGTGTTTTAACTAGGGGGTGGATTTTCATGAAACGTAATTTTTTCTTTTCACTTTAGAACTGTGTCTTTAGTATAGACATTAATTTTATGTCTGTGACAAAAGCAAATGGCCCATTTGTATATCGGCATTTATTTGTATTTTTCGTCGATTTCGACTAAGAAGTCATTTTTTACATTTCCCGTCATTTTTAAAGTATTTTTCACAGATTCCATCGGTTTCAAAATCATTTTAATGGTACTTGGGGCAAATAATATTTACAGGATGCAACAAATGTTCTCTACAGAATTACTCAATAGCTTTTCGATTTCTTCACTCAGAAATTGTAATGTCACCCATTGTGAGTCTATGGTTCCACTTACGCGTATCAGCGCTATTTTGGTTTCTTGGTAAAGAACTGTTCAAGCCAAACGTTTGCAAGCTGAGTTGACTTGCACGAAAGGAAGAAGCATCAATTACATCAGTCCAACAGCAAGCTGTTAATCTGAACTGGAAATGATCACATTTTATACGTCATTTTTCTTTGCTTTTAGAGCATTGTTAAAACATTTTAAGAGAATTTATTGATAATTTTTGGCGATGTTTTAGTTCATCAAAATCCGCCCTTGTTATAATTAATGATCATTGTAACTTAACATATTTAACGTGGGTGTAATCAAGATGATTTATATGATTCTAATAGATGCATATCCTTTCATTTATGCTTATTATTCTTTTTCGAAATACTCGTATTTACTTTGCTTGCGAGTGCATTATTAACAAAACTTACTGAAAGTAATAACACTATAATGGTTTAAAGACAATCTTGAGAATTGAATGACAAAAAGAAATCTGGAAAAGGAAGCTGGATACACGATCATTTTTTCTTGTTCTTTTCCTCCTTTCTTGATCTAAAGAATATTATTTCGTAATAAACAGTATTTCGTTGTCTTGTTCTTTTTATACAGAAAAGTTAATATATAATTTTAGCATTAAAGTATATCACAAATATTACCAGATATTTGTAATCTCAATGTAGCTTGCTGTGATTGTGCACATTCATCACAAATGCTTAGACTAAGGCACTTCAGCATTAACCACATGTTTTTTACTAGTTTAGGGATCTTCGGTATATTACTAACCATGCAATTTCAACTCTAAATTGTTGATAGTTGCTGTAGATACGCACAATGCTGATACGTTTAGAAATAAAGCATTTCTTTAAAATGTTTTTTTTTGGATGGTACAGTTTTGTGGAATATGATATATCAGAAGGTTGACGGTGTATTGAAATATTACAGCAACTCATTTCACGGGTGGTATTATTTTGTATTACAGTCTGATATATTACTTACAGTTCCCTTTTAGAAGTGTCAACCTACGTTGGTTATTTTTTAATAACCTACGTTCGTAGGTTTTAAATAACCTACGTGTGAAATGAGAGTGAAATTGACGCGCGATCGCTGTAGTGCGCATGCGTTTCTAATTCCAACATACTTTGCCTGCCTTTTGACGTCTTTCCTAGCCGAATGGTATGTCTACGAGCCGAGCCGTAGAGCTTTAAAATGTTTAAGAAAATTGTGTCGCCCGACTGATGTTCCCATGTGTCTGCACAAACACAAAGGCTAAACAGATCTTTGGATGGAAACATCTGGATCAGAGAGGCATTGCATCTACTATCACATATTTAGATGTTTAGAGGATTTTCTTGGTTGTCAACGGTTCAACGACTTCAAAGAAATGAGAACTGCAGTCAGAGAGATTGGACTTCTTCACAGGGGGCAGATTTGAAGATGAAAGTATGTAGATTATTGAAAAAAAGTAGGATATGTTGAATTTTTTCCTTCTTATTAACAAACGAACCTTATTTAAAAAACAACCCAAGTAGTTTCATTTGAATAATGAAGATCGTGTTTAAAGCCAGATTGATGATTCTAAGATGTGTTGGTAATTACAGAAGTGTGTTTGTGGATATTAGTATCATAGTATTTCAAAAAGAAGTCGATTAAATTTATTTAATTTTTGTGATCGTTCAGATCACTGACAATTCGCGAATGGGGCCATGGATACAAAATTTTTGGGTCTCCTTGTCACCAGAGAGTATTGAAAGGCTCTCCCATGAAATTAGAAAGAGGAATAATGCCGTCAACAAACGAAGAAATTGGGTCAAGGGGAGAAACGAACATCGCATCAAGAGAAGATTGGAACCTCCCGCGTCTGTGTTACAAAACCTCTCCTAGAAAAGGAATCCCGTGTACTATACAAGTCCTTTAATTACATCGTAATTGATTTGGTTCAATTTACTCACTTCGTTGTAAGTTATAAGTAAAGGTTGGCTATTTTTTTCCACAAAACTTAAAATGTTATTTAGATGTTTCTGAACAAAAGACACTCGAAATTTCAAGGGACGGTATTGGAAGTTTTCAAACAATAATTTAAAAGTGCCACAGGAAGTTACATACAAGAATAATTCTATTAATAATAATTATTAATCTAATAATGATTATTTATTTAATTATTTAAAATTTACTGAGTCTATTTCACTCGTGAAATTAAAACCAATAGTGTTTAACGATACATACAAAAAGCCCCAATCAGGGCGGTGTTTCTCAAAAAGTTTATCGCTTTTCTATACGATTTTTCTTACCGCTTCTCTCTACTGGCCAGTCATGAACTGTGTCTCATCTATCTTAGGAGGCGGTGTACATCGATCGCTCTGTCGATGTCCAATAAATCGCGTATGTACCGTACCATAACCTCTTTGATTCTAACATAGCTTTCAATTATTTTCAGTATTTGGCGCATTTTGGAACTGTTAAACGTAATTTCATATGAAGAATAGTCCTATTAAATACAACTCGTGCTTTGGAAATTCTCAGATAAATCCCCTCCTCACTTCGCGAGTCAGGCATTTATCGACAAAATTCAAAGCACTCGTGGTATTACCTATGATAATCCATTACTAGCTGACCCTCGGCAATGAAGTCGCACAAGAGAACTCTATAAAGTTACAGTAGAAAAATACGATGCATAATAAGGAAAATTGAAAACCAAAATATTTTATTGTTTAGTATATTGAAATAACCCTACACTTCACAATCTTCTCACTTTAATTAATTTTAATAAACAAATCTACATGGTAATTTTATTTAATATTGGCTAGCTCAGATTTTAATTTTATTTAAAACAATACCATCTACTTTGGGCTGGTTGTATTATTATACGTTCTCAGGACTTCTTTATGATACTTGAATTCGAGGGCCAAATCCACTGCTCGAACGAGAATTCGGCTGGAAGAATTGTTTATATTAGGGAAAATTAGTACTGATTAGCGTACCCGTGCGAGAACTCTCACATGCTTTACCCTACCCTCTTCCTTATTTTTTTCATTTCCATTTTAAGCCAGCGATATATATTTTCTTCAAGACCCTCTTATCCTCCATCACTTGTCCTACATGTCTCCTTGTAATTGATAACAATATAATACACCCTTGTCAATACAAACTATTCTTATTTAAATTTATTATCGAGCAAAGAGGTACACCCGTGTAATTTAGTCGCATAGAATATCAAGTTATTAGTACGAGTAATTTCACACACAGTTGCAGATTCTAGAGGCTCTGAACAGGCGGAGTAGAATCGAGAAAGCGTTGAACCAGCAAAAATGTATTAGAATGGTCAAGAAGATCTCATCCTGTAGATTACAATGTGAGGAACGTTTCTTCGGGCCTCAAAATTTTAGTTTTTAAGGCCGTAGGACGCTTTCGTTAAGTAGTTATTTAACGATGTAGGTTCAACATTTCTTATGTACGTTGCGGGTTGCATTTTCATGAATATTTAGATGTGTTTTTAAAAAAATTCTTCATATTTTCAAAGTCAAAGTGCAATTTGCCACATTTCCGCGAAATTCTCTTTCTTTATAGACCTCATTTATAAAGATTGGTTGCATGTGAGAGCCGCAAAGGGAAGGTATACTACTGAAATAATATAGGAGATGATGATGGCTAGTTCTCATGAAACCTCATTGAACTAATTACAGTAATGCAAGAATGGCTCCTGTTGTTTATTTTGAAACCTTTTCTTAGTTGATCTTTGAATTTATGAAACAATTAATATTTACTTTGAAATATATGACAAAATTATATAAACAATGCAATTTTACATTCACACAAATATTTACAATTTTCCTCATTCACACCTGTTCCGATCCGTTTTATGGTTAAAATTTAGAATTTTTCTAATATGGTCATTAGTTAATTTGTTATTTGAATACTTAATATACTTATTCTCTTAAAATTGTATGACAATCTTGGCCTTGTTCATTTACTATGAGAGTTCTCTGTATTACTCAAACAAAGATCACATTCCTTTCGAATTTCCTTCAGCAAGCTTAACCCATGTTCTGGATCCTCGAACATTTCTGTCTTCTTTTGGGAATTCAACTATTCTTCCACTGACACACGAAAGAGTGTTGTTCCCAGGCTGACCAGCAAACCTGGAATCCTTGAAAATAAAAAAAACGTGAGTTTAAAAAAATCCTGGAAGAATTGGGGAAAAAACGGAATTTTTGTTCAGAGTCAACCCAAATTCAGATTTAACCCAAATTTAGCAACAAGTCATGTACGGAATCATATTCATTAAAGTATTTGATTCAACTCAGTACAAGATAATGGCGACTGAAAATCTAAATACGTATGAGAAGTGTCACATATATGCTTCAGGAGTGCGTAATCCTTGACTCTCGCATCACACAACATCAAACACTGACGCGTGTGCAGGTGCAACATAGGTAGAGTATTCTGCGGATGTCAAAATTTGCCAACCACAGTGATGAAAATGTTGCTGAATCACAAAAGATTAAAGCTATCAAGTACTGCTGTGTGGGCGTTAGAAGGTATTACTGGCTGTGTGGGCGTTACTGGTATTTGAAGGGTATTCCGGACGCAGTTATATTTCTTCTAAAATTCTCAGAGCCACCGCCTTCGACATTACAAACTGAGCATTGTCCAGAAATCCTAAGAATGCTCTCTTTTGAGAAATCGATTGTTCTGGACTTGTTTTTACTTTCCCGTGTAGTACGTATATTAGTAACAACAAGGACGTGACAGTGACGCCTGCGCTTAGTGTTAGGCAATATCAGGTATTAGATTAAAGAAGTTAGTTAAGATAAAATAAACAAGGACGCGACAGTTGCCTGCGACGTAATTTTAGTTAGATGTAAGGTTAAAATTTCGTAACAGAATTGAAATCGGTGAGAAAATTATTATGATCCTAGATACTATTATTTAACAACTTTTTAAAATTGTTTTACTGCAAAATAGATTACTGTAATCGTCAAAATTCCAAAAATTAAGATATCTAGGATGTTTCAAGCAAATATGAAGATTTATTCAAAAGTATGAAGATTTCTTCAAATATGAATATTTATTCAAAAGTATGAAGATTTCTTCAAATATGAATATTTATTCAAAAGTATTATTAAAAATAAAAATCTTACTGTGTTATTAAGCGTTCTTTACAGTCATGTTTTGTTATTTACAGTTATCCTCTAAATTTGTGAGAACTGATTTGTAGACCTAGTAATGACAGCAGAATATCCATTGTGAAAAAATATGCCTACTTGCGAATTGACGGACAGACTGACATTTTCCGAAAATGTTCTAAGGAATACGGTACTTCAAACCCTGGCATCAGTTCCGAGATCGATTTTCCGGCTAAAAAATACTTTCTTAAGCATTTTAAGACCCTGAATATTAATTAGTAACATACGTTTCCTAGGAAAACAAAGCCAAAAAATATGTTTTCTTTAAAGCTCTTTTTTGGACAAAATTCTATACTATAATACTCGGTTATAAAAGAAAAGTGAGTAACCATTAAGTAATAATCAGAAACAAATGTATTGTAATGTGCGAAACAGAACTTAAATAATGTATACGGTGGTTATAATTATACTTTCCCTACAGAACACGTATATAAGAAGGAAACCAATTATAGTATGAATACTAAACTTTCTAGCATCACTGCCCAGAGGGGAGCATGCTTTCTATGCGTCACAGCGCCACCGGCCAGTTGCAAATATGGTCACCAGGTGCCATTGATCAGGTATAGTGTGAATAGTTGCACACACCGGACCAGTCGCCGGGCACTTGTTAACGTGTCAACATGGGTTTGGACAAACGGAGTAGGGCATTATAGGTGAAACACTTTTACCAAAACAACAGTAATGCTGCACCTGCAGTTCGAGAATATCGCCAGCTGAAATGATTACGGAAGGGTCCTCTTTCTCTTCCTGCTTTGCGCAACATGAAGTTCGAATGAACTGGTGAATTGGGTGCCGCTCCGCGAAGAGGCCGACGACTGATGGAACCACAGGTGGTTGATGAAATCGCTGTTGCTCTGACCGTGAACGCTGCGCGCAATTCCCTAGCGTCAAGCAGTGCGCGTGCTGTGTCCCGACATTTGAACATCCCGTGGGCCACTGTACGGAAAGTGCTTTGAACAATTCTCAAATGGTATCCTTACAAGATTCATGTCGTAAAGGCGCTTGCACCACTGGACGCACAACAACGTGTTGACTTCGTTCTCCACTTTCTCGCAAAGATTGAAGTTGAGGAGGCCTGGCGTTCGGCCATCCTATGGACAGAAGCCCATCTTTCTTTGTCGGGTTAGGTGAACACAGAATTGACGTGTGTGAGAATCTTCACTTCCAGGCAATGTGCATGAAGTTCCGTCTGCATAGGTGAACGTGTCACCGTATGGATGTGGCTTTACAGCGACGTTCAACATTGACCCATTCTTTTTTGAAGAGACTGGCGCTCAAGATCCAAAGATATGCAGTGTGACTGGCCAGCGTTACTGCGATATGCTTCGCCAACATATCAGACCCGATGTCATACCAGCATGTCATATCAGCACTATGCGTGATCATGACACCTGGTGGCTGTATTTGGAACTGGCCGGTGGCGCTGTGGCGCATAGAAATCATGCACCCCAACCTCGGACAGTAATAATAGCAAGTTTGGTGCTCGTACTATAATTTGTTTCCTTGTTATAACGTATTCTGTAGGGAAAGTTTAATTATAACCCCCTGGTGTATTCTCAGATCTGGAAAACCGAAAAAAAGACTTTAATTCCAAAAAGCCAGGTCGCTGGTCACCCTTACATCTGATTAAATATCAATGACTCTGACAAACATAGCTTTTAAATTAAGATCCATTTCAATTTAGCCGAACTGTTCATTTGTGTATTCAGCAGCTGTACTAACCATACGTATATACTTTCTCGCGTTCTACCGCAATCTCTTCACACTCGTCACCACAACTCGTCACCACAGCCGCAATCTCGTCACCACAGCTAACTTCCTTCATACAGTTTTTTTTGTTCTCAAAAATATTTTTTTCACTGATCGTTTCTTCTTCCAATTGTTCCTATAACACTTCGATGCTATCTTGTCACTTTCCTTTTGCGTAATGCTAATCATCTTTGTTATTTTCTAATAATGTTCGATTATTAGATGCAACAGTTTTAAATATCTCTTTATTATAAAATATAATTGAAATAATCCCATTTACAACGTTGAAATGACATCTTTCTGACACACACTCACTCACATACACACACACAAGGAACATATGTGTTAAATGCTTGCTGGACTTAACGTTTGTAAACACTAAACAGTGTTTTCATTTGTAAACAAGCAAACTTTGAAGTTAAAAAGCTATCTTCCATTCGCTATCTATAATCTCACGAAGTATCAACTTTTGTGAGATCAATTGCCAGTCACAGATCAAATCGTCCAAGACCATCTACATTACAACTTTGCAATGTAGTCGGTTTTGAACGCGACATAATGATAAATGACGGCAGATTAACGTCATGGTATTTATTTTAAGATTATATTAAAATTAGTGTTGATACGATAAAAACTGTTACTAAGGGCATCATGTTTGCTGTCCACTACACTAAAGGAAACATTTCAAAATTTGGTTGAGGAGAATGCTCATATTTTTTCTAACGCAAATCGTTTGCGTTTTAAATATATTGATATTAAATAACATAAGAATGATTAATTTCACTTAGCCGCTCAAGAAATTAACATCAGTAATATTTAGCATCGTTTTTCTGATACGATAGCCCCATGACACTTTCGAACAGTCATGCCAATACTCTTCTCGACAAAATTCTTGTTCTAGAACTGAAAGACTCCAAATCCACTGAAAGAATCCAAAATGCAAATTCCACTTTGTCCCGTAGTATCACTGTGCCCCATCTTCCCCTACAAAACATAACATCACCCACATTATTATGTTAGTATATTATTGTGTCCAACAATGAACAAAATGGAGTTATAAGCTTTTATTCACAACGTAAATAATGTTTATAAAAAGAAAGAGGACTTGAAATATTTAGTATTTACTTTAATTTATTAATATATTTCATAAATTCATAAACTAACTAATGGTGCTGGGATATTTATTTATCACAGTCATCTATTTGACGAAAAAAGAATGCATTCTATTTACAGTGTTTCCCCATCCTGTCTTTTCCTGCTCTGCTTTGGCCATTCCCTTCCCTCTGTTCTCGCCCGGCCCTGCCCCTTTCTCCATCCAGCCTCGTGTTCGCTACGATCACCGCTGCTGTGGTCCACTGTAAACAGATGCACTGTTGCGAAATTCCACGTACAATTTTGACCTGGAAGTATTCAAAGTATAATGGCGCTATTTGAATCAATTAAAAGACATTTAGTAGAATATTTTGTGAACTTTAAGAGATGTTTCTTTCAGTTTCGGATATTTACTCACTGTTTTCGAGATGTTTATGAAAAACGGGAAGAGTACACACTTAAATTTTGCACAAAGGAGAAGGGATGGTTTATATGTGTATTCTTTACGAACTATCATGCAGGCAACAGGAGGAAACCAGTACACACTTTGGGAAGAGCGTTTTGATGATTTTATTTGGAGGTACACCCGGCAGCCAAATGCACACCAGCGCTTCAAATGTATTTCTTATCTGAATGATTTCTCTCGTGATATAAGCGACTTCGAGGGACTGGGTCTTGAAGTGCGACTATGAGTGAGTGGAAATTAAGTTTTAGGAAAGGCATCTATCGAAGATGAGACTTTATTCTTTATTGCAATGATCGTGATCAGACCATTAAATGTCTCTGATGGTAATAATAATTATATGTAATCGTGTTTAACATTATAAGCACTTATTTGTCTGTAAAATTGTATTGAGATATTAGATGAAAGAAACAAAATTAAGTTTATACTATTTACATTCAATGTTATTAACGAAATGATAGCATTATCTAACCATCTACGATAATACGATAATTTTTTATTTAGCTCACTTATATCGCTTTAACGTCATATGTTGCAAAAGCGAAACTCGTTTCGTATCAAACGTGTTTCATTAATTCCCAAGACACAATGAGGTGTGTTTTATAAAATAATAGTGCATTGTGTCATCGTATAGAAGCGGAGCATATTTTAAGTGCGTAATTCGCAGCTCTCAAGACGTCTCTCCGCCGTCCGCCCATTGTCGGCGCTTCCTCCTGGATTCGCCGCCGCGTTATGAAGGCGCGTAACTCGCTGTGCGGGATAAGGCGCAAGACGCCCGCGCCGGAAGCGTCGACGCCAATGCGCCGAGGGGGCCGGGACGAGGTCGGGGCGGGGCGGGCTCGGAGGCGAGAGCGGGGGCGGAACGGGGTGTGGCGGGGAGGGACGGGGGTGGGTGGAGCGGGCGCGGGGTGGAGTGGGACGTGATGGGGCGGAGCGAGGCGGGGCGGGGCGGAGTAGGACGGGACGGGGCGCAGCGTGGCGAGGCGTGGCGGGGCGGGATCGAGGCGGGGTGGTGGGAGGCGGGGCGGAGCAGGACGGGACGGGGCGGAGCGGGACGAGGCAGGATCGAGGCGGGGTGGTGAGAGGCGGAGCGCAGCGGGGCGAGGCGTGGCGACGGCGGCGGCCCCGGGGGTAGAGGGCGGCGAAGGCGAGGGACGGGGGCAACGGTTGAATATGCAGCAGTAGCCGAAGCGCCGGTTCGCCCATTGTTCTCGGGCAGTCCACGCGCCAGACAGCTCGCCGCCTCCGCCGCCACCGCCGCGTATGATAATACTGGACGCGCCGCCGTTCACGCGTTTACGCGTTCCGGGCCCAAGACGTTAATGCATCCCACGAGAACATGAGCGCGCCGACACGGCGGCCTCATCATCATCATAATGCCTCGCCAAGAAAAGTTCCCTTCTCCTGCGCCGTGTCCTGGACTTGAGATAAATATGAGGAAACTCCTCAGCTCTGTGAGTTAGTTCCTTTGCAGATTGCGAGGAAAGTCTCTTGCGGATTTAATCTTCCCCTGCGGAATGTACAGTATTGTTTATAGCACGGAATATTTATGGCGTTAGCGTTAGAAATCATGCACATTAAAAGCTGTGATATTATTTATTTTCTTACTCGTTACGGAAGTGTTTTGCTGTATGGTGCATAAGCTCCGATGTATGTAGATTTTACATTTATCCAACGTTTTACAGGTCTTATTTCCTATGCCGACTGAATAATGTTTCATAAATATTAATTTGTTTAAGCAGAAAGAAGCAAAGGAGGCAAACATACAAAATACATAGCTTTGAAGATGTTTCTATTAGCAAATTATTTTCTTTGATTAGAAGACATTCCTTTACATTAATATTGCTGATGGTTTAATTTATTTTCGAGAAATTTAGTAGTATGTATGGTGCGTCAAATATTTGTTGTTGCAGAACTCCGCTTCCTTTTTTGTGAAATTCATCTTGATTTATTTGGAAGCAGTTCATTATGGGTTTAAATAAACAAAAAATAGGCTTCATGTGAACATTCCGAAGGAAAGTACTTCTATATCTACTCAAGAAGGCATGCCAATTGTCTCAGATTTGCAAAGATTTCATAATATGTAATACAATGTATTTATTTTATGTAAGACAATGTCTAAAAGTTTTTGCAACAAATTGGCTTTGTAAAATATTCGCCAATATATTTGATTATATTTTACAAACCGTGCTGTAATAACTTCGGTAGAAACTCAAAAATTAATTTTTAAGATAGTAAAATTTTCTGGAAAGAAAATAAATATTTTAACAGTGTATTCTAAATTGCGTGAAGTTAAATGGCATGAATCTGCAAGTTTCGTCTGAAAATTGACTACTTGTGTACTTGTCTCTCAGAAAAACTTGAAGCATTTCCTAAGACGCTCGGAAAGAGTGCTCTACTTATTAACGAAGCGACGAAAGGAAATAATCAGAGAAATGACGAAGAGAGGGAGAGTATTTATTTAAGAAAACCACCACCAAAGCAAGCCGCTTGGCAAGGCGTCAATTACCATTTCTGGCGGCGCCGAAAATCATTGGTCGTCGACAGCCGAAGAACGCGCGAACAGGCGCAGATCGATCTAACGCGGACGAACAAACGTAATCCCGGAAGAGCCTGGGCGTGGGCGGCGCGGCGGCGCGGCGCAGCGAGGGCGCGGATGGGGAGGGCCGGGGGCGGAGGGTTGATTGGCGGCGAGGCAGGGGGAGGGCGCTGCACAGACTTCCGTCGCATGGAGGCGTATCCTCGAGGGAAGGAGGCGTTGTGAGGGGAGGGGGCGGCAGAAGGAGGTCAGAGCGGGGTCGGGTAGGGGTTGGCGAGGTAAGCTACGCGCTCGCGGAGGGTCTGAGCCGGAGGTGTGGAATACAGCGCGGAATCTGTTGCCTCTCCGTTGGGTCGCCCGCCCTTTCCGCCTTCCCGCACCCCCTCCCGTCCTCCGCCCGTCCGCCCTCTCGCCATCCCTCCAGCCCTCCCTCTCTCCCTCCTGCCCTCCCTCCCTCTCTCTCTCCCGCCCTCCCTCTCTCCCACCCACCCTCCTCCCTCCCACCCACCCTCCTCCCTCTCGCTTTCCTTCCCGCCCTTCCTTTCATTCGGCCCGCCCTCCCTCTCTCCCTCCCGCCATCCCCCCTCCTTCCGACCTCCCACTCACCCTCCCTCCCGCCGTCCCACCAACTCTCCCTCCCTCCCACCCCCCTCCCTCCCTCCCACCCACCACTCTCCCTCCCACCCACCCACCCTCCCTCCCACCCTCCCACCCACCTCCCTCCTCTCTCTTGCTTTCCTCCCGCCCTTCCTTGCATTCGCCCGCCCTCCCTCGCGGCCCACCCACCCTCTCCCGCGCTTCGCATTCTCATTTTACGATTCCACTCGAGGAGGGGAGCACCCTCGCGCGCGCGTCGCCCCGCCCCGGCCCCCGCCCCGCCCCCTCCCCGCGCTCCGATTTCCTTCCCCCGCGCACGCCTTTCGTCGCACGCGCCCCGCCCCCTTCCGCGCCGCACGCCACGCGCCGCGCAAAGTGGTGATGGGGCTTCGCACCGGCGCGCCGTGCGAATAGTGATGAGACGACCGCATAAGATGGAAATTCACTTTGGCTCTGCCCTGTCAATTCACACGCTTTGTTTTCTTTTATTGTGGAGAGAAGAAAATTGTTGATTGAATGTTTTTTTCGATACTTTCTCAAAATTTTCTGATTTATTATCGAAGTGTTTATTTGGAGGCGTTATTTTAATAGTGGTACAACTCTAGTTCGAACAAGCAAGCTATTAATTACTTAATTTATATATGCCCATCGCATATGATTAAGCTACCTGTACGACCTCTTCATTATGTATTTTATGTAACTGTACAAATACGTTTGCCACAACGTCTCGCAATTCTGAGAAAGACTACATCCGCTTGTCCGGCCACCTTTCTCTTTCGCAGAATCGCCTACGACAAATGTGCATGCAGCTCTGTGCATATAATTCAGTTACCTACAAAGTTAACTGTACAAAGCATACTATAATTATCAATACTTAATACCTTACATGTTTACATAATTTACTTAATCAACAAATCAAAGTTACTTCACTTATAATCTTGTCATCACATATTACTCGCGCCCTGATTGACTACCGCCAGAACCGGCGCGAAAAAGGCAGATTGCTTCAGTTGCAATGCGTCGCCTAAGATTCAGTTGAGCTGGAACCTTGACGCTTTTGCGCAGAGCTTACTTATTGTAATATCTTCACATCGCAACGTATCACATATACACATGTGCAAGAGCATTTTAATATTCTTTGATAGTTCAGTGTATATACGATGAACTAATTAGTGGCATTAACTATCCTGTTTCAAAACATTAATGCTTCAAGTGAACATTCGTGTGTGTGATATAGAATTCCATTCTTTACGTGTTGCGCAATGTACTGTTACACGTTTCTGCCTATAACAATAGCTCTTTATACATTTAGTGTATTCATGATTCAAGTGAACATTAGTGCTCCCGGTAAAGAATTCCGTTCTTCACGTGTTGTGCAATATACTACATGTCACGTTTGTGCCTGCAACAGTTGCTCTTTCTACATTCAATTGAACATGTATTCACTGCACACCAGTCATTTGCTTCCAAGATGCCAAGCGAACAATGTATCATTGCTGTGGTGTGTTTCTCAATCATGCTACGAGTCCGCTGCTTGCGCCATGCCTCACGCATGCATCTCTGCGGCCCACAAGGAGAGCGCTGGGCATGCTATCTTCCTCCACTCCTCTGGCCGACCTCCGACCCGGCGTCCGCCGGTACAGCTGCAAGCTGGCGCATCGCTGTGTCAACCCAACGCCACTTGCAAACGATCAGAGTAACAATTGCTTATCTTTACAGCCTCGCGGTCAATCTCAATCTAACTTTCTTGTAATTGTAATATTTGCATATGCTACGTGCATTAACAATCAATCTTAACAACTCTCAGCAATTTAATAATAACATGGTATATTCAAACATAATTACCATGTCTACTTAATATTATGATTCACGGCTTCACGAGACATAATAATTCCATTAGCATAATTTTTATGTAACTGTTGTTTGATTAATTTATATGTATTAACTTTACATGTCTTTTAATTCATTCTGAGTGATGATGACCTGAAAGATCTTCTTTAGGAACTCAAGGCTGGTGACTTGCAACTTACCAATTATTAATCCATCACCAGTGATCCTCCAAGGTAAGCTGAGGAACCAGAGGATGAAAGTGCAGGTGCGTAATGTATCCCGCCTTCAATTATTCACAGTCCGATGATCAGAACACACGCGCTGCACCTTCTGCTCTCCTTTTTTGAGAAATTGAGTTAACTCCATTTTCAAGTCCGCGCAAATGTTATGCATTTATTCTGAAAGTGATAGAATTGCAAGTTCTTTCTGTAGACAACATAGTGCATCACCATAAAAGTAAATCAGAGAAGATTGAAATCTATTTATTTTGATAGTGTTGCAACTCCAGTGGCACGGCTACGTGGTTTTCTACAAGTCTCTTGATGAATGATTTTCTGATATTTATAGTGTCTGCAGCGATATTATGATAATAGACTTGATTCAGGATTTGGTAATAGGAACAGCAAAAAGTAATATAATTATATAGCACATTGTTTATTTAACACAGAAATTAAACTTAATGGTGTATGCGTTAAAAGACCTTTAAAAGTCTGTGTCAAGAAGGAAGAAAAATGAAGAAATCGTGTCTGTCGCTGGCTAAAAATTAGATTTGTCAAACCGAAGTCTTTTATAAATATGTAGCCAGTAAACCTTAAATCAAGTCATTGGTTTCTACACAGTAAACTTTCAAACCTCCAGTGGATGACGCAGAACTACGATTTTCAAGAAATTAAATATCCCGCTTCTACAACAAGAGCAAAGAAATGTTTATGATAAGAAACAGAAAATGATTGCTTTGGTTTGTTTCCATTCATTTCAAGCATTAATCACGCTTATTTCACTGATCAGCAGGTAGGAATCCGACTACTTCAAGAAAATTAAAAAAACTGAATGTGTCTCAACAGTAACATTACATTAATATTTAATCTGTTTTAATAAATCGATATTATTTTCATCTCCAACTTTTCTAAGAACGATATCTACCGATCTGGCCCACTAACCTCATTTTCACGGTGGTATAACTCCTTTATGCCCTCAATATTCCTCGAAGCACAGTATTCTTATTCATATCATCTTCAGACAAACAAGTAAATATCTTAAACAAGAAAACACACACAATTTTTTGTCTAACTCCATCCCCGATTTTTTATAATCATTTAACTTCAGAGCGCAATATTTCAAAACTAGTGGCAATGGAGTTGTACTACAAAGTTTACACGTACTATGCAATACAACAAAACAAAGAACAATTTTCTTTGTAATTGCCAGGGTTTGTTATTTTAATATTATAATTCTCGGAGTCATTAGGAGATCGAATAAATGTGCCACGGAAAAATTCTTAAGCTGGAAGCTTACGAATTATTTATCGCTTCAGTAAATTAAAAATAAGCTATTCTACTTGATAGCAAAATGGCATTTCTTTGAGTACTCTATTCTATTATTTTCAATTATAAATTTACAAGTAATAGTTTTGACGCTTTCGTTATTAAGACAGAAAGTAAAGGGAAAGTTTTGTAATGCTGGTGGAATTGTGCCGAATATTTACAGAAAATCACATTTTCTACTACCCTGATATCACAAAAGCATATTTTTCTTGTTCCTCTGCTTAGTATATGCTTGTGTGTGGAAAATAGACAAAATCCTCGTGTTGCAATTTTGATGACTTTTGGGTCCTTGACAATCTTTAAAAAAAAACATGTATGTATCTCTGTGAGTCTGTGAACAACACTAGCGCGTAAAATGCACAGAATTTTCATCGAAATTTCTATTCTCTATAAGTGTTTTTCGATGCTCTCTTACATGATTGACTTTCTTAATCGGTTTTTAAAACTATATCTTTAAATTTCCTTTTGTAAATTTCTTTACAAATATTTGTAGTTTTTAAGTAAATGTAAGTGAGATCATGACAAAATAAGGCGAGATTTAAAAAATTGCTCGTCTTTATGTAAATCTTTTGCGCGATTATTTGAGTAATTATTTTGTGTTTCGGGGCACGTCAACTGTTGTAGTGAATATTTCCATAAGTTTCACGAAATGAATTTGTTCGCTACATTTTTTAAAATAGAAAATTCTAATATTTCCATCCCCATGTGCATGACAGTAGTGCGGGTTATATTGTGGAAAGTGGTAGTACTTTTCCCATCGCTGAACCGTGAGATCCGGCGCCATGTACACATTGGCATGCGAGAATTTCCCCTGCCATTTGTCTCCGTCAGTGGGGCAACGCCTTAGATTGGATAAGCATTAACCACTGATCTCTCTCTCTCTCTCTCTGGTCTTGTGTGCTGGTGAAGTGCTGGCGCGTGTGTGCATGTTTGCGGGATGTGCGTAGTGATGAGTTAAGGATGGTAATAGGAAGATCGCGTGCACTTCGTGGCCTGTTTGTTAGGTTACGGGTATGTCATTCACCGGGTATTGACAGAAGAAACCACCGAAAAACCACTGATCGCAACGGTAGGTCGTTAGAATTCTTCTCGAGATAGCGGTGAATTAGGCGTGTCGAGGTACATACGAAAATCCAGCACCTTTGAATCTCGAACCCTCAGACCTTAAGGTCAGAGTCACTGCATGGCAAACAGTTATTGGCTAGAACTTTAGCAGCGACAGCAGTTGTTGCTCTGATCTAACTAGTGGCGTAGCGTCAGGGGACGCTGAGATGCTGAGAATCCCCATTTATAATATTAATTTAGAACCCTAAATACTGTATTGATAATCTTACAAGTGGTCCATTGAGCGAAACACGTTTTGTATTAATTTTAAATTGATTTCCTATGATTGGATTCGGCGGGTTGTTGAAGCTGGTCTGTGATTGCTTAGATGCTAAAATGCTTTCTAGCGTCTGCCGCGACATTGCGACGAGCAATGACGCATGCGCAGAATGGCGAGGTTCTCCTCTCCTCTTCTTCACCTCTGGCCCTGAGAAACCCGACTCCTTTACGCTAGCATCTACTGAGGAAAGAAGCTCGTTTGTGCACTGAGAGCAGCACACTTCAGGTGGTCAGTAAATTCTTTCTTTCTCTCTCTCTCTCTCTCTCTCTCTCTCTCACTCGGGAGGCCCCTTCTTGGTCATGGGCACAAACTGTAGAAATACAGTATGTCTACTATTCTTAATTAATATCCAAGAAACTGAATTATCCCTTAAATAGATTACATATTATTTTAGTCTGCAATGTATAAATCAACAAGTAGGTCTCATTGCTATTCGCATATAAGAGTTAATGCTGAGCCATTGTATAATTTGCTTTCAAGACATAGGCAGTCCTGACTGCTGTCGAGGATTTTGTGGGAAGCGCCTACACTGTCGTAAGCAATCGAGATCGTGGAAGTAGTTCCAATGTATCTGCCTTGTGTTGCGTTCGCCTGTTAGATGAAGTAGTTGATAGACATTTTGTATGTTATTGTTGAGCATCCCCAAACGTGCGAGTTACGCTACGCTACTGAATTTAACTCAGCCGTTTCTTTGCTTGAATGGAACAGACTCGTCTCAATAATATAGCACAGGTCCGAGTTTTACTCAAAACATTTGAAATGTGGAAAATTGTGTGTGTAACCTTGTGGAAAAGGAATGGAAAAGAAAAGGAATCAACGAACGAGTAGTGAAAGGCTACAGAATAAGGTTCTCAACAGAGGGAGAAGGAATTCGAGATCCAGGATTACTCGGAGAGAAATGGAATGATGATCTCCTTGGCGACGAAACACAGATTCTAGAGATGACAATTATGTGTCTTGTAACGCAGATTTCAGATTTCTTGAGTATTAGTAAAATATTGCTACTGACAATGACGTGATTGGGACTGACGGACGCATTTCGTAATGTTATTGACTGTGAGGGCTTACAGAAGAGAAGGCGTTGAAAGAAGTCTAAGTTGAAATTCGTCCTTAATTGTCTAGCTCGCATTTCTGAAGCGTTGATTCAAAAACCACAGGGTCGTTTTTGGAGGTGAGAAGAATATCCACTGCGCCAAGAGCCTGATGTGGGAGGAGAGGAGGCGAGATTTGGGCCTCTGCCAGCACCCTTCATTGTTTCTTCCTTTGCCGGGGCGCGGGGGGCGGGGGCGGGGGCGGGGGCGGGGGGCGGGGCGGGGCGGGGCGGGGCGGGGGCGGGAAAGGAAATCCCCTCTCGAGTTTCCGGCCGCTTCCGCCCCCGGCGCTCGCTGACCCGATGCCGCCCAGCGCCTTTGCCCCTCGCTCCGTGTCCTCCCGCTCCTCTTCACCTCATAAACTGCCGCCCCCGCCGCCTTCCCTTGTGCGCAGCCGGCGAGACGCAGGTGCGCTGCGGGTTGCGTCGCCAGGGGCACGCGCCTGCGGTGGAGTTAATAGACCTGTCGCCGCCTCCGCCCCTCTCCCAACGCCGCGCACTGGCCCAATCACTAATCCCGAGTACAAGATGCAGATTTCAGTTCGCCTTCGCTCATCCTATTTTGTTTTGAACAATATTGATGGATGTACATCACTTGTCTGAAATAAGTAATCAGTTGTTTCATGAATCGGGAAAAGCGCGTTGGCCATTTGAATATTTGGATTCAATATTTCAAATTTAATATTTGTAAAATAATTATCGATAAAAGCTGCGGGAAATAAGTTTGTAACTAAAGTATATACTGCCGTTTTATATTTTTTCTGCCACTACAAAAATAAACATTTTTTCTCGACTTTTTTTAACAAAATTTTTATTGCGTTTAAAATAGCAATTTTTGTACTCAAGGTTTATAATGATAAAGAAAATGTAAATATAAATATATTTTCAAAAGCTGTTTCACATTCTTTCTTTCTTTGGTAAATGCGTAGGTGAACGGTAAGATGTACTGCAACAGAAATGTTCGACGCCACGCATCAGATGAAGATGAATGAATGATCGAGTCCGATGTTGTTAGAGTTCTTCTCATTGGTGTTGGACAGAGATGGTAAGAAAGTTTTATTCGTATGTATTTTGTCGTAAGAAATTTTGTAAAGTGTTTGTAAACGTTATAAAATTTCAAAAACGTATCAGCAAAGCGCATGATGGTAAATTTTCACGAAGAACATCGGTGTTTCTGACCATTTATGGAAATGTTTGCTTTAGAATCATGTTCTTTAGAATTCAGTTAAGGCGAAAAAAGTTTGAAATAATATTTCTGATCTATTTTTTATTACCATAAGGATGCATCAGATTAACAAAATTTATCATAAATCAGCGGAATTCTTCTAAACTTTGAAGGTAACTTACAAGAAATGAACGGAATGTCTGTTTTGTAAACGCAATTCGGTATTGTAATGGCTTAAATATTTTCAGACTAGTCACGTTGTATCACGATTTTTAATTTGTAATAATTATCTATTAACTAATAAAATTAAAAAACACAAAATTTCAAACCGCATGCATCGTAACCCCGCATGCATCGGACCTAATGGCCATGAAAGCCAGACATTTTTAAGTGCTTGGAAAGATCATATAGTTGCGAAGCAGCAATGCATTTGCAGGACGAATTGCTTCCCAATGGAGAATGTCATGTGTAGCTTTGTTATCTATTTCTTACGCTATAGTCATTGGCAAAACGTGATCATTCATCCACTACACGTCCTAGAATTTTATTACATTTATTCCAAAACTCTATATATTTTCATGCTACGAAACGTTTTTAATAATATAATTGGCGCTAAGTATTTACTCAAATTCGACACTTTGGTGAAAGTATAGTTCAGATACTGTATTCTGTACTAGATTTTAAAAATTGTTGATTAATTGTATCAGATTATTTTCATATTAGATAAATAATTGGCATTGTGAGAAAATAGAGATAACGTTGATGCTTCTAAGGCGTTGGTAGAATCACAATGAACAAATAGAAAACTTTTGAGAAAAGTTCCCACAAATCTTTTCTTCTGCACGAAATACCTTACATGATAGAAATTTTTCTTTCAGTGTATAGAGCTGAAAAAATAACTTTTTTGGCACCGTTTTACGGGTTGTCCCGCGTGAATGGAACACGAAAATAAATCGTGTCCTGTTCAGAATACGCTCTCTCAAAATCGGCTTGCGGGCCACTGTCGTCTGTGCAAGCCAACCTCACCGCCCGCGCAGTTTTGGCCGGGTCGCCACCGCCGTCTTCCTCTCGCTCCCTCCCTTTCCCCGCCCGTCTCTCTCTGCCGCCCGCCCTCGCGACCCCTCCCTGCTCCGGGCAATTAAGCAGCGCGGCCCGAGAGTCGCGAGCGGAAAAGGAGGCGCTGCTTTAGCCGCCTTGTAAACAACTGAGGGCGATTGCGTCCCCGCCCCCGCGCCTTCTCGCGGCTCCGTTGACGACGCTGCTCGATGGAGCGGTCCCTCGCGGACATTGCCTACTGAAGAAATGCCTTCTGCAAACACGCAGTATGTCTCGTTCGCGAAAGAGGACACAATCTCAATTTAATATTAAAGTTTTGTCGTGTGCATCAGATAAGAGAGGATCAAAATCTGTTAATAGTTGACACCTTTCCTAGATATATATTGCTCTGGTTCTCTTGTTGGATAGTAGTTGCCAGATGTAAACATTCTCGTACTCCGTGGTGCTCTTAAGGGGAGTCATGTTATTGGTAATATTGTGTAATAATAATAATAACAGTAATAATAATAATATTTATTTACCTTAAATTCATTTACGAAACGATGAAGTCTTTTAAGAATATACTATTAATTTTACGACATTAACTTTATAAACTAATAGAATATCTTGTCATATACTGCACTTTCATTTATTTTACTTTCCTGATCATTACAAATGATACTTCGCCCTTGTTTCCTTTTTATTTTTACACTGTACTATTTTGAGAAACTAATTATACGCCCAAATTCAGTGCTGGTCAGACAGAACCAAGAAATCCGTGTAAATCTATAACTATTGCAAGGCTTTTTTTGAATATTCTTTTTAGTACAAAAGCGAAAGAATATTTTTCAATATCCCTACTTTGAGTTCTATTTTTATCTTGTGGACGTTTCTTCGAATTTACGAGCGAATATTAAATCTATTTTTAACCTGTCCCTTACGTAATACATTACACTTAAGGTAAGAGCAGTATCAAAAAATATCTCATTTGTATTCCTTTTCTAATACCGTAGAAATGCGAGTACGGTTTGGTGCACACTCTGAAGGAGAACAATGTTTTGGTATTTCTGTATTCGGGTACTGTCATACATACATAGTACTCTACACTTCTCAGATGAATATAAGCAAGAACTGAAAATAGATCATGTATACGCAGGGTACTGCACGAGGGAGTAAGGTGGGGGTGTCTGGAGCAGGACAACTGAGAATAGTGAAATTGTCTATGGCTTATTTGATTAATGGCTTATACGATTATTTAATTAATGCTAATTATTTAATTAAGCTTATTAACGATTCTTTAATTAATGGCTTATACGATGTTTAATATTTTTAGGAACACATTCACAAAACTCCGTCAATTTATTAGCAAAGTATTTATACGTAATAAGAAAGAGAATTTCATATCAAATTGTTCACAATATTTTTGTTTCACTTTGCACTTGTTTATAATAATTTTGATTTCACTACGTGTTTGTGCAAATTAAATGTTATTCAAATATTTTTACTTTTAGGGTATCTGTTTTATAGTATTTTAATCTTTATATTTTTTATCCACTTTGATTGACTAAAGTCAACCTTTGCAAAACGGAGGTCGGATAATCTAATAATAGTTTTTACGATATGTGTCGTAATAATCCATAGCTCACTATTAACAATAATTGTGATTTTTGTAATGTAAGTAATAAATAACTAATATATACCTTCTTAACTACTAAAATCAAATCTATTAATTATTACAAGACAAATAGTCAAATTTAAACAAACATTTTACATTGAAATTTTTACAAAGTGGATAAAACCTTGTACGAATCGTAACATCTTATTACAATACTCGATTGATTGTCAAACTTGGTCTAATGGACTACTTTAATAATTCTCTAATCTTGTATTTAAGTAAAATGTCTTTCAGTACTTACGTTGTAAATAACAAAAACATCATTGAACTCAGTAAAAGTTTTGAGAAAGTTTCTACAAGAATTTCATTTTTTGCCTGCCTTGAAATTTTATTTTCCATACTATTTATTGCATACAATTTTTTACTCTGCGTAATGTTGAATTGCCAGCTGATTGCCATTCCCGCAATAATTTAATTAATAATGCTCGACATTTATTCTCAATGTTACGTTAAATAATGCTTGTAATGGTATTAGTAAATAAGTAAGAGTAGTATCTAGCTCTGTGTGCTGTTGATATTTACTTATATTTCTAATTTTTAAAATCGAGGATAAACCATTGAGTGAGGGTTACAAGTCGTACTATTTAAAAACTACACGTACCCTTTTAAAATGTATTCTCTTTCGTACTATTTCTGTAATAATTTACTTAGTGGTACTCATTTTTATAACTTCTTTAAAGAATGTTAACGTCGGTATAATGTGTAATTTCTAGAAAATTATTACTTTAATTTTCAAACATAATATTTCACATTTCGATTTCTCATAGTTGTCGATTATTCGTTCTAATCATTAAGGAGTTGCTAGCGATCTGAATTGAGACTTAAACAATTCTTAGACTGAAACTAAGTTCTTTTAAATAACAGTATTTTTTACTTTCTCGCCCTTACTATGTAAAATGAGAAAGTATTGTAATCGTATGTTGGAGGTTGGCGAATTTTCGACAGAAAAATTCTTATTGACGAGCCCTGGTAACGAAAAAGGGGATTAATCTTGTTCGATTTTTCCACGGATAAAACGAGGAACGCTTAAAAGCGGGACGCTGATCTCATTTTCTACGAACTCTCTGAATTTTTGAAAATTGCAAATTTAGAAGTAATGTGAGAAAAAGCATTTTTGCTCTTGTAGCACCACTAGTTACGTTTATTTAGTAAATAGTAGCTAGCCCCGAAAGTAGCCATTTTTTCTTGTTAATGCCACAAAAAATCAGAGTAATCTCTGCATATTATAATGTATTTAAGTTTCTGAAATAATTAATACTGGAAATCTTAGGAAACTGGCTTAGTTTCTTGCTTGGCTGGTAAGCAAAACCTTTAAGGAGATAAACTGAGAAGTTTGTCAAAAGGGAAAATGGTTTTCAGCTTAACTCATTTCATATTTACAAAAATAATTTTTTTGTATGTTGGATAATGAGCCACATCTGTTATAAAAGCAGGTTTTGTATCAAATATGTCTATCTTAAATATGAGATAAACATCTTTTTCCTATTTTAACTATCCAGTAACAATCCAGTAACATATTATTAAAAGTTGTACAAAGATTAAAGTAGTGATGTTATAATATCACATACTTTCTCATATTATTTGTATCGGTTGCTTAATTTAATATTGCAATTTCTGTCCTACTAACACTTCAGTCATCGTTTAAAAACCTCAAAACTCAGCGAATCGCGGGGGATGCAAACCTTCTTTGAAATTGCAACTGTTTCTTAGGCCGTCAGAAATAAGTGCCACTCTTATCCATCTACTAAACAATCATAAAATTTGAGTAGAGTTTAGGCGCTTCAATTGTTTACAAACGGACAGACGTGTTACCAAAAACCAGTTTTTCGGAAGCAATGACCGAAAAAAAGATTATTGTTTCTATACTACTGATTCAAAAAAGTAACTTATCACATATTGCAAGAAGAAAAACAACTTTTTCGGTTTCAGAGACCCACAAAACGGGTTTTTGTGTAGAAATTATCACTTTTCCCCGGACCTTTTCAAAAGGTATTAGTACATGAAAAATTAAAAATAAATTTAATTAGATGGATATAAGTTGTAAAAGTTCTAAAATTTGAAAATTTGCCTGAAATATTCCTTTTATTTTAGAATTACTTTTTTCTGGAATAAACCTAAAATATTGCAGTGTGACGCAGTGTCGTGGCTGAATGCTGTTAGTGCTGGCGTCGGTGCAGGGGGGAGGGGGTGGCAGCCGCCGCCCTGCCTCGAACGCGCGGCCTCGAGCCCCAGCGATGCGGCATTATCGCAAAAGTCGGGCGATTAGCACGGTAATCCCACCATTACACCGACGGGGATTATAATTATTATTAAATTTAAAATTGCGTTTGGATCCCGCGCCGCATGACCGGTGCGGCCGACACACGTCGAAAAGGGGAGGGGAGGGAGCGACGCGCAAATTGCAAGTGCGAATCTTCCAACGCTGAACCCTTTGCAGTTTTCGTGTGATAAACTGGGTAATACGATAGTTGTGATATATGGTTGAAAAGTATTGTTCCGAGTTCTTCTTTAATCGTCTCATTTGGCAAAATACAGTTTAATATTTTTTTGTGAGTAAGAAATTTCCAGACGTTCCACATTCTGCACAAGGAATTTATGTGGTAAAACAAAAATGTGTTGGGATTGGAAACATAACTTTGTTAGTCCCAACAATCAAACTTCATTCCCATTGTGCACGTTGCATAAGAATTTATTCTCTGCATTGCATATCTTCCGTTTTGGATTCTGATATGTGAAAAAGAACGTCTTACGTTAGTGTTTGTTGAAGATATTGAGCAGGGCGATATTGTGGCAAAGTATCCAGAATCTGGGTATATCTGAAAAGGGACCTCGAAGAACTCGCAACCTCCAGACAACAACAATAATGTGGTGTTCTTATGAAGAAATGTAAACATACTTTCATCTGTTTACAGATGTAAACCCAAGCCGACTGTGAAAACTGATAGCCGAGTTTGAACTGAAACTGAAATCTGATAACTAAAGTACTTTCTTTCGAAAATAATTAAACTAAGAGTTTTTGCAACGAAATATTCAGGACAAATAACGACATGAAAAAACGTGTCGAAAACATTTTATTATTCTGCAGTGAGAAACACTGCAGAATTCAGTTTTATTTTAATTGTTCTAACACTCTTAAACATCTACATTTTGAATTCATCGCATGTTACAAGTCTTTCATTGTAGTTTAGAGAGTGAAACCAAGAGCTGAAAAAATGCCGTATTTAATAATTTATAACAATAATGTTTCAAGTCCACGAAACATATTTGTACCGCAGTTGTATCTATTACACTTACTTATAATTGGTTTGCAACATTTAAAAAACACATGATAACAAATAATTAAATCTGAATTTATTTTCTAACAGTGTAAAGGAAAATGATCAATAGTTAAAAATATTCGCACACCATTCAACTCTCCAGAAGTCCTTCTTGATTTACCTAAGCAAATGTAGAGAGGTATTTGTATTAATAGAAATCATTCAATATTCATTTAACAAAAATCCAGCCCATAGGAAATATACAATTACCGTATGAAGTTTTAAAAATCAATAAATTTCCGTGTGACCTCGAATGGAAAAATAGTCCATCATTTTCCTTGAATAATTTTATTGCCCGGATAACTACAACGATCCTGATGGATGGTAATGCACCACGAGAAAGGTGTTGGAAAACAGTGTGTCTATATATTCATGAAAGAACCAAACGCGAAATATTTTCCCACAAACCTCTCTTTATTTCATGTGTTCGCCCCCAACTACTGGCAGCTCTTCGCCGGGTGAAGGCACGAGGGAATGCGTGTAATTGTAATGCAAATTTTTCGTTCCCGCCGGGCGGGGTGAGCTGCATCGCGAAGCGCAATGCATTCCACAGGCCGGACTCGCCCCCTCCTCCGCCTGCTGATAAGAGGATTGACGCAATGGCTATCCTTGCTTGCAGCGCTCTCAGGCCATATCTTCGGTGTTTACAATTTTCTGTTCCCCATAAATCATGTAAATACCGCGGAAACATTTATGTGATGACAAAAACACTCTCGTTTCCTTTTACATTTTTAATTCGTGGAAACGATGTGGTAGCGGATAATGTGTTTGTTGAACATGTGTACTTTCTGAAATTTTAAAAAAATATGCGTTGGGAAGATGACGTGCTCCATGCGTATTTTGTTGCAAGTAGGCTGGGTTTCATTATCAACGATGTGTTTGAAGTTTGATTTTCCTACGATGCAATGGGTTACCTCAGAGGTGACCTAGATATTCGGTTTTAATATTGTTTGTATTACCAATCATGTATATACATACTTTTATAAAAAGAATTAGTAATAAATATATTGATACACATTGATATTGACATATATTGACTACATTTACACTATATTTCATTTTGTTTTGAAAATTAGATTTTGTTTGAAGTTGAACGAAGTATTCAATATCATTGTCAGATGTTGTATCTACATAAGACTTAATAATGACATATTTTAGTCTTAAATACACTGAAGGTGTTTTCACTCGAATAGTGAAATCAAATGAAATTTGAATGTTTCGTTACTTTGCTATAACAGCTACATTTCCAATAACTTTAATTATTTTTTTTGTTTTAAGTAAATAAATACATAAGTAACAAAATCATATTTTTCGAAACTTGAATAAAATAAATTTAATTATGTTAAGTTTCCAACATCTATTCTATCGACTCTATTAATCTTTTTAACTTTTAATACTTTATTCTCGTGGTCATGGAAAAACAAAATTTTTGCTATTCTCCAATCGATATACCGACCGAACCTGCAACCTGCATAACTATTGTCTTTCCACTCTTCGTTTGCCACTCATTATTGTTTGTTCCATTATTATTTATTCCATTATATTATTTGTTCCATTATTTTCGGTTCTTGTCTGCGCCAGTGGAGACATTTCTTTTTTTTATGGACTGCGAGTATTATTACTGCACTGACTTACGAGTATTATTACGGTTACGATTTCTTTGTGTTACAAAACAGCGTTGCACTACTTGTAAAGAAAATTATATTAATAAGGTTCTTTTAATATGCGTAATATTTCTGTTCTTTTAAAATGCATACTATTTTGTGAAGCATTAATAATGTTTCATGAAACACAATGAAAGATGTTCCTACCAAAATGTACATCGTTGGTTTACATTAAGTTTCTAGTTCTGATTTGGGTTCTGGCTATAATTACAACTCAAAAATTCATTGTGATAAAGGTGAAAAGGTATCTTTGGATAAGATGGTAAAACGTTCCCCTAAACCAAATGATAAACGAGGCTCTACAGCCAAGAACGTGTTTTTTGTCATTTTCTTCGTCAACATAACACTATTTTGTCTGATCAAAAAGGCTCATTTTGTAGAATCCTGTCTAAGAACATAATCTAGGTCCAACCTGTTCCTCTTCATATCTCTTACCTGCAACCGAACTGTCCCTCATCATTTCCTCATCTACCATGTCACCAAAATACGTCATCTGTCAGAATTTACTTCTCCTCAAAAAAGTCATATCCCTATGGAACAAGCAACCTGGTTTAAAAGGTCTAGGTTGCATCGCTTCAGAGTTATGCTCTACTATAATGGTGTTGCAATAATTTCTTTTGTATGTGAGAATCTGCAAACTTCTATTTTTTCTTCTGAAATCTGTTCAATGTAGGACTGGAGTGTAATTCTCTATCCACCAGTAAGTAGCACACTTACAGGTTTTTGTGTGGATCATATACACTGCTAAAATTTGATTGAGTAGTGATTCCGGGCGTGTCAACTACTGTCATTAGTCCTGTAAATGTAGTGCATATTTTATCGCCGGAGGTGGTGGGGATATTTCCCCGCTGTATGGTGCCGACCTACCGTCGGCTAACAGGGTTTCCCTCAACACAGTATCGCCCACCAGCCCGGCACCGTCCCAGTCGGAACAAGAACTAAGCTCTCGACCGGTCTCTCGGTATGTATGATAGTACGTTGCATGTAAGTGTATAAGTGTGTTTAAGTAAGGGCAATGAAGAAGAAGGAAAAATCGCTCGCCCTGACATCAGCTGATGCCCTGAGCCCCCTCCCCAGGCATGAACTGGCAAAAACTATTGTTTTTGCTTGGCGTATAAAATACAAATGATTGTAAAGCTTTAAGAATATGATCATTTGTAACTAAACTCCGAAGTGAAAACACAACTGGGTGCTACAAAAATGTATACAAATGTATAATAAGGCACTGAAAAAATGTGAAAATATTCACAAGAATATGTTTTGCGAGTAACTCTTAATATTTTTAAGCTGGTTTTAGGGTTATAAAACAGAGTAAAATAATTTTTTGTAATTTTTTTGCGTTTGAATTTTATGCTAAGAAAATATGAAAAAGCTTTTCTGGTAGTACAAATTATTTTTTTATTTTTCTATTTTTGAATGAGAACAGTTTTTAGTTGACGAAAATAAAATAAAATAAAGATAACACGTTTTTGGCTGTAGAGGGTTGTGGGTGGTGGAACGGGACGAAGAAATCTTTTAAAAATCTTATTTTAGAGTTATAGTGTAAAAACTCAAATGTCATTTAGTTTAGGGGAACTTTTTACCATCTTATCCGGGGATACCCTTTGCATCACTGACATGAATATAATATTAATTCCTTAAGTTTTAGTGTTGACCTTTTTTTTGATGTTCTAATATGAAGATTGCCCTTATTTTTATACTGATTGAATAATACTGTATATGTAATGAATCCTTCCACATTTCTGTTCGGATGAAATTTATTAGTTTTAGCGCTAATAAAATTTAGCAATACACTAATTAGGAATTTTAATGATTGATAGGTGCAATTTAATTATTTACTTTAGAACACATTTCTGGTTATTGGTTGTACTTTGTTGAATGAATTCAATTCTATTTAACTTCAGATCAAAAGTTCGCGTGTTAAGTTTGTGACATGAGCTTGTAGAATAAATTTACATTTTTTCGTTGGGCAACTTCTTAGTGATATTCACTAACTGCTTGTTCTTTCATGTTTATCGTCGCATTATATGAGAATTTAAAGATTTATGTAAAATTCTTTCATTACTAGTAAGTAATGAATACGATAGTACTTTACTCCCGGAATTAATAAACTTGTATTAACAAAAAGAGAGCCCTTTTAAAAACCTTCGTCACGCAATTCCCATCAACAGATACGTTTCGCGAAAACAACCAACAACAACTCTATATTTTCTGCACACGCGAGTCGCAAGTAACACATCAAGAAAATTGCTGCCGGGCGGCGCACGGCGGCGAGCGGCGCGCAGCCGGGTTTTCCTGCGCGGAGGCGATTAGAATCGCGCGGGCGGGCGGGCGGGGCGGCCGGCGGCGCGGAGCTGCGCCGCGAATGTAAATATCACAACAGGGCGATGCGGCTGCGGACCGAGAGGCAATATTTTTAGCGGGCAGCCGCGGCGACGGCGACGGCGGCGGCGGCGGGGGCGTATCTCGGAGGAGGCGAAGCAGACAAACGACGCGCGCCGCCCCCGCGTCGCGCCGCGCCGGGCGTTCGTCTTCATCCACTGCGGCGGCCGACGCGGCGCGCAATCTCGTGGCTGTCGCGGGCGGAGGGCCGGCCGGCTGGGGGTGGGCGGGGCGGCTGGGCGAGGGTGGGGGGCGCTGGCATTAGCGTTCGTGTACCTCGCGTTCCGGACAATATGCATTAAAACCCTAACGAAATCGAAAAAACACATTTTCCATTAAAATATTAATTTGTATCTGGACTAGAAAAATCATGTCTGGTTGATTCCGGGGTATAAAATATACACTCACGCACTACACACGCGCGCGCGCGCGCCCGAAACGCGTGCGGAGAAGCGCGGCCAGAGCGGTGACAGCGGCACGGGAGCGGGTGGAGCGATGGGTGGAGGGAAGGGTGGGGAAGGCTGCTGAACGAGGCAGGGAGAACGTGGGGCGAAGAGAGAGCGCTGCGAAAAATAGGGAAATAAGGTGTGACCTCATCACGACAGGGGCGGAGCGAACGCGCGTCCTCGTCCTCCTCGCCGCTCCCGCCTCGCCCGCTTCGCCCCCGCCCCCGCCGCCCCTTCCGAGCCGCTCACTCCGCGCCGGGCTTCCTTCCCCTCCGCGGGCCGTAACCATAGAAACTGCTCCGGTATCGGTTACTATAGCAATGCAGCCGAATCTGTATGTGATAGTCTGGCTACTAAGCTTATTAGAGACGCGCCGCGGAAGGGGAAGCGGCGGACGAGGTCGAGGGAGCGCGGGCGGCGATGGGGGCGGAAGCGGGGGCGGGGGCGGCGCGACAGAGACGGAGCCCGCTCCAATCAGAGGTCAACTCCAATAACAGCGCCGGGAGCTAAATTCTTTAACAAAAGCCCTGAAATCCGGGCGAAATCGTATCAGTGCGCGGCGGGAAAGGCAGGGGCGGGGAGGCGAGGGGGAAGAATCGGCGGTGCAGAGAGGCGAGGCGGAGCGGTGCGCGGTGGCGCGGGGTGAGGCGGGGCGGGGGAGGGGGAGGGTATGTAGCGGCGGCGGGGCCCAGACGGCAGCGGCGGCGGCGGCGGCGACCGAGGGATCGGAGGCGAGATTGATGGAGCAGCCGCGCCGAGGATTAGCGCACAACAGCAGCCAATCAATACCAATCTTTCATCCGAGCGGCGGCCGCCGACAATGCGCGCCAGGCCCTCGCCTCCCCGCCCCACCCCCCGCGCCGGCCCCGCGCCGCCCCCGCCCGCCGCGCGCCCTCTTGCCCCGGGAGCGAGCGAGCGCCGTCTCGCTCTGCGAGTCCCCGGCCCCTCCCCCCGGCGCTGCCGCTGCGACTTGCTCCCCCGCCCCCGGCCCCCCCAACCCCGACGGGTCGCCGCGGGCGCGCGACCTGTGCTGGCCGGCGCCTGGCAGAGCCCCAGGGTGGCTCAGGGCTGCTAGCTCGCTCTCCCCCCTCCCCAGCGAGATTCTACACCGCTACGCCCTTTGCGGCTTTCTCTCACCTTCGAAACCGTTCGCTTTAGACTCGCTAGCCCAAATGGACGAATGTTCAAAACTACGCGATTAAAAATGCAGAAATCCTCAGTTACAAAATCAATGGATGCCAACAATACATTTGATTTTTTCCGATACCGGCGTGCTTCTTAGAATTTTTTGGACATTCATATTCAGTAAATGTCAAGAATTTGTTTTACTATGTTGCAAAATATTGATTATATTTTTCGATTAATAAAGAGTGTAGAATAAAATAAATATCTGAATTTCACATAACTATATCTTAGGTTCATCCGAGAACACAACTCTCTACCACTTCTGGAATTAATGATCATTATTATTACTGGCTGTAAATATGAGGAAACGGGATTTTAACTGCTCAGCTAACTTTTTTCGTTTACACCATTCACGAAAGAATAGCGTACTTTATCGAAATTCCTGAATATTTCAGACAGTATTTACCGCCTTCCAGTTTGGATCTTTTATTATACAAATTTTGTTACTAAATCGATTTATGTGAATGTTGTTCCTATTTATCAGGCAATTAAATGAAGTATAAATATCAAAATGACTCCAATTGAAAGAAATACTGAGAGAAAAAAAATCAGTACAAAGGATATTGATTCGAAATAAACATCGAAGAGTTTGAGTGGAGCTGACGTTTTAGTGGTATTAACGTCAGTAAAGTTGAAAAATTGTGGATTGTAAGTGAAGTAGCATTGCGTATAAGGTTACTAAAGAGAGAAGGCTCACATTTAGGTCAAGCCAAGCACATACGTCGCTTTACTCTGTGATGGTAATTACTTTCAACTCCCCGAGTATTATAATAATTTTTAAACAATAAATCCCTGAAGTAATTTACACAGATTCTTATTAATTACATAGGGATACTTCTAGTTTTTGCATCTTTTTGATGAAAATATAAAAGCATTGTGTTCTACAATGGATATATATTTTTTGAAACAATAGGACAAATTTTTTTTGGGCTTCGGCAAAAGTCCATTTTTCGACATAATCCTTTACCAATTTTCTGGCAACAAGATTTGAATCCGAAAAAATTACATTGATTAAGCGAATCCTTTACTGAATGGCTCACTTAAGATTTTCCCTTCGAATACTTGTAGATTCTGATCTATTACAGATACTGAAATTCAGTTTTTACTCAAAGTAATGTATGTGAAGAACACATTCGATGTATAATATTAAAAATATTAAACTATAGATCTTTTAAATTTACGAGAAAAAACTTTGATTTTTTAAATGGAATATACAACCCATAATAAGTGACGTGAAGAGACGAGTTCATTCACATTGGTATTATCCTACGTTATATAACAATCCTTTTTGAAAATTTAGAGCTTTTACAATGACAACTTTTAATATTCTGTCACTGTCGCAGGGAAAACCCAATTTTCCTTCTAGACACACCATGTCACCCCTTCTTTGTAATAGTTTCAACTTCGATCGTCGAGACAAGGCTACCTTCAGCAAAGAGAGATGATTTGGGCGCACCTGGTATAACAATAGGGAATTTTCAATAAAGTGGCTGCTTACAATATCAAAAACTTGTCAGAAATACACTTCTTTTATATGTTATTACTTAAAAAAATTAACAAATGGGATATTGTATTCCTCTTTTTATGATTTCTCCACTGCTTCTTAAAAAACCAATTGATCAATTTAAAGAGTCAAAAATGATTAAATTTTTCCAATATTAAAAATATTACGAACAATATCTACGTTATATTACTTTTCCAAGTGATAATGTTGTTATGTGAAAACAACACGTCGTTATCGCGAACTGATTACATGTTAAGGGGGATAACCAACATTTGTGAAATGAATGCGAATAATTTCTTACGCGTTCACTGACCACGTCCCTCAGTTTAGTTTGACATTAATGAGTGTCAAAAAACCGCTCAGATAGCTGAATAGACCATAACAAATTTGATACCGGGTAGATAAACGCATGCAGGCAATTTTATTGGGTATTTGAATTTGTCTATTTGCCTGGAATTGTAGTACATCATAATACGAAAGAGTAATGTCAAGTTCAAAATAAAATGTTCGTCTAAAAACTTGTACTGATTCCGATTCAACGAAGGTAATATAGTTGATCTTCGTGGCCAAACAGTAGGAAGCATTTCTTAACCCACATGGAACAGAACAGTTTCTACGACCATGTGTCCGCAAATGAAATTTAATAATTTCAAAGAAAATTGCAAATAACATAAATTATGAGAAATGAGAGGTAAAGAATTTTGGATAAAATTTATTGAATTACTTAATATTTGCGCCAGTGCAACTGATGACCGTGAGTTATTCGTTATGTAAAGTTAGAGGGGAAAACTATAGGGCGGTACGTCATTGGCACCCTCGATCCCTTCATTGGAATGCGACTGTTAAAAAGAGCAGTAAAGCTTGGTACACGATTGTTTACTTATTTAAGGTCGCTTTGCAACTTCTAAGGTCATACAGCAACCACTGTAAGTAAGTTTGGGGGTAACGGTATACGGACACTGCACAAACATCCATGCCATGGACTGGATTCCAACCCGCGGACCATTCAGGCACGAGGCGTACACGGCTTTTCAGCTTTAGTGATCTTGAGTATTTAGACCGGCTTGGAGCACGATTGTTACTACAGAAATTATTCATTAATAAATTCAGTTATTCTTCTTAATTGCACCTTGAGCAAACACGATTGTTCTGTAAGTGCGACTGCACTGGCTGAAGACGTGCCCACAAGGGCGCAAGGAAGTATCGATGCGGAGACGAGGCCCAGATTCAATTGGGCCAAGGCAAGCACTTGCGGAAAGCGAGCGCCAGATGCCTTGCTGTACAATCTTGCAGATTGCAAGTTGTAGATTGCTTTGTTTAACATGTGATGTCGCGTGAGCCATGCAAATTTTGAGCGTGGCGAGCTAGAAGTCAGCGTATAAACTGAAGAACCTCAGAGATAAGAAACACCCAGTGCTATGTGCCAGTTTGTTTTCACATTTGAGCTAGAACTGGGCGTGATGATTGTCGATTCGTTTCCTCTTGAAGACTACTGCTCTTAATTGATTGATTGGTTGTTAGTAAATTCCGGAAGCGTCAACTACTGAGATCATTAGTCCCGTAAGTGTAGTGCACGTTTTCATTGGGAAGTGGGGGGGGGATCTTCTCTTGCTGGATGGCGAGATACGGCTTCGACCTACCGTCGACTAGCGGGGTTTTCACCAACCAGGTATCCCCACTAGCGGGGAACCGCCCCTACCGGAACAAATTCTAAGTCACCGATCGCTCTCCCGACATGTGTGGTAGTGCAGTGCATGTTTAGTGTGAATGTGTATGTAAGGGGTGAGGATAGTACAAGGAAGAGGAAGGAGAGATCGCATGAGGTCCGTGGCCCGTTTCTAAGGGTACTGCTCCATCATTCGCCTGGTGTTGATCGGAGAACACGGAAAAGCGATAGGAACACGGTAGAATCTTATGTCGTTAGAGGTCGTGATAGGGACGGACTCATGGCTCAATGTGGAAATATTAAACGCTGAAATCTTCAGACAAAATGATTTAACATTCAGGCGTGATAGAGTAGATCGTATTGGTAGGAATGTTTTTATATGTGTAAAAGACAACTTTGAAGCAGTAGAAACATGGGTGGATGACAATTTGAAATCATAGGTGTAGACATTCTAGATAGAAAATCAAAAAGTCAATGGGGAATTATAGGCGCGTATTGATCACAACAAGATGGATACGAACCGTCTCAAAGACTTATAGAGAGAACCCGCGTAATCAGGAAAAGTGGAAAATGTCATTATTGGAAGATGAGGGTTGCTATCAGTAAAGGCGTGCAAAGCAATTTTAGCCGATTGCAATGAAATAGTTAAATTGTGCGAAGCAAATCTCTTGAAATATTAAGTTTAAATTTAAGTATTCTCTAAATTAAATAGTACGTTGGATAAACATTTATAGAGGTATGGCCAATTGAAAAATGTCTACTTATATCGTTTTAACGTAAAATTGACCATTTTTGGACTAATTTGGCCCACTGTTTGAGTCAAATAAGTAAAGTTTGATGATCATAAAATTGTTGCGGAATAACTGAGCACCACCTCAGCCAAAAATATCATTAAATTATATTTATTCGTTATTTTCTAAAAAGTAGCGAAAAAGGGCGAAAAATATGGTGTTTATGGTTGTTGTAGCACCCCTGAAACCATTTTAAAAACTGTTTTATTGGTGCCAATGTTATTCTTGCATCGAAAACTAACTTTTTTTCGCTTAAGCCTCGACAAATATCTTCAATACAGCCTAATAGTGAATAAAGAAATAGTACACAGCACTGCGACACAAACGTGGGTCCGTAGATAGTGATGGCGCGCGGCGCGATTGTAGCCGATTGCAGTGAAATTGAGTGACTGTAGTTAAATTGTGCGAAGCAAAGTTCTTAAAGTAGAGATTTTGAGCTCTAATCTTATATAAAGAAAAGTGTTTTGGATAAATATTTACTGAGTTATGGCCAATTGAAAAAGTGTCTATTTCTATGGTTTTTAACGTAAAATTGGCCATATTCGAGCTAATATGGTACACTGTACGAGTCCAATAAGTATTGTTTGATGATTATAAGATTGTTTCGAGGTCACGTGAGCACCAGCTGAGCCCAAAATACGTTGATAAAAATCATATTAAATTAATATTTATTCGTTATTTTCTAAAAAGTAGCGAAAAAAAGGCAGAAAAATTGTAATTATGGGGTTTGTGGCACCCCTAAACCCATTTAAAAACGATTTTCTTGGTGCCGATGTTGTTTTTGCATTGAAAACTAACTTTTTCACTAAGCCATTGAATTATACTTTTTTCCATACAGTCATATATATATATATATATATATATATATATATATATATATATATATATATATATATGTATATATATAAGCCATACTAAAGCTTTATGTCAGGACATTGCAGATTGACTAGACGAAGGAAGTAGATGCAATAATATTAGATTGCTCTAAGGCATTTGATCTTGTTCTACAAGGCCTTTCAATTGCCAAGATGTCAGAAACTGGATGAGATCGTCGAATAATCTTGTGAATAAAAGAATTTCTTATGCGGCGCACTCAAGCAGCCAGAATATGTGGTAAATATTTATCGAAAGCCTATGTAAAGTCTGGAGAATTTGCCTGTGGAAGGAATTAGGATCGGACAAGAAAGAGGAAGGAAAGATCGCGAACGGTCCGTGGCCCGTTTATTAGGGTATTGCTCCGGTATTCGCCTGGTGTTGATCGGAGAAACCACGGAAAACTACCGATCAGAGCAGCTGCCATTTGAATTCTCCTCCAGATAGCGTCTGAATTCTACCTAGTTATCTAGCTAGTAGTCGAAAATACTGCCAACCTCGGAACTCGAATATAGGTCCTCCTGGTCAGAGGCATTGTAGTGAAATCAGTGGATGCCGTTAGCAACATCTACCGGCAAAAATGGAGTATTACTAAATTAGTCATATTTTATATATTTAATAACTGACTGAAGCAGGAAGGAAAAGAAACCACAAACTCCAGATTCCAGCCCACATTAGTACCTTAGTTCTCCAGATATGTAAATGCAATGAGATTATGTTCTACGAGTATATTGTTAATTAGACTTGTTCTGAGCAGTTCTTGTAGGGAAGTCACGAGATTGTTATATTTTGATTATTAATATTAATAATTATATTAATATGTACCACAATTATTAAATGTTTGACACACAAACGAAAACAAAACGGTTCCTGCTGGTTCAACTACTTCGTTTGAGTTTACAAAAACAGACGATTACCCAGCAAGAGGTAATATTGAAGACTGCTCTTCAATCAGGCAAGTCTTTTCCCAACTCCTTTATGAATTTGATAAAAACGGTGTTCAACCACGTTCTCAACTGAAATATGCCCAGAAATCTTTAAAATAAGTAGCGTTTGCCTCCAAAAAGACACATTTGGGATTGACATTATGTTTTTGGACCTCTGAGCAAATTAAAAACAGATAATCTATTTCTGCATATTTTATTTTGGATTAAAGAGAGAACATCATTATAAAAATTGTTGAGATATTATTTTCGTAGTATGTAACTTCTGTTACCCAGTACCAACTTGTGTTTCGGGAACATTTCACTCGACAGATATTAATTGATCTCATTGCTTCAGACTTAATTTCTTGGTTTCATAATGTAAATTACAGTCCAATCCGGTTACAGTGAACTCGGATATAGTGAACTCTGGGTTATAGTGAACTGAAGTCACTGGTTCAGTTTCACTTAAATTAAAAATAAGCACAAATAATTCAGTTATAGTAAACTCTGAACTTCAGCTATAGTCCACATAGGAAATACCACGATCTGGAAATTAATTCCCTCCTGGAAAAAATGTACCGCCCTGGGGCCACAAATTCCAACACAAGGGAGCGTCGAAAAACATTGTCGACCAAAGGTCAGAATCGAAGAAGTCTCCGCTGAGGTGGATGTAGCGGACTCGGAATGATGACCTTGTGCCACTCAGTTTTTCTTCGGAATCAAAGACCGTGACCTGCGTGGACTGCAACTGGGGGCGGCGACGCGCGACTGCTTGCTTCAGTTGCGAACTTGATGTTAATTGACATTCAGCTCGACAAAGCGCATGATGGCCTACGAAGACAGCAGGAAACGCCCGACTGCCACAGCCTCACAACCTGGCGACACCCACTACGCCGCGTCGAAAAGCAATCGGGTTCTTTAGCCGCTACATTCATGCCACCATGCTGCTACCGAAAGGATCTCGTATGTTACACTAATATACAAAATGTTTTTTCTGTAACAAGAACAAAACTCTGTTTCTGTAAGATAATTTGCCTCTCAATCCAGATCTAATTTCAGAATTTCTTTATCGGCCTCAGTTTTCATGTGAAGATTTTTTTGTAATTGCATATGTCTCCCTAAGTATTACATGCATCTGGCAAAATGATACACTCGAATAAGAATAGTTCCACATGTACACAGTAAGAAATACAACAACATAAGTAAAAAGAAATGTGAAGAGTAGGCATGGAAAGTTTCCCAGGAGTCTTGAAAAGTTAACGCAGCACAGATATCTCCTCCTTTGTCTTCTGAATGTTCGCCACTGTAGCACTTCATTTACCGTCACGTTTCAGGAGGTAATAGTTTTCTCACTGACATACAGGACGTGTAGCAGAAGGTAAATTAGGATATTTCAGTTTTCTTAATTTTTGAGGTTATTCTAGCTATTTGTAACAGACAGAAATAACAGTCTGTTGTGTGATCGCTTGGTTTTCTCCAAATCACAGGAACAGCAAAAGGCATTTATATATATTTATTCAAAATGTTAAGAGTGTAACAAACGATATACAGCATACACGTGAGACACATTTATTGTCCTGGTCGCCTACTATACTCTCGAAATAAAGTTCATAACGCATCCATCACAGAAGAGTAAGATTCGGTTTTTGCGATTTCAGAGTTATTTATATACAGATATATCATAACATATTCGGGCTATTCACACAGTTACGGGTCATTTCGTCTTCTGAATTAATATAGAGCACAAACCGTCACGAATGTAGAAGAAGTAGTACGTCCAATCCACTTTCCACGCTGTCGCATCTCTCAATGCTGGGACGCAACTCGCAGAAACAATGGGATTTTATCTACTCGAGCATGACTTATAAGCAATGTTCCAAACCCTTTTTCATTTCCTAAAGATGAATTTTCTGAATTCGTATCGGAATTCCTTGTACACAGTTTGATTGTTCCTGAACAATTACATTTACAGAATTATTAAATAAAGCTACAACAATATAACATCTATGCAACGTTTTGAAGCATTTCCGTAAATGGAGAGTAGCGTGTAACAAGAAAACTGAGTCCGACAGCGTCATTGCAGGATGCTTCGAAGAGGATCATTGCAGGATGCAGAATCAATTACGCAGAATCAAGTATGGAGAGAACACATACGTTCTCGCATTATTTCTAAATTTGCCATTTTCCAAAATTCAGAGAGTTAAACTAAAATGAGACCCACGCCATTCTTTTAAGTGTCTCTTCTTCTATCCGTGTAAACAATTAAAGAAAACATTTGAAGTGGTTTCTGATAAAAAAATGTTAATTTAAAAAAATGCCTGTATTTCGCATCAAATTACATGAAAATTCTTATATTTTCGAAAAATTGAACAGTGAACTTATTTAAAGACCTATTTTTAAGGAACAGATTTCATTTAGGAAAAAATATCTATCTTTAATATTATAGATGTAGGAAGACGCCCCGAAACAATTGAACTTTTATAATTTTGAAGAAATCTGTGATTTCAACAAACATTAGACCTGCACCATTCTCTTAAGCATTCTATCACTATCCGAAGACTAGGTTTAATAACAAATATTGATGACATTTTCGAGAAAATTTTGAAAATGTTTTCGAGACGTCATGTAAAATACCTTCCAAATCAAAATATCTGTTAGAAACGCCCAAAGCCTCGAGTTCATTCAGATCGATTGGGGAATATCAGTTTTGAAGAAAATCGGTTAAACTCTTTAGGCGTTTGCATTGACCAGAGACGGAGTGACAGACAAATGTTAAGCCATCAATCGATTTTCTGTATCAAGGACCCACAAAACATAACTATGGCTATATCACCGTGTTAGAGATTTTGTTTCTATATTTAGCAACAAGATTTATTCACTTTTTCGTTATAAATGCCCGACAATAGGAGTTTTTCTGCCGAAAATTCGCCGTTTTCCTGGGCACGATTACATAAATTTCTCTTCTTATGAAGTAGCTTTGTAAGGGCGAAAAAGTAAAATTAAAGAAAAAATGTAGATCCATTTTTTGGAAAATCTTGCAGTTAAAATGTCCTTTATTTCACGGTAAAATGACGCAGAAACTTTCGTTTCAAACATGTTTTCAAACATTGTTCTAACCTTAATCAACGGTTACATTTTGAATAACAGACTTTATTAAGAAAGAAATCTCAAAATCCAATATTTTTAATTCTAGGAAGACAGTCGAAGAAATATTAAACTTTTGCTATTTTCGGAACTTCAACTTAACTCAAACCTACACAATTGTTATAAAGTCTTATTGCTTTACTTAAAAAACAATGGGAGCCATTTTTTGAGAAAAGTTTGAAAATGACTTTCGGGTTTCTTGTAAAATATTTCCAAAAATTACAATATTCATTTCAAATTCAAGGGGCAGTGACAGCAACCAGATACTTTGCGTAATATCAATTTTCATGGAAATCCTACATATGGTTTAACAGCTACCGTTGTTCACCGAAAGACACTGTGAGAGAGATATTTTCTCCTACATCAATTTTTTTCCATGTATTCTGACTGCACAACGTATTAAATAACGTTATTTACCACAATAGTGGAAATAATTATCCATTTTTCTGTACCAGTGACCAATAATACGAGAATTTCTGTCGAAACATCACCATTTTTCGCTGCAGCAGTACAATATTTATTTTTATTACGCAAGTATTTGCAAATGTGCGAGGAAATAAACACAGATCGAAGACACTTAATCCCACTGGCGCACGCATTATTTATGCGGAAATTCAAGGTTTATAGTTTTTGCTTTGATGCAGTGTGTCTCTTTTTCCGAGCAATTGCTTAAGTCGCGTGTACTCGATCTGTTGACCGGGTTCATATCGTGTTGTCTAAATGCCCACGCGATCTCGTGTGGCGATACTGGTGGTGGCTAGCCGGACTAGTTGACAAGGAGGAAAATAACACATTTTTTATGACTTACGAATAAAAAATACATACGAATGTAACTGATATTAATATAAATACTATTTTCTCTGAATTAATCATTCTGCGCAAGGTTAACTTCCACTATATTGTTTCGCTACTTCACTACAATAATAATTTCATTTCATGTTTTGTTTCCAATGGATTCCTAAGTCACCTCTAAAATGTAAACAAATTTAAACTATTGATAATAACTTAATAGTTATACTATTAGGGTTAGTACACATTCTTAATCAATTATGAATATTTATAGTGATTTAACTTAATAATATGTTCTAATCATTTAATTTATTGTAAGGTCATATAATTTCGGAACCTGATGATTACAATATAGAGAAAATGTCGAAATGTTGTGAGGAAATGAATAAATATGAATATTTTTAACAATTTTTTCCTTATTTATGTAATTTAAGTCAACGATAAGAAAAGGAATTTTATAATTATTTACTTAAACTCTTGAAGAATGTTTCTTCATTAAAGGCGCTTCGATTTAAAATGTAACGAATATTTGAAATGTAAGCGAGATTCTTCTTGTGTTTTTAATAGACATGAACATTATTCCCCAGTCATCCTCACTAGAAAATTGTGTGAATGAAAATAACAAATGAATTATCTCACTCACTCATTGTGTAATATCATGTTCCGATTATTCTCTGAACTATGGCGCAGTGACATTTTTGCAATGCGATCTGGAGGCATGATAACGGTTCGCTCGTCATATTGTGTCACAGCATATACAATTCTGAATGTTACCGATGAAAGGAATATAGAGCATTATATTTGTATTGTATATATTTGAACCTAATTTTTGAAGACTTACGTATTTGCTTTAAATCTTGTGGCCATAACAGAACGAGACCTGAGTCGAACGAGATCTTTAAAAATGTTCTTTTCATATTCCCCGAATTCCTTGTAACACATTTGTAGAAGTTCTTTATTCTTCTTCTTCTTCTTCCTTGGAATTTGTATAGACATGTTCCTTCGTAGTGAATAACAATGTTATTTAATATGTATTTAAAGAATGGGAAAACAAATACATGAACATTTGATCATTTACACGAAAATAATCATTTGAATTTCTTGCCGAACATTTTGCGACCATTGTTTTACAGTGAGACCAATGTTACACGACTGTTTATACTAGAGAGTACTAAATTCTATTTTTCAGCATGTATTGTTTCAAAAAGTCTATAAAAATTTTCAAGTTATCTACGATTGATTTTATTACAGTTTTGAAAGATTTTTGGGAACAACTAAGCTAGACTATGCAAAGAAAGATTACGTTTTTAACTTAATGGAAAAGAGGTACAAATCAATGTTTTTCAAAAAAAAATTTTGAAGTGATTCGCGTATTGTCATATAGTTAATTTGACAAGGACACTTTATGCACTACCGTAGCATTGAAAGAATTACACCAGTCCTGCAGTTCAGAAGAACTACAGTAGCGAGATCGGGGTGAAATAGAGCACTTGACAAAGTGAAGAGGACAAGTGACGGCAACGTCTTGTAGATGAGGTGCGCTCTCTGAGAGCGACGTGCATGTGCACCGCCCTCTCGCGCCGAGGCGCCGCGCCAGTGCAGCGAGCCGCATCGACCGTGGCGCGGGGGTGGGGCGGCGGCGGCGGCGGCGGCGGCGGCGGGGGCAGGAGAGCGCGCAGCAGTTGTTATTAACTTGAGCGACAGGCGTGCAAATTTCAGACCCGTGTTTTTGTCGGCCGAACCCCGCGGGCAACCTTTTGTATTTTTTTGTAAAAAATATTAAAAATTCAACCATTTATTGAAAAAACTATGCCGCAAATAACGCTATAATGGAGAGGGGACGTAAATAAAGATACAAATAGGCCTTTTGTGCGCCGCACGGCAAGTGCTAGCATGTGGGAGGAGGGGGCGGGGCGGGGAGGGTTGGCGGCGGTCGGGTACCGCGGATGAATACAGGCAATTTGCAGCGGCCGCACGCGCTCCCGCCGCCCCACGCCCCCGTCCCGCCCCGCCCCTACCAACCCCGCCCCGCCCCGACCACCGCCGCCCCGGCGCCTCCCCTGCCGCCGCCACCGCCGCCGCCGCCTCCGTTGCCGTCGCGCGCCGATAAAAATCGAAGCAGCGCAGCGCGGCGGCGGCGGCGTGAACGCGCGCGCTCGCCTCCGCCCCGCCCACGCCACGCCCCCGCCCCCGCCGCCGCGAGGCGACGCCCATCGCGACTATAACTGCCCGTTTCGCGCCCGCCGACAATGGCCGGAGCAGTGCTTCGCACTCGGAAACAATGTCTTGGGCTGCGCTGTAAAAAAGCTGTTTCTGGTCGTATCCCCGGGAAGTAAAACCGCACCGCGCCGAGCGGATGGGGCTGACGCGGTCGCTCCACGCTCCTCCGTGCAAGTGATGTGCTACTGGCAGCTTCTGCCGGGAAATAATATCCAAGGGGATTACTTCTTACATTTGAATAAATGTCCACCCGATTGCTTTAATCGGCGAAAAAAGCATCTCATGGAGAGCTCGGTAATCCAGTAAAAGCCGAATTAATGCGATGACCAGTTAGCGAATGAAATGATCTCTTTCGTACTCGCACAACGATCTTTTGATTCTTCCTCGCAGAGGATAAAACGTAAAAAAATGAGGGGAAATGTGGAATAATGAATTGCATGTGGGAATACTAACGAGAGGTATAAGTGCCTGTGGAGCGTGAATGGAAGTGTCTTGCCCCCGTTGTCAAAAAGCGGCCATTCTTTAATTAGCGAGGACGTGGATGTCAGCGGCGGGTGCGCTTTCTTTAGACGCCTCGTGCGCGGCAAGGGGTTCGTGGCTCATAGGCTACAGGGATGGTAGGTCATACAGCCCGCGGATGGGGGTGGGTGGATCGGTTTCCGCTCTCAAAGATATTTCAAGCCGCAAACGCAAGAATTCGGGTGTGGAAGAATTGTGGGGGAAAAGCGATCAAAAAAGAAGGATGGGAAGTATGTGCAAAGGCGCTGATGGTGAAGGGGTGTGGGGAACGTCGCCGAAATGAACGAGATGAAGTTCGTAGGGCGAAAGTGGGCCGAAGGAACGAAGAGAGCGGAACAAGAGGAACAATTGAAGTTGGGGCGGTCGAATGCAACTCGAGTGGCGCAGGGAGGACAGAGGGGGGAAGCGAGGCAACGGGGCTGGCGGGTAACAGAGCGCAGCAACGCGGGGAGGCGGCGGCGGCAGGGAAAGAAAGCCGCCCGGCCAATTAGAGAGACGGCGGGCGCGCGTTCGTTATTTCGGCAGCGGCGGCGGCGGCGGCCATCAAACGCGTGGACGCGCCTACCCCGCCCCGCCCCCACCCTCTCCACCGCCACCGCCTCCACCAGCCACTACCCGCCCCCGCACTGCCATCCCAGCGCCCACCGCCGCCGCTGCCGTGGCGTCAGCGCGTTCTGTCAACAGCCGCTGGAGACGACGCGCAAACAAAATCACACAACGCTCTGCCCGCCGCCGCCGCCGCTCCGCGCCGGTCCGGGCCTAAAATTTCCCGCGTTCCGTCGCCGCCCTCGCCCTCCGTCCGCCGCCCGCCGCTGCGAGCGCTGACGTGGCCGCCGCCGCCGCCGCTGTGGCGCGCTCACGGCCTCACAATGCGAGCGCCGCCTCCACCCACGCCCCGCCGCGTCGCTCGCCCACGGCACATCGCTCCACGCGACGCGAAAATCCGATAGCAGGTGCTCTCCGCCTCCAAGGACTGTGCTATGAGCTGATAGAAGTTCCAGCAAGGGGTTCTTATTGCCCTTCTTTTCACTGTTTCTTTGATTCTGTTACAAACAGTTTGAATGTGAATTTTGCATACTTGTAATTAAACACCATTACTATATTTTATGAGCAACTGTTGTTCACTTAATGACCTTATAATTTCTACCTGAAATCAAATTGTACGGAACTGATGGAACGGACTTGTCGATTGGTGGAAAAAAATTTTGAAATTAATTTCACGTAGCAGTAACAAACACTCCTTATCTAGCTGCAGAGCTGTGGGGCTCAAGTAACTGCAACGACATGCCATTGGTAAGTTTGTGCTCCCTGACCATTCTTGAACGTTGCGTAGTTCTGTATTGATATTTTTCACTGTTTAACTTTTACAAATTACAGTTTATCTCTCTTTTCTCTTACATGCCGCATTGTTTGGATCACTGAATGATGTTCCTTTCACGAATAAACTATCCATTAGTAGCTTGAATTGGTCTTGCATTCCTGTGTGCACAGTTTACGATTCTACTTATTTTCTCACTTTCAATGTGATTTTTTTTCAAAGTACCTTGTATTCCTGGTCACGATAAATACAAGACATTTATATTAAATAATACTAAACTGTACGTCCATATTTACTCTTTCAACCACCAGTCTATCCAGTCTATTTTTAGCTTCAATCCTTAAAAAAATTATAAGATGTAAACAAGAAGAGAAATTTATCCAGAATTAAATTTGGTATTCATTTAAACGGAGTGCCTATATAAACTCTTTGTATTTGATTTTTCCCTTAAATAGAGAAGCAGGCGTTGATCATCAGACATTTGTCTGACCAGTGAATATAACGAAAAACGTTAAGTGGCTGACTGTTCTTTTTCTTAAAACAACTCAAAGCTGATAGATAAACAAAGATTTGTACATCAAACATTCATGAAGGAAGTAGAAAAATTGCAGGAAAAATACAATATTCTACTTTGTAACTATAAAATGAATTGTTACACTTTCTGGAAATATTATATAGATTAATGCTAAATACTAAATAATCGTAATTACAAGATGCTAAAGATTTTACAAACAGTACGCCTGTATTTTCCTTGTCCTGATCCACACAGGTTAATAAAAAAGGGATTCGCAGGTAGCATATAGTTTATGGTTCACAGGTAGCATATAGTTAGCTTTTATTTTTATTGTTATTATTGCCTTTATTGTTATCATATTATTATTATTATTTTATTATTGAAACATACTATTTAAAATCAAATCTCTGTAAGCACTCGTAACTACTTCCGAATATTTTTATTATCTGTTTATGGTAATTTGGGCTCCAGGAAATAGTTACGAATGAGATTATTCGTTCTTGTCTGCACATTAGTTTATCAGCCTTCACTATGCCGTACTTGCTCAGTCGGTCGGGTTCTAATTTATAAGTATTGTTTACCCGTTCTGAAATCACTTATTCAATCTGCCATTCATACGTAGTGGCGAGGAATAGTATGACAATTTTGTGGTATAGAACGCCTAATTCTGGACTGCAAGTATTGTAAAATAATAATCAGCTTTCTTTCAAAAATATCAACTATGATTTATTATAATAAAACAAATTAGTCAATCTCTCCAATTAACTTTAACTTTAGACCCAATAGCTATTATACCAGCTTCGAATTCTTTTTGGTCATGACCGGTTTTGTATTTCTAATAGTTCAAATAAACAAAGACCTGTGCACCATATAATTATTCGTGCGCAATCTTCAGTTCCCCTTCAAGGGCGCCTCATAGAATCTTCTCAGCTGTCCCGCGAAGACTTCTTTCTTCACTCAATAAATCTCCGATTGTTCAATATCCAACTGTACCGTCCATTACATTATAATATTCATCACGTTAATTATCCTATGCTTGCATACTGACGGACGCCTACACGCGTACTGTTCCACCACGAACAAATTCCCAGTCTATTTCCTAAACGGCGTCTTATCCTGTTCTAATGTTGCGAATATAAGTTTTAAATTAATACGACCCACAGCTAAGTCTTTCGATCTGCTCGCTGCCGTGTCGTGAGCAAGAGTGAATGTCCTCCGTCATCTTCAAACTTTAAGAAACCAATTATATTCCTCTATTGTTTTCAACAAAAGAATGTTCTTCCGCCTCGATTAATTGATTTCCATGTGCATCTTTTTTAGTTTCCAAATGACGACTGTTTACTCTGCTCCCATAGCGACTGCCGCTATCGTGTCTTGTCTCAGCTCTACTGTACTTCTGAAATACGAGATTTACCCTTTACAACATTAGTTAATGGCTCCAATTTTGGTATATCACATTACTATTGTCTTAAAATTATGTAATATGTAAATTGTTGTGTTCTGAAACCGGGTTGTAAACCTACGCGCAGAAATAATAAATATTAAAAAAAATTAAGCCGTTGAGAAAACCGTATGGGTATTCACACGGATTTTCTACTCCTGTGTTTCCTCCCCCTAGCCGGTGGTGACCACTCAAATGCCAGCATCTTTTGCGGAAGGAGCTTCAGTCTCCCCTGTGTCCTCCCCACTCGCCTTGTCCACGCCCACGGCACCACACACGTCACAAAGGGCCGGTCAGGGGAGGCCCGTGCCACTTTTTCGGCAGCGGCGTGGAGATGGCGGTGGCGGCGGCGGCGGTGGCGCCGGCGGTGGGAGGCGGAGGCGGAGGCGGAGGCGCAGGCGGGAGGCGCAGGTGGGAGGCAGAGGCAGGTGACAGAGGAGGGAGGAGGAGCCGGAGGTGTGAGGCGGGAGGCGGGAGGCGAAGGCGGAAGGCGAATGCGATGGCAGAGGAGGAGGTGGAGGCGAGGGTGGAGGCGAGGGTGGAGGCGAGGGTGGAGGCGAGGGTGGAGGCGAGGGTGGAGGCGAGTGTGGAGGCGAGGGTGGAGGCGAGGGTGGAGGCGAGGGTGGAGGCGAGGGTGGAGGCGAGGGTGGAGGCGAGGGTGGAGGCGAGGGTGGAGGCGGGGGTGGAGGCGGGGGTGGAGGCGGGGGTGGAGGCGGGGGTGGAGGCGGGGGTGGAGGCGGGGGTGGAGGCGGGGGTGGAGGCGGGGGTGGGGTGGAGGCGGGGGGTGGAGGCGGGGATGGAGGCTGGGGGTGGAGGCGGAGCCGGAGGCGGGAGGCGAAGGCGAAGGCGGAGGCGGGAATCGAAGGCGGAGGCAAGAAACAGAGGTGGGAGGCGGAGGCAGAAGCAGAGGTGGAAGTGGTGGTGGGAGGCGGAGTTATATTATGACGTGTCTTGGGGAACTACTCACACTCACTTGCATTTCGGATTCACTTTCTTCTCTCTTTTACTACAAATAGGCCTAGTTGAATGATAAATAAGGGTAGCAATTAGCGTTTTGGTATCACTCGATAACAAAAAGTGTTATCTTTTGTGTTACAGGAAGAATTTGCATAGACGATGAGCTGCATGAAATGCTTTTTCATCGTGAAATAGTTCGGTCAGTACTAGCAGAATATATTAAAAAATTCCAACTTATAATCGAAGAGCAATCATTTCTCAGCATTTTGGATAATATTTCCGTCTGCAAACTGCATTTTTGATAATTTTCATTTGCTGGTGTGCGTTATTAGATATGTGGAGAAAGAATAAAACTTTAACATTTCACGTACGATGTAATGATAATTGTTTTGGTCTGCGAGTACACCATCATTACTGCTATGAATTGTATTTTACACATCACAATTATGTTAATAAAATTGTATGATGTTATTTTCATACAAACTACTCGTGAAAAATAATATGTATTCTCAATAAATATTTAATACATTATGAAATTCAGTGTGATTTTAAAAATATTTTCAGTATTAAGAACATATGTCTTAAACAATTGTATATTTAATGCTTTTGAACATTATTAAAACGCAAAAGAAATTAAATTATGGAGAATATATTTTTAGTCCAAATTTGACCATTATGTTTTAAATGATGATAAAAGATTAAAATCTGACTTATGAAACAATTGCAAAGAAATATTAGTTTTCATTTTTTAAAGTTCATTCGTTTCTATTCTTTCGAGTGCATAGCTGATAGGAGATAATACTCATATTGTTAATAATACTTGAAAAGGGAACCCTTAGGAGGATTGTTATAATATATTGATAACTGAATTATTCTAAAGATGAAAAATGTAAGTAGCTGCATTTGAATGTACTGTTTGTGATGAATCTAAAGTAAAATGTCATGAATTATAATGAACTAACATAATTTTATTTATTTTTTCATCGTACACTCTGTTATGTTGGTTTCGTTAAATCGAATTAATACGCCGAGTGTAGAATGTTGAGTTTGTTGAGGATGAACTCTTAGCCTTTAACTTCACAAAACACAATGCTTGATCGAAGATTGAAAGCACAGAAACATATGCAAGTGCTAGGTAACTAGATTGAAATTACCTGTTTTCTGGTGTCAAGTAGTTTGCTTTCTGTTAATTTCTGAAGATAATGTTTTAATAATAAAAGAATCGTGAACACGGCAGAACTTAACAGGGAAAAGGACTCTTTGCAATAAAGACAATTGATACACGGTATTTTATTATGTATGTTGTATCCCGAATTTGCGAAGAAAGAAGGATTTAATTTTTTAGAGAGAACTTGATGAACTTTGTTCTCACAACATTTGAATAAATCTACAAAGTTTGATGATTAAATAAACAAATGATGTATTTTCAGTGTGGGTGTGATGTTAACCTATATTGTCTAAAAACGAAATAGTGGGCACTAAGTATTTCAGAGTTTAATCTAAATTTTAAACTCATTTTGAAACTTCATTTTTCACAAAATAGATTATAATTAAATAACTGACGTTACAAAAGCATATAATATTAACACTGGTTCTTGCAATTACTACTATTTACAACATGGGGATTGGTTTTGTGGATGGGAGGTGTGGATTTCATCATGCCAGCAGATTTGATTTAAGTTTTTTATTGGGGGTCGAAGTATACATGTTTGGGAAATTTAAATTTAATTCTAGGTTTGTTCGGCAATTTCTATTGAAATTGAAGATGTTTGTGCTTAGGCATTGGCTTAGGTTACGTGCAAAATGGTTTGAGTTTTGATGGGAAATCAGATAGTAGAGATTTTTTATTCAGGATGGATTTGCTCGTTTGTAATATACCAAGGAGCTTTAGTAGCTACTTGAAGGAATTTATTCTGAATTGTTTGTAGTTTTTTGAGTGATGATGTGATGTGTTTTTTGAGAGTGATGAATTGTTTGTAGTTTTTTGAGTCGCACATGCATATGCCATTCAAGGTTTACAATTGATATAAAGAGTGTGTGGGAGGAAACGTCGAAACTTCGAAAATAAGCTCCTAAGACAATTCTAAACATATTTTGTCTAATATACTTCGTGGATATTCCGAATGATTGAACTGCAATAAGCACTCAAAAGTTGGTTTGAAAAAATGATTTCTAGGCAAAAATCTGCATTATGGAAGCATAAAAACATTCTAGAAACATGTAAATTGTTTATTATTAATAAAAGAAATGAATATATTTGTCCAGATAGAAAAATTAAGCGTGAAATAAAAAAGCACCCAATTTACACAATTCGACTCCTTTTTTATCTACTCAGAGCGGAGCGCTGCTGGCACATCCGTTCGCGACGGCGGCTCTAAGGGAAGTCAACAAAAATTTGCTTAGAAAAGTAAGTAATATAACTTTTCCATGACTTCCTTTTAACTGCTGTCAACATTAGGTTATCACCGTTAGCTCGACTAGTAGGCAAATTGCAACAAACATATTATTATTATTACTATTATTCTTATTATTACTATTATTATTATTATTTATACAGCCCTTTGCAAGAGAAGACCTACTCGAGTGAGTACAGTGGAGGTAATGGGGGGGCCCTCATATATTCTCAATTCCATAAAAGTCAGATCTGATGCGCGTTTTAACCCTGGATTGCTTAAGTTGATAAAATACAGTTCATTAAGTACTGTAAATACAAAAAATATAATATATTGGTATATTTTCAAAATTTGGTAAAACTATGTACGATAATTGTATCGTAACATATATTACAATGCTCCGATTAGTTATCAAACTCGGACTAACCGCCTCTTTTGATAATTATTCTATCTCGCGTTAATAACTTACTAATGTTTTTACCTGTCTTATGTCGTAATATCTATTGGAGCACCGATCTAAGTAAGTATCCTTTAGAGCAATCGGAACTTTTATTCCTTAACTAAACGATAATCTTGTTTACTGACATAAAAGAAGTATAATTCAAATTACCATGGTATATCAATATCGATGTGTGCATATTTTGAATGTAGTCTAATTTAGATGAATGTGTAGTATAAGCATTGTTAAAAACAATGAAATAAACTAGCACAATACTAATTAATGCATATATTTACTATACTAAAAGCTACGAAATTTCAGTTATAGCTTCCAGTCCCTTATTCGTAAACTCACGAGATCATCTTCACAAAATAGTATATTCTATATTTAATTAACATTTCTATTCTAAATTAACTAAATTTTAATTAATATCATCTTCTATTTTAAACTGAGATGATATTATATATGCATCTCTCTCTTAGGTCCGTTCGCTGTAACTTCACTCCGCATGTAAACAAACTTTGAGTGTATCCCTCCGCTCTGTAGTTCGTGATTGGTTGCGCCATTCGCGTCATTACCATACTCAAATGCCGGCACGTGTCACAGCCAGAACTGTCATAGCATATTATTTTCACTACTTCTTCTTTAATACGCCCAAAATATGCAGATATTTTGCTTATATATCACAGAACTTATATTTACGTGTGTTCTTGCAAGGTAGCAGTGAAATCCCGCGCGAAGCACGAGGCAATAGAAGATACATGGACGTTCCTTTAAAATTTGGCAGCGCCAAATCTTCATTAACCACATCAAGAATTTTATTTTATGTTGGAAATTCGTTTCTACGAAAAAATGTGCACTTTAATACGAATGGCAGATTAACAAATTCATCGCACTCGCCCTCAACCTATTTTGCCCTACATCTCTTCTTACGTGGAGAAGTTACCTTCCCAATGACTTAATTCATTACACAGTTTTCAAACACTTCTGACACCGACATCTGCAATTCAGCAGTCATATCGTCCACCTGCCACAAAGTCATTGACGGATTTTTAGCCTCTAATTATTCAAACACATCAATACCACTTTCTTCCCACTACTTCTGAGGGATTTTCCCTGCAATGTTTCAAACCGGCTTATCCCGGGAACTGCTTCATTTATTGTGTTCGATGTGGAAACAAAAATCAACGCAATGAGCAAACACACCTTTCACTAGCCAAACAGAAATACAGCATTCTTTTAGAATTTTCTCATTCGAGAACGGAACCGCTACTGATAAATTTGGCAGAAGCGGCGCCGACGGCCTAGCGAACGAACGTTACCTCAAAGAGGTCCGTAGGCAGCTAAAGGTTGTCAGTTAAGGTCATGCTCGGTGTCTGATTTTACTTCAAGACAAAAAAGAAAATTATTTGAAGCGTTTGTGTAGTGAGTCAGGAAATAAATCAGTTTTGAAAGGGACCTAACTCCAATAGCGCACGACGTCCGGAAAGGGAGTGTGATGACCGTCAGCCAATGAGAACAAGCGACGACCATGTGCATTTGTTTACGTGCTGAGTAAAGTTAGAGCGAACTGCTGAGTAAAGTTAGTTAGGTTCAAAATGTTTGTTAACAGTAAATTTCAAAGTATCTGTAATGGGTGGTTTTGATGATGATTTATGATACGACGGCTTTTCAAAAGTCAGTGAGTACTGAAAGTTTTCTACGGATATCTCCATATTGTAAAAGAGTTCAATTGTCTATGATATTTTCCAAGTCTAATTTTGACTAACTTATTTGGGACATGAAAAATCAAAAACATATTGAAAAATGTAGATGTTTTTAATCAAACACAATGCAAGAAATGTCGCTTATATAGAAACGTAAAGTAAGCGATCGCGTTTATTAAAATGTTCTTCAAATATTTTGTCTTATAACATATTCTCAAATGTTCGTAAATATGAATGAAAATGTGAATATTTTGCCTCTGCCTGCCTTAGATTTGGCAGATGCATTGCGTTGAAATTGGTTACTACGGCATGCATTTTGGACAAACAATGTATATATTTTGACGCAATCCAATATAAGAATAAGGCGGCTATTGCATTCAGAGATTGAATGTACTGAATAAAGTGATTCAGGGCTCTCCCTCCGGTGCTCGCTGCGCGTCGGGCCGCCACCCTTGCAGAGGGCCTCGCAGATCGTTGGCGGTGCAAGCGATTACAGAGTGCCAAGTGCTACGGACACAGGCGGAGATGGATCTTATCTGTGGAACAGGGAGATGTGGAAGAACGGGGAGGGATGAGAGAGATAGTGGAGAGATAGTAAGGAATGTGACGGGGCGAGAATAAGGACGGAGAGGGAGGGGAAGAGGAAGAAGTTCTGGGGCCGATGAGAACGTGCGAGGCGGAATGTAGGGAATGAATACGGCGTAGGGAGGATGGACGTGATGGGATAGACTGAGTCGGAAGGACGGAAAGGGACAGGGTGGTGCAAGGACGAATGGGGGGGGGGCTAGAAGATCAGAAGGAGAGGGTGAGTGGGAAAGGAGATGAAGGCCAGGTGACAGTCAGGGCGAGATTTGAGAGTGAAGCACGGGCAGTGGAGCACGTTGGGTAGGAACAGAGCGAGGCGGGAAGAGCTGACCTTGGAGTGATGGGGGGGGGGGTGCGATGCCGGACGGGCAGGGCAGAGAAAGGCAGTGTGGATGTCAGAGTTTACGCGTGCGCAGCAAAGGGCAGGAGGGCACGCGAACAGTCGATGCTCGATAGGCGAAGGGCGGAACGCCGAGAAATCACTAGCGGTAGGGTTTGATGAAAGGCGGGGATGTATAACATAGTATTGAACACTCACGTACGCAAACTAGCACATTTGAAATGGATGGGAAGATGAGTAGATTTAGTTCCTACAGAATTTTAAATTTATGCTTGATTGTGATCGCATATGTAAAGTCTCAATCGATTGTTTCTCAAGAATATCGGTGAAGCACATTGCTATCGGTGAATATCGGTGAAGCACAGACTTATTGAGATATTTAATTTCATATCTTAAAAACATTAGTATTCTACACATTTCTGAGACAATAAAGTTATTGTAGAACTTTATTATTATTATTATTATATTATTATTATTATTATTATTATTATTTTAACGTCTAATTCCGTAATTTAATAGACATATGTTCATATACAACTAGGTAAATGTTCAATAAAACAGTCGAGAGATAAACAAACTGCTGTTGAATCTGTAATAATGGAAAATTTGGATAAATTAATATGCGCCTGAGTAAACTTTCTGAGATTTGAAACTATTGAATATCGTAGAATACTCTCAAGGTTAAACAGAAGTTAAGGTGATGCACCCCACACACACACACACAAAAAAACGCTGTCAAATGAGTCAAGATGCAGAGTCCATTTGGAGGAAGTGAAAACAAAAAAATTTCTGCGAGGATAAATACCGGACGAACAATGGAAACTTGGAAAACAAACTTGGGAACGGGAGAAAACATCGGACGCAATTGTTTCGTGGTCCAGAGCGCCAAAGGACACATGAAATAGAACTGATGCTGAATGAGAAACGAGGAATATGGGTGAACAGGAAGAGCAAAAGTCAGAAAAGAGCCCGAGAATTAAAAAGGAAACTTTGAAAACTAAGAAGAAACTCTGGAGAGTCAAATTGAAGAAGCCAAATCGAATGATCTGCTTCTGCGCGGGAGATGCAAACAGAGAAATAAAATTAACGGAGGAAAGGGAGTGGTGATAGAGATGGACACGGACGTGAATCGTGCGAGAAAGGATTGATAATTGAAAATTCAATGTATAGCGGCGTGTCAAAGTCTCAGAGGTGTAAGCTCTTGAAAGTGGAACGCATGTTATTACTCGGGATATGCTATGTTCTTGTTCCACTAGAAAATGAGATCCGGCGCTGGCCTACACGTCAGGTTATAGATATCTTCTGCAAGGTAAGGCACCGCGAAAGTTTTAAGCTCACAATTGCTCTCCCGAAATGTATGGTAGAGTAGTGCCTACATGTGTATATGAGTGTAAAGGAGAAAGGATGTCTCATGGATAAGAAAAGGAAAAAAACACGGACCTTGGCCTGTTTGTTAGGGTACAGGTAGAGCATTCCCGAAATATTGATATGAATATAGAGAAAACTATCGATCACAGCAGCTGATCGCTAAAATTCTCCTTCAGATAGCAGCTTAATTCGACCTAGCTAATGGTAGAATATCTACTACAGACGAGACTCAAACCCTACGACAATGATGTCAAGGTCTGCCACTAATGGCAGTGGCGCGCTTCGTGGCACCGTGCCACGCCATGAGCTTCTCTGCGCCACTAGCGTCGGCAGAGGAAACTATTAGTAACCCCGTTTACAATAGTGATGGCGTTGTCTCTTGTGGCAGGGTTATGAACAGCGTGAAAGGCAATTTCGTCGTGGCACTCGTGCCACGGACTCCCGCTTGTCGCATCGACCTTTGTAACACTGCCCTACGACTTTCCGGCCAGAGTCGTTGCAGTTGCAACCGTTGTTCCCCTGAGCCAAGTCAGGCGGTGCGAGCAACGAGGAAACAAGCACGTGACACAGAAGCGGCTGAAGACGCGAGCAAAAGGACGGTGCTCACAGCGGGCGGCGCGCGCTGGGAACAAGGCTTGGCGTGTCGTGGGGAAGAGGGCGCGGCGCGCGCGCGGGCGCCTGAATGAGGTGAGCGGAAGCGGTGCAGGGGGTGGCGCGCGGCGCGGGGCGCGGGCGCTCGCTAATCCCGCTGCTAATCGGCGCGGCGCGCGGCGCGCGTGCATTGTGCGAGTGCGCGGGTGCGTGGCGCGGCACGGCGGGGCGGGGAGTGGCGTGCGCACGGGCGCTCAGCCCGGCGCGCCGCGGCGGCGGCGGCGCCTCCGCGCCCGCGCCGCTGATCGCGTCAAGCGCGCCCCGCCGCCTCCGCTCCTGCCCCGCCCCGTCCCGTCCCGTCCCGCCCCGCCCCGCCCCGCGCCGCGCAAGACAGCCCAGTAATCGCCTTACCGCCTCCGCCCCCGCTGCGATTTTCGAAATGTGCACGGCTACTTACGCCTGGCGTCCGCCCGCGCGAGCGCCTGCAGATGCAACGCGCCACGCGGAGCGAGGCGGCGCGAGGCGGCGCGAGGCGGCACGAAGCAGCGCAGCGGAAGGCGCCGCCTGCCAGGAGGAGTGTTTGGCTTGCAAAGTGGACGCATTATGTTGGGAGAGTGATCTTGGCGTGATATTGAATAATTTTTGTGGTTGGAAGGCACGTTTGTAGACGAAAACAAGCATAGATATCGTAGACGAAGGTAAGCAATCTGATCTAATGAAATGACACAATTCATTGAAGTTAGTTTTAATCAAAGAATAGAAAGTTCGAATTTTGTTTTGAAAAAGTCTCTTCATTATGTGACAATTACTTAAGATAATCGGATGAGAAAATATGTATATATATATATATATATATATATATATATATATATATATATAAAACTGCGTATTGGTGCTACTTCTTAACTACATAATGTAGTTAATGTATCGGAATATTAGTGTAATAGCTGGAAGGGTCTATTACTTAAAAAAATTGAAAATACCTACATTTATGTAAACAAAATTTTATTTTGAACGTATTTTAAATTATTTTAGTCGTTACCATGTGTGCCAATCATCTTCCTAATTCCTTACCTTTCACTGATAAAACACAAAGTTTTCTATCATGTTTCTTGGTATTATGAACATTATTTTTGCATTTTGCTTACCTGTCATACTTCATTGCATATTAACACAATTGCCACGTATTCCACAGAATGCTGTTCCGAAGCCATACGGGTGCCTGTTCGCTGATGGTCCATCTGAGTTCTTTTTCAGATATTGCTTCCCTATGTATCTTTCGGTTCCTGACGCTTTTACCGAAAATGAATATTATTTGACGATGTTACACCTTTTTCACACATTAGCCATACTAAAGACGTAAGGAGGTAGGATATTTTGCTTTTAGTCTCGTTTACTTATCAACGACCCCGTGATGTCGGAGTTCGTGATAGTACCGTGCATGCACATTGAGAAAAAATAAGACGCGAAGCTGTTTCTTTGATTGCGATGAGTGCAGTATGCAACATGGATCAAGTGCTTGGTCGCGAGAGTGTGTGTGGGAGCATTAGCAGGATTGGTCGTCCAGGCGTTCGTTCGCCCGTTCCTTCCGCCTCTTGGTCATCCTGCGCGGCCGCTGCGCGCGCCCGCTCTGCCTCGCACCTCCGAACCTCATCCGAATCTCCTCGCCGAACCTCATCCACCGCCCCCCATCTCTCGCAATCCCTCTTCTGCAGCCGAGCGTATGCCTATCGACCCCCCTCCCTCGCCCCCTGCGCCCGCCCTCGCCGCCTCTGCGTCGCAAATCCACTCGGCGGAACAAGAGGCGCAAGAGCTGCGTGCGAAAGGGAAGGCCCTTCGCAGGTCCGTCATGACCTATGCTGAGATTTCTTACCGAGATCAATAATAATATTGTTCGTACGTACGATGGAAAGGTTAAGTATGAGATATTACCGTTTCTAAAAAGTGAAAAATACATGGAATTAAATGACGATATCCTCATTCCGAAACAGAAGTTCTTGAGGAAATTTGAAATGTATACTCATATTTGAACGACATAAATAATTTAATGGCAAGCATGAGAATCGCGAAATAATTTAATCGCAAGCGTTTTGAACACGATTTAACAATTCCCTTTAATATTTGTTCCTTGAAATAAGTAAAATTAGATGACTAATTCAAATATAATATCAATTTTACATACATAATTCTTGGGTATTCTTCTAAAAGAAGCAGTATCACTAACACAAATTTCAGGATACACATATTTTTGGATGTCCGAATTTTTTAACCAAGTCATATATTCTCTATTAACAGCAAATAATACCTGTTGTACTTGACACTTTGAGAATTTAAAATTTAAATTATCGTAATAATTTCTGCCCTCTTTATGTATTATATTGTTTAGGTGGAATCATTGATGACATGATTCACTTGTTTCCATAAAAAAGCGATTTCTACACCTGTCATGAAGCCACAGATAACTAAATATTCGATAATTCCTTACAGCTGAAGTAGAGAACTTAAGAAAGTCGTTTACACCGGCACTTTGGGCCGCTGAGGTGAGGGGGTCATCAACGGTGGAAGGGGCGAGAGGAAAGTTAGGGGAGTTGAAAGGAAATCTTTCGCCGGGCAGGGATAGTGAGCAATGTACCTAATATAATACATAATTATAAGCAAGGCGCTGGCGATCTAAATTAATTTTAAAAATTAAACCACCAAAATAATTTGAATGCTTCGTCATTGGTTATAGATATCTTTGTTACATTATTTCAGGTCGTAGGAGGCTCGTGTCGGAGCGCCATTTCTCTTCTGTCATTTGAAGTGAAAGTTTGCGTAGCCTTAATTTTGTGGTTTTATTTTGTTTTTTGATTGGGGTTTTGTTTAGTAGTTGTTGTTTTATAAGGTGCAGTTTTGTTTTGTAAGTTGGGATGGCTGTCAAGTGATTAACTAAGTTTCTGTTGAGCAGTTACATTTCTTACACTCTTCTGATTCTGTGTGATTTGTGTTTTGGATCTTCAGATGTTTGCATTATGATGGTGAGAATAAATTTGGTTCTTATGTATGGCTCCGAAAAGGGTGCTGGTCCATGATGAAGGGGATTCAACGAACTGATGGTGACAGGGTTATTGTGTATTGTGTATAAGCATTTTACAAGGTTGGCCAAGTGGAGCGAGTTATGTGATAGTTTCTAATAGAATTGTAACAAGTAAGAGTACATTCATACCGCCAAGTGCTCTGTGCGAAGGATACATGGCTCGTCAGAAGGAAACAAATGAGAGATTCTTGTCTTTCCTTGAGGAAGCCTTATACGCTCCTAAGAAAGAAACGAATAATGCGAATTGCATAACAATAAGCAGTCTCCCTCAAACAGGCGAAAGGTAATAGATAGATATAAGGTTTATTCTACAATTGGGCTGATGTTGCCCGGTGGCAGAATACATACAGAAACATAAAAGTACATTTACAATTACAAAACACAATTAACAATAAAAACAATATATAAAAAAATCAATATAAAAACAAACAAATTATCTTCGTCATTACCTAGAACATTCCAATGCATTTACATACATATACATATACAACAAATGAAACTACATATATACTAACATTTAAGTAAATAAACTTACTTACATATTACACCAACATTCATACATACAAACATACACGCTTACATACAAATCATACAAAGACATAGGAACACTCGCATACACACCATCCTGCACGTATTCACTCACAACCACATTCAGACAAATATAGATAAACATTTTTACCTACAACATAATAATATACAATACTTATAATTATTTTACATTTCTAACACGTAAAACACTCGTTAGCATAAATCAATAAATAGCAACTTTTGTCAGAAATATCCTATAAAAGACGCTTTAGATTAGCGAAATAAACAACGAATTGAAATCACTTCACTGCACTTCTCTTACGTCACTGCACCTCATAAAACTTTACTTAAATACTAATAGCTCAATACTTTTTAGTTGACTACCCATAATCGCACCTTTCACTTCACTTCACTTCACTTCACTGCACGTTTTCACCCTATGACTAATTTCCTATATTTTTTTCGAAAACCACGCGCTGAGCAAGGAAAGGGCTCAAAAACTGTTGCAGGTAATCGTTCCAATCTACGATTGTTCTGTTTACTAAGGAGAATTTGCCTAAGTCCGGTTCTTTTAATTCTAGTTCTAATTTTATATTTATGATCAAATCTATTAAAATAATCTGGTTTATCTAGCCTTCCCCGTATTCCTGCCATGCAGAGCCACCAGTGTAAGATTTGTACATTACGCAAAGTCGAGCCCTTTTCCTCCGATGTTCTAATGATTCCCAATGTGCAGGTATGTTCCTCCGAAAAGTGTATTTTGCCGCTTTGTTTTGTATCCTCTCTAAGCTCTTCTTAAGTCCTATTCTGTACGGATCGCAACAACTAGCTCCATATTCCATTACTGGCCTAACAAGCGAGGTATACGCAATTTCTTTTGCTTTTGTATTGCATTTTTTAAGATTTCTCATGACGAAATGCAGAGGTCTCCAAGCTTTACCCACTACGTAGTTAGTTTGTTTCTCCCATCCCAACTTGCTATCCAGGAGGATGCCTAGGTTTTTACAGTTTGAGACTCGCGGAACTACGTCATTACCTAGCTGATAAGGCAATGTATGAAAGTCATTGGCCCTACAAAATGTGATCGCTTTACTTTTATTTCCATTTACAGTCATTTTGTTAGCTCTTGCCCAATCATTAATCTTATTTAAAATCTTCCTGTAGTTGAATCATATCGTGCTGTTCTGTGATTTCCCTATATAATATACAGTCGTCGGCAAAGAGTCGAATTTTTGACGTTATATTTTGCGATATATCATTTACAAAGATAAGAAACAACAGTGGGCCAATGACAGTGCCATGAGGGACTCCGGAAGTAATGTTACTCTTTTCCGATAAATGCTGTCCAATTCGAACCTTTTGATTTCTATCGCCAAGAAATTCACTAATCCACATCACTCACCTGTCAATTTTAGCATCAATAAGTTTCAATATCAGTATGTCATGCGGTACTACATCAAACGCTTTGGCAAATCAATAACTATTGCATCCACTCTTCCCCCTAAATCAATTATTTCAGACAAGTCTTGAGTAAGGGAAATAATTTGACTTTCACAAGAAAAGCCATTTCTAAAGCCATGCTGCCCGCGAAAAAACCATTATGTGTGATGCAAATGATTTTTTAATCGAATTAGATAACAATTTTCAAACAATTTACAGACTACTGACGTAAGACTAACTGGCCTATAATTTTGCACTTCACATTTTTGTCCACTTTTAAAAATTGGCACTATTAAAGCGGATTTCCAATCATCCGGTATACTTTCATTCTTGATTGATACATTGAAAAGTCTGACCAAATATGGTATTAGGCATGTAGTAATATCGTTATTTGATGAAGTTTGACGCTCTAGGTTTTCTATCGAACATTTGATTTTTGACAAAAGTAGCCTTATTTGCCCTTTCCGGGTTGCGATGTTCAAATTTTCTGCTCCACACCCGGACGCGCGCAACAGTGGTGGTGCGTTGAGATGCAGAGTGGCAGGAGCAGGTTGGCGGCAGCGGGGGCGTCATCGAGCCGGTAGGAGAGGTGCGCGAGCTGCACCGGACTAGCATCAACCGACCTCATATCTCATCTCAATCCACGTGTCTTGGTGCGCAGCGTTGGGAGTTTGAATTGCGCTTCCAGAAGAAGCAAAGAAATAGTTTTCTAGAAAACGAACACTTTTAGTGATTAAGTTTCTGTTGAGCAATTACATTTATTACAGAAAAAGATTTTATGGAACTTTCTGAAATAACGATAAGTTTAAATAAGCTTTTTGAAGGTATAATTGGGGGTCGTATTTAAAGGATGTGTTGTGTGGTTTTGATTCATATTTGAACTGACAAAATTATTGTTCTCCGCTTGAGAAGATACGGAGAGACATTTTTTAGTTCATTCAACTAACTCCGTAGGAGATTGAACTATACGGCTTAGTTCATTTTAAAAGGACGAAGTGCTTAGCGGCATTTACGAAATTCTATGTGGCTAAATATATTGACGGTCAAACTTTGTCGAGATCGCAACCCATGAAAAACTGCGTATACTAAACGAATCATTGGGTTGACTAAATCATCTAGTAATGTTTACTAAATTTGTTGCAGTGAAAATTACTAAACGAATTGCGTTTCTTACCTTTACTAAACGCTGCTCAGTAACACTTTCAGTAGGAACGTGAAAGGGAATATTGTCTACTGTCAGCCAGGTAATAATCAATTGGGGTTCGAGGATGTTCACCTATTCAAGAGCCCCGTAGGTTCGTACTTTCTTAACCTCCGTGACCTTACAGCCTTTAACGAAGAAGAACGCATTCGGACGCTACCTCCATGTGTTTGGCTAGCAACACTGAAAACTGCCATTATTTAGAATAAAATTTATAATTATTTTAAATGAATAAAATCCTAAACACAGCTTGCCTTACTATATACAACATTAGTTTCTCACCATTTACAATGCCCATCTAACCATTCGAACTGGTTAGTTTTCTGAGGAAGCGCACTTAATAAACCATATTTAGTATGCACGATGACTCAAGACGTTAAAATCAGAGAATGATTTTATCTATGACAAAATATAGTCCCTTTGACAATTAAGTTTGTACACTTGTGATTTTGAAGTGTCCGATTTAGTAAAGGAAACCAAATGTTTTTTGAAACTTTCAACACGAATAATTGGCTTTAGTATTTACCCCCTTAATAAATATGTTGATCACTTTGTACTTCAACAATTCTTACAAGTTAAAAAACTTTCACTGAAGTAAACATTTTTTACTAGAAGCTGTTAACACTGCGCCCGCTCAAGGAATATCGTGCTTCGTTCGCGAGTCGTGGCTTGCACTCTCGCGCTGATTCTGCCTTCCCCTCTCCCCGCCCTCCGTTGTCATTCCCCGCCCCACACCCTCACCACCGTCACTCTCCGTGCCCCGCCGTCCCCGCCCCTCGACGCCTCCCCCGCGCTGCCCTAGCCGCCCCCGCAGTTGACGATCCCCCCTCCCCGTCCCAGGTGCCCCCTCCACCGCTGCGCCGCCGCGGACGCTGCCCTCGCCCCTATTGAATCAGTCGGCGTCAGTTCGGCTCCCGCGCGCGGCCGTGGCAACCTGTTACTTCCGGTCCACGGCGGCGGGGCGGCGGCGCCGGCGGCTGCGATCAATGAAGGGGCAGGCGGACTGCAGCCCAACTGCCCCACTAGGCAGCCTTATCCACACGTACACTTCCTTCCTTCGTGCCCGGCATTCGGTTATCTTCCACGAAAGTCGCATGGCTAAGCACGCTTCCAACATTCACACACTACTTTGTTACTTACACTTCGGTTATCGCGTCAGGTCGTAGTATCGCGCCGTTTGGTTACCGCTTCGGTCAGGCACGTAGTCGCTCTGGGATTCGCACTGTTCACTCTCTCCCGAGTCAAACGCTTGTTAGGAGGTCTCATTGGAAGATGGGTCTTATGAGGATGAGGGAATGATCTATTACTGGGTCCGGTGCCCTTTTCTTAGGGTTCTGCTCCGTAATCCGCCTGAAATTGATCAGAGACAACAAAGGAAACGAAGTTTTGGAGACGCCTTGGAGACGCCAGACTTCGAGTTCTCATCAAGACAATGGGCGGTTTCGACTCATATTTAAGTGGTGTCAAACATCTTGCCAAAAAAATCGATTTTAGAGCCTACAAAGCTTTAGTTCAACTAAAAACTACATACACGTTCGCATTACCGCAAGCGTTAACTTTACCCAAAAAATACGTAAAAAACGTATCTTTAATACTTTCTAATACAATTTTAAGTAGTATTGAATTTTTATTTTAGTTTTCTAGGTTCTACATTAGTTCTTGTATCAGCCAACATTATAATACTCTCAAAATTGAATTCCATACGCACTATTTCTATTTCTATGTATATTTTGTTAATATTATAACGAAAACTTCAACGAACGCTGTTAAGAAATTTATGAAAAAATGGAATAAGACTAAAGAGATTGCATTGAAAAGACTAACTGTTCTCTGTCTAGTCATATTGGCAATTTTTTTGACAACCATTGATTCCAAACCGAATTGGGGAGCGTGATCGGTGATTAAGGTAGATTCACATTTACTTTGCAAACGCTGTTTTGGAGTTGAGCCGTTGTACTTCCTTTTATTCTTAGAACAGCTAGCGTTCCAGCCCATATAGCTGGTGGAAGAGTATTTTTCGCAGAGCAATGCTATCTTTGGAGAAGTTCAACTGTTTTAGAAACTGTCAAAAATATCGTCTACTGGTCTGAGCGGACCGCAGTCGAAGAGGGCCAGCCGCCGCCGTTCGGATGTTTTCGCCGCGTCCCCGGAGACCGCCCACCCAGCCCGAGCGGCGACCCCGTGTAACGACAAATAAATACTGCACAATGTTCATCATTCAGATCGTGTTTAATTTGCTAAAATAAAAAGTAGCCATAACATGTAGTATATGACACGTTTACAATAAAATCTGTATCTCTGATGTTGTCATCGGTTATTATTTACTGCACAGCGCCAAGTTAAAATATAATTACTGGAACATAAAAATGAAACGAACGGGGTCAAAATCAGGTATAGGTCGCTATGCGTGTAACAGGGAAAAGCGCCAGATTTTTAAAATTATTGTAACTGGTTCTTCAATTACCTTCATTTCTCTTGTCAGTGGGGTGTCATGAATGTTTTAATAGTGATACGTAACATTTGTACGAACTGCAGGTAAAAAATTAAGCCGTGATGTAATGGTTTAATAATATTCTACTTTGGAAATGCGAATTATATTAGATATTTATTGTTGAAATAATAATTTACCACGAGTTGGAAACACACTACATGAAGTATCCGTGAGTTTATGTAATTCATTTTCTCGTTTTTACTCGAATAAATTCTCCGCTTTTTCCACTTTCCGCCTATCTTACGATACATTTTATTAACGGTTTATTTAATATATTCTTAATCGTGTGGTATTATGTTGATGAATTGCAAGCATGTGAAACGCTTAGGAAGAATATTTTCCTTTATCAAATAATACAAAATCACATATCCATATCATGTCATACATACCAGTACACTTTTCTCTTGCATATTCAATACGATACGAAGAGCATTAATTTAATGTTCCAGACATATTCTGATTTCTGTAATTGTTCATTTAGAGAGATAAGTCATGCATATGTAATTATCATACGACTTGATTTAGGTATACACATTGGTTCATTATTTTATCAACAACAACTTAAATTATATACTAACTTGAACAATAACTTGAATTTACGAATTTTATAATATAATGAACTTTTGTTACTTCAAAGTGCGGTAACAGAGAAAACGGATTTTCATTATTTGAAAAATAATAGAATCTAAAAATATAAAATTAGCTCTTATTTTTTGAATTTTACACTTATGGAGTAGCTGTGGGAATTAATGACACTTTTCAGCCATATATTACTATTAAATGATCACAGGTGTTGTCATTGCCAACAATGTTATTTATTTTAAGAGCAGCTTTCGATGGCTTAGCCATCATCATCAGTTTTCTGGTGTCTGGAAGCCACGAAACGACTACTCATTTAATTTTAAATGCCAACGACATTTCACCACTAAACCAATATATTACTATATTAGTATGAAAATCGTTCATAAATTAATTAAATTAAACAATCAATTAATGGTCTCGATACATATTTGCGATAGGGAGATTAAACAATTGCAGTAATTTTCTACAATATTACTGAAAATTAAAATTCATTTTCAATCAAGAAAACTAGACATAAGATATCTACAACTTATTCTTAATGGCACATCACTAGCAGAATTCCATCCACATTTTTAAATATTTTCCATAAGATTAATAATTTTACCTTTTTTTATTTGAGAAGTGAATATTGTTTTTTGAGTCGGTGGCCTCCTATAATAGGAATTTATTACCCGCTACTAAAATTTCACAATTCGTTTCGATTTTACGTAAACATGTTTTTTTTTCAGAAAATTCAACTGATGAAAAGAGATTGCCGGAAGACTGGCACAGCAACTGGTAGAGTATTCAAACTGGAGCAATGTAGCGAATGTGCGGTCGCTTTTCGCATCTCACCCAGTTAGCTGTGCCCCTTTCGCCCTCAGCACCCTCGCCATCCACCTTCCCCACATCACCCGCACGGCCCACGCAACCCTCATCTCCACAGCGGTCACCCTCGCCCTCTTCCCCGCTCGCCCCCTCGCCGCCCCCGTCGCCCTGCACGCCCACCGTCCGCCCCGCGGCCGCGTCATATTGATGATTTTAATCCAAATAAGCGCGCGGACGGCGCTGTGGGGAATTTTTTCCCCTGCGGTCGAGGGCGCCGCCCCCGCCCCCGCCCCCCGGCGTCCGCGCGGCGCCCTCGCCGTCGGAATCTCCATCCAGGAGGCTGACGTAATGCGTGCGCAACCGAGACACGAGCTCATTCCCAAGCCACCTAACGTGGAAGACAAGTGCCGGTCCTCGCGGGACCCGTGGTCAGACTGCCTACTTTGCACTTCTCGTTACCAGAATTTAAATCCTGTGCTAAATTGCTTCATGTGATATTTCAGGCGGGCAAAACGGATTTGCTGCGGTTTTTTGCAATTCTTCCGACTTGTTTTCTGTGCCATTTTTCACTATATCGATAATATTCATATCGATTATCGATATATGTCGATAAACTACATTGCACGAATAGAATAATTTACAGGAGGAATTTTAAGGTTAATATTGAAGGCGTAGACTTTTGAAAAAAACACTATGTAACTATCAATTACGAAAAACTACACATATTAGTATTCTGAAAAAAATGAACATGAAATGAAATGCATTAAGAAAGAAATCACTAGCTTCAATATTCAAGGTCCGCAAAATTAAACTTCTGAAATTTTCAAAATTCCGAAGATTTGAATGAACATCAAATCTCTACCACTTTATTGGGCGAATTTTACTCTATTCCCGAAAAAAATTAAGAAACTAGTGACGCGACAATACCATATATTTTCTTGCAATGTTTTTATCATTTGCAATTTTCGAAAATTCAGAAACTTCAACAAAAATGAAAAGTCTCCTTTGCTAGTAGTCCTAGGGGAAAATTGTAGTAGTAGGAAGACGCCGAAAAAATTAAACTTTCGCAATTTTCTGGGATTTCAACGAAAATGTGATACGCGCCATTCTTTAAACAGTTGTTCACGCTATCTCAGGGCAAAATTTGCGACTCAAACATGCTTTTGAATTCCTTCAGATCAATTAGGGGAATATCAATTTTCAAGATTATTGTTTTAAAAACTTAAAATTGCCTTTATTTCGCGCCAAATTAGGGAAAACTATTCATATTTCGAAAAATCAGGGATTCAACTAAAATCAGAACTGCGCATTTTGAAGCGCCCTTAATGGTGTCCAAGGTGAAAGGTTAATAAGAAAAATTGTAACTATTTTTGAAAAAAAATATGTTGAGGGTTCATGTAAAGAACCCTCAAAGTCAAAATATCCGTTTTGTCAGCAATTTATTTTTCGCTATCAAGGAACCACAAAACATGGATTCTGACTACAGAACGTGTTAGGCGAAGTCATTTCCTATACATAGAAACAAGATTTATTCCCTTTTTCTTTACCAGGTTCTGGCAGTAAGAGATTTTTCTGTGAAAAATTCGCCGTTTTCCGGCGCACGAATACTATACTAAGTAATGAAAAAAATTTGTCGAAGTTAAATAACTGTAAAGAAAATGTTATAAAATAAGATATTTACTGGTTGTTTCAATTAATACAATGGTTTAATTTTTTTCAGAAATATTTATTTTTTGTAAATTGTGTTTTGTTTAAAAGCGCGTACGTATTTTCACAAGTGTTCATCCCATAACAATTTAATTGATTCTTTGACACATCATAAAATGACTCAATTTTGAAGAATAGATTTAATTCTAAAACATTTCTTAACTTTACCCATTAAGTTCTGTAAGGAGGTGTCCAAAAAATCAACTTTACAATATTCGAAAATGCAGAGGTTTTAATGAAAATCGTGCCCATGAAGCGTATTTTGTGAACGTTTCAAATAAAAAATGGAATTATTTTTAAGAAAATTTTGAAAATGCTCCAGGAGCTTTATGGGAATTACCCACAAAAATTAAGAGATTAATTTCAAGTTTTTAAAGCCTCGATTCAGTTTAGATCGGTCATACGGACGTTGAGGTAGGCAGACACACATTTTGAAAAACAAACAACAATTTTTCGTACTAGATGATTTCAAGATTTGTATTTTCCTTAAAATACCATCATTCATTTTCCGCATCCTTACTTGACTGTGACTTTACTACGTATATGGGAAAGTAAAAATCAATTTACCGTTAACACCTTCCCCTAGGTGTATTTCCGACAAATCTCAACACAGATTTTTTTGCAGCATTACGTAACTTTTTGCATACCATGTTAAAGAGTCTAAAAATCAGCACATGTCCTGTTATATCTCACTTTGGACTGTGTATTAAGCCTTAAGCTGAAATTGTGTTCTCGTCTAAATTTAAATTTAATTTAGCAAAACGCTTTTTCGATTGCTTTCCCACCAGTATAAATACATGAGTCTGATGATTCGGGACCAAATAGATTGATTTTTAGAATTAATTTAATAGTTTTGTATACTCAATATATTGTTCAGTTTATCAGAATATATTTTTCGCAACATTTTATAATTTGTTACGGGTAAATTAATACAGGTGACACTAAGTACGCATGCCTATAATTAAAATTTTCATATCTAATATTTCTACTTTTTTCTCAATGTGTCTTGCCAAAATTTCTACACATTTTTTGAATTATATTTTGCTTCTAGAACACACTGCAATATTCTTTCTCTTCAAATAATACTGTAAAACCAGTTTCTTCACTGTCGTCCTTTTAGAACATTTAGGTGCAGTGTTAAATACTAAAATGAGGTCGCTTTCAGTGGGAAACGCCCACCCCAAAAAAATTTAAGAACATCCATTAATTGTATTTTCATTTTCCTTTTTTAATAGTATTAATGTAAACGACGAATTAACCGCACTAAATTAACCCATTGCTATGGTTTGGGGATGACTAATTATGGCGCTGCCAATACGAGTAGAGCTCTAGTTGCCTTCGAAAATTGATAGCGTTTTTAAAAACAGTGTGATACAGAAACTATTTAAAACCATTCTCTATGACACACGTCAAATCTGGGCTTTCCCAATCTAGAAGAAGTAGCAGCGAGATTTTTTGCAGCTATTTGACGTCATAGGGCAGCCTTTGGTTCAGATCAGCATTTCAAAATTGAGAATATGCGCTACAGGTAATGATATTCAGTCTGTAATGCCAAAAAATAGAGTCCCATTTATATTGGCATAAGCAAATTTTTTTCTAAAATTTTATCAGTGCTTATTATTGAATTATGAATAGCTCAGACATAACTTGACTTTCTTTAATCAAATTTGTACATCTGTTTCATTTCAATAAATCAATAAAAAGTCGTGGCGTAAATTTACCGTTCGTGGAATTTCTTTAGCATTTAAACCCTTTCCTCTGATGCACCCCTCATATTTTACGGGCCGGACGGTCACGAATATATGCGAAGCGTTTCCGACATTGTGAATTTAAAAGGAGCTGATGATGTCTTTTCGAAAGATATTATTAATCATCAGCTTACCAGGTTTCGATAGCATATCATCAAATTGGCTGTATGTTCATTCCATTCTTCAAGTTAATCCATGAGCAAACGCCCTTGATCCATTTAGCAAAAGCTGATACGGTCTCTTATTTTGCTTCTAGACACAAATGTTGCTTCACTATACGTAGATTTTGCTGAGCTCTCCCTTCGATAGACGTCATAGGAGTAGATCCATAGGTGCTTGTTGCTATTTTATTAGCATTACTATCAAGTCAAATCAGTAGCTTTTACGTAGCTTTCAGTTTACCAATGCAAATAGGTTTTCTATTACTGGGGAGCGTACATTTCTAGTTTTCAAATGTTGTTAACATCTCTTTACTGGTACCTTTATTCATAATTAAACTATGCATAGTAAATGGGTGGGCAGAGATTCTGGAGAACAAGTAAGCGTGCGCATATTATGCTTCTCCCCCATACGTCACATAGATATTTTAATTTTTCTCGGACAAAAAAGATAAAATTAAATCTATTTTTCGTAGGTTCACGCACCTACGGCAAATCCTTCACTCTAAATTGCTGTGGATGTTAATTCTTCTGATGCAAGATCGTTGAATGTACGCTGATATGTTTATGAATTACAAAACCATTGGTTCGGGGAGTGAGACTGTAAAATGGAAGCAAACATAGGAGTCGCTTGGGGTTGATATTTAACTAGAACATGCGAACAAACTCGGCAGGGGTATTTTTATAAACGTTTCCCTTTATTACTTGGTTTCTAAAATAGAAGTTTTGGTTGAGAAGAATGGACTTGGGGCAGCAACAATATGAGAGACATCGACCAAAATAGAGATAGTAAAATATATGCATAACAAAAGGCATGCACTGGTTGGTTTAGCTTATCTTATTTCTGTTCCAAACCTTTCAATTAATGGATGATTAAAATGTAGTAACGTTCGTTTTTAATTTGGTGTACTAACTATCAGTATGTATTCCAGATTATTTTGCTCGTTTGTCGTCACCGTCAGGCAATAATCATGCAGTTAAATTCCAGGAATTTATTATTTGCCAAATTCATTCCCGTATCGCTGAATGCCTTTTCAGCAAGCTTACTGCCAAAGTTTCACATAATTTATTTGGGCTAAAAATACGTAGCCGCCAGCTCTTCTCCAATTTGGCAAAACATTCCCCAAAAATTCTACATACATTGAATGCAGAATTTCCATTGGAAGTGTTGGTAGCTGATAAATCTCGGACATTCACCGGAGGCCTTCCTGACCACTTCCGCCTTGCGAGCCAACAGCTCTGGCGATCAGTGAGCACGTCACTCCCAGCGTGAATCTCGTGAGCACGCCCCGCCCCAGGGCAGCGGCCCTCACGCCCGCAACCTCTGCCTACCCCGTCACGTTCACCACCCCTTCGTCCATGACTCCTCTCTTCCGCCGCTTCTGTCGATCTCGCCGTTCCTGTGACCCCCTTCCTCCCACGAACCACCATTGACGCCCTCGCCGCCAGATGCCGTCGTCGTTCCCGCTGCCCCCGCCCGCGTGCGCTGGCAAAGCGGCGCGGCGCCCGGGGCGGCGGCGGCGGGGCTGGCAGGGGCGGTGGGGGCGGCAGGGGCGGCAAGGGCGGCGGGGGCGGCGGCGCCGCCTATTTTCCGCATGCCGAGCACGGCGCCGCCGTGGACCCTTTCCTGCCCCCATCCCCGCGAGCTGTCGCCGGCCGTCAAATGGCCGCCGATGCCTCGCCCCTGCCCCCTCCCCCACCCTTTCCCTTTCCACGCCCCGGCGTCTGTTCCTTTATACCGCGCCCGCCCGCCGCCAGCGCCGCCGCCAGCCCCGCGTGTTCGATAATCCCCCCTCTTTTGATTTTTATTTTCATAATCTCGTGTTCCCTTTGCGTCGACGTTAAAAATTCCTAATACGTTTTTATAGGAGCAGGTTCGGCAGAAGCCGCCGGCTCAAAAGGCATACAAAATTAGCGACGGCAGCGCTCGGGCGACGGCTGCGGTAGACCACTGGCGGCTGCGGAGGCCTCTCGCCCGCTTTTCCTCGCATTTCTCCATCGTCATCACTGTCGCTGTCGACATTGCCACAGGCATTTAAATCATTCTTTTCTCCTTCTCCTTAGTCTCGTTAGTAATTCACCGGCTTAGTTGGCATAGGGCAGTGGTATCAAGGTCTCCTGCTGATGGCAGTGCCACGCCTCGCGGCTCCGCGCCATGCCACGAGCTTCTCTGCGCCACTAACGTCGGGAGAGGGAACTATTAGTAACCCCGTCGTTTTACAATAGTGATGGCGTGGTCTCGTACGGCGGGGTTATGAACTGCGTGGAGAGGCGATTTCGTCGTTTCGCACTCATGCCACGGACTCCCACTCGTGGCATCGACCTTGACAACACCGGCTTAGGGCAACAACTGATGTTCCTGCAGTACCTATGATCGGGAAGTCTTAGGGTTTGAGTCCTGACGGTCGCAGGATTTGCGAAATTAGCAAGGTAGTTAAGTGTAATTCAGTCGCTGCGTGAAGGAGAACTCTAGATGCCGGCTAATCTGATTCGAAGTTTTTCATGTTTTCTTCGATCAACATCAGGCGAATGCCAGAGCAGTATCCTAACAAAAGGGCAAGAGACCGCGCATGAGCTGTGCTTCACAAAGGCGATTTGTGTTCTTCTTGTATTTGCAATTTTCCTGGAGCTTCAGCGAAAATGATGCACTGAGTAAACTACTTTACTAAAATGATATATTGATATTATGATTCGCTGGAAATTGAAAAGCGCAGACATTTTTCACAAATTTGATAAATGACGGATTTAAAGATCGAGGTACGACAAAACTATGATTCCATGTATGAAACTATGTATTTATGACGTCAAAAGAATTTAGAATGTCTGAAGATTTCAAAATGAAATATAATGCAATATACGATTTACCTACTTGTGAATTAGGAGTGAGAAATTGCAAACAAACCAGGCCTCGAGATTTGTAATAATTTAACATGATTTGTTATCTTGGCATACAATTAAGGGTAAGAAGCAGAATTCATAAAACTAGAAGGCAGAAAAGCAATAAAATCTATGAATGTATAACATCTCTGATTACTGAGTTGACATGAACTACAAATTTATTTACAAGTGAAGAATTCTTTTCATTTATCGTCAGATTGGAAGAAGTTCGAGGGAGGATTGGAATCAGACAATTAAGTGATCGCTTAGACGAAAGAACAAACTTTTGAATAACTCTTTTTGGGTGAAATGCATTCACCCAAATGTATGTTTGTGCTAGAGAGAATAATTCGTTTCGCACGAAAAAATTGACATGAAACTATATATTTAAAGAGAGTAACAGAAATTGATAATATTTTATGGCCATAGCCAAATTGTATTTTATTGCTCTTTCTGACCAAATATTCTGCCATAATTTTAAACCTCATCGATGTACTGCTTAGTTCTACTATGTCACACTCAATTCAACTGACAAGGACTGTAGAAAGAAAGATTTAGGTTCGTACTTCAATAAGGATAGGGAACCTCTAATAAATGATGTATCATCTAAAAATTAACGTAGAAAAGCGAATCAAAATTGGCATTTACCCTTTAAAGGCATAGGAAGTATCAAATGGAGGTTTCTTCAACACCGACTGTTATTAACCTGGACGTGCTCGTACTGAACAGTCGATGTGATCGTATCTAAGCAGATAATTTATTACTCTTCTGGACACATTGTGTCAGGTCACGTATTCAATGTGTTTTCTGCCAATCACTGTACTTCGTTTTATCACTATCACTTAGTATCGCAATGATATTAACGTCCTGTGGCAGCACGATAATGGACTCAAAGAATAATCAGTTGGTTCCATTTACTCTTCTGTAAGTTGATAATTGAAAAGCACTGGACATGCATTTCGAAATTAGAGAAACCTTCTCACATCGTTTATACTTTCAGCGTTGATAAGTATATAGCTTCATAATCAGTGGAGAAGTACTACAAACATAAGAGACACGAACGAGCAGTAATGACAGTTTGTCCTCATTTTATTACCTATCTGGTGCAGGTTTGCTAATTAGAGAGTTCGCCAGGAGTCATTGTTTCAAAGGAAACATTATGCATCTAAGGCTACATGTTTTTTCGAACTGTGCAAAGATTGAGAGGCACTAAAGCATTGAATATAAAATTTCGATTTTTATTCAAAAGTCACAGAAGGAAAGTTTCATCGTTTTTCTAATGACTTTCACGATTGACAGAATACAATTCATACTCATCATTTAAGTAAATTTGAGTTTGTGCGTCATTGTTACTTCCATCATTTGCAACGAATTTTGAAGACATATGCTATTAAAAAACTATCAGGTTCAAAAAGTTGAAACCTAATTTTTATTTTTCATTGCATGATCAGTGACGATGCTTCTCAGCATGTAGTATCTTTTAGTCTACAAAGCCTTTCCATTCACTGCAAATAACTTCGTTATTCCTACATTGAATTTTCAAATATTTTATAACTTACACTGTTTGGTCAGGCAACGCGCGTCTGTGCACAACTGACCTTTCTAATGACGATATTTTTGAAAAAAAATTCAAAGGAACAGGGATCAGAATTCTTTTCTTGTAATTAAATTAGAACACGTGATGACATTTATTATGATTTCATTGAAAGAAGAAAAAAATGTTCAAAGTGGCGAAAGTAGCATCAATGCTCGATATTAAATTTCATGTTTGTCGTATTCTCTAATTAAGATAACCGTTATTTCGTGCCTTTGGATGCTCGCTCATGGCATCTGCCTTACATGAAGGTGAATCCTCACACTCTTTGAATGCCGAATCCCAGTAGACAGGCGCTTATTAGCAACCGTGGGATCAAAGAAGCGCCAAGGGGGAAGGGGGACTTTATTTCGTTCGATCGAGTTCGATGGCGGCGGTGCCCCTGACGATGGCTTTAATCCGCTTCCAAGGACAAGTCCCGCTCCCTCCAGCTCGCCCCGCCTACGTCGCGCCGCTCCGCTCCTCCCAACCTCATCTCGCCCCGCTCATCACAGCACCTTCCCTGCTCCTTCCTCCCCTGCCCGCCCCTCCTCTTCCCAGCCCACCCCCGCCCCACCCCCACGCTTCCACCCTCCTTGCCCCGCCTCGTTTACCCCACCCTTCACATCCCGCTCTCACCCCGCCCAAGCACCTCCCAGCCCCTCCCTTCCCATCCCAGCCCCGCCCTACCACCCCCACGCCTCCACCTCGTCCCTTCTCGCCCCGCCCCTCTTTTCCCCGCCCACCCCACCCCGCTCCCGCCCCACCGCACCGCGCGCTCGGGGCCGCGCTCTTTGAAAGGGATTACGCGGCGCTCGGAAAGATACGTCATTGTGCCCCATGCACGCGCCGCGCCGCGGAGACAGGGGGCCGAGGGGCGGCGCACGGAACGACGGACGGACGGACGGACGGACGGACGGACGGACGGACGGACGGCGCACAGAAGGACGAGCTCAGGGCGCGCCGCGTGCAGGTGGGCGGCGCCGTAATAGCAAGAATTAGCAAACACGGTCGCGCGGAGGGGAAGGGCGAGCGGGGAGGTGCGGGGGAGGGCGGAGACGGCGCGCAGCGGCGCCGTCGGCGGAGGCGAGGAGCCCGGGGCGGGGAAGCGCGCCGCTCGCCGGCCCCAAACCTAATTGGGACCGCTCTCCGCACAAAGCCCGCGAATATTACCATTTTTATTGTGACTCTCTGTTATCGTGCGGAACAATACCGGAATTGGGGCCCATTTAGACGTGGGCGCGGGCGGGGAGGGGAGGGTGGGGCGTGGCGGGCGGCGACGCTGCGTGGCTCGGAGGCGTCCGTTGGCGCTGCCGCCGCCGCCGCTGCTTCCCTGCTATAAAAATCAATATGCATATATCGTTCTGAAATTCATATACTGCGCAGCGAAACTCAATTGTCTCGCGGCCGAGTTTAATAATAACGTAGTTGTCGTCGCCGCCGCCGCGGCGCTGCCTGCGCGCCTTTCTTTCTCTCCCGAGTGCGGGCGGCGGAGTCGGGGCGGTCGTCGCTGGGTGGTGCCGGCCCTAGCTCTTTGTCACAGGAGCCATGTGCTCTCTCCTGACCTGCTCTCCTCTCAGATTCTAAGGGGAGGCGAGATCCTGTATCAATCACGGAGGGATATTTTTAGGGAAAAGCAAATGGGCAAAAGACTAAACTACTTATACAATCATTCCATGAATTTCTATTTGGAATTAGTTTTTTTTAGTAAAATTAAATACTAATTACATAATTATAAACTTTACTTTAGATTCAATATACATACATACGTATAAATGTATCCATAGAGTAATAACTTATCTTATGGTCAAAATATAAAAAATAATGCAATTTTTAAAAGAATTATAGATAATAAATTGTTGAGATTTTCAGGGAATACTTCTACATTTAATATTTTTATAGGTGATTGGTGCGTATCCGTGTGAAGTCGTACATAAAAGAATGTTCTTTAGATCTGCTATTTACCAGTGTATCTTGTATTTCCATATTTGTTTATTTTTTATCGTGTTTCTAATTATCTTTTTATCGTGTTTCTTTTTATAGTGTTTACTATTCTCCCTAGTTCAACTCTACGCCCCTTCTCCGCAGCAAAAGTTACTCGACTCTGCACATCATTATGAGCTCTTCTTTATCTTTAATTAGCATTCTTTATTTCCTCATCCTTTTCGGCAGTCTTAGAAATTTTGTTTTTTATTTTGTAGTCGTTTCTATTCTTTGTTTGCACATTTCTGAAGTTTTTTTTTCACTTTGTCCATCTGGGAACTGATATTGCTCATATAGTTAGAACACGCATTCCTCGTTCTGTTTTTAGAAATTATTCGCTTTCTTTTGTTGTTTTTTTGTAGTTGGAGATTTTATCATAATTTATTCACCTTCACGGGGTATTAAGTAAATATTTTTCTGAAATAATTAGTTAATACGAGGACAATTCAAAAAGTAACGCACAATATTTTTTGGCTAAAAAGTTAATTGGTACCAAAACACAAAAAATCACCAAAAACCTTACATCATCAACCTACTCTTCTACATAGTCGCCAAGTTTGTCAACAAATTTCTGCCAGAATGCTACCAGTTTCAATAAGCTCTGTTAGTAGAAGTTCGTTTGGATGAAGTATAGTCCTTTTGGAAGAATGCGCGCTACCTGGAGAGTCTACACTCGCTAAAGCTGCATATGAAAACAAAATTCCCAAAACAGCGCGAACTTCAAACTGTCTCTTCGTGCAATTTCACCATTCCAGTTGCAATACCAGCGGAGAGAAACATTATTGTGCTTTACTTCCCGATCTGCTGTATAAAACGACATTTTGAGATTTTATTGATCCAACAATTAATCTATTCAACAAGTAGGGATGTTTGTATTTCAGTGTCATGTTGTTTTTCAATAAATGTTTTTCAGAAGGGTACAAACCATGGGTTGCGGTGCCTTCCGCATTTCCCATCTTCTCAGCGTAGCCTGTAAGTCGCAGCTTCTTTTGCTATGGTCTGATTAAAATAATTTGGTGATTGACAGTTCTACTTCTGAAGCTGTAGCTTCATACAATATGAGAGTATGATTTGGTTACTTTAAGAAGTATTTATTTCAACTGTTTATCTTCGTGTCCCGAGAACACGTGCTCAGTGGTAGGTAAACTGTCAATGTCGTTCCCTTCCATTCCCAACTGTCAATCACCAGTTTATTTTAATAGGACCTTAGTAACAATGAAGATTGTAGGTTTGACTACCTAGAATGGCTCCCCAGACTGGACACGAGGCACCGTGCAACCGCAACCGCCGGCCGCCGGCTGTCGCCTGGCTGCGGCCGGAGACGACGAGCCACGCCTCCGCCCGCCGCCCCCGCCTGCCTTTTTCGCGCGCGGGAAAAGGATAGCGTTGACAGGAAAATAATTTCCCGGCCGCGCCGCGTCGCCCGCCTGTGGCGCGCGCTCGTGTGCACGCTCTTTGCGAGCGAGCGGAGCCGGTGGGCGGGCGGGCGAGCGGGCGGAACGCAGCGGGCGGTGCGTGGTAGGCGGGCGAGCGGTCAGACGAGCGGGGCGGGACGGGGCGGGGCGGGACGGGGCGGGGCGGGACGGGGCGTGGCGGGACGGGACGGGACGGGGCGGGGCGGGACGGGACGGGACGGGACGGGTGAGGGAGGGGGGCGGGGGAGGGTGGAGCGGGGGGGCGGGGTTGAGCGGGATGGGCGGGCGAGCGGGCGCGCGTGGCCGCGGGGGGCAATGCTGTGCTCCCTTTGCGTTGGACCTCCTGGCGGCGCGGCCGCGTCAGGGAGTGGCGCTGGCTGCGGCATTCCACGTCCGCGCGCCTGCTCGGCCGCCTGCCTCGTGCTTTGGCGTGGCTTGCGCACGCTCGACTTTTAGGAAGCCTGTCCTCGTCTCGCCAGTGGAATTATTGTTGTTCGCGTTCATACTGTTCACGTTTGTACCCACGATCTAAAATTATTTCTGGCTCTGGCTATTTTATTAATCTTTTATAAAAACAGTGAAAAATCAAGTAATTATTCATACTAATATTACCTAATGCAAGTAACTTACAAAATAAATAAATTATTACTACACCAAGTGTCACCGCTTTAATAAAGACTTAAATATGCGGAAATAGTTAAAATTCTATAATTTTGTTACTTCTGCACAACACTGTATTTCACCGTGACAGGGCCTCTCCTTTTCTTATCATTTTGACTGAGATGAGCTATTGCGTCTGCCTCAATTGCGTCTGTCGGAGTTTTCAACTAATTTTGTCGGCAGTGCTGGTGTTATTTACGTCATGTTTTGTTGTTTCCGCTCAATATCAGGTAATGGTAGGATTGGAATTAGAAGAAGTCAAAAGAGTTCTTTTTTCGGGATTGTTTGGGTGGATGTTGTAATGAATATGCTGGTGAAAGTTTTCAGAAAATAGGATTGGTGGTGAAGTCTCTTATTTCGATTTTAGCGTTGTGAAGAATTTAATTTAGGAAATGCGGATTCTGAGATTCTAGTATCATTATAAAGTGTGCACATTATAAAGAGAGATTAGGCGGCGAATAATTCGGTGTTCATCTTTAGATAGTATTTTTAGGAGAGTTTAGGAGATTGTGGTACACTAAGGTTGGGGCGTACTTTAGAATCAAACAGATGCAGAAGTAATAGATTAGGTTCTTTTCTGGGGTATGATGGATTCGATGGTCAGGAGGGGATATAGGCTATTGGCGCTGTGGTTTTCTGGAAGTGATGGGGCCAAAGGAATTTTTGAGAATGTGACGCTGACGTTGGTCGTGAGGTTACCAAGGGATGGGTTTTGTTATATTGTTAAGAAAGGTATTCAATGATATTTTGTATGAGAAAAGCATTGCTTGTGATTTGCATGGGTTGGTGCTAATGGTGCTTTCTTTGTTCCAGAAGGGAACATTATTGAAGTCTATTTATGTTTGTGTGAGGTAATGTTTGAAGGAGTAGTCGAGGGTGAGGAAATCCGAGCAATCATCGTAGATGATAGTTTCGATACCCCAGAAGGGTGGGATATCGGTGAAGATATGGAAAATAGCATAGGAGAGAGCACGGCGTTCTCCTACCAAGGAACCTCGGCTTTGATAGAGTGGTTGGCGGAGGACACGGTTAGATGGCAGGCGTAGAAAATACAGTTTGTAAAGTAAATTTGCGTAAAGAATGATGGGGATTTATTTTCATCATGAGGATGTTACGCGAAAAATAGGTGACGGTTACGGCCAAAGAGTACGATGGCGGTTTCTGTTTGCTTTTGTAGAGGGTAGTGGGTGTTGCGAGGTGAAGGGACTGGTGGAGCACGAAGCAACCCTCACGGAAGCCAAATAGTGAGGAGGCGATGATAGGATCCGGGAGTGCAGGAGTGGTGTAAGTCGAAGGAAAGTGTGTGTTTCGTAGGTTTACCAAGAGTGAGGAGCCTTAGTGCGGTAGGTGTATGGGAGCCGATGGTCTTTGTCGTGTTAGAGGATTGTGGTCACGCTGGCGGCTTTCCAGGCCGGTGGACAAGTATGGCAGTCTCTCTCTCTCTCTCGATATGTATAATATATATATATATATATATATATATATATATATATATATATATACACACACACACACATTGAAGAAAATCTATTATCGAAAGACATCTTAAAATAAAAATCTACAATTTTTGCAAAATATGAGTTGTTTTTGCGCAATGTTTCGTGAAATTTAAAGCAATTTTCTACCAATTATTTTCTCAAAAACAGCTCTTATTCATTTCATTCAATTATCTTCTCGTATGTATAAAACGATAAAAAAATTGCACTAGTCGAATTCCGGACGAAATTTACGAAAACGTGAGTTACAAAACTACACATTTGATCATAGAAATTTGTGTCTTATACATCAGTTCTAAAAACCCAGCTCTTCGAAAAGGTCGTTTAGAAATGAGTAGCGATATAAGACAAATTTTCTGCAAAATTTAGAGGTATTAAGGCCTTTTTTGTTTCAGATACGGACAGCTTCGTCTTTGTCAAAAGAAAATACAAATATTATTACATGCAAATCAAATGCGTAGGATTTTCTAGACATTTATTACATTATACCAACTTTGTAATGGAAATTTGCGTTTAAGAGAAGCGGTTGGACTGAGCAATTGATGTTTCAATCCAATACTTGGGTATTTATTTCTTGGTGCATGGGGGCTTGTCTTCATGATGAAATATCTCGCGGTATTTCGCGTCGCTCTCATTCGTGCAGCTAGAAGTCGCATGATCGCGACTGTATCGAGTAGTGCTGGCGATCATGCGGCCTAGCAGCACGACCGAGGAAGACTGAGACGCCATCGTGAAGACAAGCCCCCACGCGCCAAGAAATAAAAACCCAAGTGTAGGTACAGTGTTACGCAGCGCGAGTTTAAAGTTACGGTAAGCGAAACCATAAATTCAAATGGAAAACGACCTCAAAAAGCGAAAATAAGGCGAAAATAAGCATTTATCCCACAACTAAGCATTCCTTTCCAAAATATCCAAAAATAGGCACCATACAAATCTATTATATCCACTGATAATGTAACGAATTAATATATCGAGAGCAAATGATTCTAAGCAACAAAACAAAAAAGGCAAAAAGGGCGAAATCCGCTCTCGAGTTATTATCAATGCAAAAAATTCAGTCTCGATAGTCGTTTTGAATCATAATATACTAGAGCACCGAAGCGAGATAATATGGTAGGCGAGGGCTATTCTGTTTCGACCAGAGGACTAGAAAGTCGCCCTATTACGCTTTAGCGCTTTCATTTTTAATTTGTTTTATTTGTTTTCTAAAGCCGACACTTCTCGAGGTGGCATTCTCAAATTCGAATTCAGTACCCCATAAAAAATAGAACCGACGAAAAAACGGATTTTTTCTGAATCGCGCCCTTTTAAACACCAGTTGACCACATTGCGGCAAGTCGAAGTGTCACGGGGTAATTATTCATTTCCTTGTTGAAGCATGCTTTGGCAGTTGGTAACATTTCGTGATGCTGTGAGATCGAGATAATATAATGATTGTAAGAAATGATATATTAAAATTACATTAAAATATTTACATAACTAAAATATTATTATAACCCTGTCACAGGTACCCTCCGCTCTGTGCACGCCAGGGAGAGTTTTAATCTTCTAGTTACTGGTGGAATAACAGCACAGCACACACAGTGCTGTGCCGATATTGCCCCACTATTATTATTATATGCAATGAAACAAAATGAAACACTTGTTTATTACTGTATTGTGCACTGATACACTTTTATTCTGCTATTTAATATATGTGTAAATATATTTTTATTTTATTCGGTGTAATATTACCTCTGGAAATTCTCATTATTTGCGCAAAGTTTTTAAAATTTTTGTTTGTACTTCACGTGATGAAATAAACGAGTTCTTTTGTTTTATAGTGAAAATATGAGGTTGACGAGTAATACTACATCAAGAAATTCAAGAATGCATAAAATATTGTCCTGGTGAAGCATTTCTTGTGTGAACCTTGTAATATACCATTTCTGATATGTAGATAATATATGAGAATTGTTCATAAATATAGGTGTAATAAAGGAAAATGAATAATACAGTATTGTGTTTTATATTTTGGTTTATCAATTACTGAACACCATTAAAACTGTACAGTATTCTTGCAGTCTGAAACATCTCAAATAATAAACACTTAGATCCCATGAGGAGGAAACATTGTCACATATTTTGATTTTTTTTATTTAATTTTTGGACGTTATATAAACAACTGACCAACAAAACGTTCGATTCTTGACATTGCGTAACGGCGAGATCTTGCCTCTCGCTATTGTCACAGTTTCATTTTGAAACAATAAAACACTAAATACGCTCGGTATAAATAATGCATTATGAGATACACCAAGATTAAAAACAAACACGGTTTTAAATATTGCAGAGCGGAACCAGGCAGGCAGACAGGGGAGGAGCGGGGCGCAGCGCGGAGCAGTGACGGAGAGAGGAGGGGCGGGGAGCGAGGGACGGTGAGAGGAGGGGTGGAGCGGGGAGCGGGGTTGGGCGTCGGGCGCGTCCCCCGAATAATGGCCACGGCCTCCGCGCGCACGGCCAGTCACAAGGCCCTCTGCCGCACTTCCAGGTGCATTCGGAGGAACTGTGCGCGCAAGGGCCATTGTAATATGACAATGCTGCAACGCGGTTATGTTAATATTAACTTAAATAACTCAAATCAAAATTTGAAGGTTTTATAAGTGACTTTAAGTATCCAAAACAGTCCAAAACTAACGAAGATGTATTGAATACAAATTTTAGTACTATTCTACAATATTTCTTTAGAACCAAAGAAATGTCTGGAAATGTATTGTATAGAAGAGAGTAATGAATATTTATCATGTGAGGGGGAGAAACATTAACAAAAAATTAGGCTGAGGAGCGGTATGGATGACCGGGGAGCTGCATTTTTGCACACATTGGTCACAAATCAATAAAAACAACTCTTCCAAATAATGGGCAATATAAATTGAATAAAAATAAATACTACAATATTTTGATTTGCAATGTTTTGATTCATTGTCGTCCCATTTGATCTTCACTATAGTATACAAAACGAAAAAGAATATAAAATGAAAATTATAGAAATGTATATCAGAAGTATTTTCGGATCTTCTACTAAATCAATGAGACGATTGAGGCTTCGTAACTGGTAATGCAATCATCTCATCAATTTTGTTATTGTTTCTGTTTACACACAAAGATGTAATAGAAAGTACACAGTGTGCTTTGGATATAATTAACCCTTAGTTACTCGCGCTATGCTTTGTTACACAAGTACCCGCGTGGCGTACTTTGTAAGCCAAGCTTATTTTGTTAGGAAAATGAGCTCTATGAGGCCTGAATAATATTTAGATACAATTGTTATTTAGTTTTATTTGAAATGTATACGTATTACATTTTTTCTTAAATAATAATGATTATAAATATAGCATATTAGGCTTCAGAACAATTTTTGCGTTTGATGACCTTTTACATTTGAAGAATATGTTCGTTGCAGGCAAATTTGTTGCGCCAGTTAGTAGTAGGGATAGTAATAATTGTAGTAGTGCGCACTTTTGCTCTTTCGCAATTGTGACAGTGATTTCTTAATTTAGTTATTAACCTTGTCTTTTGCAATGAAAACATTATTCTCTAAATCGCTGCTTGAATAATCTAGCTCAGAACACGTGTCATGTTCTGTTTCGGCTACTACTTCTTCCTCAGAAACACTTGCAGCATCTCAAATTTCGTCTTCTGACGATTCCTCATGTAATAATTGTTTTGTAATATGTAATAATTATTTTCTGATAAATTATTATCTCTGTATTGTTCCTAATGGAAAAAAAATAAATTAATTTAATTATATCAATAAATAAAAAATCCTGTGATAATTAAAAAAAATGAAAACTCATATTGGTACCCGCGTGGCGTAGAAAGTACGCCAACGAACGCTTTCCAACAGAAAGATAATCGTATAGTCAATACAGTAAATCTTACGCAACTGAGTATCGAGGAGAAAACAGTTGAATGCCGTCTGCGAGGTTAGGTTCATACTCTCTGGGTCAAATGTCAGAATGCGCGCTGATGTTATCTGACACATTACGGCAATAAAAGTTCAGTGGCGTATAAAGTACGCCAGCGCGAGTAACTAGGGTGAAAACCCTAGCAACGATGAACTTTGAAAATAGAGTGAGCAGGTTATTAGTTTGTAAGTTTCATTTATAAGTTTCTCCGAGATTAGTATGACTGTTTTGAAAACTGGAACAACTGTACATGGCCTCAGTATTTGAATTTTTATTGCACATTTGACCTTCAGTTCATAAAAAAGAACGTGTGTTCTACATTTATAACCATATGAAGCAACTCTCAGAATTCCATTAAAAAATGCTGCATCAAATTGAACTCTGGAATATCATAATAAGAAATATCAGCAAACACAAATCCTACTTAGCAAAAGATCTTTCAGTTGTCATCTTATCGTTTTTTGAGAACGGAAATTTACCGTAAAGCTGTCTACTTGTCGTAAATATAGTAGAGTTGTAGGAACTTAAGTTACTATAATTACCTCAAGTGATATCGTTAGTGCCAAATTATTCCCTCATCATGCAATTTTCTAGTTCTTTAATGTAATTAGAGCTGAATTTGAAAAAGAAGGTCTTAAGAACTTATTTTACTTAAATACTCTTCTATCTGAATTGATGATTCGTTATTTAATTACAATAATTACAATAGTTTTTATCAGCCTTATGCAAGTTTTAAATGTTCTTTTTATTGTGTCACATTGTGTGCTCTGCTATGTTTCACTTTCAACACATGGGATGTAAGAGTTGTCAGTAATATCTGTTATTGACTATTTAAGTCCCATTAATGACTGTTATTGGTGTATTCGCGTGCATTATTTATAACATGACCGTCGGGCATGGAAAGTTGATGAGAGTATTATGAGAAGGTAACGTACTATCTAAATCAGAAATTTTCATCATTTTGCCAGGTCGTGCAAACAACTTCATAACTAGCAGATCCGACAATACATTATAGTGTTTTTACAAATGTGAAGCAGTAAAACACCGTGGTCACTATAAGTCCAAATAATTTTTGTTTGACTGTGACATGTTGCTCAGAAACATATTAGACATTCTCCACAAAAATAATTAAATGATTAATTAATAACTAGTTAATTAATAATTAACCAGAAAAATATGTATACTTCAAACAATAAAAAACATTTTCACACTATTTAACATACCTTGAAGCAATACTAGTTGTAAAATATATTTGAAAAACAATAAAAAGGTCACAAAGAGAATTTAATGATGATACACTAATCTCCTTCATAGGTACACCTAATTACCAGATATGTAAATTATTACGTTCTGTGATAAATCCTATGCTAATTACTAAACAAGGGAAGATTCGGATTAGCATCCAATTAGTCGATATTAAGAACATAGCTCTACCTAAAAAGCATGACATCATATTATGAGATGTGATCTCAAGTATTCGAATATCCCTTATTATCTAATAATTTCGGCCTTAGAAGAATATCTTCCTGAAGTTTCTAATTCACCCATAACTTTTGATGAAAATATTATAATTATTATGTGCATTCTTGCTCCAATTGGAATTCCAATTCGATGTTGTCATCGGTAGGTGACAGATACATCAAAAAGGAGGATCTCTTAGCTCAATCTTTGCTGAAATATAAATAAAGCTGGAACATACGTCTTTAGCTTATCTCGCAACCCATGCCTGGTAGCGCCTGTTCCTGTTTTGGCAATTTGGCAACCGCGTGTCTTAGGGTCCTTTCAATACTGCCGTGGCTGGCACCTCTAGGCAGCAGAGGAGGAAGTGACCTGCGCGTCATAATCTGCAGCAACTTTCCTCTTTCTGTGTTTTCCCATTCAAGGGCTTCGGCAGGTAGGTACCCGTCTCACATACCAGAATCTTTTCGAGCTGCACAGGGTGGGTGGGGTGGGCTGGACTGGGCTGAGGCATGAGCCAGCAAACAAAACGTATCATGACGCGATTCTGTCCAGAATGCTTAAGAAACAGTAAAACTGAAGACGGGGAGGGAAGTTATGACTGATTTATCTATTTATTAACAGGCAACGTAACAATAATTATTAGTTAATGAACGTCGGCTCACAGAGAAGTCACAAAGATATCTCATGAAACATCACCGTCAAGCTGTTCATTATTTATAACAATTTTTAACAAATTTATTAACATGGAACGTGGAAATTATTTACTTTTATTTTTATTTATTTATTTTATTTTAAGTCACATAAACTACAAAGGTTATTAGCAAGCTGGAAATTAAACAAATAGGGAAATCTTAATAAAATTAATAAATATTAACAAAATAAACCTTAATTTCTAGATTTCTAATAATTTCTCCTCCTTTCCTTTCTCCATTTGTTGGGATCTGCCATTTCCAGAAATTTTTATTGAAACATTTTCTAAGGAACATTTAGTGCCGAAGTAAACTTCCACCAAAAAGACACATTGATCTTTTGTCAACATTTTTGAAGCGATTCTTCTTTCCTAAACGTGAGTTCCTACGATTATGAATGAAAGGTGAGTGAATGACTGCCCAAGTACAGAATAAGTGCTTGCTCTTTCTTTCAACTAAAATAGCCCCGTTCTCCTACCCCGAAATCTGCGACGGGCAGTGGGTCGTGAAAAGGGAAAGGAAAGCCAAAGGTATTTCACGCGTTGCCAAATTGCGAAAACAAGAGGTTGTGTTCTCAGATATGGGTTGCGAGTTAGACTAAAGACCCGGTATATTATTACCTAACTTAACATCATTATCTTACAGACGATACCTGAGTGATCTCCAGTCATCATTCATTGGAATGAGATTGTAAACTTTTTAGAATAAATTCACTGCTTACATCTCTTCTGTGTTATTAAAGTGTGAAAAAAGGGATATTGAATAATTTAGACCTATGTAAAAATATTAACATTTTAGAGTCGGATAAATGCGACATTTGCTAGTTAGACATGCTCCCAGGCCTGAGATACGTTTTTATTGACACTCCTGGGGGTAAGAAAGACATGTGGCGAGCATGACGTATTCCCATCTCCGTACCTTGCCTACTTGGCCTGCCTGAGATTTTTCTCTCGTCACACCCATAGGAGCTGAGACGATTTGTATCAGAAAGTTGCAGCTTCATTTTTCTCTGGTCGGGAATTGAACCAGAAAGCTCGAACAGGGTGCATGACACCCAATGAACAATTATTTAGATATTTCTATTACAAATCAGAAAGATAGAATCATTGCTAATTGGTATATAAAGGAATGCACATTGGGAGGACATTTAATTTTTATTCTACCCTTAATGCTAATCAAAAACAGGACTCATAGACAGAGCTATTAAGTTTTCCGGCAATAGTCATCATTGTAAATCAAAAGGCAAACAAGTATTTTTAAATATACGAGTAGTTGGTCTCAAAGTATGTTAACAAAAATAAATACGTTTTAAATGTTTAGAATATCAGTAACGTTTTCGAAGCAAAGTGTAGTAAGATAAGTAAATTACTGAGTCCAATATCATTTATTCTCGATTCGAGGTGCATTCAACTATTTTTAGCATACCCACCTTCTAATTATAAGTTTCAGTTGTATAGAAAACACATTTAAACCATCCGTTTTCGTCGTGTAAATGCAGATATTGTTTTGCTTTATTATCGTTTTTGAAGTTGTTAGTTACAAATGTTGAATTACTGAAGTTGTCAACTGTTGCGATTATTTCTAAACTGCGTGGGATTTGAGGCTAGTTATTGCAATTCATTTAATTAGAGAGAGCTAGATTTCAGAAACTCTATTGGGCGAAGCAGAAGCTGCTGCTTCCTCAAAAATCCAAAGATTGATATTGACAAGAGAATGAATAATTGTTTTCACAATGAAAAGATGAGAAAAATGTAACTGCTGTGAATGAAACATCGAACGTACGCTTGCGTATCTTTATGAGAAGGTATTACATTTTCGTAAGTAAATTTGTTTAAGATAACTAAATTATTTGCCTAAAAGCCCAAGATAGTGGAACCATCAACATAATGGAGTAAGACTTTGATTAAATTGCAGTCTGACCGGAACGACATTAGCTAAGAGGTGAACAAGATTTTACTTCGTACATCTGGATACCGACGTTCAAAGTATCAGTCACTTCATAAGGAATTGGCGAATACAACGCATTCACAATAGCATCATCCTCTTTCCTTCTTCCTGCCAAAGAATCCTCGCTGCATCATCACTTGCCTCAGAACATACACTATAACTACATTCACTATTCCTGGCGTGAGTATGAAACTCATTCACGATGGATCATCATAAATTAAACGACGTTTCTGTAGTGTATAGTTTAAGGGGTGTGTAAATTGGGGACAAGCAAAAAATTAAAATTTTAATCCATATGTAAATTGGTGGCCGACCAAGAGAAGGGTGTTCGTAATTTGGGTAGCGATTACCTCATTTCCTTCCAGGTAAAAGTGGAAGGTGATAATTTATTTTCGAAGAACATTTTCATAGCTATTATTTTTTAAACACAACTCACTCGCACTTTTCCATACGTAATACTGACATTTCTTTCCAAATACGGTTGGGCTAAAGTTCGTTTTCATTCAATTGAATCCTTTTCTTTCCCTAAGCTAATGCTCTATAAAGCTGAACATGAAATTTGGACATTTTTCTTGTGCTTCATTTGCTTCCAATTTTGATACAGGGGGAAGTGTGAAAGATTTTCAATATGGCACAAGGAAAAACTGGACAGCTGCGCAGCGGCGGCGGCGCTTACTTATTCTCAGACTTTTTCCTTACCTGGTTTGGTTTGGTCCCCAATTTACATGGAGAATTAGAAAGCAAGTTTCGCGAGAAAAGATGAAGGGATTATTTGGTCCTCAATTTATATACGGCCGTAGCTATTCTCCGAAAGTGTCGTGAGTGATTTCTTTTTCTCGACGCATCGAGGAGCCGTGAAGCAAGTGTGGTGATAATCGGGGCGTCTCTGAAGCGGAGATTTGCACCTGGCGGCGCAAGCGATCGATCACCGCTGGCGGCGGCGGCGGCGGCGGCTGCGGCGGCCGGAAAGACAAATCCCTGAGCCGGCGCGGCGCTGCGCCGAGTCCTTGAACCCACGCTGGAATTGGCGCCGTGCAAATGACTCGGCGCCCCAGCGACATTTCTCTCGTTTAAAAGAGTTACCGGAGCTCATCCCCTGAGCCCAGACGCTTCCGCGCCGCCGCGACAGCGACGAAGAGGGCGGAGAGGGGAGCACCTCGCCCCGCCCCTCCATGAATTTTAGAGCGCTCGCGCCCAGCGGCGGGTGCGAGGCGTGGCGGAGCGCGGCGGGGCGGGGCGGGGAGCACGTGTGGCGGAGCCCAGTGCTGCCGCGGAGGGTCTTCTCTTATCAATTCACCAAATGTTTCATAATTGGTGTCACGCGGCCCGCGCCGCGACCGCCACCGCTGCCGCCGCCGCGTCCCTCCGCCCCCGCCTCGCCGGCCCCTCGCGGCCGCGACCGCCTCCCTGCCCCCCCCCACACTCCCCGCTGCCACCGCCGCCACCGCTGCCGCCGCTCATGTATATTCATCGGCGGGCGCGGCCGGCTGAAATATTTGCAGTTTTGCAGCAGCTTGCGCCGCCGGGGGGACTATCGCGGCGCGAGGGGGGGGAGGGGCGCGGGGGTGGGCAAAGTTGAGCCCCGCCCTCACATGCGCCGCCCGCGCGCCACCAGCCGCGCCTCACACCTCCAGCGGCCTCCGTTCGCGCTTTGCCGCCTGTAAATAGAGCGAGAGGCGGTGCACGCGAAGGTCGGTGCAAATACTCCAGTGCACAGCAATCAAATGTCCATCCGTCATTGGGTCATGTATTTGAGACTTCCGGACATTGAGAGGAATTCGTGGCTTACTTCAAATATTGGCGAAATTGATATACGCTAAATTGTTTTGCTTAAGTTTTAAGCATTCGACCTGCAAAAAATTGTATTTATAAAATTAAGAGTAAAAATTTAAATAACTGATTGTGAATTCGAAAAATAATTTTCACTAAATAATTTTACTGCTGTGATTATAACTTTCACGCACCTAGTATCTTTAAATAATTTACTAGCCACAGACCTATATGCCTTCACATTAGTCTTCAGGATGACGATTTCTTACATCATCTCACCGGGAGATATCATTGCAGTGAGTCTGACCGGGAGGTCCAAGGTTCGAGTTTTTACGGTGGTAGGATTTTCTACACTAGCTTGTCAGATAGGTCGAATTCAATGGCTGTCTGGAGGAAAATTCTAGCGGCCAGCTGCTCCGATCGGACTTTTGTGGTTTCTCCTATCAACTGAACCAGGCGAATGCCCGAGCAGTACCCTAACAAACGGCCACGGAGCGAGCGCGATGTTTCTTACTTCTTCCTTGTCCTTTCCTCATCCTTTGCACACACTTACACTAACATGCACTACACTACCACATATGCCGTGAGACCCGTCGGGAGCTTCGAGCTTGTCCCGGATCGAACGGTGCCCCACTATTTGAGAGATGCCTGGTTAGGGAAAACCCCACTAGTTTACAGTAGGTTGTCGCCGAATCTTGCCATACAGCGGGAGAAAACCACCTCCACCTCCAGAGCAAAAACATACATTACACATATTACTATAATCAACCTTCAATCATCTCAGTCACTTGCATATTTAGTCTCTCATGCCCGTTGTTGTTATCACGTGAATGTAATTAAAAGATTTTTGTCGAATGCGACGAAGTCATTTCTTTATTAGAGAAAAAAGGGAATTATCGAAAAATAGTGAATTATGGTACTCTCTAATGAACGAAAAGAAATGACAATGTATCTGAATGCAAGAAATTAAGCGATTGTAAAAAATATTTATTCTGAAAACTTTCTGAATGAAAAGATGCAGTCTGGCGTTCCCTTGAAACAACAGTATTTTTCTAAACTCGAGCTCATTGCTGATGATGTTTTGCACGCATCCACAATTGATAACACCCACTTCCTGATAAATTTCATTTACGGATAACCGATGAAGTTTTTCATTATTATGACGCATTTTTACAATTTTCTTCAATGATCCTAATTGTTCTTGGACAGCATATTTGATTGTGTTATCCACGGCATGACTTCCTCTACCAAATTCTGTATGGCAGATTTTTCTTCCTTCAGATTTTAACGAATTGAAGTTTTGTTTTTAATAAAGATATATTTCAGTACGCTGCGCGGTAGCGGACAGCGCGTCTTCTTCATACATTTTTATACTTAGCAGAAGTGGGGATCACACGACAAGGAGGAGATTGGAGGGTTGGAGACAAGGGACTGAAGAATTTGAGGGTCTCCACAGCACACTATTTAATCATTCCTACATCATTTCACATTTCATCACTTGCTGCAGTTGCGAATGTTCGTTTTATAATTGTTTCCTTGTTTATTTATAATTTAAACCAGTGTTGTCAAGCGGGAGTCAGTGGCGCAAGTGCCACGACGAAATCGCCCCTCCACGCAGTTCATTACCCCGCCACCAGAGACAACGCCATCCCTATTGTAAAACGGCGGAGTTACTATTACTCGTAATAGTTCCCTTTCCAGACGCTAGTTGCGCAGAGAAGCTCGTGGCATGCTACTGCCACGAGCTTCTCTGCCACGACACGTGCTACTGCCACCAGTTGAAGACCTTGCTACTGCGGGCTACTGACACCACTGATTTAAACTTTCTTACCTTATCCGCATTATCAACGAAAACAGTGTCCTTGCGTTTCCGAAAACCCTCTTGTATTGTGAGTCTGCCCCGACCAGCACATGGCGTGTGGGATGACGCTGTGCGTTCCCCGGCGCGGCTGTACGGGCTGCGCCAGCGACGCCCGCGTGACGCATCGGCCTTCGCGCTGCTGGGTGACGCTAACTTCGTTAATGCTCTGCGCCCGCGCCCGCGCGAGCCGCCCTCTCGCCCTCCCAACGGACCACGCTCTCTGTCATCGCTCTCGCGACTTGAGATTCCTCTGCTGCCCCCGTGGCCGCCTCCTCTCACCCACTCCCCTTGCACAACCGTTCTCCCAGGTCAGAGCCAACGTCGCATCAAGAGAAAGTACTTCTCATCCTCATATTCGACACACACACGTATAATACATACACACACACTCACACATATATAATTTTACTCCCATACTTACTGGAGTTATTTATTCCTTATTTGTGAATGACCTCTGTGTCTTCGGCAAGGGAAAATGCGAATTGACCCTTTCAGCAGTTGATGGTGTCACGTTTGTTCAGTTATTAAATCGTAGCAGATGGATGGTTAACCTGTCAGTTATAGTTAAAGATATAGCTCGCGAAATAATAGTAGATATTTATTTCCGGTCATTTGCGTGTAGATCATTGCAGCCCTTGTCACCGACTGGTCAAGATCTCGAACGCCCTTTCTTGTTCCTCGTCCCTTCTTCGAAGAAAGACTTTCAAAACAATGAGTTTCACAGTGTTACTACAGTATAAAAAAATATAAAACTCTGAACGTACTTGGTGTCGAAAATGGTCGCGACCTTAGGTCTGAATGAAAAATATTATGGATCTGAATCTCATAAATATGCTGGGTGGCAAAAATTTTCCGATTGATTAAATACGAATTTTAAATGTATATTATGAATACAGTTTAGAAATATATATTGTGTTTTAATGATTGTGAAAAACACAATTGCGAGACTGCGGGATTCTTTAGCCAAAATGCTGAGATAAATTTATCTCTCCCGACGTACGATGAACAGCAATACACACTGGCTCCTAGTACACAGCATTGGAAGAGAAGAAAAATAAATACTATTTGAGGAAACAATGAAACATGAAACTCATTACTATTTAGGCTCAAAGGCTTAAAATTTTCGAAAATGGCATGTTTCGAACGAAAGTTAATGGCGAGGAACGTCTTTAAATTTGCTGTCTCTTTCTATGTTTTTCAAAAGGTAGTATTCTTTCTACAAAATTTTCGAGATCAGAAAATGGAGATCTTTCTATCTTGAGACTTGAAATTTGTTCGAAAAAGGGAAGTCATCATTCTGTTATTCATGAATGTGTGCGTTCTTATCTTTAGTTTGAAAATACAGTTTGTTTTAACATTGATTTTAATCTTTCGGGTTCGTAGTATAGATAAAATAATGTAGTGCTGCAAAACAAATCGATGTCAGGAATTTGACGGAAATACATATTTGGGGGTTCCTAAAACTTAAAACATTTTTTAAGTTTTGCCAGTTCAAAAACGTTTTGCCAGTTTTGAGTATGTTGTATATAAAACCTTTCTATTTTCGCAAAAGTGGCTGGAAATGTTTTTTTAATTTTTTGCTGAAATAGAACAAAGTACGCTTATGAAAATAGTGCAGGTCCAATAATCAGACAAACGAAAATTGCAGAGGTAAAAAAGTTTTAGATACGTTCCTATAACATTGAAGAAGGGATCTTTTTTTGAATGATATCAAATGCTCAATATTAGATGTTTAATTAATGTCGTAAACATTTTTTTGCAAATATAATTTATTTTAAGAGAAACAATGCTAAATAAAATACATAAATTAGGAATTCTTTAAAAATATATGCAATTTTTAAAATGTTTTATCAAATATGGGAAAGTTTTCTTAGTGTTGCACTGTTTCAAAATATTAGTAATTTTGCGTAATTTTAATTATATTTATATATTTAATTATATCGCTTGAGTTTTTATATGGTAGCTTAAGTCTTCCTAAGATAGTAGTAATCTCACTCAACTAACTGTATTATATTAGTAAGATTAGAATGTGTAATATAATTATATTAGGTAACAGTTACTGATAGTATGGGGAAATATGTGCTGTTGTAGAACCGTTAGTTTTCTTTCCTACCTTTTTACTTTTATTAATATCATTCCTTTGACTTTAACTGTTGATAAAAGTACAGTGATTGCTGAATGATGGACCAAATCTACAAGAATCTAAGGAAATGGGAACAAATGCTGAGAGCAATAGGCAGGGCCAAGTGAAACAGTCTAAGAGGCTAGGGCTCGACGCTAGGGTTAGGGTGTGTGAAAAGTTTGTCTGTCTCAATGCGGCGTTGGTACTCAAATGCTCACTCGAGTCATATATGTAGCGACTATTTTAGACTGCGAAGAGCCAGGGCGAGCAAAAGGCCATAAACATTGCATCAGGAGTTGTTAAATATTTTCCAATTTTACGCAACGAGGGTACAGAGATTCTGGAATGTCAATCACGATTTCAATAACACATTTTAATATTCAAATCAACATTCAATAATTTAATTACAGTTATATTATTATTATTATTATTATTATTAAGAATATTAGAATGCTTAAATCATTATTCATTTTGCAGTACTTCTGCTGCCTTCTAATTTGTCACTTTTTACGTATGTGTGATATAAAGTGCACAATTGGAAAGAGTCGACCAAAGAAACTATTCTACCAATCGCATTGTGTGATGAGAGAGGAGAGGAGAGAAAGAGGATATGTAGTCCTATGGAAATTATCCAGTGCTCAGAGTACAAAATTTGAGTTTAGGAACACAGAGTATCTTCATTTTAAAAACGTATACTGCATTTGTTGATTAATTATTAGAAGAATATAAACAGAAACGTAATCCAGAATAGGATTCAGACTTTAGGAATAGGTTACAGGTTCACAATTGTCTAACAACGGATGTCAACAAACGTGAATAACTTTCTAGTTACTTTCCTCGAAATACTTCATTTTCTACTTCCATTTTACAATTTTCTTCTTAAATGGCTGCAAGTTTGTTCACACCTAAAGTCATTATGATACTGCTATATTATAGGTTTTTTAATGACGACAGTGATATTGCAAATAAAGTATTCAGTTAACCAGTGAGCATCGATCTGGTTCATGGTTCGTTCGATTGAGTACTAGAGCAACAGTGCCGAGAGATCGAGGAAGTGAGGATCGTGGAGGGTGAGGGTAAATGGCAACGGAAGAGAAAATGTTGGACGGGAGTCTACCAGACATACAACGAACTCCACCGAAAGTACAAGAAAAGAGAGAAATGGATCAACTTGTATTATTTCTTATTACTCGTAGAAAACATACTGAATGAAACTCGATGGATTAGGTACTAATACCGTCATATGAAGTTAACTGCACTCCCTAATTCCTTGCTTCCCATTAATTAATACTCATCATTACATCATCGTTACGCATTATAATTATTCGCTACGGATATAATTATTAAATTATTTGTTTCATTTTTTTATTTGTAATAACAGCTGTATGGTGTAAAAGTATAAACAGAGCATCTACAAGCTTGTGATGTCTCATTCGATTTTTCCTAACTCATGAATTTGAGGAAAATAAGAAATTCAGTGTTACATTTGAGTGTAGTGAAACTTTTTATTTATTTACTTCCAAAGATGTTTGTGTTGAAGAGGGGAGTTGATATTACTGATCTGTTACCAAGTGTTTCTGCATTGTGTATTGTGTTTATTTTTTGGTTGCCTTAATCATAAAGATATGCTTAGACCTGATATTTAGACCCGATCTTATATCCTCCTTTCTTGTCTGATCCAACTTTTTACTTTTCTTAAAAACGTAATTTCTGCTGCTTGTATTATTTGGTCTTCTTTAGTTGTTAGAGTCAATAATTTATTTCCATTAGTTAAGATTGGAGTAGCCATTACTTTATATATTTTTTCGTTTCTGTTCTAATTTTATTTTTTTAAATGCTTTTTGTATTATAGCACACATCATCTGGTATTTATTAAGCTCCTTTTGCAAGTAATTTTCCCACTCATACCTTCGCGATGTAGGAAGATCAAATAAGATACCTACTTCTAATGTATCTCCTTTTATGAGAATCTTGGAACGCGTTGGAAATTTCCCTCTAAGGCCACATCTTTCGACTTTTTATAAGAGCTATCGTTTTCACATAATTGCTTTAATTAGAATCTGGAGTTTTGCATGTCAGTTTCTGATTTATACAAAATTACTTGATCATACTTAATAAAACTTTCTTGAAACTTGCGAATACTACTACTACTTGATACGAATACTACACGCCACTTTCAAATTTCATGTGAAATAATTTGCCTGTGTAGCGCTATCGTAGGTATCGTAAATAACAGAATGTCATTTCAATACTTTCAGTAACGCGCTACGGACATTCGTGCAACTTCCTTCTCAATTGTTCCCACACCTAATCCTTATAGCTCGGTTTTTCGCTGCTCCCGTAAGTCTATTCTCTGTGAAGTAGAAAGTCTTCGGCAGAATTACAGCAGTACGCGGTGTGAACAATGTCACAACGTAAGGGGTAGTGTCGTCGGTAATAATATAAAGGGTTAAATAATAATATTTTTGTGATCTCTATATAAATTTTATGAATTACGGTATCTATTAATTATAGATAGTCAATTCAGAATAAAAAGGTAATAAGAATAGTGTATAATTAACAGATAATGTAATTCATAAAATGTAAGGAGTTTTGCCGTATAAGTGTTTAAATATGCCATGCAGTAGATGCGATTTTTGTTTTACATTTACTAATTTTTTTGAAATACCATTGTTAAATTCTCGATATTACATGGTAAGATTTCATAATCTGACCATAATGTGCAGTTTGTTTCCACAGAAAAAAGAGAGTCGCATAGTACGTGGACGAGCATACAGAAGTACTGTAAAGATAAAGTAAGTTTACCGGGAAAATTCTGATCTTTGTAGTATTTATCAGTGACAGATAATTTACGCCTTCATTTGCAAAATCCACATTGCAACATTTGTCTGGGTCAGAAATATACTTTTCTTCGTTACTTTGCCGTTATTATGAAGCACAGAGGCACCGGAGAAAACGAATATCCAAATAGAAACATTAAAATTCTTAGTGATGAATATACAAACATTCATTCTCCTTTACATGCATAAACAGACTCTCCAGGCGTGTATATCCTTAGTGAGTAAACGAAGGACACCTTTCCGAGACACATGTACTACATCGAAGGGAGTAGACCTCGACCATTTTTAAAGATAATATTCCATTGTAGCACACGGCTTCGTTAAAAATGACACCGCACACGAATAAATATGCTAATTACCGAGCGGAAAATCAATATTTGTGTTTTTCTGGCTGGGCGACGCGGGGGCGGCGCGGGGTGGACACGCAGGGGGAGGCGTGGCTGGCGCCGGCTGCGTCCCTGCACCCGCCCTGCGCCACCCCTGACCCCGCCCTCGCCCCCGGCCCCGCCGCCGCCCGCCCGCCACGAGAGCGCGCTCGCCCACAAGAGGTAGCGGGAGCGTGCTCCTCGACGGATTCAATATCAAGCATCACTTGAGCTCAAGTTATTTAAAAATACAGGCGCGCCGAGATCATCACCGGAGGGGGCGGGGTCGGCGCGCGCCACGCCTTCACCTGCGTCTCCGCCCCCGCCCCTGCCCCCGCCCCCCGCCCCCGTCCCCGCTCCCGCCTCCGCCGTGCCCCGCAATTATCGCTCTAACGACGTGTTTGCATTAACTATGCAGGCCCCGCTCGTTGGCCGACGGATTTGCCGGATTTTTCCTCCCCGCCTCGCGCCCCTCCGCGCCGCTGCCGCCCCTTGCTGACGCTTCTCTCGCCCGGGGAAAAAAAGCATTTTTTTCGGCCGCGTCCATTCTCCCGCGCGGCCGCGCGCTCACTCGCCCGGCTGGTTTCGGTTCTGGTATAACAAAAATCGCGATGAAATTAAATACACTCACTTTCGTACCCTAAATAAATAGAGCATTTTTGCATTGTGAATATTTTACGCGGCGGTTCTCGCGCCGCGGAGACGCGCCGCCGGCGCCTCGGCGGGGGGCACGGCGGGGAGAGCGATGGGGAGGGGGACGGGAAGGGGTATGGCGGGGCGGAGCGGCTAAGCGAGGCAGCGAGCCGGCGCGACGCGAGCTCCTCCGCTTGCGTCACACCTGCTGCGCGCGCGCGCGCGCGGTGGTGGCGGCGGTGGAGGCGGCGGCGGCGGCCGGCGGCGCAGCATCGGAAAATGTAAATGAAAAGATCGGAGGAGGGCGAGCGGCTCCTGATAACGCGAACGCGGGAAGCGTTTTATCGCTTCATCCCTTCGCGCCCGGCTCGGCCCCCGCCGCCCCTCGCAGGGGAAAGGGACGGGAGGAGCGGCCGAGACTGACAATTAGCCGCTCGCCTGCGATCGCCGGAGCGCCTCGCCCGCCCGCCGTGTCCTCGCCTGCCTCCTACAGATGGCACTCCGCGCGCGTTTTTACCTCTGCTGATGGACGGCGGCGCTCGCGCGGGGTTTTATTCATGGGCTTTCGAGGGGGAGGTGGCCTCGATTGCTCTGAGCGGTCGCAGGGCACCGGAGGCGAAGATATCTTAGAAAAGATAGCGCAGCAATATGGAGCAGCGACTCTCTTTTTCAGAAACTGGATCAACTTTGATTGTCTGTTATTTCCATTCGGATATTTAGTATCCAGTTTATTATGGACCATCACTTATTAGTCAGTTAAAAACCAATTATAGTACATGGAAAGGGGGGATGGTTAAAATTATTTGATGGAAACACTTATTCTTAATAAAATCTCACATGAAATCTTGATAAAAACGTCAACACATGAAAACATTCCAACCTTTCAAGAGCCAATTTTCGGCCGCTTCTTCAGGCAATTTGGTCTGGAAAATAAACTATTGTAATAACATTTGTGAAACTCTTTTAGTTAGACTCTTTTTCAATGCGTCCTTGTTTTTCTCTGGTCTCCTCTTTCAACTATATTATGTTTAGTTGCGAAAGGCTCATGAAGTGTTAGTAATTAAGCGTGAATGTTTTTAATATCCCGCGTTACCAAGATAAGCAAAAATCAGTAAACGGGAACTGTAACGGTACATTACAGTATGAAATGTTGTGAGCATTTACTCAGCTCAAACTTGATATTATCCGAAAATCTTCAAAATGCATTTTTTTCCATTTGTGTTTTAATTATTCTAAGGTACGCAGTGTTTTACTTTGCAGTAAGTGTCGTGCAAAGGGTACTTCGTACTTTGTGCGAAGCATAAGACAACTTTCCAATCAATAACAATGAAAGAAAGTACTGGTTTCTCTGGATGAGTAGTACAAAACAATTGTATTTCAGAGTATATTGAAAGGAATACTTAGTGTCTATAATTGTTCTCTTATCTGAGAAATAATTTGCTGTAACAAAACAAGCAATTTATCGTCCCGTAATAAATTTTATTCTTCGTATATGTGTTATAATAAAATATGTTGCGTTACCTGTACTGCTCATTTTTGCTTCAGTTAATATTCAAATAAAACCTTCTCTGGAGGTTGGTGTCAATTTCTGAGAAAATGTGAAAAAGGCTTTTAAAACTCATTACTCGTGCGTGTGCCGCTTCATAAAATAACGGTATTTTACGTAACAGCTGTTTACTTACGTCATGCTAGAGATTGGAAAAAGAAAACCATTTTATCTGCTGGCATTTTATTAGTTTTTACGTAGAATATGAACTTATGATATTTGTCTTGATACTTAGTAAACTGTCACAGGTTCAATTTTAGTATTGTTTGCGGTACAAATAGTTCCAAACTTAAGATACAATATTTTGAAAAAGAACGATCTTTCTTAAAACGACTTGTAATTTTCATATTCACATTTAAAATTTTCATTGTTCTAATGATACAAATAATTATGTTTTTAATTTATATTGTTTTAAATTTCTTTATTATATATTATATTTATTATATAATTATATATTTAGTTTACAGTACACCTTCACGCGATATGAAAACAATATTTTTTTCATTTTTTCTTAGTATCCTACAATTCACATTTTTTACTTGGTTTAATATATAGTATTTTAGTATGGAGTTGAAGGGAACATCTTTTTAATAAACATTACTTGTTTTTGTTGAAATTTTTGTAATGAGAAAACCAACTTCATATTCTTTTCCGTTACTAATCTTCACTCTTAATTCACAAAGGGCACCCAATCGTAGATTACAATTCATTTAAAGGCAGTATTTAAGCTCTCTGCTTCCTGTACACTCTTGCATTTGGAATGTTGGGACAATTTGAAAAATGCTTTCATTCGAGGTATAAATATAGTAAAGTGAAGTCATACATTTGAAGTTTTATTGTACAAATATTGACACAATTTTGATTTTTGAAATGTAGTGAAAACCTATTATTGTTACATGCACATGATGACACGCGTACAGAAATGTGAATAATGTCCTACGTTACATCGCTACATTTTGAGAAATATAGTTCTTATGACTCCCTTTGAATACTTTGGAGACTGCAAAAGAGGAACCTGTCGCGCGTTTGCGTGGCCTCCCCGCCACTTACCAGCCGCGCTTGGCCGCGCGGTGCCAACGCAAGGGAACAGAATGGCCTCCCAATTCTAATCACTTCACAGTGATGGCGGAATGCAAGTCGTGTACGGTAAAACACTCATTAGTTTCTCAATTTCACAAAATATTACACAATTTATTTTTCACAAATATTACTCAATTTATTACTAAACTAATATTATATAAATTAATATTAATATTCTTATGCAGGTGGCTCACCCAAGAAGCTACTCTCCAAAATCTTTGGCTCCGTTGCAAGTACGGCGATGTGATTTACAAACTACAGACGTATGTGAGAGGGATATGAAAATTCGTAGTATTTTCATTGTACAAATATTGACACAATTTTGATTTTTGAAATGTAACCCTGTTATTGTAACATGCACAATGTGACATACATTTTTGAGAAATATAGTTCTTATGACGCACACCAATATTCCTCCACCACCACGAAGTAGTTGAGGTGGCAAATGCTGCGAGACCACTCTCTTCCTTTGCGTTGGTCCTGCGGAGCAGAGAAGAAAGAGAATGCCTCAAGTCTTGGTTGAAGGCTACGGAAATGAATTTTTGGAGGCGATGTTGTCAGTATACCCTGTATGATAGAATACCAAACGAAGAGTTTAGACAGATAATGCAGATAGAGAGACAAGTGATCGAAAATGTAGAATCCAAACAACTCCAATGGTATGGCCATCTAATGAGAATGCATGCTGACAGAATACCAAAAATTGTCTTTGAGTGGATCCGTTTCGAAAGAAGAAAATGAGGATGGTCAAGAAAATCTTGGAAGTCCGTCATCGATTAGGGAATGAAGAGCAGAAGAATGGAGGAAGATGCCTGGCGGAATAAAAACATTGGCGAGTAGAGTGCGAGAAACGGTCATTAGAACTGTAAACAACTAGCTTAATAATACGTAATCACTAAACCAAGATCTTTTTGAGTCAATATTAATTTATATATCACGAGCGTTAAGTAGATGTTTTGCTCCTCAGGTTTGGAAGTCGCCTAAAGTGGCAAAAACATCTGGTGACGCCCGTGGTGCATACAAAACTTTATGGTTACTAGTTCGTTGCTGAATAAAACGAGAATTCGAAACCTTTTATAATATTTTTGCGTCTAAAGTGAAAAGATCCATTGTAATTGTCATTGTAAAATGATGTGCATTGTAATATGTAAAATTGCATTGTAATATAACGTCAGATAAACAAAACAAAGTTTATATCTAATTACTATTGCATAATCGTTATTGAACTGATTTTTCGTACAAAATGAAATAATATTGTGAAGTTCCTGCGATAATTCTCGCAAAAGCTAACAAACCTACGGACAGTGATTTCCATTAAAACCTCGAGAAATATATGAAACTATTTATGGTGTATTTGAGAGTTACCAGAATAACAGTGTAAATTGCGCTGATGAAACGGTACTTTTACGTTATTAGTCTCTATTGCCAAACGTTATTTAGAATCTGTCATAACACCAAAAAACAACATTGAGAGGATGTTAGCCGATGTGTCTTATATATCTTATTACTACTATTTAATAAGAATATAATTATGTTTCTAAAAACGGTGATACGTAACAGTGAAATGAGAGTGACTGATGGCAATTATAAATTCACGAGAACATTTCAAAGTTGCAATTTTATATATAAATTAAGGAAAATAAGGTTTATAACGAGTTATTTTACTTTAATATTATACCATTTATTTATTGCATTTGCTTGCATATTAACTTAAAAAATCGAATACATAAAAATGTTATGTGTTGTGTTGGTATTAGAGCGGGCCATAAAGTATTCAAAAGGCCCGAGGGCCTAAAGAATCAGAAAAACTTGCAAGGGTACTAAGTATATCATCACGTGTTTTGTTTCAGGTCCGTAAACACCCAGCAATGATCTAGTTAACCAAAAAATATTTTATTTTACTGCCACTTGAAAATTTGAGATTTGACTGATATATTTTCATTTTAATAATTAATATTATTGATGTTTCTTTGCTTTAGTAAGGGAAATATCAGCTTATATTTCTTTTGGGGAAACAAGTGTCAAGTGACTTCACCAAAGACTTATTGAAAAGACTGTCATGGACCAAATATCCAGTAATATACTGTGCCTTCAACCCAGGGCAGTTTGCATAATCTTTTGAACCTACGTGCCAAGTGCTTCGTAGGCAGTGCCCATGAACTCTAGAAAGTTCACTATCTCGCCCACGACCTTCTATGTCTGATGCTCAGCATCAGGGACCTACTGCACACAAAAGTTTTGGTGAACAGAATAACAATATGTGAAATGGTTCACGAGATATTTGAGGATTACTTAGATAAGCCACTTGAAATATTTAACTCTTTGGTAATAATTCTGAAATTGCTATTTGGTCTCTGAGCCCCAAATAAACTGCTCAACACACCTCAAAAATACTAATTAAGTATTATTCATTTGATTGTTCAATTACATTATTGTTAACAATATTAAACCATTTTCTACACGTATGGACAAAATACTCTCTTACCAGTATTCCCCTACTCTAGCAGCGCGTGAGCAAGTTTCTTCAGTGTTACAGCGTGTCATTGCGTCGGATAGCATGAACAACTACCGCACCCCAATATATAGACAGCTTCCCGCTCTCTACCGTCCCCTACCTTTCCCCAAACGCTGCCAACGTAAAGGACAGGAAGCAATGATGGACTGAGGACGCGGTCCTCCAGGAGGAGGATTATTTTTCGTCTCCTTCCCTCGTCGCGACGCCAACTTCTTCCGGCGTCTTGTCTCGGGAAGATATTAATCCACGCGACCGCCTTCCGTCCCTCGCCCCCCTCCTCACCAGCCCCTCCCCGCCCCTTCTCGGCCCCGCGGGGCGGTCGCGGCGGAGGCGACGTCGTCGCAGTCGACGACGTGATAATGTCGCAACATTTTTACATAAGCGGGGCGAGCTATTGTGCGGCGCCGCAAGAAGAAAGTTATACGCCGGCACAAAAGAACGATTTTCCTAACTCATATTAGATCTCCCCGCCTTTCTGCGCGGGGAGGGTCCGCCGCTGAAGCGCAGCCCCGCCCCTTCCCAGCCTCTCCGAGGCTCCCCGCAGGCGACGAAAGACGCCGTCGGCGGCGGCGGCGGTGCAGCAGGAAGGGAAGGCCCATTTTCCAAACTAATCTAAAGTAATAAATTTCCCGACTGGTGGAAACTGATTCCTTGTCATATCCGATTCCACAACAGGCGCTGACGCCGCCGCTGCCAAGACGCTAATAACGCGACTCGAGAGTTATGAGCTTATACTTTCCAGACGGTGGCTCCGCTGCAAGGCGTGGTGGGGGGGGGGAGGGGCGGGGCGGGCGGCGGGCGAGGGGGTGGACGTGCCAGGGGAGGAGCGAAAGGGCCCAGAATGTGAGAATGTGGGCGAGAAGTAGGGATCGAGTGTGTGAGAGTGGTACTCCGATCTTGGAGGAAGAAACGAAGCGCGACCACTTGAAAAACGACGAAGAACGCGAAGAGATGATGCGAGTTGGGAAAACTGCGCAGAAAAAAACTTTCCAGGCTATTCCAGTTGGTGAAAAGAGCATACAGAAGTCACTTGAGGACATGCAAGTAAAATTCAAATGCCATCGGTCGATAAACGAACATAATCGTGGTAATCGCAATAGGCCATATGTCAAATCTACGATAGTTTTCAGGAAGAACGAAAAACGGTCCTACCTCTCCATATCTTGACAGTCGCTTTCACAAATATAGAAGCTTGCTATTCGGTTTTTCCATTACTCCCTCGTCTTACGACCAATTGCAACTGATGTTTATCTCTTGAGTGATCAAAATGGTGTAATAAAAAGAAAGATTTTTTTTGACATACGATCTATTGTGGTTACCATGACGAAATGCAGTATTGGGAGAATTGAAAAGTCGCAGCATAGAATGAAGCGAAACAAATGTTGTAAGAAAGGAATATATTTTGCGTGTTTCGAACGTAAAGTAGCAAAAAATACTATGGCGTGCTAGAAGGTTTGGAGAAGGCGGAGGCAGAGGATGGAGGAGAAATGGGAAGTGGGCGTGAGGGGTGGCGAAAAGGGAAGTATCCCCCAGTGTAGCTCGCCCACCGGCTTTATTGCTTCTGCTTACGATTTACGGCCGTTCGGATCGCCCGACCACCCCTGCTTCGGCTCTTTGCCAGGTGAGCAGCGTTGCTACGTTTGTGTATTATCGCTGAGCCGTACCTCCCGACCTCTCGATTTTATTGCTTCTTGTGAAATCGCCTCATTCTGACATTCTACGAACTATGCTTAACTTGTTGAAAGCGATCAGGAACACCTTTCAGTTTACAAATGTGAGACATATTTCGTTCTGAGGAAATGACAACCAGAAGTTTGTGACAAATAGAAAATACAAAGGTTCATGCTAGAAAATGAATGAAAACTCATAATATCAGAAAGTTTAGAAATATTTGTGACATTTCTCTGTTCTATTAAAAGCGACATGATTGGAAAACATTAATTGGCTGTAAAAGGAACAACTATAACTTTAGAAGATATTTTGTGATTTTTAACCGTCAGTATAAAATACCTAACTTAATCAAATTATGTAATTAAGCCTACAATATATTACTGATTAAAAGATATGGAAAACGGAAAAAAACTGTTCCACATGCTATTCTTTCTTTTTTTCCATTCGTTCTTTGTTTCATGTTTCGTTTCTTTATTTCCCTGCGTCAAAAAGTTTGTGTGGCTAAAATGTATGAGTACAGGTCGTTCTATTTCAAATTTCTGTGGATAAAATAAATAAATAAATGTCGTTTCATTTCAAAATTGTGTGGATAAAATAAAGAAATGTTCTCTTTCAAATTTACGAGGATAAAATTAATAAAGAAATGTCCTTATCGGTGACGAGGCTCAGGCCTTAGGGCCTGCTGTCACGCTTGACTACTTTCAAAAGTTTTTTTCTTTGTTTTTAATGAATAGCATGCCATTCAAGTAAAACAGCATTTAACACATAAAACTGCATTTAATTACCAGAATGGAGTCTAGGGACCATTTCATCTTTCGATATGATGAACAAAGAGATATGGATTAAATAAGGATCATGAAATGCCGTGAAACTTTGTTAAAAGTAACAAGAAGTGCGTATACATACATTGATGAGAATAATAATGATGATAATAATAAAAATAAATAATAATAATAATAAAATTTATATCAATTGCTTTTTTTCGCAGTTGGTTCTTTTTGAAAAATACAAAATATTAGATCAGTGTGTTTCGTCGACTTAAAGCCATCAAAGAATTTCTGAAACACTCCCATTACATTTTAAAAAAAAATAACGATTAGAAGTGTTGACCCTAAATCTTGTACAAACGTTTTTTTCACCCAATTATCTTATTGGTGGTGGCATCACAAACATTGTGGATTTCCACATTGAGACACCGTAGATTAACGATTTACATTTTTTTCAATTTCGAAGTGCAATGACATTTAAAACTAGTGGTGCTACAGAATGGCACAGACTTTCCCGTATTAGTTTTCTATTTCCTTGGGTCTCCGCTAGCTATTCGGAATTGCCACAAACTCTTTCTTGCCAGCTGTAATCTATCACCGCCAAAAGAACATTTTTTTGTCATTTTCTTAATTTTTCGGTTTCCTATTGGTAGAACGGAAACATTCATTTTGGAATATTAAAGAACACAAAAATGTAGTCATAAATGGCAATTTTCTTTTAAAAATTCTGTGCCGTTTAAGAGAAAATGGCGTTTTAGCGCTACTAAAAATGCGAAATTTGAAGCTCATTTCCACAGAAAATGTTTGAGTTTCAAAATACTTTATTTGAAGTTATTTCAAGCATTTACACTCACAAATATAATAATCTTTACAAATTGCTGGTAATGTGCATATTGAAGATGTGCGAGATCTTTCAAAAAATTACAATTATGTAATTTTTGAAAAAACAAAACAAAAAAAACTCAAAATAAACTTTACGCTATACTAAAGAGTGTAATTAGCACTATCCGTTACAAAGTTTCAAGAAAAAATTTGCAGCCATATATGAGAAAATGGCGTTTGAGCGTTTCCGAAAATGCGAAATTTTGAGCTACTTTTCACAGAAAACGGTTGTGTTTTCGAGAAACTTTACTTAACATTATTTAAAGCACATGTTCTCGTAAATATAATAATCTGAAAAAATCGCCGCTAATGTAAATATTATCGACGTGAGAAACATGTGAAAAAAATTACATTTTTGTACGTTGTACCTACAGAGCAATATGGCTTTTACGTCATCTGATAGAGTATATTTACCACTATCTCTACCAAAAGTTTAAAGAAAAAATTTGGAGCCGTTTTTGAGAAAATCTTGTTTTTGTAATTTTTTAAAATTGCACATATTGCACACAATATTGCGCGAAAACTACTAAAATTTTCAGAACAATGTACATGACCTTAAACAAAGAACTCACTTTTGAGAGCACATTTTATTTGAAGGAAAAATCTCTTATCTTCAAATTTGTAGTTGGAGAATGACGCCGAGAAAAATTCAAACTTTCACAATTTTCGAAAATTCAGAGTTATTCGTGAAAATCGGACCTATGCCATGTTAATAAGTGTATTTTCTTCTATTCATACAAGAAATTTAAAGAAAAAATTTGGAGCCGTTTTTGAGAAAATTTTGAAAATCACGGGGGGGGGGCTTCATATAAAGTAACCCCAAATTTTGAAGAATCTTTTTCAGAATCTCAAAACTTCGACTAGAATCAGGTCGACAGGGGAATGTCCATTTTGGTAGAAATCGTACGTATGGTTTAGGCGCTAGCAGTGTTCACAGACGGACAGACGGACGTTTTCCTTTCAATTGGGTTTTCGGTATCAAGGACCTAGAAAACAGGGTTTCTGGCTACACCAAATGTTAGGGGATTTTTTTTCTTAATTTAGCAACAGGTTTTATCCACTTTTACGTTTTCGCGGCCCGGCAATTAATTGTTTCCGCCAAAAATTGGCCATTTTTTCGCGCAGCATTACATAACTTTCCCTATACTACGTATATCACTTCGTGTATAGTACGTATACGGGAAAGTAAAAAATATGACTACCAAACATTCCGGCTACAACGCTATATAACACCGTCGAGTTTCTTAAAGCCCAAGTGGTGTAACTACTTTCTGAGTAATTTTAATTATTGATAGTAGTTTTCAATGACAATAACAGGGTCACTGAAAATGGTGTAGTTATACGCTATTTAGAATCTGTGTTGTTAAGAACTCAAGTTTAGGCTGTCAGTAGTGTCATTTACCTGTGAACAGGCAAAATGGCGTTTGGGAGTTGTTGCATTTTACCTGTAACTGGCTTGTTGTATCATTTCACTATGAATATCCAATCAGTACCAAAAGAGTGGACAATTCACAATCATTTTTAAAGAAACTCTTTCTGAGTACGTGCCATTGTGAACGTCCTTCAAGTCAGGATCTAAAGAAAGACTGTCACTGTCTTTCGTTATCATACCTCAGAAAAAGCTGTAACAAAAGATCCTTTATTACCGCCAAAAAGACCTGGAAGATTCTTCTTCCTGACTGTTTATAACCATTACTTTATGCAACTTCTTACTTCTGCGATGATGAAGATAGCAAGCCATTTTTACTTACCCGTATACGTACGTATACACGGAGTAATATACGTAGTATAGGGAAAGTTATGTAATGCTGCGCGAAAAAATGGCCAATTTTCGGCGGAAAAAAATTAATTGCCGGGCCGTGAAAACGAATAAGTGGATAAAACCAGTTGCTAAATTAAGAAAAAAAATCCCCTAACACGTGGTGTGGTCAAAATCCAAGATTTGTTGCTTCTTTATACATAAAAATCGATTGACGGCATTCCGTCCGTCTGTCCGTCTGTGATCAACGCTAGCGCCTAAACCGTTCGGTCGATTTTCTTCAAAATTGATATTCCCCAGTCGATCTGATTCTAGTCGAAGCTTTGTGATTTTGAAAAAGATTCTTTAAAATTTGGGGGTACTTTATATGAAGCCCCCCGAGGATTTTCAACATTTTCTCAAAAACGGCTCCAAATTTTTTCTTTAAATTTCTTGTATGAATAGAGTAAAATACACTTTTTAACATGGCATAGGTCCGATTTTCACGTACAGCTCTGAATTTTCGAAAATTGTGAAAGTTTGAATTTTTTTCGGCGTCTTTCTCCAACTACAAAATTGAAGATAGAGATGTTTTCTTCAAATAAAATTTGTTCTGCATATTGAGTTCTTTAATAAAGGTCATGTAAATGTTTTTCACAATTTTGGTAGTTTTCGTGCAATATTGCGTGCAACATGTGCAATTTTAAAAAATTACAAAAACAAAATTTTCTCAAAAACGGCTCCAAATTTTTCTTTATACTTTTGGCAGGGATGGTGGTAAATGTACTCTATCAATGACATAAAGCCATTTTGGCCTATCGGTTTGTTTTTCAAAAATTACAAAAATGTAAATGTTTTTACTTGTCTCTCACGTCGTTAATATTTACATTAGCGGCGATTTTTTTACATTATTATATTTACGAGTATACATGCTTTAAATAATGTCAAGTAAAGTTTCTCGAAAACACTACCGTTTTCTGTGAAAAGTAGCTCAAATTTCGGCATTTTCAGAAATGCTCAAACGTCATTTTCTCGTATATGGCTGCAATTTTTTTCTTGAAACTTTTGTAACGGATAGTGCTAATTACACTCATTAGTATAGCGTGAAGTTTATTTTGAGTTTTTTTTGTTTTTTTTCAAAAATTATATAAATGTAAATTTTTTGAAAGATCTCTCACATCTTTAATATGCACATTATCCGCAATTTGTAAAGATGATTATATTTGTGAGTGTAAGTGCTTCAAATAACTTCAAATAAAGTATTTTGAAAACTCAAAACATTTCTGTGAAAATGAGCTTCAAATTTCGCATTTTTAGTAGTGCTAAAACGCCATTTTCTCTTAAACGGCACATAATTTTTAAAAGAAAATTGCCATTTACGGCTAGGTTTTTGTGTTCTTTAATATTCTAAAATTAATGTTTCTGTTCTACCAATAGGAAACCGAAAAATTAAGAAAATGACAAAAAATGTACTTTTGTCGATGATAGATGTAGCTGGCAAGAAAGAGTATGTGGCAATTCCGAATAGCTAGCGAAGACCCAGGAAAATAGAAAACTAATACGGGAAAGTCTGTGCCATTCTGTAGCACCACTAGTTTTATTTCTTACCTCCTGTTCGACATTACAATCTTTCAGGGGTGTTAACACATTACAAATTAATGGTTTGTCATTTATTCTCACGCTAATTGTCCTGATTGTTACAGGATATTGTTTTCAGGGAATATTTTCAAAATTCAGTTTGACTGATGTGAAATTTATACTTGCAATTCGTCTTTGAATACAATAGAAGTTAAGATTTTATATTATCAGATGTTGAGAATTATTGCTGTCTAATATTATGGAGGTCAGAATTTGTCTTTGGTAAATCGTGAGCATATTCCATTTGGTTTAGGGTAGTTTCTGCCAAGTTTGAATAGTGGGGTGAATGGAGATTCTGAAAGAAAATCGAAAACTTGTGAGACGTTTTTAGGATGTGTTCTTGTATTGACTCTATTCGTAATTCTCTGTGCACTTGTTTGTTATTGATGAACCAGGAACCTTAGTTATTTTTCTTAAGCATTTGTTTTGTATGATTTGCAGTTTTTCTATATGTATTTTTGCTGCATTACATCACACTGGGCAAGCATACGTAATGGTTGGTCGTAATATCGATTTGAAAATTAAAGTTTCACTCTCAATACTCAGAGCTGATTTATAGTTTAGTAAAGGATAAAATTTTGCAATTTTTGCGTAAGTTTTATTTCTAATTACCTTGCTGTGGTCTTTCCAGGTTAATTTTGAGTTGAGCAACAGTCCTAAATATTTAACTGAAGTTAGTTTGGGAAGCCATTTTATTATTGTATTTTGTGTTTTAAGTGGGGGAGGAGTCGGTGGTCTTCGAAGTGTGATGAGTTTTGCTTGGGATTTGTGCGAGTTTATTTTGATTCTCCCCTGTTCAGGCCAGGAGATATAAGCTTCAAGTCATTCTGTATTATCATAAGCGCAAAAAGTATATTATTGTGAGCTGTGAATAGAGCGGTATCATCTGCAAAGAGAGGCATTTCTGAATCGTCTGGCTTTGGATTATCCGAGAAGTATATGTTAAGGAGTATAAAGGAGAGAGGCAAGGGGGTGCCACATTTTATAAAACGCCTTTTGTACGTCAAGAAATATTGCTAATGTATGTTTGTGTTGGTGAAATGCATTAGCCACGCATTCTGAGAGTCTCAGGAGTTGGTGCATTGTCGAGTATTTGTTTCTGAATCCGAATTGTGCATTTGGTATAGCCTTTATTTTGTTACATATTTGTTTAGTCAAGCATAAATTAATTTCTCAAATAATTTTCCAAGGATGGCAGTGAATACCATGGAAGTGTTGTCACAAAGAGCCTCTCTCATTGACAAACTCTACAATATTATATAAAACTATGATAAGACCACTAATGCTCTACGCATGCCCAGTATGGACAAACGCAGCCCCCACACATGTGAATAAATTCCAAATAGTTCAAAACAAATTCATCAGATTAATTACAAATGCCCCCTGGTTTATAAGTAATAAACAACTTCATTCCGAACTAAACATGAATACAATAATAAACCAAATAGCCCATATATCGCACAATTTCTACCAAAACCTAGCAGACATATCAGCAGCATCCCACTTCAAATTAGCAAAAAATCCCTCTTACACTCGAATAAAAAATAGATTCCCATTTGAGGCCTTTCTAAAAATCTTAGCCAACCAAGACAATTAACCTCGAGGTTCTCCCCTAGAGTATCCTCTTCAATGTTTAGGATAAGTTAGCTTAGATATTTTAACTAGTATAAGTCAAAGCAAAACATTTGTAAAGTGATTATACACTGAACGATGTACTTCTTCTAGATAAATAAATGTGTTATATATAAAAAAACAACAACAAAAGAGCACTTCTCCCAAGATAAGCTCAGTGATTTAACACGTGACCTCTGTTTGCCTAATCAAGGAGCTGAACTTTTAGCATCGAGACTAAAGAAAAGAAATGTCTGACAATGGAAGCAAAGATAACACTTTACTGGTTATTGATACAGCTTTGTAATAGTTGTCAAGGACATTTTGGGCAATCATAAAGCAGACAAATATGCAAAACGGGTGCAAGACTTGCTTTTAAACTTTCATAATTTGGACGCAACTATGAGCATTAAGGTACACTATCTCCATAACTGTCCTGACAAATTTGCAGAAAATCTTAGCAATATGTTGGAGGAAAAAGCGAGCGGTTCCATCAAGAAATAACGGTAATGGAAGTTAGATATTAAGGCAGATGGGATAGATACATAATGGCAGACTACTATTGGAGCCACCAACGCGATTGCCCTGATTTGCTGCATAAAAGGATATCATACAATGTTTTGTGATTCTTTGCAGACTGTAAATATTAATATATTGAATATATTACTATTACGTATTTTAATAGTTTAATTTAGTATTAATAGGCTTATCAAGTTACATTTAGTTAACGTTTTATGCAATTTACGAATAGCCTGTATTGAATAAAATAAAATATATTTTTCGATGTGATTTTCATTATCTTAAAAACTAGAGCCAATCTACAAAAACTAATGCCATATTTGGAATCTGTGCATTGAACATACTCTAAGATGGCTTTCAATTGTTTGGCAAGAAAATAAGTGTTGAGCAGTGCAATCACTATTATGATTTTTTGGCTCTTTCCAAATCATCGGTGCGTCTGATTTTAGATATCAAGTATCATTTGTCCATTGTCACAAATGTTCCGTACATATCTTGCATACAATACGATAAACTTACATCGTTATCTCCGAACTTGATACCAAAATAACTCAAATATGCCCTGTTTTTACTCAAATATGTCGTGAACTCAGAAATAGGTTTTCTATTTTGTTGAAAACAGTACTCGCCCCATGTAGCAAAAGACATCTGGTCTATTCAAACACTGCTTTCTTGAGGACGCTGTACATATATAGAACTAATAAATAAGCGAATTGTAGGTTACCTCGTAGTATCAACGGGAGCACTTTAAGGAAATTAGCGTGTATTAGATGTAACCGCATTTACTTCAGGTATAGTAAATTAACTCAAAAACGAAAAGCTGCTTAGTGTAGCTTTTTTGTTGATAGAAAGAGAAGCTGGAAAGCCTTTGAAAGCAAAATGACAGAATTTTCTGTAGGTATGGAGACATTGGATAAATGAGTATGATTAAGAAACGCGTTTTTATTTTTAAATACATCATTTAAGCACTGAAAATACGACAGAAATCAGTGCACATTAATAAAAGGTGCGGGGAATTCAAATTTGTCAGTTCATAATGAAATAATAATGAAATGGACTACACATATTAATTCAGAACGAACTGTGTTTACGAAAATGACGATAATTGCTCTTTTCACTGTATCTTCAACTAGAGGTGATGTACTCAAGCAGTTGGCATTTTTGGAATCAGCGGCCCTGAAATACTTATAATCAGCTCAAAAATTTCTGGCATCAAAAAAAGTTTCTTGTTGCCTTGTGTTATTTACAAATCTTTACTCTATGAATTCAAATACCACTGGCATGACATTACATTTAAATATTACTTATTTAATCTATTAAAGGAATTTTGAATGTTTGACTAATATTTTCTTTGCAACGAATTAGGACATTTACTCGTATGATGTTTCCGCGTCGCTTACGGTTTGTGAACTACTCGTCGACTTTACTTCAGGTGTAATACACTCATCGTCATAAAAAAGCTGCACCCTGAAGGACCCTACTGATCCGATTCAAACTCGGTGGTTATTTTGCCCACCATTCGCTAAGCCAATGATTTCGTTTTCACGGTCGGCCGCGCACTACGGGGTCGGTGGTAAGTGCGTGGCGTCGCACCCACCGATCTGGATAAGAGGGCTTCAAACGGGCGCCCCAGCCATTGAGACAACGGGTAGCGCCGCTAAAGCGTCGCCTGCACGTACCTAGACGACGCGTTTGACAGCCAGTTGTCCAGTTAGATGCTTGCGAGAGGGGCTGCATCGTGGGTGTGCCGGAGAGGATTGGTTCTGTCACGGTGTTGCGAGCCACACCGGTCGTACGGACACCACCATCGCCCGCTGTTGGCGGCTATGGATGAGGAAGACACGCACATACGAAATGCAGGATCTGGACGTCCGCCACGCACCAGGAGAAGGGAGGACCGACGGATTGTCCGTCACGCGCGAACAGATCCAACGGCAATGATAGGTGCTATTCAGTCGGCTGTGCAGCCTGCACTGTCACATCTTGTAAGTGCCAGTACCATTGGCAGGAGGTTGCACAACACAGGACTCGCCGCACGCAGACCGTTACGACGCCTGCCACTCACACCCCAGCAACGTCGTTATAGACCCGCCTGGTGTCAAGAACAACGGACCTAGGGCCTTGCAGACTGGCATCAGTGACGAGTTCCACTGCTGCCTTGGTGGCGACGACCACCTGGTTTGTGTCTGGAGGCGTAGTGGGGGAGCGCCACGACGAGCGGTATGTGGTATCCCATCACACGTCCCGCCAGCCTGGTGTGATGGTGTGGGGCGCGATATCCTATGGTGCCTGCTCACCGTTAGTATTCCTCGGAGGCGCCGAGGCAGCCACACGGTACATTCAAAAGATCCTGCAGCTGGTGGCTCTGCCGTTTGTGAACGTTCACGCCTATGCCCTATTTAAACAGGACAACGCACGTCCGCATACCGCAGCAATTTCCCGATCATGCATTACAGCCGTGGATACTCTGCCATGATCAGCTGCATCGCTAGACCTCTCCTCGATCGAGAATGTTTGGGGTGCTATGGAGTGTGCGATCAGGATCCCACTCCTATTCACCAATCTGCAAGAACTGCGCGCTTAGGTGCTACCTGCATGAGATGGACTAGCACAGGACTCCATTCGAGGCCTGTACAACTCCTTGCCGCGACGTCTGTACGCATGTGTTCGCCAACATGGCGGCTTCATGCCACACTAACATGTACCGTCTATAGACGTGTAACGCAATAAATTTTGGTCCTACAAATGTGCAAGTGTAATCATTTTGTATGCGTGGTACCCTCTATCTGCCTTCCAACAATGATCGCAATCTGCCTCGTCCTTCTGGGTGCGGATTTTTTTATGATGATGAGTGTAAATTAACTCAAAAACGAAAAGCTGCTTAGTGAAGCTAAATATGCTGCTGAAGTTCCCACAGAGTATCGATGCACAACGGGAATCTTCTGTTCTTCTTTCTTAATGGTAAAATTGAACAAAAGCTAATATCCCTAAATCCAATTTTAACTAACATAAACTATTTACATTGGTTTATTACCAGAATGTCACAGATGGACATTTCTATTCAACATTACTTCAAATCACGTTAAAGAAACGTTCTGGCAATTTGGATCTCTAACACGACTAACAAAACATGTCGAGTGTCCACTAAATATCTTCTCAAGTACTCGCCACTGCGATCAAATACCTTCTGACAAAATCACGATCTTGGTGAAAAATGTCACCTTCGTTTTCATTTGTCTTATAACTTTCTGTAAGTAATTTTGCCATTGGCTACAACTCGTCTGCCGACATTCGCCTATCTTATCCTGACGCCTACGCCTGCACTAAAACCTGTCACTATTGATTGTCCATCTTTCCTGTGTATCATCATATGACGCTACCCTAATCAAAATGTATATTCTATAATCGACCACAAACCAAATTATAACTGTAATTACGATGGATATATTTTTCGAGTTCCGGTGGGCTATAAAAAAAGACAAATTGAGATAAGATGATTTTATTACTAAACGATTTACAATGTCTTAATTATTTTTCTACACAGTCACCATGAAGATTGAGGAATTTGTTATGTCACAAATTCCTATACTCTCTTCAAAGAGGTCAGCCGCCAGTGAGCTCAGGTAGATCACAGCGTCTTGGTGGTCTTGGCGTCTTGAAATAATAAACGTTTTTGATGTCAACAGAATAATCTACGTTTAAGTTGTTATTTGGCAGCAATTACGATAATGAATTTGCCGAATTTATCCAGGATTCATCTTTCTTTAATAAAATAGGTATGTTCGTCCTTATTACTTGTATTTTGATTTACGTTTTCAGTTTTTCTCATAATATGGTGTAAAAGAGGTACTCCTGTGACAAGTGTGGTGCGGTGTTGCCTTTGGTGATCGGGGAAGTGTGTTCATGATTACTAATTGTTGGAATTATTTTTCCTTTTGAAATAGTCCACAAACAAACAGATTGATTTGAAATAACCGGGAGCAAAGTTTGTTTGTGCTTTTTGTGTATTCTTTATAGATGTTTTGGTATCACATATCACTTTCATTCATTGGGTTTGTCGTTGTTTTACTTATTCTGATTTCTTCGATTTTAACGATGTCTTACAAATTGAATTATTCTTTATTAATCTCTATTAATGATTATAAATATAAATTTATTATTATAATGATTATTACAATTACATTTCTCTTTGATTTCCCTTCCGGATTCCAAGAGAGAGTGAAAGCCAAACCTCATGGGGCGACAGCCATCTCAGACTTTCTGCTGCCCCGCGGCGCCACCACCGCCAAATTAGCTCCCCCGTTCACCCCCTTCACCACTCCCATCTCGGCCTCTTCCCCTCCGCCTGGCCCGCACCGCGCTTGCGATCGGCCCTGGGCTGTCTCCCTCTAAGCGATCGCTCATATTTCCTCGCTTCCACCCAATTTCACAGGACGCGGCGCGGCGGGGCCCGCTCCCTCCCCCCCACCCCTGCGGCCGGGTGGCGGCGCCGCGACGATGGAGGCTGCACAAAATTAATGCCTTATCTGCTCGAAAAACGGCGTCTCATATTTTTTGGAGTTATTAGTCTATTTTAATAAGCAAGCCAACCGTGCAATAAGCCTCGTCACTTCGACACGGCGGCGGCGGAGCGGGGAGCGCTCGCTGCTTTCTTTCTGCAGGGAGCGCTGTGTGGGCGGGCGGACGGCTCCTCTAGACGAAACAATTTAAAAGAATTAACATAGCAATTTCGCACCGTAGGTGGTGGCGCTGGCGGCTCTCATGGAAATGAGGGCGTGGGGCGTGTGGTCGGAAAGGCGGCTGGGGGTGGGTGGGTGGGGGGAGGCGTTTGCTCTTTTCCGCTGGACGTTGGACGCTTCCCGATGCCCTTTCTCGCCCTCTACCTTCAGTGGTTCTATAAAGCAGTGGTTTCAAGGTCTCTTACTGGTGGCCGTGGCACGCGTCGTGGAACTGTAGCATGCCACGAGCAACTAGCGTCCGGAAAAGAAACTATTAGTAAACCCGCCGTTTTACAATAGGCTTGTCGTTGTCTCTAGTGGCGGGGTAATGAACTGCATGGAGGGGAAATTTCGTCGTAGCACTCGTGCCACGGACTCACGCTCGTGGCATCGACCTTGACAACACTGCTATAAAGCTCCCGTTGAACGAGTCTCGTGAGTCCAATTTGTTAGGGTTTTCTTCTGTCTGATTGACTGTATGTAGACGTGTATGGAAGTGTCAGCTTCCTCAGTTCATTACACAAATATATCCTAAGTAAATATAAATAATTTACTACAAAATAAACCAACACGATTATACTATTTTGTTCTGTAATAAATGGCAACTTAGGAACAACTAATTGTAATCCCGCAACTGAAATTTCACATCGATTGGTCACAGGATCAGATAAGTTTCGACGCAGGGGGCGTTTTCGACAACAGCTAATGGCGTACTTGCCCAAACTGATGAACCATAGACGGTCTACCAGTTCATTCTATTAGGTCGATTCAATCGCCGATCAATTACAATATGTGCACATGTAGCACCTTCAATCAATAGTTCGCACGTGATCCTTGCCTCTCCATCCTTAGAGCTCAGCGTGGGCAGATCTCCCCCTTCATATGAATTATTTCGTTTTGAACCAACAGTAAGAAAATCTCTGAGGAGCGTGAAATTTCGGCGATACTCGATTTCGATACTCGAGGTTTAATTTGATTTCATTTGATTTATTTAAAGTCGCATCTACTACATAGAGTTATTAGCGACTAGATTTCCGCGAGGTTGTCGTGGTGAATTGCGTAACTAAAGGTGATTGTGTTCACACTAGCATAAACTGACGAAAACTTGACACACTTTCCAATAGAAGTTTGAAAGTTTAAAAATAAGTTAATTGATATTTAGATATTTTTATTTACTCTTGGTTGGACTTATTGAAACATCGATTATTGTTACCAATGTTTTACTTTTATATTATTACCGCGTAGTACTATTATAAGAGTACATAACACTGTGGAACACCTATGGAAATAAGAGTAGCTAATTTGGACTAATTGTGATCTCTGACTTCGAACATTACAATATATTTTTTAGTTTTGTTTTAGTTTTCACATTATAGCCATGCCCTGACATGTAATTAGTTTTCCACTAGATCAGCGATTGCCAACTGGAAAAGGAATGACGTCGGAGCTTTCCCCCCCTCCGAGATAAGACACTCTGAGAAGTAGTACAAAGGGGGGAGGGGGGAGGGGCAGACGGCGGTCACCGGTTACCGAAAACCTTGGTGGCAGAGGGCTTTTGCCGATGTTTCAGGCAACATAAGTGGGAAAACATCTACACTTGTTAATTTTCATTCTGTTAGGGAAGAAAGGTTTCCTTTTGTAGATACTGGAACAATGGCGAAGTGTTTAGTGTATTCGAAAGAACTGCAGTATGTTAAAGAGTCCAACCTACAGATTCATTACGTAGCTTTGCGACCCAGAGAAATCTGCGATATTAAAATAAATTCTGAGAATTGAGATAGCTCGCAATCATGGGATGAGTAAAGGAATTTGTTGATGGAAGACTATGGAAAAGATACTGAAAATCACAAGGTTTTGCAACTTTCTCAAACAAAACTGTACATAAAAAATAATCAAACCTGGGGTCTAAATTGTCTCATGTGACCCCTACCTGGTACCTATTTGTCAACATTAATTATTGTTTCCGAACGAACTAATTCGTTGTGATATATTATTTTATAAAATATATTTTTATCTAATATAAGAATGGAGATGGAATTACAGTACTTATTATGATAAAGAGTCGGATATTGCTTTGAGTTGTGTAATGACGTTTGTTCTATCATATAACTCTTCATATTGTTATTGAATCATAAACATTCTAAATAATAATTACCAATTAGAAAACGTTATCTATTTTCCAAGATAATGTTTCCACTTCCGTAACATCATTGGAACACTATGCGTCCGCCGACGCGACGGGCACTACCTTTGCTCCGCCGCTCTGCTCAGAGCAAGCAAGCAGATTTTTGTGACTTCGCAGAGCATTGGGTTGGCAAGCACTGCACTACATGTTGGGGCATCATGTTTACAGAATTGGAAGAAGGCAAGTCGTGTTCGACTGAACTCAATAGGGTGATTAAGAAGTGGTCACTGTGTGTAGTTTCCAGTGTCCTTGGTTTGCGAAGAAGCTATCAATCACAGTGGTGATACATCTTCAGCTATTCGGTCTATTTCATATGTCGAAGAACTTCCTATTCTTCAACCTCAGGATATCTTGTGTCTCCAACCATTTCAAAATAGCCATGGTTTTCTGAACAATCCAGAACAGCAGCCATACACTTACAGAGATGCAATCTCTTTCAATCTTACGATGGCATCAGATGAGCCGGGATATACAACTTCCTAAACATAAGACAGATCATCAAGACTTCACATCAAGGCTATAACAATTTAATTACAAACATTCTGAAATGAAAATGACACGTAGCACTACAAATAAAGAAATCACTAAGTACTGTTGCGATTGAGATATTCGCGGCAGCAACATTTTTACTGCTAGGGAAATTTGGTCTAAAACACATGGAATTGCAAATGAAATCCAAACCTTTGTCAGAGTCAAGCAATATGTTTTTCAACTGTACGTCAAAGTGGAACCAACAGAATTGTAAACACTTGAGAAGTAAAAGATTCTGTTTCACTTACTGGTATCGACAATTCTCCACGCTCATTTTTGAAAAAGTTAAAAGTGACCAGAAGATCCTAGGGTTCGATTCCCGGCGGATCTGGATTTTCAGCTGAAGTCCCATCGGAGACGGAACTAGTTGGATAGCTATTGAGCTTCAGCCGCTGTCAGGAGAAGAATTTCATCGTACTCTTTTTATATTTATTTGGAAGACGCACGAAAATCAAATCAGAACATTTAGAGTATTAATATCAGCACAGCAATTTCAATTAAGCGGAATAATAATACTATTTATTTGAAACCTGTTCCATGAAATAAGATGAAAACAGAAAACTAAATCACAAATGAATAAGAAGTTTACTCCGTATGAAGCCTCATTTTAAATGTGTTTCTTAACTGAAGAACCCAAAACAAAACTGTCTAACTAATCATGGTTCAAAAACAATCAAAGTATCCCGAATAGCACAGCGCCGTCAGTAAATTTCCTTCGCGCAGGGCCAGGTCGTTGCTGTCAAAATGGCCGAAGCGGCGTGGCCCTCAGGTTGAAAGGCAAAGCCGCTGCTCTCGCCCCTCGTCCGCCTTGCCGCGCTCTTCCCGAGGTCAAATCCATTCGAGAGCGCACATGTAGAGTGCAAATGGGCGCGGACGAGGAGAAGTTGGAATTTAATCGAGAGGCTGAAAGTTGACGTGACGTGTCCTTTTTGTTTCAGCTTTCAATCGGACGCAGAAGAAAGCGGAGTCGGAGCGAGCGGGTGAGTGCGCGTCATTGACGTGGGCCTTCCTCTTTGCTCTTCTATATGTGCTCACACCTCCAGCGCTGCTTTTGAGAGGGGGAACATTAGTACAAGGTACTGTATTTCGTGGCATTCAAGTATGGTTCGCCAAATAGAAGAATATTAGTATCGTAGAAGTTACAAACAATCAAGAGCTTTGAAAAGACGGAGAACATTTTAAAAAATTACAAAAATCATGCTTATTACCACATATATCCGACAATATTACATACCACTTTAGAATAATGAGTTAGTGCTAACTCTTATATCAAAACTGAAGGGACGGATTATCACATCTTTATTGATTTTAATGTTCATTGCCACATCTCTGTTGATTGTAATCTTCTTTGTTGTGTAAATCTACACAATCACCATCATCAGTGACAAATGTACAATGTTAATGCAAATAATTGAAGTCATAGCTTCAATTCTTTGAAAGATTATATTATTATTTTAAGCCGGGAAAGGAGCAATGTTACCCCACGGATGTCAAACATTGCCACCTCCATTTATTTGATTGTTTAGGAAAATGCTTAAATCCGTGACTATTTTATAGTAACCATAACACATATTATGCCACAGAATAATTTTAATGATTACAAGTCGTCGCTCTTTGGCATTATAAGGACACTAACAAAGAAAAGCATTTCTTTAAAACAATAGCCTCATTAATATGTTTTATTAAGTATTTCGCATTGTGACCATCCAGTGTGATAATGAAAAGTGCTTTCCTCTTTTTAGAGTTGGTTTGGTAATCATAGCAACAATACCATTTTAGGCATAACACATTCGACCAGGGCATCTGTAGTCCATGTAAAGTTGTCTAAGCATGTATTTAATTTTTAAATAATCTTACCCATGCCTCATCTATTGCAGATTACTTAACTTGATGGAGGCTAATGTAAATTTTAATTTCAATTTTAACGCAATGTTTTTGAAATTTCAACACCGGAAATCGCTTGCGTAAAAAAAACGTTAGAACTTATAGTCATCGTAGGTTATAATCAAATGCAAACAGCAGTTGTATGCGATGGATTTGTGTGAAGCAGCTATCCACGGGAACACTGCCAGAAATGATTTTTGTAGAACTACCAACCCTATTTAAATTTTTTGAAATTGTGGCAATGTTTGTACCCTGTCAATGTTTCCCTACTCTACCTTTTCTTCTGGAAATAAGTATGACAAATAATTAAAACATGACTCTGAAATCACTAAGAAAATGTGAATGTACTTCTACATTACGTTATGCACTTTTCTTGCTTAACTAGTGTTTATTTGAAGTGAATGAAGATAAATTTCTCATTAAAATATAATCAAATCTCCACCCAATATATATAATGGTCTTATATCATGTGAAAGTTTGTTTTGAACATATTTATTCGCTTCTATTTATACAGGGTGGAACAGCTATGTGTTAACACCCCTTGTGTCTCCTCAACCGCACAAGATACGAAGATGCCGATTGGATTGATTGAACAGTCGATTGATACTTGATTACAGCATACTTGGCCTTGGGCTATTTTTTAACAATGAAGATATAAGGTCAACTCTGTTTTTTTAAATGGAACCCTATGGTAAATTTTAGCGTATCGTAATGCGCTTAAAAAGACGATTTCAAATATGTGTATATCTTTGTATTTTAGCGAATAGTTTTTTAGCAATTCATGTGCTTTTGTAACATATTTTTGTACTGAAATGGCACTTTTCCACTCGACCTTCCGTGCTCTCCGCTGAGAAACTAAAGGAAAATGTCTCGTGAATGGTTTTGCCTACTTTCCGAAAACGATCGAAGGCCATGTACTACGTAGATAACAGGGCGGAGGCCAGAAGTATAAAATGCGCCGCTGGTGTTATGATAGCGCACTTCTACCAGTTTCTAAGAGCAGTCACACCATGTACACCTATGAAGAGAAGTTAGATATGCTACTAGTGTATGGTGAATGCGGAAGAAATGCCGTTAGAGCAGTGCAACTATATGGAGAGCTGTATCCTGATCGTCAGCTTCCTTCACGCCAGCTTTTTGCATGTATGTGCACGAAAACTATTGGAATCGGGAAGTTGGAACATCAAACAAAGGACAAGGCAGAAAACTGCAACTGACGATAAACATGAGATTATTCTGGCATTGACGCAGTGAAATCCACATGCTAGTTCGCGACAATGTAGCCCAGGAATGTGGTGTGAGTCACATGAGTGTCCTTCGCATATTGCGTAGAAACAAATTCCATCCGTATCACTTGTCATTGCATCAAGCACTCGGAGGTCGGGATTTCGAACGGCGCATGGAATTTTGTCGGTTTGCCTTGCAACAACTAAAAGATGATCCATTTTTTTAAAAGAATGCTATTTACGGATTAAGCGACTTTCACTAACCACGGTAATGTGAATTTACGAATATACATTACTGGGCATTAGAGAGTCCTCACTGGATTCGGCAAGTACAACACCAAAAAAACCTTGGAGTGTTAACGTGTGGTGTGACATCGTGGGAAATTTCATTGTGGGAACTTACTTAATTCCAGACATGTTAAATGGTATTATGTACGAACATTTTCTTCGAAATGTTCTACCCACATTATTAGAAGAGATACCACTGGCTACGCGTCAGTGCATGTGGTTTCAACATGACGGCTGTCCAGCTCACTCTTCGCGCAACTGTGGCAACAGAAGTTTTAAATGAGAAGTTCTTGAATTGTTGGATAAGACGGCGTGCTGAAGTAAAGTGGCCTGCCCGGTCTCCTGATTTGACTCCTTCTGAATTTTTTCTTTGGGGGGCAGCCAAAAATAAGGTTTATGCAGAAGTTCCAAAAACGCCAGAGTATATGAAGCGACGTATCACCGAAGCTCTTTCGAGTATATCAAGTGACACCCTCACATCTGTTCATTTGTCCTTCGAACGGCGACTGCAAATGTGCATTGCAGCAGATGGACAACACTTCGAGCAAATCCTTAAGTAAAGCTTTGTTCTGTAACAATGTATTTGGTATGTTTTTATTTCTATTTTTATCAATGTGTATTCTTTGTACGTGACGGATAAGTACGAATAAATTATGATTAATAAGACATTGTTCATTTATTTTTGTATTATTTACTCCCAATTGATAATAGAATGTGTGGTCACAGTTTTCAAAACAACAGAATAGTAATTGCGTGGCAAAACAAGAACTTTCCTGAATCTTGAATGCAGCATTTGAGTCTTCTTTGTACGAAGTCATCTTTCGGCAAAATTAGTATTGAAGAAAGTAGTTGCTACTGTGCTGAAGTAAATGAGCGCCTTTGTCTGAAGGACGGACTCGCGAAGTTCCCTATTTAGTTAGTAGGAAGGTCGAACAGAAAATCTCCGCCTCAGTGGAAAAATATGTTACAAAAGCACATCAATTGCTAAAAAACTATTCGCAAAAATACAAAAGATATACACATATTTGAAATCGTCTTTATAAGCGCATTACGGTACGCTAAAATTTAGCATAGGGTTCCATTTAAAAAAACAAAGTTGACCTTATATCTTCATAGTAAAAAATAGCGGAAAGACGAAGTGTGCTGTAATCAAGTAGCCCCTGTTCAATCAATCGACTGTCCAATCGGCATCTTCGTATCTTGCGCGGTTGAGGAGGTACAAGGGGTGTTAACACTTAGCTGTTCCACCCTGTATATTATTAGTAAGTTCTATGCTTCTATGCTTTGGAAAATTTAAGGGGGTATAATCCTTTATTTTAAACTACACTATATGATTTATTCGTACATTTTTACCTCATGTTTCAAACGTTTTCTCGTAAGAAATGCACTATATTTTACCATTTTCATTTTAAATAGTTTGTTTTATATTTATTTTTATATTTCTACGTTATATATAATAGTGTCTAATAGTTTATTATACAGTGTTGGTATTAAATATAGTAGATTAAGATTTGTTCAAAGATGATAATGGTACATTATGAAACGATGATGTAATGATGGGTATTAATACACGAGTGTGATATTACGATACGAGCGAGGATACGAGCGAGTATCGTAAACTTCACACGAGTGTATTAATACCCATTACATCGAGTTTCATACGGTACTTTTTCTACGACTTATGGTAACTTTTATAAGTTAAACTTCTCCACTGAATAGTTTCGTGGCAGTCGACATGCAAGATTCAGCCAAGGCCACCTAGTGGACACCTCTCTACCCTACACCCGCAGTTGGCTTTGTTTTACCACAGCGCTTGCGAGCGATTACAAAGGTTGCAGCAATAATATTCCGACGTCACCATTTTCGCATTTTCTCTCATTTCTGAAAACGTCAACAGCACCAGAAAGAACTACCATTCACTAAATATTTTAAACTAAAGAATTGGCCGGTTTTTAAGGACAACCACACGGTAGCAGCAAATAACACAAAACGGGTTGCGTTCAGATCATAACGTCACTCAAATGTTCTCTGCAATAACAACCACTGCGCTAGTCAAATAGGATTAAAGTGAAATTACGATCCAATTTATTTTAAATAAAATGTCGTAGTGTACTGATAAAAGAAATTAAAACTGAGAAGCATAATATAATATTAAATGCAATTTTAATGTACACACTCGAACGAAACATTTACTGCACCGATTCTTACTGAAATGAAGTGCCAATACTTGGTTTGTAAGCGTCTCTGTGATTGGTCAAGAACCTGTATCGTAATGAAACTGTATCGAAATGGCTATCATTATGCAACTGGTTGCAGCCATCCAATGACAGCATTATACAACGGGAGTAGAAAAACATGGTTTTAGATATCATTTGAAGATTTTTACTGTACTTAATGAATGGTTTAATTATGTTTTTGTCAGAAAGTTAAATCATCGCTCCAAGGTATTATTTAAGCATAGAATGTTTTCATCCCGAACCCTAAGTTTATGTAAAATGGATAAGCTCTCAAAGACGTGTACAAAAACACCCCGGTAGGTAAGAACGGGGGACATCAATTAAAAAATTATTAACAAAATTAAATAACAAAATGGCTAATATTGAATATTGTTGATATACGGATAAGAAACAAAGTTAAAAGTGAAATCACGTCTCTCTTGTTGAAAAATGTGAAGTATCCGATCTAAATAAATTAGTGTACAGTTCTTTTAATTGACAGATTACTATTGGACTATGTCATGCTATTCGAAACGCATATCTTTCCTTTTATTTGTATTCTTTGATTTTAACGTCAAAGAGCAGTAAAAAATTATGGAGTAAGTCTGCACTCGTCTTCCCGAGCCGCGGAATTCCTGCCCTCTCTCTTTCCTACACTTTTTTGCATTACGAACAAAGGTAGTAACGAGCTGCTTTTACAACATTTAAAAACCAACATTTGTTTGCATATGAGAGTAGACGTAATACGGAAGTGGATTCGAAAGAACTGGAAGGGAGCGCGCGGAACGCCCTGCAAGGGAGTATTCTTCATCGCAGCGATTGTGAAGTTGGCTGCCGAAGCAGGTCTCCGGAAAGCGGCGCCAGCTGCTATCGCGGCCTTGGCGACCTGGCTTCCTCCAGCGCTCCTCACCCCACCGCAGCCGCCGTCGTAACGCCTCTTCCTGCGCCGCAGCGGCTGACGTAGATTGACTGATCATTAATTACGAGGCCCTTATTGCCGATAATCACGCTGTCATTAGCGCGGCGGCGCGGCGCGGGGAGGTGCAGGGCGGGGCGAGGGTGGGTGGGGGTGGGGGTGGGCGGGGCTTCCGCGGCGCGGGGGCGGAGGTGTTTCTTTCCGCGCCCCGAGGCCGCCGCGTCACATAATGAAGTGTTCTTGCTGGCGCGTAGCTGTTTGGAGCACGCCGCCGCGCCGCCGCTGTTCTTGTTACGGCGATGTCGAGGGCGCGGTGATGATTATTTGGCGCTTTTCAGCGTTGCTGGAGCGCCTCTCGGGCGGCGGCGCGGCGGGGGGCGGTGGGGGCGGCGGGGGCGGCGGGGCCGGGGGCGTTTTCTTCGCCAGACGCTGCTGCGCCCGCGCGCGCCCGCTCCACCTCGCGGCGCGGGTGTTCATTAGGGACGCTGCGGCGGCGCCGCTCCGCGGGTCCTCGGTTTGCGTGCACCTGTCTCCACCGCCGCGCGCTCTTCACGCCCCGCCCCCGCCCCGTCGCGCCGCCGGGTCCTCCTGGAGCGTCGCGCCGCCACCGCCGCCGGCGCAAATTGACGGGCGGCGCGTTGGAGTCTCCTCCGCCGGCCGCCCGCGGTCAACGCCCACCCACCCTCGCAGCTCCCGCTCGAACCCGTTTACGCGCTGCACTCGCTGGCCTCAGGAGACTGTAAAAATTGGGTAACAAATCTCTTGGAACTAATAAAAATCAGGATAGATAGATAATCGTGCACCACTGTGTTCTTTGCACACAATCGTGCACTATTGTGTCCAAATTCGATTCATTTCGGAGATGCAACGCGTTTTTCAATGAAGTTTCCTCTCTAATAACTTGGTCGTTGTTCTTCTCTTCCAAACTACAGTATAAATCAACCAACTTCCCACGTAGTTCTGTTTTCATTGCGGCGTAGGCGGAAGCGACCAAAAAGTGAGGACTGCAATAAGAAAATGCGACCACAACCTTCTATATTACAGTATAAAAAGACCTGAACTATTCATAATGTGAAAGACAGTACACATGAAGGGATCGGTTAACATATTCCTAGCTCACATTTTGTATTTTGTCAGTAGAGTAACAATATTTCTGTATACACAGGTATGTTTGAGTTTGTGTAATCCCTTCTTTCTGCTTCATATATTGATACTGTAGTTCCACAAAAGCAGCTTGTAAATTATAGTGTTGATCTATATCACGCTTGCTATTCTGGAGATATCCTAAGATCTTTATATTAATATTAATAATAATTAATATTAATATTAATAATAATTAATAATATCACGATCCTTCCAATATTACAACAATCAATTAAAGAAACTAAACAATCAGAGCACAACACTTTATGTCGAATTAATTATACAGAAATAAATACGTTCTTCTAATTTCGAAAGGAAAATTCATAACTTGCACAAATTGTGCCTATATTTCTTTCCAAAGTCTATTCTAAGTTTTCTAGTTCTCTTCAACAAAATGTGTTGCCATATGATTACTACTTTCGGCGACTATCTAAAAGTAAACTTGTCCTCCCCATAAAAGTCAATCTTGTTTTTATGGAAAAAGATTTGGAATATTTTTTATGACCTTCACTAAATACAGATTTCACGCAAATTCGCAGAGCTTTCCGTTTACGCAGATTGATCGTAACATTAAAGCAATTCCAATTGCCGATTGAGGAAGTAATATCGTATTTTCGAACACGAAAAAATGCTAATCACTTGAAGAAGCCTGACATTAAGACGTTTGTAAAAATACATTATCTTTAGGTTTCAAATGCGCGTAACAGTTGTTTTTTCTCTTCAGGTAAAAATCAAGGTTGAATTTACTCATGATTACTGCTTACATTTATTCCAGAGTTAACCACATTAATCGTGTTAGAAACTAGTTGAAGTATGCGTTGCAATGCCCGGGTATGTATTTATCATATTCGTCTATTACACAGGAGGAAGATTCTATGTGTTCTATCAGCACCCTAGCCTGCCCAGCCCAGCGCTGCACTATCCAAAGCCAGCCTGCTCCTTCCTATCGTCCTCGGCTTGCCCTGCCTCTCCTGACTCCGAAATCCTGCACATATAAATAAGCTATCATAAATATTTCTTAATTTTTCGTCGCTTTATTCATCACAAGGCAATACTTTGAATTTACAATGGATTGTTGTAGAATATCCGAATAAGCTGGTTGGATAGCACAAGAATATTTTTAGAGACAAAACGTTAGTATTGTTACAAGTATTTTCGAACAATCCTGCGCTATCCACAAACCACTGATATGATGCTATCCAATTGTGTTAATAGATTGATGTAACATTTGGCAGAGTAGAAACGGCATCTTGAACTAGTGTGTACTTGGTTAATGCTTATCTAAGCGAGTCTGCATTCACTTATCATAACTGCATTCACATAATCACTTTGCTGCTAGTATGCGAGAGAAGTTATTCATCTGCTGGAGATTTTTATTTTGCAATATTTGGTTTTTCTCACGCGAAAATTGGAATTTATGCGGCGTTATGCACTTGCCAAACACTTGTACGAGATATTTATTTTGCTGCCTCAAGAGCTTCTTTAAATGTATTTTGTGTTCAAGCAAGACATTTTGTGTGCATACATGTGTTCCGCTAACAAATAATTTCTCTCGCAATTTAGCAACATGATTGTGTGAAGACAGTTACGATAAATGAATGGAGCGATTATGACAAGGTATTGAAACGGCTTTAGCGATGATTCGCAATGCTCTTAAGCTCATCTACGAGCAGTTACCGGATGGGGCGTCTTGCAGTCCGGGCATCGGTCGTTCGGCGCATGCATCTTCTAACAACGCGATATTATGATAGAAGACTCCAAAATAGCTAGCAGAATGCCTGGTGACGTCGTGGAGACTATTTCGAAATATTCGCAGATCCATGGAGACGTGCATTTACGCAAATGCATGCTTGTTATCCTAGATGTATTAGCAGCAATATTAACTTCGATGTGATTAAGAAGTTACGTAACTAGTGAACTGTATGACAAAAGTCTAGAAGAATAAATTGCTATTTTTTGTTATTGAGAAAGACATTTATTTTCTCAAAGAAGAAGTCATCGAAGGTAACGTAACTGTGACGCTCTGACGATTGAGGCGTTTCAGCATAAAGTTCTCCTTTGAGTGGAGAGACCCCGTCGTCATCCCGGCCACCTAACGTGATTGCCACCGCGCCGCGCCTGCCGCCCCTGAAGAGAAATTGACTCACCTTGCCTGGGCACACGGCGCCCCAGCTGCTCATCCGCCCCGCCCCGCCCCCTCCTCCGACCACGGCCACCCCCCACCCGTCCCTTCGCGCAGGACGTTCGCCGCCTCCGCCGCCGCGCGCGGTTCGCTTCTATTTGGACACAAAAATTGAAAAACTATCCCCGTGTCCACAGGCGGCCCCCGCCCGCCGCCTCCGCACCGCCCGCTCGCCCTCCGCCGCCCCCTTTGTCGGGATAAAAATCTCATCTTGTGCGGATTAACAAACACAAGCCGGTATCAAACAACACATCACACGGCCCCGTCCGATCGTAATATTGAGTTCATTATTTGTTTTAGATAAATGCCATTCGGAATGGAAAACACCTCTGCTCATACACAGTATGCAAATTCACAAAAAAAGGTCGCCGTTTTTTTACAAAAACAGCGTCGCGGCGCGGCACGGCGAGGCGAGGCGAGAGTGGGGTGGTGAGCGGAACGTGGCGAGAATGGCGGGGAGGGCGGTGACGTCGCAGGGTGTGTGTGACAGCAAAGCCCCTCACGCGCCATTCCTCCGAGCTCCGACCGGGAGAGGTGGTTCAGGGCATCAACTGATGTAAGTACAGTGCATTTGATCGGAAGCTCCTAGGCTCGAGTTCCGACTGTGAGAGGAATGTCGACAGTAGCTTGTTAGGTAGGTCGAATTCAGTTGCGGTCTGGAGAAGAATTCTGGAGGCAGGTTACTCTAATCGATATTTTCCGTGGTTACTCCGATCAGTGCCAGGTGAATGCCGGAGCAGTATCCTAACAAACAGGACCCGGACCGTGCACGATCTTTCCTTCCTCTTACTTGTCCTATCCTCACTCCTTACGTACACTACACTACCAAACATGTCGGGAGACCGCTCGGGAGCTTACAGTTTGTACCTGGAAGGGTGTCCTGTTGGTGAGAGATTCCCGATTGAGGAAAACCTCGCTATCCTCCGGTAGGTCGGTGTCGGATCTCGCCATGCAATAGGGGAAGGCCACCACCACCACTTCCTCCTCCCCCCCAGAGGGAAAACATGCATTGCGCTTACGGGACTAGCGATCTTAACAGTTGACGCGGCCGGAATCGCTAACAATCAATCATGAATCATCCGAGCTCCACTCCCTCGCGCTCCTGTCCCAACAAGTTCCAAGTGCTCGTAGAATGTGACGTCGATGCCCGCGAGAACCCCTGGGATTTTCGAGTACTGTGTGTCCTTCTGAGGAATTTTGTGAAAAAATCGAATTTTAATTAGTAAAAATAGAATTTTGCTCTGCTTTGATTCTTGGATCTCGCGGTGTTAAGAGATAACACTTGGCAATTTTGCTATAATCCCTGAACCCATCAAGTCAGTAAATGAACGCTAGAATTAGGCCCTAGAATGATATCAATAGTAGCTGTGTTGTAAAGCACATGATCAGGAATGATAATGATAACATTAAAAACAATCTTTTTAATTAGTATGTTGTCTAATTTAAGTCTTAGTTAAGATAAAGTATTTCTGTTTATCATCCATATTCATCAATATATCATCGCAATGGTATTTTAAGAGTCAAGTATTTTTTTCAATTTATTCTTGGCGTTTGGCATAGTTCGCTTCATTGTTTTATTCATAGTACTTTTTCACGTTTCGTGATTGGAAAATATTGAAATAGTTTTTAAACAGTTTACCTTTTTGCTTCGCATTCTTCTACTTTCAAATTTTGCGCCGAAGGAGTGATTCACGACTCAGAGCGATAGTTGTACTTTGAACCGCCTCCGGTCAGTCTCTCGCAAACTTCGAAGGGAGGTGCATGCGGACGTGCAATCGGATATTTGGTGCTTTTGTTGTGATGTAATGTGTTGTGTTGGGGCCGTCCATCCAAACACTCTTGAAGTGAAGTTTTGTCATGGGCAGGTAAGTACGGATTGCAATGCGTAAGTGTTTAAATCTCGAGTACGAGTTTAATCCTAAAAGTATTCTTTATTTTTTTATTTAATTGAAATAAACGTTTGTTTACGAATTACGTACATACAAACATTTTTAGAATTTTTGAACCTTAAACATTTTACTATTTTTTACGTAATTGATACTTTGATTGAAGCATTTTTAATTCTTCGGTGGCACTTTCTGTATGCCCATGTCATATCAACTCGCTACAGTGTGACGTTGGACCTTATCCTTCACCTCGTTGTCGCTAGTGAAGCGTATTCCGACCAAATGTTCTTTCAAATTAGAAAACAGATGATAGTCACTCAATGTCAAGTCCAAACTGTGGAGGGTGGGAGATGATTCTCCATCCAAACTGTCGCAAGAAATCAACGATTTGACGGGTGACGTGGAGGCAAGCATTGTCGAGAATGCTTCCGCCTTCGCTCAATACTCTCATGAATTTCGATCGTCTTAACCCCTTTAGCGATCAAAAACCGGAATAACTGCGCAAATTTCGCACTTAGCAGTATCGTCTAGACCAGGACTGTGTTTGCCCGCTCGGGGAGTCGAACGGCTGCCCTTGCCCCGCGAGCACGGCCGCCCGAGGTTGCCGCCGCGAAGGGCAAGAGAGTAGCTCAAGAGCGGAAAGAACGCTGCCAGCGCGATAAGAAAACGAGAAGACCCAAGCAGCAAGATTGTGATTTTATTCACAATTGGTTACATTGCTTCGTAACACAATTAATTTATTGTACACATGTATAAACGTATTGAGTGATTTGTCGTATATGGAATTTTATATAATATTTTATTTATGACATATTTTCTAGACCAATTCATCTCTTTGCTACAGTAGTTTGAGTACCTTCCAGGTCGCCCTTTTTACGTACCGTCGTATCTACGAAACTGACACTGAATCCGTATCGTCATATCTATGAAACTGACACTTCGAGAAGCACTGACCTATCTGATACTACTTCATCAGGTTCCGCCAGTCGTCGCTTCACCTGAGGTCTCTCGTCCACCAATACCCTTGGCTTTACCCCGCGGGCACATCTCTTACTCTTCATTGGTGTTCATGACCGCCCCTGGTCTAGTCGGAACTCAATTACAAAATACTGCCAAAATTAAGTGTTCCAATGAGGTGCAAGAAGACTTATGTGAGAATGGTGGAAGCAACTTTCCGACAGACTCACGAACTCTGCGTCCTCAGTGCTCTAAAGACTCTACATGTTGAATTGTCCTCGTATTTAGAAGCTGTGTTGCGAGTGTCCCCTTGCACGGCTCCGCTCGGCGCACCGCAAGCAACCTGGGGCGGAGCGGAGCGGGCCAGCGCGGTGGGGTGCACGCGGCATTTATTCCTTAATGGCGCAATATCCCCCGCGCCCGCGCCTCACCGACCGGAGAGGCATATTCGTAAAAGGCGCGTTAGACTGGTGATGCGGCAGTATCGATTTCTATAAATAAAAACAGTGCGAATAATAGCGCGGGACGCCTATAACAATGCGCTGATGGGCGCTGAATGGCGGGGAGGCGTGGCGCGCGCCGCTCGAATTTGTTTTGCAGAACGAAAACGTCCATCGCTTTCCACTCGATTATCTGAGCATTTTGTCCCGCGGAGGAGACGGCGGGGGTATGCATTGTCAGAGGTGGCGGGGTGGGGTAGGGGGCGGGAAGGCGGGGCAGTTGCCTTGGCAGGAGTGCTCCTATCAGCTCTATTCTCACCCCCGTCCCCCGGACGAAATGCTTTGTTCCAAAGGTGCCGCGTTTGGAGTACACGAAGGTCAGGGTTAGAAAACGAAACCGCGTCAGTCTACTAGGGAGATCCTGCGAAGGAAATTGTGTTTCTAATCGTAAAGGCGTTCGGAGTTACCTTGCAAAAAATTGCCACATCAATATCCGATTTGCGAAATATTTGTTCTATCTTAAAGTATTGCGCCTGATCGTGTGTGTGATGTGCAGAAGCGAGGGAATGTCTCTGAATGTAACCAAGATATCTCATTTACTGCATCGATTCTTTGATAAGTGTAATATCGGCTTTTGAGAATTAATAGTAATCAGTAACTTAATCTTGGATTTTGCTTAACTTTTAAACACTAGAATTAGTTTCACACTGTTCCCACTGAATGAAATCTGGGCCGCAAGATCTTAAATTCTGAAGAAATAATAAGATGGCAAAGAGCCGGATGCAAGTCCTTATAAAACTCTAATAAACTTATAAAACATTAACACGTTCTGGCATCGGCAATTAACGGCTTTGAAATCATTAAAACATTTCAACAAAATGCTTCCAATTTATTATATTAAATTTTAGATTAACTCTAATGTTCAAGTTCAGGAAAGGAATCATTACCTGTTATCTTAAATTCTTAAAAAATAATATTTATTACAATGAACACACTTCTGTATCCAATGAATCCAATGAATGAAATATCCAATCCACTGAATAAAATAGTCTCCATCAAATAAATTGTATCTATCAAAATCTATAACACAGAATTACAAATGTTACATAAACAATCGATCGCAGCATCAATGATGTTGCAGCTTATATCAATTCACATGAAGCGGCGACTTGCCATTGTAATTGTCCGTTACTTGCGAAATGAGAATGAAGTGTACAATTAGGTGGGCGAGCTTCTTTATAATAATCATAATCATTCACAAACTGAGAGTCAGGGAACCTGGCGAAAGCTTAATAAAACAAATAATAACGACACATTTTTACTCGCTCGTGAGTAGTACCCTCACTACTTCTAGGGTATCATTTCAATTGCGCTGATAGCTGGTGTTTCTAAAGTTAGTTGAACCTCATCCATATATGCCAAGTGTCATAATTTATACGAAAACTGGCATATTACAAAACATCCAACTAATGCTTGTTCGTAACCAAATTCATGACACAGGCCGAGAACTAGTCGATTCGGAAAACATTAAAAGCACTGAACATCACTGAAGATTGATGACTAGGCGGATCTTGTTATACTTCGCAACGCAATATCAAATCAAACCATAGCAATAGTATACCTGTTCAAAAAAGTATCGCAACGGCTACATGTCAAAAATGAGCAGAGTCACACTATCCAGCATATCGGGAACAACAGACTTCAAATCGAAATATATAACCTTATATAGTTTCAGCATTATGGATCTTGGGAGCGTCGGAATTTAAATATCACTAGGGACAGGAAATATGAATTATTATTGGTCTGTGTTTTTCAAGTGAATATATATGTATGCATGTACACATACATAGAGGGCCCACAACATTTGGTTGATGTTGTGGGCCCTCGAATTCGGAACGGATATTCTAATTTATGGAGTACTTTCCATTAGCGCTTTATTTGTATTAGGTATGTATATAATTAAATTGACAATTAGAATACCTCAAAAATATTTAATTATAAATAATTACTGAGTTATAATTGGTACTGAGGAGGACAGAGTAAATATTAATAATATTTCAGTTGCTGAAACCGTATATTCTGATGTCTGGATAGTGATGCGTTCAGTCTCCTTCAGACACTTCTATTTTGAGAATAAACACACATCTTATGGACGATAAAGAGCAACAGGTAATATCCATAAAAATTCACTGCAAATATACAATTGAAAAACTAATTTTTAAATGGGACCACAAAACAAAGTCAAAATGACAAGAAAATGAGAACGGTTTCTAAGTCAATTTTGTGAGAAAATATCCTTAATGAAGGAAGTTTTCAGATAGCATGAGGCGCGATTCGAGTATGCGACCAGTAGCTTCGCTTGGGAGCCATCCGCATGGGGCCGCGTGTTACTCCTGGCAGTGAATCTACGCCGCTTAATGCCACGGTTCCGCGACCTTCCCGTGGCTTTCTGTTTCGACCCTACGCCGCGACCGCCTGCTCACGAACTGCCTGAAGCGGTGCGCACAAAATGGTCCATGCGACAGGCTGAACGGGCAGGTCGCCGCCCCGCCCCTTCACATTCCGTCGCTCACTGCCACCGGCCCCTCCCCGCCCCGCCCCCCAACGCGGTCCGCCGCCCCCGCCTAGTTCCGCCGCCCTCTTCCCCGCTCTGCAGCCCCCTTGTCCACAGAGCAACCCGCCGCCCCGCCCCGCCCCGCCCCGCCCCGCCCCGCCCCGCCCCTCCCCGTCCCGCCCCGCCCCGTCCCGCCCCCTCCCTTACCGTGCCTTCTCATCCCACCGCCCAAACCCCGCGCCTCGCCCCCACCGTGATTCGCCGCCCCCTCCCAGCCCCGCCCGCCCCCTCCCAGCCCCGCCGCCCCCTCCCAGCCCCCCCCGCCCCCTCCCAGCCCCGCCACCCCCTCCAGCCCCGCCGCCCCCTCCCAGCCCCGCCGCCCCCTCCTAGCCCCCGCCGCTCTCTGCCCGCCCCACAGCACGACGCCCCGCCCTGCCCTGTCCCGTCCTCTCCACCCCCGCGCCCCGCCCCCGTACCACCCCCGCAGCACCCCGTCCACCGACCCACCACCCTGCCCCACCCGGCCGCCCCGTCGCGGTGCGCTCCACCTCACCCCTTCCCACCCAGCCCTCGCCCCGGCCGCGCTGCCGTCGTCGCATTGTCCTTGAGCGGCGGGCACCCGGCCCCGCCGCGCCCCTCGCCCGGCCAGGCCCAGCGGCGCTGAAGAGCAGCGGCCGCGGTTTTAATTTCCCTGCTCGAGTGGCGCGCGACGCCATCTTGCGGCGGATGTTCCGCGGACAAAGCGGCTTACTCGCCGGTCGCCGCGCCACCCCCGCCCCTGCCCCCGCTCCCGGCGCGCGCCAGGAGAGGGCAGGAGATGCGAGGCGGAGGGAGAGTAGGCTGCGCTTCCGCGAATCGACGCAGATGTTGAGGAGGTCGTTTGTAAAACCCCGGTGGCTGAGCCGCCAGCTCTTGGCATCGGTTCTAATCCGGTCATTGCAAGCGAAAATCTTAGTATACGAAACAAGTTTGGGGAAACTCTCGGCGTTCTCCCGATTCCATTGCTTTATTTTCATTTCATTCATCGCAAGTATACCACTATTGTTCCTTTACGCAGAACACTCCCGCCGAGGAATCGTCATAAAGAAACCGCTTTTTGTTCCGGACATTAAACATATTATTTTCTCAATGGTCTCAATTAATATTCGTTCACCTGATCATTTTAATGTATAGCTAACAAAATTCTGAAGTGATTTTGAAAGGAAATGCCTTTGTTTAAAATATGATATCAGTGGTCAATTTTTATTGTTGCTATTTAAGGTCGCATCAACATGTAGGTCATTGGCGACCACAAGTGAGTTTAACGTTATGGTAACTGTAAAGATGACATGATATGGTGATGAGAGGGGGTGAAAGGACGAACACGAATACAACCATGGCCGAGGTGGGACTCGAACCCGCGATTCTTGGTTCCGAGATCGCTACGACACTACTGTATTAACGATCTCGGTCACCGGAGATCGGCCAGAAATTTTATTTAAAATGTTTAAATTTATTTTCTAGACACTCGTAACTTATTCCTTAAATTGTAAATGAAACTTCACAATCAACAAATTAGTAGTGCTACTACAGCAAATACGTTTTCGCATTATTGGGAATGGTTACGTAATTTTGTAATATTGCAATATCTGCAATACGAACACTTCAGCCGTCGCTTCAGAAAGTCCAAAACAATTCAGAGGAAGCGCCTGCAGTGCAAACCTGCAATTAATTGACAATCAGAAACAGTAATTTCTTCTTCGAAAGATTTTTCAACAAGCTTCATAAACTCCCTTTCCCACCTACATTCTAACTAGGAAAAGCTTCTCACTCTCATCTAAACCGCATCCCATCATGATTCCCCAAACATAAATTCCGTCCTCCGTAACTCCTATTCTATATCCACATCATAAGCCCCGTTATCTCACTTATTTCACAACTGACCAGCAAAAGCTCCGTAAACGCCCCACTCTGATCTCACAATGACGAACCTAGAGGTTTATCCTCCTTAATTTTACTGTGTATTATTGTGTACATATGTACCGAATATAACTAAACAGTTCTGTAAAGAGGCTATGTACGCTGTATCAGAAAAGTACTAATAAAAAAAGAAATTTATTAGTTCTAAAAAAGGGAATAAATCACAACTGTTGCAATTAGAAAATGCATTTTATTATCGATTGTTCTCGCTTGCTTGCTTTCGCGCTCTCGGAGGTCACGCGCGCTCATCTTCTTGTGAAATCTACGCGTCGAGGTGTCTTTCAAGACTCGAAACTGTCGGAACCGCTCATTCCTGATAGTGTTAATATAGAGAAAAAGTATATTTCCTCTTCGGTATTGGCGAAGGGTGTTCTGCGCGCAGTTTCTTTATAATTTCGGGACGTTGCGTATGTGATAAAGACCGTAAGCTCTTTTACAAAGAAGAAAGTAATTTAAAGCATAATATTAATTAATTTTGATCATAATCCTCGTGGTTTTACAACAGCACATATTTTCTCACATTATTAGAGATGGTCGCTCAAAATCACGAGAAATACATTTATATTTCAAGTTAATTTTATATTACATTATTTAAATAATTGTTTTTGAAGAAAGGATTTTATTAAGAAAAAATCCTTTATTTTGATATTACATTTGTAAGAACGCGCTGAAAAAAATTTAATTTTTGCAAATAATTATTTTTGAAAATACAATATTCAACGACTTGCACCATTTTTATAAACCAATTTTCTCTACTCGAAAAATATTTGAAGAAAAAACTTTGAGCCGTTTTTAAAAAAATATTGTTTAAGTATTTCTTTAAATTGGCTATTTTACGCAAACAATTCGGTAGTTAATCATTAATTAAAAGATACACGTAATCTTGTTTAAACGTCCATTTGAAGAACAAATTTTATTGAGAAAAAAATTATGTCACTTTTGTAGAAGTAGACGTCGAAATAAAAGTTTAACTTTTGCAAGTTTCAAAAATTAAAAGATTTCAACCGAAACAGAACCTGCGCTACTTTTATAAGCGTACTTCGCTCAATTTGTCATGAAGTATTTGAAGTCATTTTTGAGAAATGTTTGAATATGACGTTGAGGCCTCTTCTGAAGTACCCACCAAAATCAAACTATCCTTTTCAAATTAGCAGGGCGTCAAGTTCACTCCGATCGATCTGGGATTATTAGTTTTGGAGAAAATCGTCTCAAAGGTTGAGACGCTGGTGTTATGGATAGAGGAACAAAGATTCTTTTGCCCTAAATTAATTTATCGGTAAGGAGGGACCTACAAAAAGGGGATTCTGTCTACCCAATGTGGAATTTAGCTGCAAGTGCGATATGTAATTAGAGAAATTGCATATAGCTGCAAGAATTATCCACGTTTACAGAAACAGGAACTTGCAATATGAGTTTTCTTTGGAAAAAATCGCTTTAGCTTTGCAGTTCTTTCTCTTTACTACGCATGTACGTAGTAGGCAACAAAGTAAAATTGAAGTTACAAGATAAATGTGTAAAGTTTTCTTTGGCAATGGAAATGCAGGTATCATATGCTTAATAATTGATAGTTAAAGAGTAAGCGTTGCAAAAAAAGTTGTGTAGGATTACAGTTAAAATTATTATTGCAAATGTTCTAAAATCCGACTTGAAGAGAACACTCCGATAACAGGTCTAGTATCGGTATCGTTCGTTCTCGATAGTCGTGCCGAAACTAGCATTCTCGGACATTGCGGTCTCGACACGTTGCTCTCGTCACCGCAAACAATCTGAACTGGGTGTCTTTTTGTTCGGCTCTTGTGGAAGTATTCTCAACACATTATACAGATAGGCAAAAATAATTGCTCAGAAGCTTGTGTGCTTGTAAGTGAGCTTCCAATTTTTGAATGATTATATCATAATCAGCCGTCAAAACTTTTTAAAGTAAAAGAAGCCAATAATAAAACTTCTAGAGCTGAAGGTCATACAATACATCACTTTATGAATGCATAAAAAAGTTAAATCTATCGCCTTTAATCATTTAAATATTTTATATAAAACACAATAGAGACGTTTGCTCGAAATTTATTATTTTTAAATACATTCATTATTACAAATGTAACTATCAAAACCTGCATGGAGCATTTCATAACGCGATAAACGTTGTCTCCCAAAACTGAGAATTCTCTGAATTTCAAACTGCTTTAAGGCGGCATTGTCTTTGTGACATTGTGACCTGATTTTTCGTGAAATTCTCTTTTTCAGTAAAAGAAGCGCGGGAAATTCGAAAGATTTTAGTGTTTCTATGGCCGGAGTAAATTTGATTATATTTACATATGCTTCGGGTAATAGAAACCAATTTAGAGTCCAACCGTTGCGGTAATTCAACGGCATCCAAGGCGCTGAACTTCTGGGTGGGCTAATCTACTATATTCCTGCACAAGATCACGATCACATTGGCGATGCCCTAATAGTATAACCAGCAAGTACGCTTGATGCCATTTGTACAGATTAAGGGAAAGAAATAGGAAGTGAGGTATTACAACGAGTCATGTAAAATATTATTGTGTGGAAAAAATGTATAAATTGCTTGAGTGAATATAAATAGAAAGGAGCTTTGACTTTTTATGTAAATAGGTCTCTTTGGGCTTTATTTATATTAAAGGGACATAATGTAATATAATAAATTCAAAGGAGGAGAATCATTTGTTGAAACTGTGAAATTTTTTTAATGTTTTAAGTGAGTCTCTTAATTTCAACTGGTATAAAATAATTGGAATTTAGTCACGAACATTAATTTTAGAATTTGAGCAAAGCAAAGTAATTCTTTGGATTGAGGTCGGTTATAAAGTACATGTAAGTAAGTACCATAAAATCTATTAGAGCCGGATTAGACCGTGGCACAAAAAAATCTGGCTTAGGAAGGGTTCCATTGTATGCAAAGTTATCCATTTTAAGACACTTGTGATATTGATGTTTCTGCCCTGAAAGTAGTAAATTACATGACTTTATTATCATTATGAAAATACATTAACATATAACGTATTCGCGGAAGAAATCTCTAAATAAAAATAATGAATGAAAACATTAAACACCTTACTACCTAGAGTCATACATCTTACTACCTAGTGCAGTGTTGTCTATTGCGTGGCATGCTACGATGCCACGAAGCATGCCACTGCTACCAATAGAAGACCTTGACACCCCTGACCTAGTGGTTGTATTCGGTTTTCGTGCTGATTCTTTCAACGTACAATGCGTCATAGTTAAGCCGCAATTTTTGCCTACTTGCCTGCTTTTCCTTAAATGGAAAACGCAATATTTTAGATTACTTATTCATTTGGAGGCTTTAGGAATATCATATGCGACTTTTATAGTGTCTATAAATGCCTCTTTCACTAATAAATGCCAATTTTGTGTTTAAATGCCTAAATGTTGCCTATTCTCATATTTATTGTTCAAAATTCAATTATCCTTAATCAACTTTTTTTAATGTAGGTTTTTTGTTTTCATCCTGCAGATTCCAGAGACATCGACCAACTATCGATAAATCTATGTTTCGTTTTTCTACCACCATAGTGCGGGTATTTCATATCACAAAACACATGCAAAATTGTTGGTGGTAGTCATATGATCATTTTTTACTTCGAATATTCAAACAATTTTTAACTCAAAAGCGGTTCCAAATGTTTTCTAAGATGTTCTCTTCCTATATATCAAAGGATGGTATGAAAATGGTGACTGTTCCATTTTTCACGAACATTGTATTTTCGAATATTGTAAAATGGTAACATTGCAAACATTGTATATATATATATATATATGTACAGAATAATCGGAAAATACGCGAATAATTCTGTGTATGTTTTTTCTCTGCGCAATGAGTCGGGCTGTAGGTTCGCGTTTCGCTGCCTTCCTTACAGGCGGCGGGTGAGGGGCTAATTCGTCATGGGCAGGTGCAGGGTCGCTCCCGCCGGGCTGGCGCCGGCCCGGGGAAGTACTAAAGCCTCCGTTGTTTTCAAGACGGGCACCACCCCTTTGAGAATATCAGCGGAAATTTCCACGTGGCCCGGCGACCACCCTGCATATGTTTATCACATTGCTAGAGAGAGAGCGCTTGGCGGATATTTCCGTCACTGAAATTTGTAGAATGTACGAAGCGATTGGCGCAATATATATATATATATATATATATATATATAAGTACCATATGTATATAGATATAGAATATAGAACTTTGTCTTAAATGAGATATTAAAACAGATTTTTGAAAAAAATGTATAATTTTTTCAACGATTGGTAATTGCGGAATTTCTGCCTTATGACAATTATAAAAATAATTCTCAAAAATCATTCCTAATATTTCGTCAGTCAATTTTTTCATGGATACTTAATGAAATGGGCACATAAAAGAATAACACAAGTCTAATTTTTGTTGAAATCTCTGCATTTTTGAAAATTGCAAATTTTGAAATATATTTTTAGATATAATGCGAGAAAGTACGTGCTGATGTATGTTCATGTGCATGACATGGCGATTAAACAAGTTGTACAATATTTTCATTTGTGTTTGAGTTAAATGATAGAAAAAAGATCACACTGGGCAGAATTTGTAAAATTAATGGAAACAAAGAGGTAGTTTCTGCGATTCAGCCTTTTTTTCGAATTGCCGAACCATAAAAGGATGGATTTCTATGGAGTATTTGTCAGAACAATGATGAAAGCAAACATTCCATGGAGGTCCTATATTGAGATTACTTCAGAAACTTTCTACTCAAGAACATAAATAAGGATAAAAAATATAATGCCTTTTTAAATGTCTTTTTTCATCTTTTAAATGCCTATTTTACATTTTTCAATGTATATTTTCCATTTTAAGTGCCTATTTTGCGCGGCTATTTCTACAGTTTTTCGTGCCTATAATTCCGCAGCTTAGTCATAATCCAGTACTACAACTTTCTGATTCCTTCGCGTGGTCTTGAGCAATGCGTATCTGGGCGACAGGTTATGATTTTCAACGTGGGGCTTAAATAGAAGTGATGCCAGTACACCTTCCCACGCTCAGAGAGTCGGGAGAGAGGGAATCCCCCTACTGCCTACGCCTTGAAAGACAAGCGACCCCAACCAAGTTCGAATTCTATGCTGACAGTCGAAGCCTCTCGCCTTCATTGTCCGGCTGCCACGAGTAAACCGCATGTCAGAGGGATCGATAATTTAAAACAGGCTTTGCAGCTGCATCAATTTCATTACGAAAACTCGCGTCTCACTGCCAATTGCATTTAATTAACAGGAATTTCGTTTTATAAAGATGGTTTTCCTAAAGGAAATGAAAAACTATTCCGTTTCCGCGTTGGAGAGCTTGGTTTTATGCTATGTAAAATTCCATTTAATTTCACGGACCGGAGAAATGTTCCGGTCAAGGCAGGTTCCCGGCTTGTACAGGTTCCAGTTCATCCAGATTTTACTGTATAAATTTTCTTGATATTGAAATGGAAATGATTAGTGCGAGATTGAGTTGTTGCAAAATGTAGTTAGTGTTCAGATGAAATTTTGTATTTAATTGCCTGAAGTAAGTCCATGTCAGTAAGAAACGTTTGGTAGAAAGGTGCACCTTCGGAAAAGAGATTACATACAAACTTTTAAATTTAATTATAACCAGTTAAACTCTTGGAGTGGTACTGATGAGCACGGAGGTAGTGGTAATTATCTGAGTATGTGTCGAATGAATTGTTGGATATTGTGTTCTTTGTTGTGTTCAATGTTATTCTTGTTTGTGTTTTGTCAGTACCACTAATATTCAGGAATTAGATGTGTTCAATTTCCACAATCGAGTAACCCTACCGTACACTTTGTATCCATAAGAAATTCTCTAATTTTAAGGTTGTCGAATTGTCGAGAAGTCAAGATAGATATGTCAGTATGTTCCACTCAGCTAATAAACAATTATCAGTGCCCAGTCAAGGGAGTACGGTCAATTGATGCACCCTTCCCGTTCTGTGAAAGCAGAACTTAATGGAAAGGGTTGCAATAGTAACAAGATTTATCCACTTTTTCAGTATCAGGACCCCACTACATGAGTATTTCTGTCGAGAAATCCCCGTGTTTGCTGCAGCATTACAATACTTTCTCTATACAATGCAAATAGTGTGCAGAAAAGTAAAAGCAGCTAAAATTTTGGACAGAACTACGCTAAATAACCCAAATTTTTACCGGTCTTGATCCCTAAAAAGAATTACAGGGAAAGAAAATTTACATACTTCTATTTTTCTGACGATTGCCTACATCTATTTCATCTCGCAGAAAAAGAAAAGTTATTTTGAAAATATCGGAGAATTTTCTCGAGAGTTGTCTTCCAGCTGTTCTTTTCTATCCATAATATGCAAGGTGCATTACCGCAGATATTTTTACATCCCGTGTATAATGTAATTTATAGAATACGACTAAACTAAAAATGTAATTGAATACTCGTAGGTGAAAGTACATAGTACTTTTTTAATCGTTTGGGAAATGAAAACTTAACGTAAAATTTCAGATTATGCTATGTCAACCTAAACAAATGTGTAATGTTATGAAATTGTGCAAGAAAATGGTTTCATTGATTAAATTTACAAATAAAAATTAACTAAAAATTGGTTGCTGTCGACCAAAGGGCAAACTGATGCTGATACGCATATTGAGAAGTAACTCTGAAAAAGCAAGCGTAATTTTTCCTTGAGAGTAGTAATTTTTAATGTCGCGAAGTCAGTCGCGAAGCGTCAGTGGCTGGCATGTGGAGCCTGAAGGCGTCACCGCGAATCAGGGCTGGGAGGGGTCCCTGCGACCGGGGCCGGCAATAGCAGGCAAGCACCAAGGCAGCGCCCGCCAGCGTCAAATTTTCTATAATCACTTTTGTGCTTAATACAAAACCACAATATGGCGCCGAAAGAGGACGACGTTGGGGCGCGGGGGCGGAATCCGGGCGAGCGCCGGTCCGTGGGGAAGGAGGGAGAAGGGGGTGTGGCTCGGGTGGGCGGGGCGCGCGAGGGACGCGGCAGCGGCGGCGGCGGCGGCGCGGCGGGGACATTTTGAAAGCCGATTAAAACTCTGCCTGTGATCACACGATAACCGGCGATGCCGTTGTTGTTGGTTTGCAAATCACGGCGGTGCTTCTGTTTTTTCTGCGCGCCGGTCAACAAAAGCGGAGCGAGCGGCGCGCGTCCGTTCGTCCGAACGCCCCCCTTCCCCTCCTCCCCTGTCCCTGTCGCCCCTCCCTCGCTCACAGCGGGGGCCTTGGAGCAGCGGCGCAAAAGAGCGAATCACTATGGTAACAGCGCACCAGGGATAATGTTGTTGGCGCATTTCAAATTTCAAAGGAAAAGGAAGCGGAATTCTTTTAGGATATTATCTGTCTCAAAGCATGTTATTTCAGGACGTTCTACTAGTTGAAATCAGGATCCTTGTTTGAATGAATGACTTTGCTGATAAATATTACAAGTTGAATTACGAAAATTATCAATATACGTTGAAGAAATCAGTCTAAATAATTCATTATAAAACTGAAAACCATAATGGGTCACTTAAATTAGACACGTATTGACTCAAGAAATCTGAAATTATGGCAACTTGAGGGCCTGAGAGTGAAATGTTTTTTTCAGGGTAGTTAGTGTATAAAATGTCTGAGAACTGATTTCAGATAGATATGAGTAGCTACACCTAAATGTATTTCAGATATTAATAAAGTGAAGTGGATTAGTCGGGTCGTCTTATAGTAGTTCTTATCTGTCAAACTCCGTATCATTTTGCCGCTCAGTAAAGTGTATTATTGTTGATCCGGTATGAAAAACCTCAATCTTTATTAGAGAAAAAATTAACAGAAAGTAAATAAGTGTTAACTGTATTTTAGGCGGGCAAGTCTGTTGCTGCGGGAAATATTACAATATAAAAGCACCAAATAATAATGTAATAAATCTTAATTTCTCATGATAGCATTACCACGTTGAAAACCAATATACGATTTGAAATATACACATTCAGCTCCATATTAAATTGTTGGAAATATATTAAGAGTGTCTAAATTAATAGGTTTATTGTAAATATATTTAATAATAGGAATTGATCAATAATACCGAATATATTCCAATTGAAATAAAATACATTTTATTAACATAGTCCAGTGTTTCAGCCTTTAATCGGAAACATTTATTTTAAAATTATAATGCGTATGGAATATCATTGTCTGCACAACTTTCAATATTTTTTAATAATCCTTGCGGTTTTTCTTAAAATGAATATCAATTTTTCATGTACATTGATAGCATTAAGTTGTATAAGAAAAATATTTAATACATACATTTTTATACTTATGATAATGTGTGTGTGTGTGTTGAATATCATGTTTATTTTTAGCACAGGAGAGGAAGAGGCTTATGCCATTATGTATAGTATTTCCTGCGTAGGTGAACACATTGCTGTTTACCTCTGATTTCCATGGTATGACGAATGGTGTTTGAGTTTGTGTGTGTGTGTGTAGGATGAACAAAGAATGGGATGATGTTAATAAGAGACGTGGATAATAATAGACACCCATCTCGCTCCGAACGTGTGGTGAAAATGTTTCTCTTTCTCTATTTTGTTTGTTAGCTTCAACTGCACATCTTTAAAGCAGTGAGTACCAATTTTTTAGGCCCAACGAAACTTTCTTAAGCTGGAAATGTTTTAGCCGGTTTTGCTGCACATAAATGTCAGAAAATTCAATATTTCTTTCTTGATCCGTTTTTCACAAAGTTCAATGAAATTTGTACTATTGTTGAGGACTTTCTTTGTTGGACTTGTTATAATTTTATTTCAATTGAATTGAATTATTTATAAAAAACATAACAGAAGCACTTGAGATGAAGTTGAAACCCCGATTATTTCTAACACGTATTTCTCTCTTGTTTTATACTTTATATGCGAACAAAACCAGCACGAACTGTACGATAAAAAAAGCAAATACGCCACATGTGTGCAAAATAGTATAATAAATATAATGTAGTAATCTTTTGTTAATTGTTAATGAAAAATAAAGAACAATTTTATTATTTAGATAAATTAACATTTCTTTCTATTATTTTTGAAAGTTTGTGAAAACAAATAGAAAATACGCCTTTAAACATTTTAGAAAATCGTGTACTGGGAAGCAGCAATGTTTCATGTTTCTGCGATATGCTTAAGTTGCAGAAAATTTTACCAGCCATTTGCAAAATATACAGATACTGATTAGTCCATCTCTTTGTATATAAACCCTTTCAATATTACGAAGATTTCAACCATGTTTTAAATTCTTTGAATTTTATTGATAGATACACTGGAAAAAATAAACCTATTGGCATTTTTTATAGTCTAAACCTTGACAAAAAGGCTTAAGTCTTGATTGGCTTTATTGAAATCAAACTGGAAACGAAAGAAACATCTTTAGTGTCAGGTGGGCGCAATGACTGATTAGCAGGTTTTATATCCTACTATTTAAAAAAAATATATCTAATACTAAAAGTTGTTTAATTTAGAACGCGAGTTTTGTGCTTACGTGAGTTATAATGAAAGGTAGATATAAATAAAATATCTGATATTAATATCAAACTTTAGGAAAAATAAATCAAACAAAAAATAATAAACATTCAAGTTGACACCTCGCAAATGTTAAAAAATAACATATTGTTTACTTACCTATAAAATGTGTGATACTAACCTGAGCTTCGCAAACATTTCTTCGTCTCTTTCTTCGTTGCTTGCTGTTTAATTCGTTGAGGTGTTATACATCTTTGTGGTCTACTCTTCGCCGACGTTCGAATCAATGGACGGGAAGTTTCCAGGCAAATTTCATTCATAAAGGACAATTTTCTATGTTGACTTACGGACACTGTTTAGGGCCATGGGTAAACTTTCCGTCCAGCCCGTGAATATTTACACCGCGCTCATCTGCGACGGCAGCCCAGAACTTGGCGAGGACGCTTTGTTGCTGTGGTACTGGGACAGCGTGTCTGAGATGGGCAGTGTCAGCAATTCCCCATCAATATTCCTTACATGATTTTTAAGTATAAGATAATACTATTTTAAAGTTTGTTTTATGTCTGTTTGACCAGAGAATCCAGGCAAACAAATCTAGCCAGCAGTTCTAGCAAATTTTTCAATAAAATAGTAGAACTTGGTCTAAAGAAAAGATATTGCGATGCAATGGTTAATTTAACTGTGTCTTACTTAAATGTGAGATTGATTCTGTAAACTTTTTTATAATATTCAATTTTTTCCATTTGTGAAAGAATAATAATTTTTTGGGTAAATCGCGATCTCCACCCATCGAAAATAATTGACAAGGCACAATGTGGCCTTGTTCAGTTTCTACTTACTATCTGCGCCAGGTGTTCATCAGAGCTCCACAGCACTAGAGTTGAGTTAGAGCCAACCTTGGAGATCACGTGCTTGGTGAAAAGTTAGTTACGGAAACGATTTCTGACATCGTGAGAGCAACTGGGTGGTTCACAAAGTCACGTATCAGTTCCAAAAGGGTGTCTTGACGATATCTTCCTGGCAAGATTCTGCCAGAGTACTGGTATAAAATGTATCTAACCAAAATAAAATACCGTGTTATTATATTTGTGTAATGACTGTGAGTGACGAAAATCAATACTTTTGGACGTATAAAGATACAATTTTTTAAAATGTAAAATATGATTGAAATCTAATTCTGTATTTTTGATACTAACTAAATTGTATTGAAAGGATCACCATATCGATATTTATATAATGTGAAACAATCAACCGTTTTTTAAAGTTTTAAACTGTTACTATCGCTGATTTTCTTAGTGCTAGATTAGAGAAGGAGCGGGAGCGGGAGGAGAAGAGAAGAGAAAAACGTGTGGCTGCGTAAGAGGGAGAGCTTTATTGTTTCCACCGCGAGCGCAGCGTCTGCAGGACAGCGTCTGCGCCCGTACGTATACAGGCTGTGTGAGACTGAGTGCGAGTAAACGCAACATCCACAAGTTATAAACAGAGAACAAAGAAACAGTAACGTAAAGCTAGACTTTGTACATTTTATGCAACATCACTGTACAATATACAACCATAAACTTTATTTATTATCTTATTTCTTACATGAATAAGTATACGTCTTAGCCAGTGGCAGGTCCTTCAGGACACTCGTCGTCGGCACATTCAGGACAAAATACCCAAAGAGCTTGCACAACTGATGGGGCGCGGCGAAAACATGTAATATCGATGATTCTATGGAAGAAGGAACAATAAAGAGGTGCTATTGTAATAACTTCGTTCAGCCATTCTTAATTTAGGCTTCGATTGACGTACGTGCCACGATTAAGAAATTACGAGTACTTTGCATTATTTGTAATAGCTTCTTTTTATACATATTAGCGGACATGATGTGTACAGTTTGCAAAGCATTTAAATTTTTATTGTATTTCTTATACCCACAAAATAATTTCTCTGTTAGGGTTCATATTAAACGTCCACGTATTATCTAATTTAGCCAACTCAAAGAACGACTCAAAGAACGGTATTTTTAGAAAATGTTATTTTCCAGGGAAAATACGAAAGAATTCCAGTGTCTGTCTATTGCGTCCGAACGAAGTTCTTACGAATAAATGTGTACTGGCAAACGTAGAGCTCAGCATTGTGTTTAGCAAATGCATCGAAGGGGTAGGAAACATCGAAAGAGGTCCGCACGGCAATTCCATCGCAGCTCAAGGAACACGAACCACCGACTACCAAGAAGGAAGAAACGAACGCTGAACGCCAAACATTGAACAGGAATCGTACATTGAGAACATGAACGTATTTGAGATACACTGTTTTGGGCGCACCGAACTGCGTGGGGTGGGCTGCGGGATGGCCACAGGGGTACAAAGCGGCCAATTATTGCTGGGGAAGCGGGCAGAGGGGAAACAGTGGCTGTGTTTGCAACCATCGTTCGTCGGAAGCAATTGTTGTATAGCATTAATCGAAATGAACAGGTTTCTCCAAAAAGGTTTGTTGTGGCCTTTACATAACAGTTGCACAAGACGCAACATCACAAATCGCACATTCGTATAGCTGTCTCTCGTTGGTATTTATTCTCCTGTCTGCATTAAATTCGTTTATTTGACTGACAGATTTGCTTAAATTGGATATAGAGGAAGCCCGGGGACCGACAGCTAGTCTGAAATACTCTTAATGAAACTTTTGATGTTTTTACCGTCATTGAAAACTGGTTATTTGTTACTAAAATATCCAATGATTTAAAGCATAAATGTTCTTCAGTAATATTTTTTAGGACTCAACGCAAAATATATTTACTTAAAATATTTAGTATGTGTTTTGAAACGTGTGATTTTCAGACGTAGCAAAACAAAGAAAAATATTAAATTAATTTGAGCACTGAATAAACTGCTTACTTCTCCTCTAAAAACCAAATGCAACATTATCAAAGTTGATGTGGCCAGAATTCTCAAACATTTTTGTATTGGACAATATATACTATTTACTAACATAAACACATCTTCTTGCGTCACTTAACAAATTCTTGTCATGTTAAATTCATTGAGTATGCTCTTTTAGGCATATTGACATAAAAATAACTTGTTACACTAAATTATCACATTATATTTCTTCCTTTCTGAGACTGTTCCAAACTACTTTTGAATACTACGCGAAAGAATTGATTGACATTGAATGCAGATATTTAAAGTATATATTGTTATTACTAAGTACATATGAGGTCTATTAAAGAAGAGATAAAAGCATAGTAGTATACAGTTCAGAACATGTCTAATATTAATATTACAATTATTTGAAAGCAAGTTTATAATATATTTTTACAACTATATTTTTAGTCAACTGAACAGTATGAGAAGGAAGAAATTGCATAAAGAAAAAATATAATTAGTTAACAAATATTTCTATTACATTTAGAGATACTTCCATATTTGAGTTTTAATCCAGGTGAAATTCCAGAATTACACATTGCACTTCCTTATTCACATTAAAACAGAAGGCTTTGCCTTGTCAGTTCACATTTTAGCGTCAGTGATTTGCGACGTCTTATTGGTATCAATGTTTATGTTGAAAGTGAATTAAGGAGATACGCCATATCCTTTCCTAACATCCACTAAGACTATTTTCTGGCTCTTAGAGCACACGTAAATATCTCATTTTCTTTCACTTCGTTCCATTGTAGAGTAAAAATGTCCAAATTTAACAATAAATAGTGACAAACTGCATCAAAAGATACAGTAATATTCAGGAGGCAGACACCGCAGCAAGTGATGATGCAGACCACATTGAGCACAAAGATGACCTGCGTAAAGCGTTCATTCACTTTCATCACTCCTTAGGATCCAGTATTTTAAGTGTATCAACTTTTATTCAGAAGGAAATAAGAACAAAAACAGGACAAAAACGAAATATTAACATGCTTAATCTATTCGTTAGTTCTGCTTTGTGCTCCGAAGAAAAGAACTCGTAGATTCGTTGTCCCGTCTTCAGCGATTTGATCGCAGACGTGGAAAAGTTCTCTAATGTCAAGTACGTAGCAAAGAAGGAGAGTCGAAAATTATATTTCCAATATATCAGATACAGTATTAAAAATATTTTAATTCGTAAACTACGAATCGATGCAAAGCAGAACTAATGCCAGTGAGCACGACGAGTCGTGATTGTGCAACGAGTGAACTGCTGAAGATTTTTGCTCGTGAGTGGCGGCGTCCGCTCAGAGGCGATAGGCGTCTGCGGGCGCCGCGAAGGGCCTTCACAGGGGCCTGCCGCCGGCCGCCGCCGCCGCTGCCGCCTCCGCCTCGGCCGCCGCCGCCGCGGCCGCCGCCGCCTGCAGGTGCAGCGGGGCGAGCAGCGCGAGCGGGGCCTTGTCGTCGGGCGGCGGCGAGGCGGCTGCGGAGGCGGCGGCGGAGGAGGCGGGCGAGGCGGGGGTGGCCGGGGTGGCCGGGGTGGCGGGCGTGGCGGGGCGTGGCGGGGGTGGCGGGGCGCGGGCCCGAGCGACGTCGCGGACCGCCCTCGTGCTTCACGTAGTCCACCACCAGCTCCAGGCCGATGAGCGCGCGCAGGTCCTTGCAGCGCGGCTTGGCGCCGTCGGGCCCGTCGCCCGCGCCGCCGTCCTCCGCGCCGGAGCCCGCGGCGGCGCTGGACGAGCCGGCGGACGCGGGCCGCTCGTCGCCCGCCAGCGACGGGCAGCCGCCGCCGCCCCCGCCCACGCCGCCCGGCCGCACCTCCTGGTAGATGCGCGCCAGGTTCTGCAGCACGTAGTGCGTGCTGGTGGGGCCGCGCTGCGGGCCGGGCGCGCGTTCGCCGCCGCCGCTGCCGCCGCCGCAGGAGCCCCCGGGGCCGGCGCGCGGTTGCGGCACGCTGAAGGCCGAGCAGTGCTTGGTGTGCTTGACGAGGGAGGGCGCGCCAGCGGCGGCCGATGCGCCGGCGGAGGGCGGGCGGGAGCCGGAACCGGAGCCAGGGCCCGGGCCGCCCAGCGCCGCCTTGTCGTCTAGCGCGCCCGCCGCGCCCGCACCGCCCGCGCCCTCGGGCCCGCCGTCTTTGCCCAGCTTGCGGTCCCAGATGTGGCCCGACACGCGCAGGTCGATGAAGAAGTGCAGCGGGTCTATGGCGTAGGGCGGCTGCGGCGGCAACGGGTACAGCGGTGGATACCAAAGCGGAGGTGGCGGCGGCGGGAGGAGCAGGTCCGGAGGCAGGCCGGGGGGCGGAGCCGTCAGCGCCGGGGAGCAGGCCGCAGGGGGGCAGTAATAGCGGCGGTGGCGGCACGGGGCCCAGCGGGCCGGGGCCGGGGCCGGCGCCGGAGCCCGGAGAGGCGGCGGGCGGCGGGAGCTTCTCGTCCTGGGCGGCGGGTCCGGCGGACGGCGAGCGCGTGCCTCCGCCCCCGCCGCCTCCGCCGCCCCCGCTGCCGCCGCCTCGCTCGTGGCGCGAGGTGGTGGTGAGCTCGAGCGGCTTGTCGAGCATGGGCGGCGGCGCGGGCGCGTGCGCGAGGGGCGGGCCGGGCGGCGGCGGCACGGGGCCCATGGGCGGCTGCTTGCAGAGCAGCGCGGCGGCCGAGGCGGCTGCGGCGGCGGCGCGGTCGGCGCTCAGGTCGCGCCAGGCGCGCTTGCGCGAGCGGCGGTGCGAAGGCGCGTGGGCGGCGTGGGCGCGGTGGGCGTGCGGGGGCGGCACGGGCGACATGGGCGGCAGGCCGGCGCCCAGGCTGCCGGGCGGCAGCCCTCCGGCCCGCCGCCCCCGCCTGCGCCCGGCCCCGGGCCGCCCCCGGGCCCGCCCCCCGGCCCGCCGCCCGGCTCCGCCTTCGCCTGCACGAACGAGCGCAGCATCTCGCTGAAGAAGAAGCTGTGCGGCACCAGCGGCATGTTGTAGAGGTAGGGCGGCGTGGCGGCCAGCAGGCGCGACACCAGGTCCCCGTTGCGGTAGTCGAGCGGCGACTGCGGGAGGCGCGGCTTGGGCGGCGCGGGCCCCGGACCGGGCGCCAGCCCCTCGGGCACCGCGCCCACGTCCCCGCCCGCCGAGCTCATGGCCCCCTGCAACACGCACCACCGTTGTTACGTTCCTGGCGACGGAAAGAGACTGACGTTACGACTAAAATGGCACACGACCGCTTAATCTATGAGAATAATTCACGCAGGCACATCAAACCAAACACACTAAATGGAAAAGGGCTCAAACCAAAATCAGGACCTGGCACTGTAATAACTTTGATGCCTTCTTCCAAAGAATGAAGATCTGATTATCCGAATACCAAAGATAGAAACTTTTGAACGTTCTCAGAGACGTGTTAATCACTTTATAGAAAGTGTATGGAACGCATTTCTGTGGCGAAGTTTCGTTGGATGTGCAAGGGTGGTGCACATGGAGCTCAAATAATTGAGTTTGACGGGAAGGCGGCAGTCGGGCCACACGCAAAGATTTTAACACAAACATAAAAATCTTAAGAGTCTGATGATTAAAAGCCGGAGGGTTGGTGACAAATTTGTCTTGAAATAATTGTGTCAGTATTAAAATGTATTAGAATGGCGATTGCAAAAGAATGTCGGTTGCCATCATAGTGCAAAAAGGAGTTTAGCATTTTTAGGCAGCAAAAAATGTAAGGAGGCAGATAGAACAGTTTTTCAAATCCACATAATATGACGTTAGTATTAGTTCATGTCGTACCCGCAATTATTGAAATGAGAGCCAATTATCAAATTTCCTTAATGGCAGAAACCAAGTTGTACACATGAAGTATGAGGCAAAAAACATACTTCACTAGTTTACAAATATACTGCATGGGATAGAAATCCAACAGTTACTAAAGTGCGTAAATGACATGAAATGAAATTGAAACACGAAATGATGCAATGAAACATGAAATGGGTGTGAGGAAGTATATGCAATTCTATAAAACAACGATACCTTACAAACAAAGGTATGGACAGATGGTTTGTACCATTTGAAAAAATGGTACAACAACAAAAATGGTAAACTATTGGTCCAAAACCTCGTCAATTGTTTTTACTGGACAGGGAACTGGACAGAAGTCCCCGCCCCTTCAGTCCTGCATGAAACGAATTAAAGACAAAATATGTCACAAACTTTGATATGGGGGGGGTGGACACTGATGCAATCCGCAACACGCCTCCCGCTGAAAAACACCATACATGGTGTGTAACTCGATAACGACGCGTCCGAGGTTCTTAAATGTGGTTATTCGTGTGGTGATCATGAATTTTGTTTCTTATGCCGAACCCTACATAATGATATCTTTTGAACTTTCATTTACATTCTAGGAGATTTAGCTCTTCTGGGTTCTCTCTCTCAGAATCACGAGTGTTCGAAAAGCGAGCAGAATATCGAAATCTACGTAAAATTTCACCGAAGGAATAGAGACAGAAATAATCTTCCACGATAAAATTAAATAACGATTTCATTTTCTGTGCCATTTAATCCCTAACGCTGAGCAATTACAATGTTTACTCACGCACAATACCGGTTTATATGACGCACGGTTCGAGGCCTAACTTTTGAAAGCTGGGTTCCAGTATGAAGCTATCTTTAAAACGGAAAGATGCGGAATATTTGCACAGATCCTACTAGTGTGCATTATTTGTAATGAAGGAAAAAAGTATTATGTATTAAGTATAAAGTATTACGAGCACCGTACTCGATCGTTTAATATAAATACCTACAAAATTGATTTAGCTACCTGCTTATTGCTGACAACCAATATAATTTTTACGTATTTTGGCATTCAATGTGTGTTATATTCTAAGGTAAGAAGACATTTAAGATTTATATCTTATTGTTACAAAAGTTAGCATTGTTACATTCGTCATTGAAGGATGGATCATCAATGATTATGTGATTAGCGAATGCATTCTCACCTCGGCTAGTTTTGTATCATCAAAAAAGTAGTAGCCCATAACAAAATTGTTGCATTCCATTACAATGTTGTTGCGTCGAAGCAGATAAAAACTTTTTAAGTGTATAATTCTCAAATATTATATTTCTTTGGAAGCAATGGGATCTCGTGCGCCGTTATTGCGTAGCAACGGACAGAAACAATGTAGATATCCATTATTCCTCAATATCGCATTGTTTCTTAATTATTTTCTTATTACAACACTGCACTTTCATCTGAAAATAGATTTTCGGCATCCATGTGTCTAAACATTTTAATTAAGAAAATTATGATTCTAATGTAATGTTTGTGGTTCTAAATAATTAGTTTTTTCGCTAATCGTCTAGGGGCAGCGTTTGTCAGTTTCTTGGAGTGTGATATTCATATGTTCTGCCGTTTGGTGAATCATTATTGTTTCAATAGGATACAAGAAACAAAATACATCATTTCTTGAAGAATGGTTATTGCGCGACGATCCCAAACGGTACTTCACCTAGGAAAATTATCCCCATTACATGATCTGAAGTGAAACGAGTTTAAAAACATTGTTCGAAACATGACAAACAATCTAGGATCGAACAATCTATTCTGTTTGGAATAACGAATGAGATTCTTTGGCAAGTTGTGTGCGCACGCAGGAAACTGTCGTCTCTTTCGAGTCGGATCCGCTTAGCGTCAGAACTGCGTAGCGCCTCCACCGGCACTTGAGCGCATCTCCTCCCCACCCACATCCAAACCCCCTCCTCAACCGCCCCGCTCCGCCCCGCTCCTCCCCGCTCCTCCCCACCCCACCCCGCCCCGCTTCGCCCCACTGTTCCCCGCATTTCCCCGCCCCTCCCCGCCCCCATTCTGCCCCTCCCCGCCCCTCTCTGCCTCTCCTCACCCTGCTCTTCCCCTCCCCGCTCCGCTCTGCCCCTCCCTGCCCGCTCTGCCCCTCCCCGCTCCGCTCTGCCCCTCCCCGCTCCGCTCTGCCCCTCCCCGCTCCGCTCTGCCCCTCCCCGCTCCGCTCTGCCCCTCCCCGCTCCGCTCTGCCCCTCCCCGCTCCGCTCTGCCCCTCCCCGCTCCGCTCTGCCCCTCCCCGCTCCGCTCTGGCCCTTTCCGCTTCGCTCTGCCCCTCCCCGCTCCGCTCTGTCCCTTCCCTCCCCGCTCCGCCTTTCCCCACCCCTCGCCGCCACACTCCGCCTATCACCGCCCCTCCCCTCCCCTTCACCCTCAAGCCTCGCCCCTTTCCGCCCCTCACCCCCCTTCCCCCGCACACGGCACGGCGCGGCGGCAGCGCGGCGCGGTCGTGCGATTTCCCGCGATTTCCTCGACGGAAACGGCGGCGGCGCCAGGAAGGGGGGGGGAAGTGGCGGTCGATCTCGAGACCGACGACGGCTGGGAGCGGGGGCGGCTGCTGCGCCTCCTCCCCCGCAGATGTTTCTTTGCAAATTAAATCCGAGTCTATTTAGCAACATCTTTCAGAGGCAATCCGCCGCACTTGTCTGCGCGAAGACGTCGGCAATTGGTGCGAGGCGGCGCCGCGCCACCCCTTCCCCCTTGCCTCTCAGCCTCCTTCAAACCCCCCTCCCTCGGCGCCCGCGTCCGCTGCTGGGCAGGAAGAAGGCGAGAAGGCTCCAACGTCTGCGAGTTGGGAAATAACCGGTGCGAAAGGTACTCGAGGACGAATAAGCAACGCCACAAAATTCGTAAGAACAAGACGAAATATGATGTGGTGTTGCAGGAATCGAAAGTGGAAGCATTGTGCAAATGATATGCAAAAGATATCGAGAATGCTGATATAAATTATTAGATAAATTACAAAAAATATCACCAAAACCGACGCTTTTACATCAGGCTCCAGAGTCTACGTTTGTCACCGCATTATTTTCTCTGACTCTTCGAGCGAAACTGAGAGAGGAATGTACGAGGCAGCAACATCCTGTGAACGGGCTCAGGCCTACCGGCGACGTCCCTGCCTCGCGGCCATGGGTTAAGAGGGTACGAGTGGTTAGCACATAGACACCCCTTTGGTCTTCTCAACCTAAAAAATGAATTTTCTCATCGTCACACAGCAACATATACTGAGACATTGCAAGGAAAACGCACACCAAAGTCTTGCCTCGACCGGGAATCGAACCCGGAGCTGCGTACTAGGAAAGCGAGCACGAGGCAGGGAGGAATGTAACAAGGATTATTTTGAAAGGAAAATATAGAAGTTTGAAAGGTGATGATCAGTATTCTGGGTAGCTACAGGTAGTATCGAATGCCAGAACCTAAGTGAGGGGGCGACGGGAAAAACTGGAGGTTCGAATCGGAAGTGCCGGCGGAGGGTAAGGCGGGCCGAAGACTGCATCAGGAGGGAAGGCATCGGTGCAAGACACAGGCGATGGGTTGCTAGATGGACGGGGGGGGGGGGAGAATCGCGGGGCGTCGGGGAATGGCGCGGCGGAGCGGAGTGGAGCAAGCGCCTTCTTTCGCGGCTTCTCCAGTTAATTCTCGACCGTGGGGGAAGGAGGAAGAGGGCGGTCCTAATGAAGACGCCTCCGTAATTCGCCGCCGCCTCCTTCGAGCGCCGTCTTTATAATTACCGCTCTACTTATCCACATTCGGGAGCTTATTAGTTTTACAAGGCGCCTCCGCCAGCGCCCCGCGAGGGTTTTGAAAGACTCGACTGCGGTTACGCAAAACGGTGCAGAAAGGTATTAGCCAGAGAATGGATTTTCTGAGTTTTCTGCTAGACCCCTTTCTGGACATAGACTTTTGCTACAAACCTTGCAATATTTTGGTTGTCCTGTTGATTCTACCTGACTATAGAATCTGATCCCACCGGCCAGTGAGACGTGTAAGAACTCTTAGCGGCTCGACTCCTGCTTACAATGCAGGCTGCGTGCTTCTACACAGTATATGTTGGAAATGTTCTCCACCTGTTCCAACAAAATTTGTTTTGACTCACATTTATTAACATCTTGTCCGTATTTGATTTTTTTCACTGAAAATCCTCGAGCTTTGTTATTATGTGTACATTGTTTTTGTGTATTCGAACTTTCAACAAACTTCACAAATGAATATCGTAGATCAACATATCGGGTGATGGCACCGACCAGACAGAATGAAAAATTACTTTTACCATATTAGTAACATTTTGGCACTTCTGTATTGGGCAAAAAAATTATACAAAGCTCTAGTTTCAGCGTGAACCTCTGCTTTTAAAAGGCGAGAGCCAGATGCATAGTTTATTTCTAACTCGAACTTATAATTTTTCGTTCCTTGTTAACTACAGTGGGAAAAACAGAAGTGTTTCTAAACGTCATGTTGAGACGTTTCTGCAAAGAAGAGAATAGAACTCCCTTGGGTACGAGCCACGTCGCCGAGTCTGGGAAAAGCGCGGAGTTTCTCTGGACAGGCGAGTTGCCATTGGCCGTGAGTCAATTGTCGAAATTTCTCGCAGTACTTCAGTAGAATGATCTACTAAACGTGATCCTTTAGTACGAAGTAACAAGAATCTATTTGTTAGTGGGAGAAATTATAATTTCTCCCACATTTTATATTCCTTGAAAAATGGATCATTTCCTCTTTTTGCTGCAAATTGGGAATATCACTGCACGGTGATATAAAAACGGGATAATATTTCGAAAGAAATTTTTGAAGATTGCTGTTGAATAGGTTTAACTTGTGCTAAGACGTATGTAGCAGTTCCGTGCCCTCAAATTGAAGCATTATGTCCCGGAGGTCCCGTGCCCAAGACCAGATTGGTTGAACTGAAGGTTGTCACTACAGAAATAAGGATTTTAAAGATGGCTTATTAGCTGCCCTCATCATCACACGGTCAGTTTAACCCGAGGAAGAATACTGGGGTAAAATGTTACCCCACGTCTTCTGTTTTCCATTTCTAGTTATCGCAAATGAAATGTGGAAAGCGTGGGTGTATGGTCTTTTGAGGTTAGGGTTCGTCTACATCATTTGTTGCTACTCGCCTTGCACTTACGAACAAGAAATGAGAGCTAAGTTGGGATTGTAATTCACAACTTGTATACGTGTGCATATGAAGGAATGAATTTGCGAATTCTATCTGCCAAAAAGAATTAAAAATTGCTAGTTGGAAATTGGCCTATACACCAATAATAATAATAATAATAAAATTCTTGTGTGTGTCCAAGATCAAACGACAAAATGTTACTCAAAATTACGTGCTTCAAACGCAGTAAATCCATATTCCAATCTACTGGATTAATGATGTGCTTTTCATGCAGTATAAGTTTGTTATAAGTGAAAATAAATTGATGTTTATTTTCAATAAATATTCAGAGGCCTTGTATTCTTTTATTTGATTCTATACTTTAGGGGAACAGGGTGCCCCAGTATCCATCTACCGATGTTGTATTCACGTATCCTTTCTAGAGTTAATATGATCGACAAAAGACTTCGGCCGTGATCCGCGAACGCGGACCACGTTAAATGGATTTCTGTTTGTAGCGACATCTGAAAGAAGAAAGATGAACAGGTTGACATCGTCTTCATTCCATCGACCTTTCCATCTGAATCGTAGACGAATGGTTTGTATAGATGGGTGCTGATGAAGCAAAGGTGGAATTATAAACCGAAGAAACAGAAGAACCCCGACAATTTCTGCCTCGAATTTGTTTCGCCATTACAAATTCCACATGTGTCGACCAGGATTTCAACCCAGGTATCGAAAGGTGGAAGGTAAGTGGAATAAACAAAGCAACGGATGCCCCATTTGAAGTCGATAGTAAAATTAATAGAAAAATCCTGAGAATGGTTTATCCAAAACGTAAAATAATATATACGGAGTGGTTTACTTCACAGTCAAATCACAATACACAATAAAATAAAGATAAAAGGCGCACTGGTTTTCAGATGCGCGAGAAATTGCTTTCGGGGAGACCGTTGCAGAGAGACTGGAGTCTGTCGTCCGGAAGCCTTCTGGAAGCAGGTGCGACGCAGATCGCCTGCCTTGCCGCCAGACGTCGCTCCTCTCCTCACCTCACTTCTCCTCTTCTCCTGCTCGGCTCTGCTCCTCCCCGCGAAGCAGGTTGGCGGAACGATCGCGGCGGTATTAATTACTCTCGGCGCGGGAATTATTCGGGGCCCACAACGCCCTCGCGGCGAAGGGCGGAAAGAGCGGGGCGGGACTCGAAGGAAACGGGGACGAGCTGCAGGTGAAACCAGAAACGAAGACGCAGTCGATGTGAATGGGAGCGGGTGAGGAAGAGGGGGACGTGGGCCAAGTTCGGGATGCGAAAGTGAAGATACAAAACAAGGAGCAGACGACGACGGCGAAGAGGGCGAACGAGAGGTACTCCATAAGAGGAGGAGATAGAGAGGCCCTAGGCGACAAGTGAAGCGAATGCGGAGGACAAGAGGCGAAGACGGCGGTGGATGCGGGGGCGAAGGCGCGCCGGGCGTGTTATTAGGAATTCTCCAAGTTTTTGAGAGAACAATCACAGAACGCGCGCCTCAGTCGTATAAAGTTTACGAGTGGAGCGTCACCGCCGACACCGCGGCGGCGCCGGCTCAGCTGCTGCCACCGCCGCCCTCCGCCGTAACCTCCGCGTCCCACCCCCGCCTGCGTCTAACCCCCCGCCTGCGTCCCGCCCCCACCTGCGTCCCTCCCCCACCTGCGTCCCACCCCCCCCTGCGTCTCACCCCCGCCTGCATTCCGCCCCCGCCTAGCCCCCCACCCCGCTCCTAATCCCGCCCCTTTCCCGTCATCTCCTCCGCCCCTGCCCCGCCCATCCCCCGCCCCGCCGGGTAGTCGAGTCGCTGCGCGCCGGCAGGCCAACAGACGCCCTGCCGTCGGGGGGACCGAAGACGTCTGTAGACGCCTTCTGGGGATGTGCGTCGCATGGGAAGCGACGACAGACGGAAGAATAGTGCCAATTGCGCACAGGTGCTCTACATTATGGTGGAAGGTGGACGTTTCTGAATGCAGATTTACTGAAGATGGATTTACCTCGCTGTGTTATGGATTTACCTCGCTGTGTTATGGATTTACTTCGTTGTGTTATGGATTTACCTCGCTGCGTTTCGCCCCATGTGGATGAAATTTTTAGTTGCACAACATTTCTAATGTAAAATGAAGTTATTTAGGTCGTGTAATTTTTATTCTGAAAATACTGAAGAAGTTAATTGAATTTTATTGCAATTACATTCAAAATAGTCCACAATAAAGTGCTTTATACAATACTTGCGTACCTTAATAAACGCTTATTCGAAGTAATATATAAAATATTTGTTGTGTTTTTATACTTAAAAGTACGAATGCCTGGTATGTTTAATTAAAATGTGTTACATTTATTTAAACATCTATTTAATAACGTACACCAACATCTTGTTTCCTTTTTTGGAAGAAGCAGGTATAACGTTGTTTGGCGTTGGCGGTTGCGCCCAGTTAACAACGTGACGTTTCGCAAGAGGTAATTGGGAGGGCTGGGATCTTGGCGGGGGCGGGGGCGGGCCCGCCTGCTGCTTATTGCGGCCGGCGACAGGGAAGTGCCCGCGGGCCGTGTGGCGGGCTATGCATTGCAAATGGCGTCTGCGGCGGCTTAGGCTTAGGGAACGGGGCGCTGCTCCTTGCTCGCTCCCGGAGAAGCCAACTCGGTCCGGCCCGCCCCGGCCCGCCCCGGCCCGCCCCGGCCCGCCCCGGCCCGCCCCGGCCCAACCCCTCCTGGCAATTGCTTTCAGACCAGTCATACGCCGTCCGACGCATATTAACGTGCTCCTCTACTAACTTCCCAACACGAAGCGTCAAATCCCTTCGTAGCGTGTTTTTATGTTAAGGAGAAAAGCAAGCATTTTATACTGCTACAGTTCAGGACCTAGGAATGACGGAGTCACGTTCAGAATTCTCACTTTGACAAATTATATGTGAATCTATAGCTTTCCAACGGAAGTTAAAATAATGCAAAATACATTTCAAATTTCTTACACTTAGTTCTCCAATTCATGTCTATCTTCAAAATAGGAATTGAGGAGATGCAGTAAGGCAATAGAAGAAAGGTAGGCTGTATAGTATACAGATACAAATATGTCTGATTATCTTAGAAATTTAGAAATATAAGAGGAATGTATGATTAATGAATGATTAATTATCAATATAGAACTTGAAAATATCAATTTTTTATTTACGTATTTTTACATGAGTTTTTATTTATGTTTTATATATAGCTCTCGATAACGGCCTTCATGCCGTTACCGAGAGCTGTGCTAATTATGCTTTGCATAATTTCATATTTTCTCATGATTATATAGAGAATTATTTCAGATTAACAGAGAAATGTTTAAACTTTCGAAATAAAATAGTAATTTTGGTTTGCATTTTTTTGCAGAACTTATTTTAAAAAATCATTACGGTCTACTTTTATGAATGACAAGTGCATTCTATAATGATGTAATCGAAGATGTACGAGCAAAACTAAATACATAAAAGTAAGTGCTAAAACCAACTCGTCGATATTTTATATTCTGCATGTAACCTGAGAATCTTGTTACATGAATATCTCCAAATCGTCGGATTTCACAGGCAGCGAGAAAAAGTTTTGATTCCTGAACCAAAATTCGTGGGGAAAAAAGTGTCGAATTTCCAATCATAAAAAAATTAAATAAATTCTTAGTAATACTTCACATCACATTTCAATAACGTAACTCTCAAAGTTTGTTCAATCACTAATAGTGAAAATTACAGTCATGAATGATCCAGTAGCTCTACGTTTCCACGTTGGTACCTCTTGTAACGCTTAGAATACGTTTTCTTCACACAAATTATATTAGTGGACGAATAGGGTGGTTGCTCGGAGCATAATAAAAAAAGCCAGCCTGCCACGCACATAATAAAAAACATTCGCGCCTTATGCGGGATTCGAAACCGGCAGTCTTTGATGTACTGCGAACGACATAGTTCTTGGGCGTTTCTGTTCCAAACACACGCGCCACCCGTCGGCCGAGATTAGAATTCTACAGTTTGGTCACTTACTTAGAAAAAAAAAACTATCATGGCGACGCTTCCCTCGGGAGGCGACGTGAAGCCATCTTCCTCTGCTCTCGAGGGGGAGCTCAGTGGAACTCAATGACCCCCTGCAACGATAACTGATTCGCTCTTGCAACTTAGTCCTCACGCTTGAACACTATACTAGGGGTTTTATTTCTTGGCGCGTGGGGAGTGTCATCACGATGGAATATCTCACAGTATTCTGCGTCGTTCTCGGTTGTGCCGCTAGGAGTCGCATAATCGCCTGCACTGCTCAATACAGCGACTCATACTTACTTGATCATGCGACTCTTAGCGGCATATATGAATGAATCACGCGGCACAACGGAGAACTACGCAAAATACCGTGAGATACTCCATTGTGATAACACTCTCCCACGCGCCAAGAAATAAAAACTCATGTATAGGGTTCGGGACGTCCGTCAAACTGTCTTCTCCCCGACCGCCGAGGCGATTCCTGAAGACGAGGACGTTAAGCCCCCTTCCCCTCCGCCACGTTTCGCGCATGCGCAGTCCTTTTTTTTCTCTAAGTGGTCGAGCTATAATATTAAGCACGTGAACTCGGACTAGACAAAATCGGGTCTCCGGGGCTCCGAATGACGTGCGTGTGTGCGGGGATGCGAGTGCAGTGAGCGCGCGGGAGGACGGGGCCCGTTGCCTCCCAGTTGTCGCCGCGCGCTTCCCCCCTCCTCCCCCCTCCAGCGCACCGTCGCGCGGCCCGCGCGGCGGGGGCGGGGCGTCGCGGGGCACGTACAATATCGCACATGGCGTTCGCGTGCAAGCGACAATGCCCATCCGCGCCACGGCCCGCCTCGGCCCGCCCCCGCCCCCGCGCCCCGACCTGACTCGGCAGCCATAAAAATGCAATTTTTAATTAATACACAGCAAACAAAAGAGGCGTATGACAATGAAGTTAGCTACACACAGAGCGCGCTGTAGCCCGGAGAGCTTTTAAAAGGTCAATCAATGACGTAATATATTCGTGTCGCTCGAGGCTTTGTATGGCGCCTTGCCCCTTTGCCCCTCCCGCCCTCCCCGCCCCACCCCACTCGCCCGCTCGCGCTTCGCCGCTGCTGTGGACGCCGCTCAAGTGGCCACAGCGACTCTCACCTCCGTTTGCCAGCCAGGACACGTGCCGTTCCGCTCGCTCTTTACGAAAAGGAGAGGAAGAAATCATTAAGTATGTTTTAGGCAAAAGTTCGCGTGTAGAGTTGTGGATGCGTTAAAGCATTGAAAGTTGGCGCGCGCGCAGCTATTCAACGCGGGGGGTTAGGATTCGCCAGGGCAGTGGAAGCAGCCACTGGAACGCGAGCCCGAGGCGAGTTGCTACTAGTAACGTAGTTGCTCGTGTTTAACTAATTGATTGATTGTTAGTGATACCACTCGCGTCAACTACTGAGGTCATTAGTTCTGTATGTGTAGTGTATGCTATTTCATCGGGAGGTGGCAGTGATCTTCCCCCGCTGGATGGCGAGATATGGCGCCGACCTGCCGTCCACTAGCGGGATTTTCCCCAACCAGGTATCTCCCACCAGCGGGGCACCTCCCCAGCCAGGACACGCTCTAAGCTCCCGTCTTATGTTTCCCGGCTTATGTGGTAGTAGAGTGCATGCTAAGTCTAAGTGTAAGGGGTGTGGACAAGGAAGGGGAAGGAAAGATCGCGGTCCTCGGCCCGTTTGTTAGGGTACTGCTCAGGAATTCGCCTGGGGTTGTGGCGCATGCACCGGTGTCAGAGGCACTGCAGTGACATCAGTTGTTGCACTGAGCCACCTCCCCGGTCGGTATTTAAAGAACCCAGGGGGGCCGGCTTAGGCTTGTTTTGTGATTGCGCTCCGGAGTGTTGGTAGTTATGTACAGTTATTCTGTCTACGCCAACTGTTCCTGCTATTCCTACTTGGACTTTGGTGACTTTGGCTAAAAACTGGTAAATCTCTTGGGGACGAAGACAGTGATTTGACCTTTGATACATCTCATGGTTATATTGAATAAGGCATTTTTATCGGTACGAGTTGGAACTCTAGAATTGTAGAATGTGCGCAATAAACATTTGTCAACTCTTTATTTCTTGTGTATTTTTTTGACATAACAGTTATAGTATTTTTATTTTGTTCAATTTTTGTTTTATTTGCTACAGATACATTGAAATGCTTCCAAGGGGCGTTAGTGTAAATTTTTGTTTTATGTTTTCCTGTGATATTTAAAACCGATTACATGGAAGTGAAACGGTTTTCGTAAATGTGCCTTGCATTATTTATTAGTATATCTTCCCTAACGCCTCTAGAGCAATTGAAGTTATCTATGGTAACTCGCGTAGGTGCATAGGCTTTTAATCCCCTAACCTTGTTACATCTTGCTACTTATTACTATCATTCGTTTCAAATTTACCGTTTTCCGCACTTTCTCTTTCACTTTGGATCATTTGCTTAATAGAATAATACTAGAGGTCACCCACGAGTCCAAACAACCTTCCACTGCGCATGCCCGAAAGTGGCCTCCCCCTCCATAGCTACAAATATTACCCCGCCTGTCTGCGCTCTCTGCACTCTCAAACTGATGAGTGAGGAGGATCAGACAAAAGGCAGCTTACGCGATTCTACAGAAGGGGTTGTCCAAACGGTCAACAGAAAATAAGACGTGTCTTGGAAAAGGGTTCCAGTAATAGGATAAATAATGTGATGACCAACACATTGATTAATTATAGTCATTTCTTTGAACACTCCTGGCAGTGGAAGTTCCTTCTTCTGACGATAAGAGTAGTGATGACGAGTGACGGCCAGTGCGATCGCTGCGCCTCGCAGTCGCCTCTCCTTGTCGCCTCTGCGCTTTCTTATCGCCGAGAGGGGAAATCTCAGCTGCCGCAGGGTGGAGCAAGCCTCTGAGGCTTCTCCAAAGGTACGTCCGCCATGATGTTTTTTGCGAGCGGTACAGCTATAGTTGAAATTGCAAATGGGGTCTCAAACCCCCCAAAAATATACATGCCAGGGGTGAACATGGATTCATGTGCTCCTCGAGGGAGTATACCTCCGCTCGCAATGCATTGGATAGAGAGTTACACTTTGTAATTTTCGAAATTACAGAGATTTACTGAAAATCGGATCTATGTCACATTATTAAGTAAAATTTGTCTCTATTCGTACCAAATAATGAATCTGTGTTTCAGAAAATCTTATTTACACAATATTTACATTTACGCATTTGTAGTATAGAGAATTCTAATGTTGCAAGAGTTAGTACCAATGTGTTGACGAAGAAACACGTCTTCTGCGTCCTTGATGCTAGAAGAGCGAACAATTCTCTTTTGAGTATAACATTATTTTCTAGTGTTATTGGTTTAATCAAAAAGCGCATTTTGGAAGTCATGAAAACGAGTGCGTTTTTCAAAACGTTTCTCTGTCCATCAGCTCATCCGTCTATGGACAAATTATTGGATTTTAATGAGTTAGATTATCCGTTTTGACTGTCTAAATACAAGCTTTACGAAACAAATCATTTTTGAAAGAAGAATTGAAAGAACATAAATTAATAGGATTATAAGAACACATATACATATGCATTCTAATAATCCATGGTCTATTATTAACAACAACGATGAGATTCGTAATGAATAAGAAAAGTGCTCAGTTAAGTATTCTAATAATCTGTGGAAATAATAATAGCTCGTGGACTACAACAGTGAAAATGGTACTGGACAAAACCATTCAAAATATGTTTTTCAAAACATTTCACGCAGACTTCTCTACATTGCTCAATAAATAAAAGTCTCGAGATCCGGGCTGTCCGGGTGGCGCCGAAACGAAGGCTGAGGTGCCGACGTTTCGACCATCTTTATCAGGACCGTAGTGCCATTTGGCACTAAATTAAATATTATAACAGAAAAAGAATTAATACTGCAATAATAAAGCACAGTTTACTGATACACAGTACAACAAAATTTTATATACTAAGAATATAAAAAATGTTTCTGTTCCAGAATGCAACTAGGGAATAGCAATTTTTAATGGTAGCAGCCTATTCCTTGAACCCTTGATTTTGGATGATGTCAGTTGTGTCTTCAGCAGTGAGGTACTGATGAGAAAATTTAGTTAGTACTCGCAATACGCGAATAGGCAGAATGACATAAATAAGTATTTGAATTTTTCTGTCACAATCAAAACTGTTTCATTGTATTTGGATTTTTCAGAATTGTTTGGTATTCAACAAAATCATAAACACCTCTCACGTGTCCGGAGGCTGCATAATTTTCTTTCCATTCCAGCGCCCATTGGAAATCAGTAATGTAACTAACATTAGGCAACTTAGGTTAGGGAACCCTCGATTTTGATTTAGAAATAAAGCAAACTAATCCAAATGTTATGGACAAAAATAATATTATAATTACTACAACGGACCGTAAAATGTAGCAGAATTAATAGTCGAATTTAAGTGAGAATTATAGTTCATTTGAATTTTTAAAAAGTGGTTTAAATATAGTACGATATTCGTAATTGAATCATTGAGATTTTACCATATTTATATAGCAATATCTGGAAGATAAGATTCGAGAAACAGGAGGAGTCAAGGTTTGTCTCATCTTTAGTGATTATGTGTGAATGATCATTGGCTGTGCCACTTGTGTTTCAAACAGGCAGATTTACGTTATGATACATAATCCGCAGATAATATTCTCGAGTTCTCCTCCGACAAATAGCGAAGTGCGATTAAATAAATGACTCTCGCCGCGCGCCCCCAAGAACCTGCCCCACTTTTAACCGCGATTATCCGTCGACGACGCGCGTGTTCGCTCAGGCGAAGAGCAGGAAGGGTCCCGTGGTGGCAGGCAGGGGGTGGAAGAGGGGGCCGTGGCCAGGGGCGGCGGTGGCGGCGATGGCGGACGGCTCTTGCTCCGCCGCGGGCGCCTTCACACTCGAGCGCCGCCCCACAAAGCGCGGACCATCCGAAATCAATGCCCGGGGACGCGCCGCCGCCGCTGCGCCGCGCCGCGCCGGGATTAATGTCTTGTGTATGCAGCCGCGGGCGGCGCGGCGCGGCGAGGCGCGGCGGCTCCACGGCGACGGAAACCCGCAGCCTCCCGCGCCTTCTCTACTGATGCCTTCCCTCCGGCCTCCGCCCCCGTCCCGCCGCCGCCGCCGGCAGCAGATTACCGCGGAGGCGCGAAGCGGCGAACAATAGCTCTCGCCGCGCCCCCGCCCCCGTCCGCCCCCGTTGTCCCCGGCGCGCGCAAGACGGCCGCGAGTGGGACGCCTCCGCTCCTCGGATCGATGGCCCGACCGCCCTCGACGCGCCGCCCGCGCCTCCACCAGCGCCAGGCGAACCCCCTTCTGCGACTGGACATGACTTCCGTACACATCCATCCGCCCTGTTTCGGGTTTGTCTTTATCGTTTCGATCAGCATTCTCGTGCCGACACGTCCTCCTGCCTGCGTCCTCCGCCTCTGCCCCTCGTCCTTCGTCGCCGAGGGGCAGGGGGCATGGCGCCGTGGCGGCGGCGTGGCAGCGTGGCGGCGCAGCAACCCTTCCGGCGGGACGCGCAGATAAGGAGCTCCGAGTCGTCGCCTGCCGTGGTTTGGGCACGCCAGAAGTTCTCGGGAGGGGAAACTTGATTTGCGGGAGTCCTCAGCTGCACGGGCGAGATGAAGATACTACACTACGTCCCTTCTCCTGGTCAGCGGGTCCCTTCAGGTTACTGAATGATTTGCCAAAAATGCGCTTAGTGTTCTACATGTTTGATGATACATTTATAAGCAGTGTGCTGTATTATTATCTTTAATGGTGAGATTTTGAGTGAGATAATCATCAAATTTACATTTCATTGTTACATAAGCAAATAATGAAGATCAAACTATTGAACATTTTTAATTGTCTAAATTCAGTTTGCTTTACGTAAAAATAATGATAAATTAAATTCACAACAAGTAGAAGATTGCAAAAAGAAGACTACTTTCCTAAATTTCTATAAAACAATTAGAAATTTTATAAAAAGAGAAAGGACTTGAACACACTAAGATCTACACATTTTCAAAAACTGAAACATATCTCATTAAATAACTGAACCACATCTTCAAGCTAAGAGAAGTTGCTCTGTTAAAATATAGTAATTTGAGTACGTCAAATGGCAATTTTCATAATTTCATCAACAACATTAATGTTTAGTCGTGGGTACATTGAACGAACGTTCAAACTACAAATAATTCTCCCACTCGCGCAAACATTGCCACGCATCGCCCGTTTTCACAGAACTCGGCCGTTTGTCCCGCGCGCCTGGGGAAAGCACCCACTGCGTGCGTGGTGAACGGCGAGTGAAGACGCAGCGGCGATCGCCCGTGGCCACATCGCCCGCAACCGCCGCCGCCGTCGCCGCCTCCACCGCCGCCACCGCCACCGCCGCCGCCACCGCCGCCGCCGCCGCCGCCGCCTCCACCGCCGTGGCCGTCGCCGCCGCCGCGTCCTGGGGCGTCCCATGGGACAGCGCCGGGCGGCGCCGGGCACGCGCGGTAATTGGCGCGGTAAAGCGCCGAGCAATTAACCAAATCACGGGAGGCGGCGCGGCGCGGCGCGGCGCGGCGGTCGGCCGGTGGCGAGCGGCGCTTATTATGTGGCCGGGATCGCTCCTGTTTGTTCATTTGGCGGCGGGTGGAGTGCGGGTGGGCGGGGCGGACCTTAGGCTGCTCGCCCTGCCGCCGCCGCCGCGGGAGCAAACACGGCCCGTATGGTTTTAATTAACATGGTGCGCTGTCGGGACGCGCTCGCCACTTCGTTATTGTGGCCGCGGGCGGCGGCGGCGGCGGCGGTCTGGCGCGCGCACGGGGAGACTCTTGAATGGCATTATTACGGTGGTTGCGTGTGAGCCACCTCTTCAGTCCTCGCCCACCTTTAAGATGGATCACTCACCTCATTTCACATAGTGGATACCCATCCTCTGAAATATTTTGCCGTGTGTTGTTGCCTACCAGCCACCTGTACTTTGGGGGTAGTTTAAAGGGTAGTATTTCAATAGAATTTTCTAATCGTCGTCCAATCCAAAGACATTTTTAAGTACAGGTTTTTGCACCTTAAATCACGATCTATTTTGTTTATGCTTTCAATTTAGGATCGTCGTTATGTCTTCCACAATGTAAAGTGTTGATGTATGGGGGTTATTTAACTTCAGATTCAGAAAAACATTCCTGAAAATAAAGAATCGAAGCACCTCCTCGAAGTTATTGTCTGTCAACGGTAGTTGCACAAAGTAACGTAATAAATTGTAGAACTTTGCTTTGATAATTTCTTCATTATCAATATTTAAATTACCTACATGATTCAGCAACAGATAGATATATTCAAAATTCTCTTGATTTGTTCTTAGCATTAATTTACGTTAAGAGGATCATTGCATTTTTTCATTTCAAACGTTAAGAGGATCATAGCATTCCTATTATACGGTTAGACAGGTGGCATCTCTTTTTGTCTTTTGCCTTGTGATGAGCCTAAAGCTACTTGTTAGCCTTGTACTTCTCTATCAGTTTCACTGAGTTCCGTGCGTTTCTGGCTTGAGTGAGCGCCCTGATATTCAGTGCACTTCACCTCCGCTGTTCTTCGCCCCCGTTGCTCGTTCACCAGGCGCGCCCCGCCCGCCCCGCCCGCGCAGCGCCGTCAGCCTCCATCGCCCGCGGAGCGGCGCATCGCGCTTCGGGTGGGCGGGGGCGGCGGCGGGGCGAGCGGCGCCGCACCGCTCGGACGGAATATTCATGGCAGCGGCGGAGGCGGCCGCTGGTCTGAGCAGGCAATTATACCCGTGCGCCATTGTCGCGAAGCGCGCGCGCCGGCAGTGGCAGGCGACGGCGGCGCGGGCGAGGGCCGGGGCGCGGGAGGGGGCGGGGCGGCAGAGGGAGAGTTGGAGTGGTGACGGGGCCGGGGGATGGGGTGGCGGATCGGGGAAAAAGGATGCTGCCGCCGCCGCCGCTGCTGCTGGACGATGGGTCCTTCTCCCCGCGCCGCCTCTGCCACTGCCGCCGCCGCCGCCGCCGCTCGCTGGCAACCGGCAATCAGCCAGGGATTAGCAACCGACGCTCGCGCTGCCCCTAGCAGCGGACGCGAAAAATCGCAGCCGTCGGCGCGCGTAGCGTCGGCCTCCGCTTTTGCGTTCGCCTCCTCTGGCACACGCGCTCTGCAGTTTGTGCAGATTCCTTTTTCTTTGCGATTTTTCTGTTTTGTTTTTGAGCTCAAGTTTTGCTTTTGAACGGGAGAGGAATGCATCAATGAGGATTATGTTTTTAGAGGCTTTTGAACATCCTCTTGAAGCATTCACTGGAACTATGAAATGCTTCTTTTAAACAATTATTTGTTCCGACGTCAGTATCTGACTATTTTCAAGGCATCAGGAAGGCAATATAATAAATCACCTGAAGAGCGTAGAAAAAGTTTAATTTACTGTCTTTTTAAATTACAAAATCTACTTTTAGTCTACATATTAATAACTACAAAGAAACTAACATTCATGCAAATATTATAGGAACAAATGTTCTAGGTTTTGAGTGAAAATTCAAAACAAAATCCGATTCGTGAAAATAGTATCGGTAAGGTAAAATTCAAAAGTAGGAGTACGCTAAGATGACACAATTATAAACAGACAAGGAATACCTTAATTCAATCACATTGTAACTTAACCTTCAAATACGTTGGTACTATTTGGAAACAAAAATCTTATTTCTGTGTAAAAAATTCTTGATGATTTCCAACAAAGATCAACATGGAAACGACTTGCATGTTTCCAACTATTTTTTTGTTTCATTCAAACCTCGTCATAGAAGTAATACAGAAAGGAATATTTGGGATTTATGCTTTATATTTTGGATGTGTTGTGCTGACATCCCAAGACCAAGACGACCAATCCCAAGACCGACGCAATTTTCCTTTGGAGTCCATCCTTCAAAATCTCCCTCCTGTAGGTTGTGGAAGCCCTCAGAGCGCGTTCGACCAGGAACGTAATTATCGTGGGTGACGTCCTCTGCAATGGACTGAAGGCCCATATGCAGCGTGCGTTCTCATTTGTAGCGACCGCCTCCGCGAGTGCGAAGCCAGCGAGTGCCACGAGCGAGTGCGAAGAGGTCCAGCGGCCAAGAGTACCGCCTGTGCTCCACCCTGCCCTGCTCTCAGATCTTCCAGGCCCTTCGTCGGGCCCCAGCGCCGGGGACCCTTTTTATCGGCGGCGCCCCGAGGGCCCTTCGCGCTGCTTTCACCAATGGCGGCTCCCGGCCCGCGCCCTCCGACGCCCTCCGTCGCCCTTCGAAGCCCTTCGACGCCCTTCGACGTCGCGTCGATGGTCGTTAGGTGAATAGCAGGCAGTCGGTTAATTGATTCCAGATCTTAATTGTGTTTATGGGGCTCTATTTATCCGCACTCCGCGCTCTCTAACGGCGGCTGTTGCGGTGGCGGCAGCGGCGGCGTGGGGGCGGTCACGCCGCTGCGCCCCCGCCCCACCCCTCCACGCCCTGTTCCCGCCGCCGCTCTCCGCGCCCTGCTCTCCGCGAGTTTCTTCAGTAATGACTTTGCGCATTAAAAGACGCACAGTTCACGAGACAAACCAACGCGGCGCCCGCCTGCCCGCTCGCCCGCTCGCCGCGCGCTCTCACATCGCGCGGGATAACGAAGACAATCTGGCCGCCTGCGCTCCGCCTCACCCCCTCCCCTCTTCTGCCCACCACCCACCCGTCCGCCACGGCGCGACGCTCGCCGCAGAAATACCTTAATTAAAGAGCGACGCAAAAACAGCGGCGGAGATGATGGCGGTGGTTGCGCTGGGGGCGTGGTGGGGCGGTGAGGAGCTGCGGAAGCGGAGAGGGTGGTCCGATGGTGCAGCTGCCAGTGGTAGCGGCAAGGGAGCAAACTGTGGGCAGTTGGGGTGGTTAGTGGAGCCGGCGGATTGTGTTTTCAACGGCAGTGGAGGGCGGTGGAGGCAGCGGCAGCCGGGGACAACCGAGCGGTAGCGGCCGCATTTATTTCAATTTGAGAAGTTGCCCCAAGTTTGGGCATAAATCCCGGAGGCCGCGCCGCCGCGCCGGGCCGGCCGCCCTCGCTGCTTCTTGCGCCGCTGCTATCGGTGCTTGGCGCTGGATCGGAGCTTGGCGGAGAACGGTGCGGCTCCTTGCTGGCTTGGTTGCTCCGTGACTAAACACAGAAGTCACTCGGGGGTTTTCCCAAATGTGTAGTAAGGAGAAAAGAGGTGTGAGAATGTCCAAGCACACGAAACCATACTATTGCGCTTCTCCGTTCAAAATTTATTTTGTTCTGCTCTGCAACTCTGCAAAAAATTTGAACTCTGACTCACCCTCTAAAGCCACGAAAGTAAGAAATGAAGTTTCGTTAGAGTTTTCGCTCGTGATCGTATGTGCTAATGCTAAGGGTCTTTCTTGTGGCTGGCTATTTTACAATTTTACAAAGAACTTTACTGAATACATTTCAGGATATAATGCACGCTATTAACTAAAACCTCCACAATTGAACACTATTTACGGAACATCTTAGTATTAATTCCACCACCTTTTAAATCTACTCTCACTGTTCACTTTTTAATGCATTCTTCGACCTCAGCCAACTTCTTGAGCGGCCTGTGTTCCATCCAGTGGCCCTTGTATCTGCCCGGGCTTTGAGTGGCGCGCCGTGGCTACATACGGCGTAATGGAGAAGTGTCCCGGGCCATATGCGCCGCTCAGCGCCGCTGTGAGGCCTCCTGAGGCGACACGTTTCGTCTCTCAGGGACTGCGCGCCACCTGTCGGTCCCCACGCCCGCCAACTTTTTAATCCCAGCCGCTAACTCGCTGGCGAAAGCCGCAGCTACCCACGGGAGCTGTGTGGAAGTATGGTCGCTCTGTTTCTGTTTTGTGACGTGCCGGTGAAACATTTTGTTTCATTTTAGGCTAAGGGTCTCTCTTATCAATTTGGAAGGGATTTTATACAAGCACGTTAAAGACAAGTTTAAAATCTCACACATTTCGTAACACATACGGACAGATTCTTCCTCTTCTGGTCGTTCACAGTTGCATGTCTAAGAGTACATTAAATAAAAGGCAAGTTAACATATCATGTTAACGTCGAAAAATACATTAAAAATACATACATGTGTGGTCTGATATGAAACATATATTGTCTGCGAGTTTAATCTATATGTTATCACACAATTCAGAGAATGTTGGGTTCCAAAAACTTACCTCGGAGGTCGCAAATCGTACACAGACCTCCAGTTTTGAAACCTCGGGTTTATTTTGATCATATAACCTCTTACTTCGTGGACAAAAGTGCACTCAGTAAAACATATTGCCTTACTTTGAATGTCTTTCATCATTTTCATTTATTCAATTTTAGATATCTTATGTATTTTTATCTTTTACTCATCCCTTAATCCTAGAAGACAAGTTATTTTTGCAAACATTGAGAGAAGATATTGTTATTGATAATTTAAAATACAATTCTTGATTTAAGAAAAGATGTTAAAAGTAGAGTAGGCTTCGTGACACATCACTATCATTTTACTTCTTTGATAATTTTCTGTTATTTATTTGTTTTACGCTTTAATTCTAAAAGAATGTTTTTAATAGAAACATATCTTACTTGTTTCAGTTTAGCATGTTTAACAAAACATAATTAATATAATAAAAGTAAATAAAAGACAAATTCTATTGAATTTGTATTTTCATGAGTCAGTTATATTTCATGAGTTAGTTTTCATCAACTATTCATGAGTTAGTTATATCCTATTTCAAAACTATCTTGTATAATATTCGTGTACGGTACACGTGTACCCCACTTGGTATTCGGCATTACGTTTAGAACTTAGTATGCGGAGGGTTAAAGAAAAAAAATAGTGAATTAGATGGCGTAGATTATTTGTCCACTTCCCATAACATGTTCATATTCTTTTACACTTAAAAATATATAAAGAGGTATTAACCACAATAGTAGATGTATGTACTATTGTTGTTGGTTTCTCTTTATCCTTGAAACTTTATCATAGATTACCACAAGGTCTCTGCTGCCACCAAAGAATTTATTAAACGTATGTATTTTCCAAGTGCAGCACTGAGTGTTTCATGCGTCTGCTCGTGTGTGCTGATGACGCGCGTGTGGGTGAGTTCATTATTTTATCGTTGTGCAGGAACTATTAGTTCAAAGAAAAACATTACTTTCTTGTACTCGGTTTCTTGGGAAACTGCGTCAAGAGTCGACAAGCCTGGTGATAATCATTTAGGCGTTAGTGCAGACAGAGGATTCGCGGGCTAGTGGTCGGGGTGCTGGCGCTGTCCATTATTCGTACAAAGCAGCGCCGCTCGGGGGAAGGTGCGGGGCGGCCAGCGGGAGGCTTTTGAAGCCACGCACCTCCTTAGCGGTTCCTTGGAGCGGCCGTTAATATCTGCGCGTCGGCCGCAGCGGCGGTGGCAGCGTCTTGGCCGCGCCCGCGGACAATGGTCCTGGCCGCCACCCCTCCTCTCCTGCCTCTTCTGCCCTCCCCGCCTCTTCCCGCCCCGCCCGGCCCTTCTCGCCCTGCCCCGTTCCTCCCGCCACCGCCGCAGACGTGTCGGCGTCCAACAATGCGCGAGTCCGGCGGGCGACGACGGCGGCGGAGGCGGCGGCGGCGGCGGTCCCCACCTTACGGCGGCCGCCTCCGACAATGGGGCGATGCGCCATTGTTTCACCGGAAATAAAGACGCGCACAATGGGCGGCGGGAAACAATAAGTGCTGACGTCACGAGACGACATGGCCGCCACCGCCACCGCCGCCGCCGCCGCCGTAGCCGCGACGCAAATGAGAGGGAGCGGACGGCGGCGGTCGAGGGGACGGTGCGGCGGGCGGCGTCCTCGCTGCTTGACCGAAGAGCGCCTCGCTCCTGCCCCCGCCCCCGCCCTGCCCCGCTGCGCGCTTCCATCGCCCTCTGCGGCCGGATTTTTTAAATTTTCCTCTTCCGGCGCGGGGAAGAGCGGTGCGGAATGGAGCGGAGCGGTGAGGACGGGGAGGCCGGCGCGAGGACAGCGCTCGGCGGCGGAGCGCGAAGCGCCCGGGCTGGACGGAGGGCGGGAGGGAGGGCGGCATCGAGGATCGGTAGCCGCGCGGGCGACGTCGGACAGGCTGCCGGCAAGGGAGGGCGCTTTGCCAGCGGATTCATTGTGCAAGTCGCGATGAGAGGGTCGAATCGAGGGGCGATGGAAGTGTAGAAGGCATCGGTTGTTAGTAAGGCGATGAGGAATGGAAAATGTCATTTAAACAATGCACAAATATTTTATAACAAATGACCAAGATTTTAAATGTCGGTATTTTATCTTTGTATTGAAGAATAGTGAAATGAAAACAATTGATAAGGATTCAAATATTGGACTTGTAGTATCTGGAAGTTACTGAATATTAATTGTTAAGAGACCGTATGTTTTGTGGAATGTATGTTGAAACCATATCCTCTGTGATTAAAAGTTCAATTAAGTTTTTTTCTCCGCAAAAATCATGGCGTGATGTCGATACTTGTAATCGCTCAGTGTTATATTTCAAAATTTGTTGAACAGCTGAAACATTTACATATCATGAATTCCTTGATACGTGATAATTGCTATTCTTTTGGAGGATATATCTTTGCCAATGCGTGTGTTAAAGATCCTCACCCCTGTGAGAAGCTAACAGATGACTCATAGTACGAGTAGAATGAACGCCAGTTCGCGGCGCGGCCGTCCCAGAGCCAGTGAGAGCGCCGGCGACGCAGTGGCGGTGGAGCCCCTCGCCTCTCGCGTCGAGACGCGGATCGGAGGCGCGCTTCCATTTACACGTTTTGTGTATCGGTAGCCTCCTGCTGCGTCGCCATGGAGACGAATTACGGGCCTCGCTCCCGCCCCCTCCGCCCTCCGCCGCTGCTCTCCGCCCACTGCCCGCCGCCCGCTGCCCGCCGCCCGCTGCCGCCACCATCGCCGCCACCGCCGCCACCGCCGCCACCGCCGCCACCGCCGCCGCCACCGCCGCCACCACCGCCGCCGCAGCCGCCGCCGCCGCCGTCGCCGCCTCCGCCGCCACCTTTGCCACCCGCGCCGCCGCCGCCACTACCACCGTCACCATCGCCGTCGCCGCCACCGCCGCCGCCGCCGTCCCCTCCGCCGCCACCGCGCTGTCTGCGCTCCCATGCGGCGCCCACCCCGCCCCACCGCTCCGCGCCCCGCCCCCTCGCGGCCGCGCGCGGGGATTGTGCTCATCGCGCGGTGTCCGTTCCGCTGCGCGCGTTTCGCGCCTCGTGCGCCGAGCGCCGCGACGCCTCGCCTCGCCTCGCCTCGCCACGGGCCCTCCGCGCGCTGCGCTCCACGCCTCTCCAGAGACGCTGCTCTTGTTTGGAAGAGTAGATGAGGTGCTTGCGGCCCTTCAGCCGAGGGAACTAGGGCGCACTCCGCACGCGGCCTACCTGGCGCGGACAGATGCTGGGCTGTAATGAGAGACAAACCGCACTACGATTGCACACGACGTCAGCAGCAAATTAAATCTACGCATCTCGAGCAAGTGGATTCTTCTTCTTCTTTCCCTTTTTCTTCTCCTGCTCTTTACGACAGAGATAATCGGTTTCGATCCACTGGACTACTGGCTGGTGTTTTTCCATTTCAGCTTATATTCTGTTCTTCTGTCTTCGTTAGTATAAACGTACATTTATAATATTAAATCTTTACTAATATTATCTTATACAAAGCAACTGTTAGCACAATAAGTGTCGATTCTGGGGTCTAATTTGTATTTATTTTCATTTGAAGTGGCATCTACGTCAATGAATTTGGTATTATACTATAAACGAATTCTTATACTAACATCCATCTTCACAAATTTTCTTCCTTAATACACGGAAAATAATTTTGTCAATCATATTCATATCATGGAAGCTTTGCTGAATTACTTAACTAAGAATGACATATTGATAAAATACTTAGTAATAAACACTTCTCATAAATGTCTCCTTTCAGCGGCAATATTGACTACTGTTTCGTTTACCTTATTCATTCATACTCGTGAACCAACCATTCTCAACTACGAGTAACTGGATTGTAATCACATGCTTATGTGAATGCTCAGTTAAGCGAAGTCATCTGTCAGATTAGTAAATGTTTAGTAAAGATGTTCGCGTGGGCCACTTTACAAAAATTGTCTTAGATGACTCTCTTGAAGCATTTTTCTCGTCACGTGGTAAATGCACTTTAACTCATAAACGATATACGATATAAAAGGTGTGTAAGGATATTTTTTAAAAAATATTTTATTTCCTTTAATTTAAATCCAAAAGCAAAACATCGAACCAGAGGTTACAGAGATAAATATCTACATTGTTATCATCCACCATCTTTAAAGACGTCTCAAGATAAAACTGACCACATTGGATGGACCCTGCATTTTGACATAATTTTATACTAAGCACATTGCATAGATAAATATATACCGGAAATAAATTAGAATTCCTTAGAAATATAAATGAGTATGCGTATAAAATGTTTCGCATACTTATGCGTCACTACAACCTCATCTACGACATCTCGTGTACGCTGTGTTGTTTTGATAACATTCGAGTATTCAGGAGTTTAGATTTTTATCATTATTTTCTGAGAAACAATTATGTGAACAAAATTCACTACGTGCCTGATGATGTATTTAAAATCTTCAGGTGTAACTACTTTTTCATCTCGTATATACTCATGCGTTGAGAGTCCATCTAAGGTGTTTTCGATTTGAAGTCGGATGATCACGTACAGAGGAGAAAATTGTCCACAAAATTGTACGAAGTATATACATTGTGAATGAATGGAACACCAAGTTACCGGGATGACCTGCAATAAATGTTCTAAATGAATGTTCGCGTTGCCCTCTCCGGCTCTTTTTTAAATATTTACTATTTGCTCAATTATGTTTTTTCAAGGAAATGTAAATTAAAACAATCTCAGCCAAATTGTCAACTTTACGGGTAACGTTAGATATGGACGATTAAAACAATGCTAAAAATAATTAACAAATTGAAAAGGAGGGAGGAAACAACGGAAAGTAAAAAATGAGTCACTATACAATAGTTTAAGAAAGTCGGAACTTCTTCTTTAAAGCGAAATACTGACTTAATTCAAAATACTGAATTAGTGATCACTGATGTCTTGGCCAGGTAGCCGCTGAGAACAAATCTGGTGTGTGCGGGTGCATTGTCGTGATGCAGCTTCCTGTCCGTGGCGATGTTGGGTCTGACGCATTAGACCTGAAGTTGTTGTGGCTGGTGATTCGAATTCATGATGGACGATCCCTCGTATATCGAAAAACGCAATCAGCATTGATTTGATTTTGACTTTCTGGCCTTTTTGGGGCAATGGGACGTTGACGTGTGCCATTCGGCACTTTGCCTTTTCGTTCTTCGTCGTTGATGTCTTCTCGACTTTCTATAAAGACCTTGTGCCATCGATAAACTTGCCTATCCGACAGACACTCATTTCAGTCTTCAGCATTCGAACAATCTCAGAAATAGCCTTGCCGAGTTTAACACAAAACTTGATCGCAATGCGTTGCTCGACGGAACGTTGCATTTCGAAGTCTGACGCGTCACGAAAACGACTCTCACGAAAACTGGGAGTAAAGATGGCTTCGTTCCCGAAGCCTCCACTACCATTCCCGCTCTAGCGGAGCGAGCTGAGATGTACAGTCACGTCGGAAAAAATCATTGATATTTCATTCTGAACAAACCTTGTGTGAGCAACATCAAAATAATTTTTGAATTCTTCAATTTTTCGTAATATAAATTACTGGTAAGCGTGTTCATATTGAACCCATTGTAGGACGACTCTACTCGTGCCTCATGTAAGTTAAGGATGAACGTAGTGTTCGTTTGAAAGTGGAATTAGAAATATCTGGTAGAGAAAAAAATAACCCCATGTTTAACAGTTTCTCACTTATGAAATGTGTAAAACATAATAAAGTTATTATCTACGTGTTTGTCTTACATAATTTTATGCTTTGTTTTTATTATTTTATATTTTTGTACACTACTACATTTTCGTCGCGAGTTTTTAAGAGAATGCTTTGCAGCTAGAGGAAAGAGAAAAATCTGTCATATCAAAGAATACTGAACTTAATATTGACTAGATGAACTACGATCAATTTTGCTCAAATTAAAATTAAAATAAAAGGCAGAATTACTATTCAAAAGGGCAGTGCTACATTATTTCTTTCATACAAAATAATGATAGAATATCGAAAATACTCACGCGATGTTCAGAGGTTGAGGGCGCAGCTCATTTCTTCCGCAGTGTGGCTTACACGACACATCTCGCGCAGTGTTTGCATCAGTCTTCTAATCAAGTCCCTTTCATTATTAGTGCTCAATATCAAATGCCACGTAGAGGAAAACGCAGACCGTTAGAACTCCTGAACGCCGACTAATGTTCAGCGAAATTTGAAAGTGAGCGTCACGCTTGCCCCTCGACCTACAGTACGTTAAAATAACAATAACTTTGAAATATTATACCATTCAAACGTTACTCAAAGAAATAGAAACGAAATTTCACAAGCACGCCATAAAACACGAAGAATCAATGGAATTATCTAGAAGGTGAAGGGAAATGCAGTGTGTATTCATTTGTAGTCCCATTGTGATTGATTAGTATTTCCAGGCTCGTCAATGGCTAAGATCATTAGTCCCGTAAGTGTTGTGCATGTTTTATCGTGGAAGGAGGAGGGGATCTTCCCCCTCTAGATGGCGAGTTCCAACACTGACCTACACGTCAGCTTGCGATTTTTCCCCAACCAGGTATCCCCTACCAGCCGTGCAACGCCCCAGTCGGGAAAGTTTCTAAGCTCCCGACTCGTCTGCAAGCGGTAGTGTAGTGCACGTAACTGTAAATGTGTGCAAGCAATTAATGAGGGTGAGACAACGAAGAGGAAGAAAAGATCGTGCATGCTCGGTGGCCCGTTTGTAAGGAACATTACGGCATTCGGCTGGTGTTGATCGAAAAAAAACTACCAATCAGAGCAGCCACCGCTAGAATTCTCCTTCAGAGAGCGGCTGAATTCGGTCCAGTGTCGAAAATCCTACCACCATCGGGACTCGAACCCTAGGACCTCCCGGACCGTGGCACTGCAGTGGCATAAATTGATGCTCTGAGCCAACTTATCCGGTACATAGTAGTCCGGAGTTTTGATTTCACATCTGATCATTTTCCTTCTAGTTCTGAGTAGATAAGTTTTCAACTGTGAGGACTATTGCAGTAATAGTGCAGGATTGGCGTCGTGTGAAGTTGCAACGTTGAAGAGGCCGTGGGTGGTGTTTTGAATAGAAACTGCGCCGCTGATGCTCTGAAGCTGCCACCTCGTCAGCAGACGCCGCGGGCGTTCGCGGGGAAAACGGTCGATCCCCTCCTTCCTCCCCCATTCTTCCCCCCTTTCCCCTTCTCCCCGGCAACCACTTGCCGCGAGGTGTGCGACGTCGCGGCTCCCGCGAGAAAATGCGACTCTCTCTCGCGCGCGACACACAAAAGCAGCCCTTGCGACGCGATGTAATGCAGCGCCACGCCACACGCGACGCCACGCCACATCCGCCGGCGGCGCCTCCCCCTTCCATTCCAGCCGCCCCGCGTCGCCCTGCGCCGCCCCATGCCGCCCCGCGCCGCCCCATGCCGCCCCATGCCGCCCCGCGCCGCCCCATGCCGCCCCATGCCGCCCCGCGCCGCCCCGCGCCGCCCCACGCCACCCCACGCCGCCCCACGCCGCCCCACGCCGCCCCACGCCGCCCCTCACTACCATGTCCGGTGCCGCTCCGTCCCGTCCCGCCCCGCCCCGCACCGCACCGCCCCGCCCCGCCCCGCACCGCACCGCCACTCACTACCACGTCTGATGCCGCTCCGTCCCGCCCCGCACCGCACCGCATCGCCCCGCACCGCCCCACACCTTCGTCGCACTTGCAGGAAGCGACTTCGCGCGGAGTTGCATGAGCTCAGCCACCTACCAACTCTGCAAGCAAAAGGCAGCATGCACTTCGCGGAAATCGTTCCCAAGATACACGTATTGTTTCCTCGTACGTTGCACGTTCAAGTAATGCCGTAATTCGTCAGTATGAACGTGGGTTTGAATGAGGTGCTTACTGGAATTCTGGAGTGGCGTACATTATTTGATATAATTTAATAATACATGTATGATTTTTATTACGGAAGACCGATGGAAGTTGTTTTCTTACCGATTTTGTAGCACTAATTGCGATTATTATGCAAGCTGCAAGACGCTCGGTATAACATTAGCTTACATGTTAATTACTGTACCACAAACAATAAACATGAAATACTGTTTTGGTTAATCGCTAAAATATATTGAGTCCACCAATGTTTCCATCCGTTTCATAGGTGTATGTATTGCCTGGTATAAGAAAATATATGCTAATTGATTGTTATTGCACGTCAACTTGTTGATGACTGAGATACTGAACGTAAACCAGGAGATCTGGCTTCGATTTCGGGACGGGATGAGTATTGCTTTGAATAATTTAAATTATTAAATTCAATGGTTGCACTGTAACAAGGTTACAACATGGAATATATTTACTGAGTGGAACACATTACCGACATAATTGATTATCGACCAGTGTGACAATCGTTTAAAATATATTATTTTTATGTATAGTATTGTTCCCTTTTATTGATGTTAGTGCTACTTAAACATTAACTGGCTACCTTCTGGAGGTGTCTAGAAACCTTTAGTGGCACTCTGCATCTAACGCCGCTAGACTGGGTAAAGCCCAGCTCAGAATGCTCACAAGTCTCACATCTGAGATTGCCTGTAGACTCGTTTCACTAAAATCGTTCGTAATGCTCAATATAGTTTCTAATTCTGAGTCGGTGTTTGCAAATTTTCGCGAACGTGAGGGGACAGTTATCTAGAGCCCATTGCCAAAGTCCGTAGACCTACAGCGCAGCGCATATCGCCTTATCATTATCAGAAAAAGATAAGAAATATTTAATGTTATTATGATGTAATTACTGTTTAAGGACCGTTTAAGGGGGCGGGGAAAATCTCCCATCCCAACTAAAAATATTTATGATCTATACATGATTTTAATCTCACCCTTGATATAATTACTATTTGAGCGTACATCTCGGTTATTTTGCATTGTAAATGAGAGTATAATACTTCCAGATCATGGTACACTCATTGTTAAAATGGCAACCCAAAAAATTTGGGTATTGACATGCTCAGCCAACGCATTAATTTTCATTATCATCAACTATTAAGAGGCTTATATTACAATCATTGTGTTACAATTATCAAATTCTTCTCAACATTTCTTTTCTTTATATTGGTATAAGATCTTTAGAGAACAAACACACTTGTTGAAACGCTGAATGGGGTGGGTCGCGAGGGAAAGTGGTGGATGCGAGACGAGAGGGGGATTAGGTTTGGTTGCGCTGGGCGCCGGGCGAGAGGGAGTGTGTTGGCGAGATGACCCTCTCTTTACCTGGAATCGGCTTCGAGGGAATCAGAGATGCGTGGACATGAATGCCTGGCCATTGTACAGCTTAATGAAATTTAATGGGGGATCCAGTATACTCCAGTGTTCGGTTTCCAAGAAACGCTCCTGGTTATTACAGGCTGACATATGCGAGTGACGAGGAGACTCGTGCTTATTGAATCGGGATCTCCGGGAACCTCCGGGTAGGTTATCTCCTTAGTCCCCGATCTCCGGGAACCTCTCAAGTGGTCTATGACGCCTGCCTTCCTCTCCTACAACGGATTAATCTGCTGCGCTGCAAAATCTCAGGACGACAATGCGGCAGAGAGACCGAGATGTAGAATACGCCTGTAATGATAGGCACGGTTGAAGGACGATGGCTGCAGGTGAAGGACGTCGACGACAGGTGCCAAAGCGGCTGACGTGCGATAGGATGATGGTGAACTAAGCAGATTACGCTTTGATTCACTTTCTAAAATTCATGAAAACAAACAGTAAGTAGTCGTGAAATATGCAATGAAGAAAAAAGTAACGAGAGGCATAGAAATTGAGCTAGCTGCGTCAGTAAGAAGATTCATTAAATTTCAGAAGAAAATATTTACTTAAAGTCTCAAAAGAGAGCAAAAAAGGTGAAGAGGAATATTACCTTTGTCAAACGATAGAGGTAACAGATTAAATGGGAGAGAGAGAGAGAGGGAGGTAGATAGAGAGAAGTAGATAGAGATATAAAGAGGTAGATAGAGAGAGGAAGACAGAGAGAGGAAGACAGAGAGAGAGAGGAAGACAGAGAGAGGAAGGCAGAGAGAGGAAGGCAGAGAGAGGAAGGCAGAGAGAGGAAGGCAGAGAGAGGAAGGCAGAGAGAGGAAGGCAGAGAGAGGAAGGCAGAGAGAGGAAGGCAGAGAGAGGAAGGCAGAGAGAGGAAGGCAGAGAGAGGAAGGCAGAGAGAGGAAGGCAGAGAGAGGAAGGCAGAGAGAGGAAGGCAGAGAGAGGAAGGCAGAGAGAGGAAGGCAGAGAGAGGAAGGCAGAGAGAGGAAGGCAGAGAGAGGAAGGCAGAGAGAGGAAGGCAGAGAGAGGAAGGCAGAGAGAGGAAGGCAGAGAGAGGAAGGCAGAGAGAGGAAGGCAGAGAGAGGAAGGCAGAGAGAGGAAGGCAGAGAGAGGAAGGCAGAGAGAGGAAGGCAGAGAGAGGAAGGCAGAGAGAGATATGGATAGAGATATAGAAATAGAAGGAGATAGAAGGAATTACCCGAGTTACGCGCGATTGACGCGTCAGGATGGAGTGTTGAAAGTAATCAACCGCCATCTTTCGTTAGCAAATCAGTGAATTAAACAAACAACATATTATTATTGTAAATTAAAATGATAAGTATGAAGTTTCAGTCAAAGTATTTAGATAAATATTTTAAGTCAATAATTTTGCAAAAATATCCTTTAACTGTAGAACTGACTTCAATAAAAGTATAATTTCCGTTTTTCTTGCCCGCTCGCTCAAGAAATACTGCAAAAGGGTCTTGATGCGTTACAGTACTGGGCGGAAAATAACGGAATGTCCATAAATAGCTCTAAAAGTAAATCCATCACTTTTGGCAGGGGTCATAATTACAGTGAAACACATTACCGTTTAAATAATGGCATTATTCCGAGAGTTTCCTCGTGCAAGTACCTAGGAATTCATTTCGATAGTAAATTAAGTTGGAAAAAACACGTAGATTTTGTTGTAGGGAAAGCCTGGAGATCTCTTCCCTTTGTAATGCGCATCCTAAAAAAGAGTACGGCAAACGCGAGGGAAATTGCTTATTTATCTCTTGTTCGTCCAATAATGGAATATGGAACAATTTGTTGGGATCCGCACAAGATTATGCAGTGTAAACACTTGGAAAGGATTCAGCATAGGGCAGCTAAATTTACTTTCAGGGACAAGAAAACGGCAGGGTGGGATTCACTCAAAAACAGGCGATCAGTAGCAAGACTCTGCGCCTTGTATAAAGCTTATAATGGTCATCCAGCTTGGAAAGAAATTAATCGGCGACTATGTATTCCTACATACATCAGTAGAGTGGATCACAGGCACAAAATAAATTTAAGACAGCAGAGAACGGATGTCGGGAAATTTTCTTTTACAAATCGAACGATTACGGAATGGAATAGATTGCCTGCAAAAACCTTTGAACCCTTTCCTCAAAGTGTTCAACAGTTTAGGAAATTAATTTAGGGTATTATTAAGTAAATGAGGGAGAATAGTGGGTTATATAGCGATGCATAAGTGTTCTATTGTGAAGTGAGGTGTAGTGCAGTGTATAGCAGAGAAATAAAGAAGGAAATGTTTTCAGGTCTTAGTGAAGTGAAGTGCAGTGTGATACTAATGCAGTGTGTGTGTGTGTGTGTGTGTGTGTGTGTGTGTGTGTGTGTGTTTTCTCTCTTAATGTAATTTAATGTTTTATGAATCAGTCAGTTTTTATATTATTATCATTATTTTACCATTATTATTACTACAATTAGTATATAATTTGCTTCTTCTTCTTCTTCTTCTTATTGTTGTTATTATTATTATTATTATTATTAGTGGTTTTAGAGTTCTATATTACAGAAAGGCTGTGTATATTTATGTTTTTGTAATTAGCTGCCACCGGGTTATGCCCAATTGCAGTTTATATAAATCTAATCTAATAAATGTCTTAGAGCTATAAAAAATAAAAGTGTCAATGAAAAACGCTATTGACTAGATCGTTTAGAAGTAACTCCAACATAACAGATGAAGGGGCGATTTTACGTTTCGGAATGGGGGACTGCTAATGACCAGCATGGAGATCGTCCTGAGTACATTTTAGATATTTTCCTTTGCAAATGAATGGGAATTAAATAATACGCGAACACTAATCAGTAGACCGGGTTCTAAAACCATTTTATTCGTATCTTCTATCAGAAGAATTTATGTAAGAATATTCAAGGCAATGGCCAGATGAGACAGAGTGACGGAGAGGGGAGGAGAGAATGAAGAGCATTCACTAAAGATCTGAAAATCTGCAAGTGAAAGGAGAAGGAATATCTTAAATGTACGTTACTTTCATTTAACTGATTAAAAAACGGAACCACTCCATTATTAATCGGTATTAGGGAGGAGAACGCAGATTCCTGTGGCGTCGGTTGGAATTAAAACTGCATCTTCCGAGATGGCATGCTCGCGCGGAGGGAGCGACCCGCGATGGCAGTGGCGTGAGAAAGCGAGCGAGAGAAAGCGAGCGAGAGAAAGAGAGAGCGAGAAAGAGAGAGCGAGAAAGAGAGAGCGAGAAAGAGAGAGCGAGAAAGAGAGAGCGAGAAAGAGAGAGCGAGAAAGAGAGAGCGAGAGGAAGGTGCGTTGGCTGCGAGCGCAGAAGGAATGTGCCCTTTCCTCGCGCGAGCGCCGACGGAGCAGAGAGGTGCGCGGGCGGCGGCGGGGCAGGGCGGGGAGGGAGGGGTGAGAATCGACAGGCGCCGGGGAGGGGCGCGCTCTCCTTGCCCGCGCCCCGACCTTCGCCCCCGCCGCCTCCGCTCCGCCGCCGTCGCCGGTCGGGGCCTGTTGCTCCGCTGACCCGCTACTTGTTGCTGCCACCCTCGGCGCGCCCCCGCCGCCGCTCCGCTCCGCCCCGGCCCGGTTCGCCACGCCTCACCCGCCGCCGCCGCCGCCGGCGGAAATCCGCTGGCTCGTGCGCTCGCGCCGCCTTTCCCCGAGAAGCGACGACGCGCTGGGCTTAACGCGCCAAGTCCCATCCCTCTGCCGCCTACACACCTCTCCCCCTGAGCCTCTGCGCGTCACGCACCTTCTCTTAGCATTCCCCGCCTTCTTGCAGGCCCATTCAGGTCACTCTACCTTTATTAATATACATCCACGGCCGTCCCCGCACATCCACGTCCGTCCCCACACATTCACGTTCTTGCACGTCCGTCCACGTCCGTCCACGTCCGTCCACACCTATCCACGCCCGTCCACGACTATCCACGCCCGTTCACGCCTGTCACGCCCGTCCACGCCCATCCATGCCCGTCCACATCCATTCATGTCAGTCGACTCTCATCAGTGACATGCAGTATCCGCGAACATCAACGATCATGCATGCCCATCCACTTTCATCCACATTATTCCACGCCCATCCATGTTCATTCACAGTCTCCAAGCTCTTGAAATTATCGCTTTGAATCAAAACCTACAAATATTGGTAATCTTTTTGATAGTTTATCACATCTGTCTTTAACATCTGGTCTGGTTTTATAGCGTGCTCAATTTGTGCACGTTTCTTAAGAATGTTACAAGTTTAATTTGTTTCTGTTATATGTTCTTTTTGACCTCACTGATGAATGATTTAAGGCATCTAAATGTCCTCTGGAGAAAAGATATGGAAAATACGGGTGGGTAAGTTGTGAAACTTAACTCATATATTTCTGTTGTCACTAAAAATATTATCATCTTACTCTATTTCGATTGCATACATGTCAAAATTTACATCATACTACTTTAATATATCGTAATCCGACATTTCACAAACTTAATAATTAAATTAACAAGTCCTCCAGAAAAAAAACTGTTTTGTTTAAGATTGTTGCTTGCTTTCTCTGTGCACTTTCTCCCCGCCGTACCCTTTGGCGTCGCCTCTCTTTTCTTATCTTGTTCGGGAAATGACGTCAACGCGGTGAGGGGCGGAGGGGGGGCGCAGTGAGTGGGCGGCCGTGGTCGAGTTGTGTCGTGTTAGTGGTCAGATCGAGGCGGCAGGTCCACCTCGCCTTTTACTTGTGTTGTAAAGTGTACTGGCCAGCCCTAGTGTAAGGCGAGCTGTTTTGTTCTGTTCTGCGCCTTGCTCGTCTGTACTGTTCTTTGAAGAAGAATATATGTGCATATTTCTACACAATTGGTGTGCTAGTGTCTTTTTGACTACACTTAAAGGTGCCTTTCCAGTGTGTGCGGGATGCGTTAATTCACGCATTAATCAGTGTAGTAGTAATGTTCGCAGTCAGTTGGTGCAAAGAAGCCGCACTCCCCTGAATTGTGAACAGGTTGTTTAAACTTGCCACTGTATATATGAAAATGCTTATTTTATAATAATAATAATTATTATTATTATTGTTATAATATTAATAATAATTATTATTATTGTTATAATATTAATATTATTTACTTTATAATATTATATTATTACTGTATATTAATAATTATAGTACATTTCTTGTTTAGGTCACGAAAATACCAAAAATGAACGCTGCCTGCGCCACCATTAACAAAACCAATCTTGTGTAAAACTTTGAAAGTGAGGAAAATAGAGCCCTCTCACGTATATTCTTTTCGTAATACGTTTATACTCGACTTACATTTATCTTTCATATTTCACCTAACCATGGTAAATGCACTTCCGTTCGATCAAATAAGTTGTTGATGCATATAAAACCAGTAATCACATAGCTGCGAACATAACAACTAATATGTGAACTATACATTATTTTTATACCCACACAATGCTGATATAAATACATTAACATAACTTGCAATAATGAAATAAAGTTCTAAATTAACATGTGATCAAATTAAAGTTAAATAACGTTTCCAGTTATGAATTATTTAAACTATTCAATGTACCAAAATGTGTATAAAATATTATTACGAATCTTTAAAATTAAAATCAAATTCAATAGTATTTTATTTGTTAATAAGCCCTTTAATAAGTGATTATGAAAATAATATAAATTATTAAGAAACCGACGTTTTCTAATGATTAATTGTGATTTATTTTAGTATGCGCAGTTGTTCTGATGTTATTTAATGAATGTTCGGAAAGCACTACAAGAAAACTTTCCACGCGACGTGCGCTGTAAAGCGTGAGTCCGCTGACTTCACAGCGCTGCGCTGTGGTGGAACGCGTAGTTGCCACACGCGCGTGGAACGCTGGTGGCGCCAGCGGAGCGCGTGTATCGCCCAGGGCGAGAGAGGGCCAGGCCGGGGGCGAGGTGGGGGGGATGGCGGCGGGGGCGGAGGCTAAGCCGCGGGCGACCGCAGCGGTGGCCGGCGCCGCGCGGCTGTCAACATGCCCCCCCCCCTCGCCTGTTTAAATGTTGCACCCGGCCCTCGCCGGGAAGCTGGATGCTCGCGAGCTCCCCTTCTCTGCCACCCTACCCACGGCTATGGCCCGTTCACCCAATCCACTAGTGGGGCTGCTTGTTGCTAGCTCCCAGAATCTTCTATTAGGTTCTTTTGTGCGTACTTTCTCTTCACATTTTGGGTATCCATTCATGTTTTCACACAGTAATTCGTTACGCATGAACATCATTCCAAGCCGTCATATTCTTTAATTTCCTCTTGGTTTATGCCTGTCAGCTTTCTGGTTTGCTCATCAGTCCTATCGAGTATTAAGTTCTAGTTCCCCAAGAACCATCCTCTCGAAGAATTCTCCATCTTGGATGGTCAGCTTCGTCCACTTTTCTTCCTCTATGTTCCCCTTTGTGACATTCCGTAGCGAGTGTGCCAAGCTTGAACTCTTCGCTCTTCTTGCCCATTTGGACGAGCCAGTGACGTTGCATTTCCCTTCCACAGCTCTTCCTCACACGTGACGTGGCCTCGCGCGTGTACTGTGCTGCCTCTCGCTCTGCCGCTCGCTCCAAGCGCCACGCCGCGCCCCTGTCCGTGCCTCCGTCGCGCCCCCCCCCCCGGCCCCGCCACGCCCCGACTCACCCCTACCCTCGCGCTTCCTACCACCCTGCGTTCCTGCCCCTCGCCGCGCGGCGTCCGTGGCCGCTGCCAATGATTTACGCGGACGCGCGGCGCACCACTGCGGTCAGGAGGGGCCGCGACCTCTGTCGGCACGAGCAGCTCGCACCTCCGCGCGCAGGGGGTTTGGGCCGAAGCGGCGGCCGCCTGCAGATCCCCGCGTTTACGAGCGGCGCTCATGGTTGTTTAAATCAACCATTTCTCATTCTTGATCCGTTACACAATTTGCCCGGTAACTTCAATTTCTCTACTGCGTGTATGCATAATGTATCGCTAACAATACACCTTCAGTGCAACTTATCTCAACATTTTTTAAAATATCCTGTAGGTGCAAGAAAGAGGGTTAAACAAATTAATGAGGAATAGAATTCTGCTAAGAAATGCTAATCAAAGTAATTAAATTTACTTTTCACTCGCTATCACTAGATCAATAGTAGTAACAAATAGCAGATCATTATGTGATGTATAAATAGAAAATGAATTTCAACTTGGGTAAGACATAATTATGAGACGTTGAATCTTTCTAGAGTCTTTATCAAATAAATGAATACATTTGTGTGTGTCACATTTAAATACCTGATGGAATTCAAAAATTCTTCTCCTTGAAGAAGGCCACAGTATGACGGTCTTCTAGTCAACATGTGTCTATGGAAACATACACTTTAGTACCCTTAGTACTACATTGCTTATTAGGTTAATTTCAAATAAAAAGAGGGAGCACATTTGATAAGTCAAGTATATTTGTTCAAATTTAAAACATAAATATACTTTTCGTTTAGAAAAAATGAATTAATAAATTATGTTGCAGATTGTTTTCTCCCCAACACCAGTAGACTACCAAAAATAAATACATATGGGATATATCTCGGAGCCTCTTTTCACACAAGGACACATCAGTTTTACTTTTTCTTACATGTTATAGAGAATGTATTGTAATTCTGCTGGATGAAGTGTTAATTTTTCAATGAAAATCTCGTTTTCAGGCTCACCAATAACGAAAAAGTTTGTTTCTTGCTTTTTTGTGTAGCATTGTATAAAATTGAGGCATTCAGGGTATTTTATGGCTGTATGTAAGAAAAATATAAATTTTACTTATAAAGTTTTTAACGGCTATTATATGCTGAATTCCGACCAGTTGAATGAAGATATTTGAAGCCTAAACCTAAAATATGAGATAAAATGAATATAATTTGAAATATATTCATTATCATTTTACGCCATCGTTACAAGTCATACAAGAAAGTTGTTGCTATTGTATACCACCACTAGTTTGAAGTCTGTACGGTTACAGAGATAATTTATTACTTTTCCGTGAAATTTATTGATGGTGAATTATGACGAACTTAAACAAAAGCGTCAATAACTAGTGGTGCTACAGAATGGCACAGACTTTCCCTTATTAGTTTTTTATTTTCTTGGGTCTTCGCTAGCTATTCGGAATTGCCACATACTCTTTCTTGCCAGCTACCATCTATCATCGCCAAAAGTACATTTTTTTGTCATTTTCTTAATTTTTCGGTTTCCTATTGGTAGAACAGAAACATTAATTTTAGAATATTAAAGAACACAAAAACCTAGCCGTAAATGGCAATTTTCTTTTAAAAATTATGTGCCGTTTAAGAGAAAATGGCGTTTTAGCACTACTAAAAATGCGAAATTTGAAGCTCATTTTCACAGAAAATTTTTGAGTTTTTAAAATACTTTATTTGAAGTTATTTGAAGCACTTACACTCACAAATATAATCATCTTTACAAATTGCGGATAATGTGCATATTAAAGATGTGAGAGATCTTTCAAAAAATTTACATTTATATAATTTTTGAAAAAAAACAAAAAAAACTCAAAATAAACTTCACGCTATACTAATGAGTGTAATTAGCACTCTCCGTTACAAAAGTTTCAAGAAAAAAATTGCAGCCATATACGAGAAAATGACGTTTGAGCATTTCTGAAAATGCCGAAATTTGAGCTACTTTTCACAGAAAACGGTAGTGTTTTCGAGAAACTTTACTTGACATTATTTAAAGCATATATACTCGTAAATATAATAATGTAAAAAATCGCCGATAATGTAAATATTAACGACGTGAGAGACAAGTAAAAAAATTTACATTTTTGTAATTTTTGAAAAAACCAACGATAGACCAAAATGGCTTTTATGTCATTGATAGAGTACATTTACCACTATCCCTACCAAAAGTATAAAGAAAAAATTTGGAGCCGTTTTTGAGAAAATTTTGTTTTTGTAATTTTTTAAAATTGCACATATTGCACGCAATATTGCACGAAAACTACCAAAATTGTGAAAAACATTTACATGACCTATATTAAAGAACTCAATATGCAGAACAAATTTTATTTGAAGAAAAAATCTCTATCTTCAATTTTGTAGTTGGAGAAAGACGCCGAAAAAAATTCAAACTTTCACAATTTTCGAAAATTCAGAGCTGTACGTGAAAATCGGACCTATGCCATGTTAAAAAATGTATTTTCCTCTATTCATACAAGAAATTTAAAGAAAAAATTTGGAGCCGTTTTTGAGAAAATGTTGAAAATCCCCGGGGGGCTTCATATAAAGTACCCCCAAATTTTAAAGAATCTTTTTCAAAATCACAAAGCTTCGACTAGAATCAGATCGACTGGGGAACATCAATTTTGAAGAAAATCGACCAAACGGTTTCGGCGCTAGCGTGGACCACTGACGGACAGACGGACGGAATGCCGTCAATCGGTTTTTAAGTATAAAGAAGCAACAAATCATGGATTTTGACCACACCACGAGATAGAGGATTTTTTTTCTTAATTTAGCAACTGGTTTTATCCACTTATTCGTTTTCACGGCCCGGCAATTAATTTTTTTCCGCCGAAAATTGGCCATTTTTTCGCGCAGCATTACATAACTTTCCCTATACTATGTATATTACTCCGTGTATACGTACGTATACGGGAAAGTAAAAAGGCTTCTAACCAACATATTTAGTTATGATTAAAACATTGTAGCTATTCCAAATTTTTTAATGGTTTATTTCGTTAATTACGTAGATAGATAAAAATAATGATTGCAGAGAAATTGGAAAATTAAATATTCAATGATTTTTACCATTTTTAATTTAATGGTTTACTATTCTTCATAAATTGTGATTGAATTTGACCTAGAGTATTTAACACAAATTAGAGGGCCATTAATGTTCACTGTGCATCATGTAAGAGGACAATGTGTCATCGTGTGAGAGGAATGTGTGAGGGGAATATGATACATCATACGTCAACATTAAGGCATCTGCTAGGAATATTCATTTAAACTCGCATTGACATAACACAGTTTACACATCGATATGAGCTTTTCTCTCCGTGGAATAAACAAGATTGATCACTCCATTCCTGCGTTGATCAATCAGAAATTGTCTTCTCTTGAGCTATGCAAAACAAGCAATTTTCATCTCTTCTACTCAGTCAATTGGAAAGCATTATTCCCCAACTTTGTATTAAAAAAGTTACTTATGTGAATTTATCGCTGTGTCAAATCAGTTTCTTTTAATGTTGCTATAGATCTCTTCTAATATGAGTTATGAATGCCATTATTTTCGATTTGTTCATTGTTCATTCTTCCCTAATATTTTTGAAGGTCATTCGTCACAAAAAACTTCTGCGAATGTTGGTATGAAATGCTGATATCGGCGTCAAAAGACTGCCACGTCAAAGTTTGAGTTTCAAACAACAAACTCGTTTAAAAATTAATTTTGACAAACATTGACTGAAATAAACGTCCTAACTGTATTAACCAACACGTACTATGCTAGTTTTTGGAGTTAGAAGTTTTTTACGGAGACCATAAAATTGAAACTGAACAAATTTCAAAATACAGCGATATTTTTAATAAAATTGAAAATTTTGATAGATTATTATGAATAATATGTGAGAAAACTAAGACAATGTTTTTATGATAAAAATACAGTAGTCGTTAATAGGAGTAACGTAAACGGACCGTTATACATAGAAGTATTGCGGGTTGCCATGCAGTCATAAAAACGACGTGCCTGCACATCAGAAAGAAGATACATTTAATGAAGTTGGTTACGATTTTATATTTCTTGTAATTAAATTACTTTAATTGGTATGAGACTTGAATGATTCTAACAAATTTTTATGTATAATATTTTTTTTGTAAATGTATCACAATTCCACGTAAAGGCCTGCGACTTGGAGTAAGGGACACGCGGGTCGTGCAACACACATCACGTTTACATATGAGACTTACGGAAAGAGACAAAGAAAATTAATTAAATTTGAAAAGAGAATTATAGATCAACACTTAATTACTCTACATAGTTTCTCTCCAAAGCAAAATTAATTTTCACAATAAATATTACAAATTTTCACAGCGCGGAGAAATTGAAAAAAAAAAACTACGTAGTCTCCGGGCAGGTGAAATATGACTACGGTTTTGCAAGATAACCAGAAATTCGAGAAAAAACAATAACAATGAAACAGTTTCGATTTAGCCTGAAAATACAATATTTGATTGTGATGCATCTCCTCATACTGCGCATACTGACTTCACTCTCATACTTAGTGCACTGCTTACGGCACAACTCACGTCATATGACATCAAGTTTCAAAGGAAGAGGTCGGCCGCCGTTAAATATTTGCTATTCAATTGTGGTGGTAAGGAACAGCAACTTATTTTATATTATTAGTATATTAAGATTTATTGCATTGTATACACACTACGCTACGTTATGGATATATTTATGCAGACTGTTTTTTGTTAAAATATTTAATTTGTTGCAGTGTTGTAGGAAAGTATTTTATTTCTTGTACTACGGCAGTGTGCATGCTATTTTTTGGAAAGCCATTTAATGAGGATTTGTTCAGCAGCATTTTTGCTGCCATTAGCCTCTAGTATACTAGTATTTCTGAGTTGTACATGTCTCGAATGGAACCCTGTGCTACTTCATCCCATGCAGCTTGCACGTAAGTGCCTAGTTCTTGCAGATTGGAGTGTAGAGTTTGGGTCGTGATCGCATGCTCCATAGCACCCCAAATATTCTGGATTGGGGAGACGTCTGGCGATGCGGCTGGCCTCGACAGAGTATTCACGGCTGCCAGGCATGCTCGGAAGATGGCTGCGGTATGCGGACGCGCGTTGTCCTGTTGGCATGGGCGTGGGCTTTCACGAACGGCAGAGCCACCGGTTGCAGGATCCCCTGGCATACCATGAGGCTGTCACGGTGCCCCCGAGGAACTAACAGTGAATGGGCACCATACGATATCGCGCCCTACACCATCACACCAAGCTGCCGGGACATGTGATGTGATAACAGAAACCGCTCGTCGTAGCGCTCCCCACTGCGCTTCCAGACACTGGACACGGTCGTCGCCATTAAGGCAGAAGCGGGACTCTTCACTGCAGATGCCCCCCTGCCAGTCTGCATGGCCCCAGGTCCGTTTTTCCCGACACCAGGAGACCCTGTAGCGACATTTCTGAGGTGAGAGTGGCAGGCGTCGTAACGTTCGGCGTGCGGCGAGCTCTGCGTTGTGCAACCGACTGCCAATGATACTGGCACTTATATGATGTGACAGTGCAGGCTTCACAGCCCACTGAATAGCACTTATCGTTGCCGTTATATCTGTTCCCACGTGGCGGACAATTCTTCGGTTCTCCCTCCTCGTGGTGCATGGCGGACTTCTAGATCCTGCATGTTGTTTATACGTGCCTTCCTCAATCCATTGCCGCCAACAGCAGGTGATGGTGGTTGTCCGTACGACCGGTGTGGCGCGCAATACGGTGACAGGACCAACCAACCTCCCGCAGAACCAAGATGCGCCCCATCTTGAACGCGTCTAAGTGGACAACCGGCTGTCGAACAGGCTGTCGGACAACCGGCTGTCGCCTAGGCATAGTGTACGTACAGGTGACGCTGTGGCGACACTACCCGATGTCGCAATGGCAGGTGCGGCCTTATATCTGAAGTTGCGGCCCTCATATCTGAGCCGGAGGGCGCGATGTCACGCCCCTACCCTGACTCTCCAGAGCGCGGCCCGACCGTGAAAACTAAATCAGTGGCTTAGCGAATGGTGTGCAAAATTATATATATATATATAATTATATATATATATATATATATATATATATATATAATTAATACATACACTCGGCATAATACATACAGCAATATTTTGTAATAACACTGCATTTTGCAATAGCAGAGCGTACAATAATGTGAACACTCCAAAACGGAGTCATCCATAGGGGTTGTGCGAAGCAGATGTGTCCTGAAAACGTGAACTCTGGCGAGCGGCGATCGAGAAGGCCCTATGTCGGCGCGAGACGCGCGGCCGCCGGAGGCCCTCGCCGCCCCTAGGCGGCTTCAGGTGCTGAACGCTGCATAATTCAGCCTCGGCGGTAGCCACCGTCCTCCGCAAGACGCCGTCCCCGCCGCCTTTATAGGCCATTCGCACCAGTTACCGGCGCGGTCTCCTTCGACTCTACTCTCTTCGCCTCGCTCTCACCATCGCGGATGCCATCTCGCGGACGTCACAAGCCTTCTCTCGCCTTGACTTGTTCCACCTGCTCCACTTCACCCTTCTGCTCCATGCCCCTGCCTCGCCCTCTCGCCCCAACTCGCGCTACCTCACCACACCTCGCCACACCTCGCCACACTTCACCACACCCTGTCCCCACCTCGCCACACCTCTGCCCATCTTGCTCATTCTCACACCTCCCTTTTCTTAGTCATCTTGGACGTGAGTCGAATACGATTATTCTGACAAGAAGTTCTGTATTAAGGTGCGTCTACACGATCAATGTGTCTTGCCAGTTATTGGACGACAGAGTCGTTAGTTGTATGTAAACTCTTGTGGGTTAACACTGACAACGGTATGGTCTCTTATATTGAGCCTATTGTCTTTATCTTCTCAAATATCTGGCTTAACTGTGTCGTTTGATAAATAGATAACTGTCAGTGTAGAAGAAGCTTTACTCTTATCCTCTCCAGGTTTCCAAAAGCTCCATTATTTATGTGTTCCCTTTATCCACTAATTATCCCTTGCCTCCTGTAGAAATATCATCTTTATCAGAATCATTTTATTCCCTTTTACACCGTATTCATTCTTATGAACATCAGGACTCTTTCACTTTCTACTGTACCCGTAGTTTTTATTTTGTGCTTCTCTTGGCATATAATTTCCTTCTGAGTTCCCCAAGGGATTAGTTTTACAAAAGTGGAGTTTCGTTCAGTCTTCGCTTCATTTATTTCCTTTCACTGTTTCATTTTCATTCTTCTTAGAAATGAAGGGAGTATGAAGGCTTAATAAAACCAGTTCTACCCAACAAATGACATTCTGGTAGATACGCTACGGGTCTTCGATATTTTAAGATACAGATCGCATATCACTGATCTTAATCAAAACTACTTGCAACGCAGGGTTTGGATACAGCAACATCAAAATAAAGAAGACGTAAAATAGACTAAGTAAGCAATATTGAAACGGAAAGAATTTTTGTTGCAGTTTTGTTATTATTTTAAGCTCCATCAAAAACCTTAAGCACGGTATACATACGTTCAACACAACTCTTTCAACACATTATTAGAAAGTATTTCTCTACAGAAGGAAAATACTTAGTGAAAATAAACTATCTCAAATTTTTGAGACGGTCTAACGAAAAGAAAAAAGATATTGAGAAGTCATTTTAGAGAAACAAATTTTAGGAGATTCGGGAACTTCCTCCTGCATATCGTTTAATTTTCATTTTTGGTTTCTCTTGGTAATACCACGTGGATTTTCTTTGAAATGATTTCCAAATCCCTTCTTCCTTTCAGTAATTTACTCTCAATTTCGCTCGAAAACCTCTTCTTGGAATCGCGCCTAGCCACAGCAGCCATGCGTGAACCGGAAACCGACAATTTTGACGGCAGTCTTTAATCGCGCGCGAACCTTTAATCGCTTTTACGCGCGATTCGCTGAGGCGATTCCCAGCTATATACACACTTTTTTTTATTTTTTACTGCCGCCTCCGGGAGCTCTCGGAGGCAGCGGTGGCGGAGGCGCGGGTGTTATGGCCGCCGTGGAGTCGGTGGGCGTCGCAGCGCCGAGCCGCGGTTTTATTATTTGCGTTCGCGATAAGCGGAGGGCCGCCTCCGCCGCCGCCGCCCCCGCCGCCTGCGCCCCCGCCTCCGGCGCCGCCGCCTCCGCCTCTGCCGTGAGGGTTGGGGCGCGGTGTTTATTAGAAGCGACCGGCGCCGCGGGCCAGTTAACGCGAGGCGGTGCTCGCCAGGTAAGGATATTGCGCGCGCGTTATGGCCCCTGGACTCGCACCCTCCCCTCCCCTTCCCCCCACGCCTCCTCCCCGCCCCCCGCGACAAACTCGGCGCCCTCACCCTTTCGTCGGCCAGAGCACCGCGAGATCGCCACTGCGAGCAGATCCGCGGAGGACGCGGTATGTAACGAAGCTCTGGTGGCCTCCGAAAGTCTGCGGTTCTCAGATTATCACCGGCTGAGGTGACTTACGGAATTAACTGATGTACCTGCAGCAGTTCATGGGTTCGAGTTCCGACTGCAGCAGAATTTTTGGCACATTAGAGTTCAGCCGCTGATTGGAGGGGAATTCTAGCGGCTGTTTGATATGATCGGTAGTTTTCTTCCTTCAATATCAGGCGAATACCGAAGCAGAATTATTAGAAACTGGCCACCAACCCAGCGCGATATTTCCTTCCTCTTCCTTCTTTTATCGTCACTTCTTACTGAAAAAAACAATTTCATTTACTACACCACCGCACATGCCAGGAGCTCCGATTTGGAACCCGCTGATGGGAGATACCTGGATGGTGAAAAAACAGCAAGGCGACGTGTACGTCGGCGCCGGATCGCACCAACCAGCGAGGCAAGTACACAGCCACATTTAGTGATAAAACCTACACTGCATTTACGGGACTGATGACGCGCCCGGAAACATGAAATAATCAGTCAAGCGGAGTTAATCGTCGAAGTGAAGCAGAATGAATAAGTGGGAAAACCGAGTAGCTCTCTCCTCAATCACACGTTTCATCACGGCTGAACTATGTAGAATTTCTAAGCGGAGAAATTTGCAATGGTTATATTTGTCTTGTGGAATTATTACGATTAATTGCATACGCTGTACAAAATTGAATCTTCTGACTTCTCACCTCAGGAACAATAACAACAACCTGTATCTTAGCCTGATGTTGCGAGAAATTGCCAAAATATGTGGCATGTCTTTTATTTCTGATACATTAATATTGGAGACTTGAAATTACACAAAAGGCTTCTTCCGGTGTAGAACGAAAATTATTTGGCAAATTGAAAAGGAGGAAATTAATTTTGAATTCTGACTTCGTAGTTGCTTTTAAAAGAAATGCATAACTTTCTCTTCTTACGAAGAATTCGTAAGGCCAGAAAGTAAAACTAATTAAAAATGTTTTTCTTAAGACGCACATTAAGGAAATGTTTCCGCAATTTACTGGCTTGCATAGTACTTTTGCTCAAACTTCTTCACTTGTTTCTAGTTTTTCGTGTACTCACTGATTTGAATAAAGAATACTATAGAATAATATTAATAAAGAATACAGTAATTGTAATTAGGCATGTTATTAATTTATGTAATTATGTATTGTGTAATTGTATTTAGGTATTTTTCTGTAATTGTATTTATATAAAGGCATGCAATTATTATATTCCTTTAAAAGGAGAGATGCATGTAAGAAAGAGAGAATAATAAATATTAGAAGCATTTCTCAATTAATTTATTTGCAATATTTAAAAAATATTATGGTATATTTTTACGTTATACATAATCTTCTTTGTTTGAATTATTAAAAAAAGTATGTAACTTTGTGTTCTTCAGAATATATGACAAAATAACGAAGTTGGCCCAACGTTACTTTTAATTTTTAAAACATTTTTAAAGATAACACCGTGTCAATCTATGCCATATATTTTAGTACCTAATACAAGCGTTCTTGTCATTTTAAGAACAAACAAAATAATTGAGATGCTAACTCGCTGTGTTTCATTGTGTTAAAAAATTATATATTATAAATTTCGAGGAACTTTGAGCCAGTGACATCGTTTGATAATGACAGCTGACAAAGACTCATGTACCAGACAGTTCCTCTATTCGTTTGTTTACATTTCTCTATTCGTTTGCTTCCAATCATTCTAGGTGGTAGTCCGAATAGTACATCAATACGGATCACATTTCATTTGCACTCTTTTCTCCATGTTGTTCCCTCTCCTATGAGAGTGTCGAAGCTTATTACTCATCTCAGATCTTGAGATCTCAGGCCCTCAGATCTCAAGCCATCCTTTTTTAGAAGAACGTAAGTAACTTTTGAAGTATAATAGAAAACATGGGATATTTGATCATTATACTAATACTTATTATTACAGAGCTTTATTATGTTATTATTATAATCAGTCACTTGCGTTGAGCCACCAGTGTCACGGAAGTCACTGTAGGAATTGGTCATCAATACTTCTTCAATTATTAACACCCACAAGGCAGAACATTCAACACATGTGCTAAGGTCCGAAAGTTCTTTAGTGCATATATTTAATAAAGTTGTAAATTCAAAATGTTGTATTCTGAGTTAGGAGAAGTAGTGCTGGTTTGTAATTATGTTAATCTATGCACATTATTATGTTATAATTCCTATATACATTTTATATTTATTTATAAGTGAAATGTAGTCAAGCTTTAATCTGTATCTGTGAGTGTAAAACCAAAAAAATAATGTGAAAAAAGATAATAATACCAGTAATAATATGAGTAATAATAATAAATTAAAATTTGGGTGTGGATGAGTTCTAATGTATTAAATAATTGGATTTTTCTCTTTAAAATTTTCTACGAAATTAAGGTGAAGAATATTATCTTTTCATTAAATTTCCTGAAGCGATCTGATGTATAGTTTGTTGAGCATTGTCCATAATTATTATTTAACACGAAATGAGTGCAACACACGTGGTGAGGCTGAATGGTACAAAACGACAATGCGAGCGCGCGCGGCGCGTCGGCGCCCTATTTGAATCCCGGCGGGCGGCCCCTCCCCGCCTGGAATCGTCATCGCGCGGCGATAAAAGCGCGCAAAGTGGGTCAGGGGACGGCCTCCCCGCCGCGCCGGCGCCCGCATTCGGAATGAGTTCGCTGCCCACAAGTTATTCCCTGCGGCCAGCCAGAGCGCTTGACAACAACCGCGCCCCGCCCCCTCTCACCCTCTCCACCCACTGGTCTCAGGCTGAGGTGGCTCAGGGTATCAAGGTCCTAGAAGTTTCGACACTACCTACTTAGATAGACCGAATTCAGCCATTGACTGTAGGAGAACTCTAGCCTCTCCTGGTTTTCCGTGATTTCTACGATCAATGCCAGGCGAAAGCCGGAGCAGTACCATAACAAACGGCGAACGGACCGCGCGCGAACAGTTCTATCCTCGCCCATCACTTACACTTGCACTGCACTATACTTCGGTTTTTCTTTCTTGACGCACAGGGGTGTGTCAATAAAATGGAATATCTCACGGTATTTCACGTTGTTATCCGTTGTGCCGCCAGGAGTCGCATGATCGCCAGCACTGCTCAATACAGTCGCGATCATGCGTCTCCTTGCGGCACAACCGAGAACGACGCGAAATACCGTAAGATATTCCATTTTATTGACACCCCCCGTGAGGTAAGAAATAAAAACCCAAGTACGAGTATAACGCATGTCGGGAGACCAGTCGGGAACTTAGAGCTTCCCCCGATTGGAACGGTGCTCGTTATTGGGAGATACCTGGAATGAAACATCCCGCAAGCCGACGTGAAGGTGGGCGCCAGTACTCGACATCCGTTGGGGGAAGAACACCGCCACATTCCGGAATAAAACATTTATTACACAAACGGACCCAATGGCCCAAAAGCAGTTGACGCGCCCTGATACACGAAATAATCAATCAAAACCCACCCATCTCGTTTCATCCCGTCCTCATCCCCCCCGCTGTGCCCCCGCCCCACCCCACTCTGTCTCAGACCCTGCTCTCCGCGGCTTTCGAACTCTTTGGATGCTTCGAAGAAGAGAATATTTTCTCTCTGTTCCGTCGGTGGTCCGCTTGTTCCTGAGACGTCACCAAAGAAGCAACTGGCGGACATGTTCCTGCCCGCCGCAACTGGCGAACATGCTCCTGCCCGCCGCAACTGGCGGACATGCGTTAGTGGGGTTATTTCGTAGAAAAAAATTAGGACGCCTTGAGCAATTTTTTCCGTGGAGAGCAATATTTAGTGAGTCATCATTTATAAGTCGCTTTTTCTTTCTATACTTCCCTATTATGACTCTACCGTCTCCTCCAGGATCGTCTGTAGTTTTAAAGAAGGAGATGTATTTTCCTGGCGTCAGTCATCTTTTTATTGGCCCACTTCTTTCGTTTTGAGCATTCTGAAAGGCGCGGTTTTCCTTCCCTCTACTTACCAATACTAAAACTAATTGGTGTTGTTTTCCCTATCTATTCCCTCCATTTTCTGTGTTCAAAGACATTTTGTTGTAGCTATAATGGACCGATTTAACTAAATATAATCCAAAGGTAGTGAGATGAATGCACCAATGGCGGTTTTAAGCTAATGTCTCTTGACTCGAGCGTACCAGTGATTTGGAGGTAGCAGGTTTGGTTCCCGCGAAGTGGCGAAAATTTGCCTCACGTTTTTTACATCGACGAGATTATACCTCCCGCCAGGATCGAAGCCGTAGAACAGTAGTTTTCCTTATCTCTTCTGGAGCAACGCCCTAGAACACGGCCACAGCGCGTGTGATTCTTCCTTCCCAACTCTGGTAATTTTTCCACTTTAGATCTTCGAATCTAAGAAATCTCTCACCAGCGTCGGAGAAGGTCATACACTGAAGCGGACTATAGAACCAGAAAAGATGAAGTTGAGGTTAATAAACCTTTACATTATATCTTATTACATATCTTAAGAATGTAAAGCAGTGGTGTCAAGGACTTCTACTGGTGGCAGTGGCACGCGTCGTAGCACCGTTGCATGCCACGAGTTTCTCTGCGCAACTAGCGTCGGGAAAGGGAACTATCAGTAAACTCGCCGTTTTACAATAGGAATAGGAATGGGCATGGGATGGGATGAGAGTAGGGATGGCGTTGTCTCTGGTGGCGGGGTGATGAAGTCCGTGGAGGGGCGATTTCGCAGTGGCTCTCGTGCCACGGACTCCCGTTCGTGGCATCGACCTTGACAGCACTGATGTAAAGGAAACAAATTATGATTGAGATGAATATGAGCATACGTGGTGTGATATTATTTATTATGACCGTATATAAGTGACGCAGAATCCATTTTCACAACTTCCTCCTCATTCATGATTTTTGCGCAGCCACACTAATTTTATCTTAGTTGTTCACTGCCATTCACTCTCTAACCGTTGTATTCCTAACCATTCCAATAGTGAGGCTAATTCACATTTGTTACTTTTTTTCTTCGAAAAGACAGTGACTGAACATTATATCTTAAGACAATGATTTGATAGACACGGGCATGATAGCCGTAGAAAAGTAGTACTTATACTTTGGGGAAAAAGTTAGCTTCACAATATCTTATGTTGTAAGATTTCCAATTTGCATGTTATTCACTTTCGACAAATCCACATTATTACAACAAATTAACGATGCACATAATGGCAAGTGAATAATGTTCATAGATTAAATCTAAGCGAAAACGTTACTGCGCGTTAAGTGGAAGCAGACACATTTCCTTGTTTTTTAATCTATAATTAATCTTAGGTGAGGCCTTTGGTAAATGTTTGTCATTGTTCATTTAAAAGTTGCAGCGACGCAAGAAGTATTAGGTGACATTCAGACAAAGGACTGTAATTTTGGGCGTATCGATGCGCGACTCTCACTTGTTTTTTCTTCCCATCGTGTGCTCTAATTAGCGACTTTGGAGCCGGTGCCCTCCTTTCTGACGAATGAATGTTGTGAAGATGAAAGGGAGTTGTTGTATCCGTATCCCACTGCCAAGATACTGTGAACTTTCGAAAAAAAAATACCTGCTACTTGTCCGCAATGTCACCCGTGCGTTTGAAACATTCACAGAAAGAACTGTGACCTATTACACAAAATATTTTCTTTATTCCAGATACGTTTTTCAACAAGGCTGATAGAGCCTTTTTAATAACACGAACATCGTCTCTTCATCTTTGTGTTGAGTTATTAACAACGTAGGACGCTGCTTTTCTCTTCCGAACGAAATGTTTTGCGGCTTTCCTACCTCGTTTTGTTCACTTTTCTGCCTAAAAATACGGAGTTTACCGAGGGGAATTTTTAGCATCAATTCTTCACGCTAATCTCCGGCTTCCTTCTATAACTTAAACGATCTCGTACAAAAAAACCGCTTCTGCATTTTCCATGTCCTTAAGGTCTCGTTACAAATCGCACGTGAGATAAGTATCAAGTTTTAACTTTCTTAGCGCGCGGAGTTTGCGCAATAAAAATCAAATCCGCAGTTTTTCTCTAATTAGAAATAAGCTTTAAATTACGGAGTCGACCGTAAGCCGAAATTTTTAAGCGGATGAACAAGGAGACGGACAGGCCCGCGATGACGGCAGCGCGCATAAAAAATGCACGGGCGCGCGGCTTTGCAGGTTTTGCGGCGAGGAACCGCCCCACCACGCCCCTCCCAGCCGCGCCGCGCCCCGCCCCGCCCCGCCTCCACTGCCGCAGAGCCCGCAGGTGGGAGGCGGACGGGCAATCCGACCGCTGCGAGTGAATGGCAGATGCGAGCCGCCCAGCGGTGCGCCGCTACTCTAGTACCTAGAAAAAAGAAGCCCGCTGACGGAATTGTTTGTGCATATCCACCCCAATATGAATTTGCCGAGAACATTCACGGGACAGGTTTGGTTTGACCAGTTCTATATGCAAAACCCTTCTGGGAAAGATTAATTATAATTAATAATTAAATTTTTATTAATGCAGAGAACGGTATTTATACTGTGGTGTTTTGAATGTCGTTAAGGTGACTCTCCGACACTCGAATCGTTTGTTTCAACAAAATAACCAAATCATGATCATTGAAATTGCGACTATCTAAAGTTATTTATTCAAACCGTCTCTGTCTCAATATCTTAATCTTATCTTTGCATACAGTACCATTTCGCGTAAGGTGTGACTGATGAGACATTTGAATGGAAGTGAGTTGAGGATTCTCAAAGAACAGATCTACGAGTGTCGTTATTTGGTCAGACATCGTCGGCATGCTGGAGCCACATCTCAGAAGCCGACTGCTTCTGGCTAATCCAGAAGCAGGGGCGAGCAAGTTCTAACCACTGCCATTGCAATGCCCCCACTGCCGACCAACTCACGCCACGGCATCATCACCACCACCATCGTTTCAGCCATCCCCTCGCAGCTTTGCCCGCCGCTCTCACGATCCATCCCCGTACAGCTCCCGGCTTCCCTTCCTGGTCGCCGCCGCCGCCGCCGCCGCACCCGCTGCCACCGCTGCTGAAATTTTCGCGCTATTGTTTTTTGGATAGAGGTCGCTAATCGCGGGAGCATGCTGCGGCCGGCGTCGCCGCCGTCCCCGCCACCGCCGCCGCTATGCATGCATGCAGAAGCTGGATCATTGATGAGCCCTGCCCCTGCCCCTCTCTCCCTTCTCCCCCCCAGGGTGTGGTCTCCGCCGGGAACTCGCCGATGAAAGTCTAATTCCGACAATCGCGTCACCAAAATCCGGAATTTCCCCGTGATAATATTTTGTGGAGATGCGCAATAATATTTTACATTTCATGTCCCGGCTATCGTTATTATTGGAACGATTACTAAAATTATAATTTCCTTTTTTTGGTGAAGTTTGCTTCAAAGTGAGAAAATAGCAAGTCAGCAAGATGAGAGGTTAAAAGTGCAAATTAATATGCCTCCTCAAAGAAAATATAGCTATAAATAAATATAAAGAAAGTTCGCAAAAACTATAATGAGAGTGCATTCAAGTAGGTGAAAGTAAGAAAGTAAGAAAACCACTGAAATCAAAATTAATGTGTTGATGGTGGTCTTCTGAATTTTCTCATTTTTTTGTGAAATAATTGTTTATTATCTAATGTTCGAAACTTTCTCCCAATAATGTATTTTTGAAGAGTGCATCATTTTACAAGTTTAATTGTTTTTTAAAATTGCTGTTATATGTCAATATTCAAGCATATTATTTTTATGCTATAATATAATTATAGTATATTATTTTCATGTATTTTGCATAAAAACGGCCAATTTATCCATTTGCCGATTTGTTTTCTTACATATTTTTCATGTGAAAATATTGCAAAATTGTACTACGATGATAACTTCCTCCATACATAAAAAGCTCAATAACTATCGATAAAATCCTGAAAGAAAATTCTTGATTTTTATTTTTCGGTTATTATTCCGAGAAAGTGAGATGGTTGGAACCTGATTATTTTTGCAGATCCTTCCAGAACATTCTCGAAAAACGTGTTTTAAGAGAGTTTAAGACTAAACCTACAACGTTAATGTTTAGTTGGGTAACACTCCTAAGTGGTGCCATATATCTCGTTTAAATCGTATCGACAAGATAAATTGGTTTATTTATTTATTCTGTAATATAAAGGAAGATACCTATAAGAAAAGTGTTTTGGTAGGTTTTAAAGCATCTACAATAGTGAGGCATTGTAAATGACTATACTTACAAAACGTTGATAAAATATAATTATGAATTGAAAAATTGTGTCCCACATATTGTGTTTAAAAAATGTAGAATTATATGAGAATGACCAAATAATTTTCGTCATTGTTTGTGTAAGAAATATTTTACGGTGATTGGGAAATTCTATTGATTTACTTTCATTTGACTTAAGTCGAGGTAGACAGTTTATTTCACATCACCCTAATCTCCTGTTGTTGGCATGAATTTACTCACGTGTAACTGTGTTTTTTTAATTATCTTTAAGGCTTCATGTTTGAATTCATAACGGTTTATATTTCTACTTAAGGAGGTATCAAATAATTATGATAGGACTTTCCATTGAGTAGAAAACGTGATCTACAACTCACCAAAAATTGATAATGTTAGAAGTGTAGGTGGTTTTATATAAATTATTTTTTCATTGTAATCATTATTTAATTATGTTATAGTTTCTGTGGTCACGGCGTAAAAGTTCTTAAGTCAAAAATCTTAGTTTGGAGAAAATAAGGGTTAAATATTATTGCACCAACGCTTCTTCCTACGCTCACCGCTACTTTCCAAAGCTTTTTTCTCGTTATGGAGGCAACATTTGAATTCCACCGTTTTTACTAAAATAAAATGTAGATACTTAACTTGTAGTTTCAGTACTTAACACAATTTTTCCAAAAATGGACTTAAGAACTTTTTCCACGTGACCACAGATTTTGTTGTATTTTGTGGAAAATATATGTCTGTTAAGAATTTATAGTTATATACGTTGTTACAAGAATTTTATTTGAATTGCTAATATCGTTAAATGTATAATTTCCAAAGAATCGTAGTATACAAGATGGGCGTTAGTGCTTCTAGATATACACATCGTTAGTTCTGAAAGGGCTTGATCTTGAACTGGTCTTAGGCTCGGGTTTGGTCTTTGTCTTGACCTTGATCGCGGTCTTGTTCTTGGGCTTGCGTTTGGTCTCGGGCTTGGTATTGGTCATGCTCTTGCTCTTGGGCTTGATCTTTGTCTTGGCCTTTGTCTTGGGCTTGGACTTGGGCTTGGGCTTGGGCTTGGGCTTGGTTTCGGAGTGATCGCATAGGTTGCGAGGAGTCGCGGCACACTGCGCGCTGCAGCGCGTGGGCCTCCCGAGCGGGAGCAGTGGCGGGGTGGCGGGGGCTCGGGGTGGAAGGTCGCGCCCTGCGCCGAGCACCGCGAAATTGCTGCAATTAGCGCCTGCAATTCGCGTCATCGGTTGCGACGCGACGCGACGCGCGCTCCACACTGCCCGCCGCATATCGAGTTTTTATTCCGCAGGTGCGAAGACCGCGTTCAAAGGGGACGCGCGGGGTTCAGAAGCGGTGGCGGCGGCGGCGGCGGCGGGGGTGGCTTTGTTCGGTTGGCACTGGACACCGCGCCGCGCACGCAGAATGCAGAGGGCACCGCGATGCACGAGCCATCGCGTGGGCCGTCGCGGGCCGAATGAGAAGACGAATTCTTTGGTTCTTTGTTTTGGTTGAAATCTTGGTTCAAAAAACGGTCATTTTGGAACTTCATGATCAAAATAACTCCAAACTCCGCTCCGTGCTTTCAAATGAAAGAATTTGTGAAATCAAGAAAATTTTGTCAAGACGCAGGAGTTGAGGAAATGTTAGAACAAATATTCATAAAAATAACTGTCTTACGTGTACTTTTATATAAAAGAATTGTGAAACAAAGCGATAATTAAGAAATCAATTCAATGTATTTAAAATGAAATAATTTAAAAATTCCAAGCGTTGAAAAAGACGTGTTCCGTTCGTATATCAGCCCTTATAAACTTTTCTTTCATTACTTTTCATTCATTACATTTTATGTTGATCTACTCTTAACGCTTTAAAAAAACAAAATTCTAGTACCCTGGTTCTCAAAATAGTGATTGGATAATTCAAAAAGATGTTTTGAGAAGTACAAAAACGAAAATGTTTCAATGAAACCCCAAGATACCAACGCAATACACATTCATGAATATTTGATATTGATTAGAATATCATTGCAAGCCCTACTTGATTTCAAGTGGTCGCCAATGCAGTGTTATTCTCAAGGTTAGCACCAAGTGCCTGATACATTACTCTAACAAATCTGTCAAAACGTAAGGTCTGTATTGCGGAATAAATAATACCGTATTCATACGTACACTCCTGAAATGTTTGTCTCCCTAGCTTTCCGCGGGAAGATATCAAAGCTCTTGATGCATAGCTGTTGTAAGAAGTTGTCCTCAATTGTTTCTTTATGATAATTTATGTTTACTTACATTGCGTTTAATAATAAATATTATCTTTAAAATTTAAAAGCAAACTATCTCTGACGAACACGTTTAAGTTTCACAAAATTTCGTTTGTATTGTCTTAGAATAAATATTTCTTGGTACGGAATTTGCTGTTCTTTGTTAACATTTAACCAAACTCTTTTACAACATAGAACCGCTTGTTTCTTTCATCAGATACATCATGCAAATTGATAACCAACTTTGATAACTTACACAATTCTTGAAAGTTACCTGTATTCAAGTCATATAATAGAGTCAGTATAAATATGGATTTATAATATTATTGTTTATTTTATAACGTAAAAATATGATTTGGCATTCATCAAACAATTGCCGCTTTACTCTTTGTATCTTGGTGCAAATACTTTTTGATTCAACGGATGAAATTCTAGGGCAAACAACCTAATGTCTTTGACCTTACGCTAAAGACTGGTTCAGCGCCTGTTCGAGCAGTCTCTGCGATCTGCGGGTTTCCGACGGTAGAGAAGCAGAGGGCGAGGGTGGAGGAGGGGGCGGGGCGGCGGGGGCAGCGCGAAGCGGCAGCTGACCGTGCCGGCGGGCGACGCCGGTTATTTGTGGGCCGGCTAACCCGGTGAATGATACCATAATTCTGGCGGGGCGGCGGCGTCGGCGACGCGGCGGCGCAGGGGAAGGGGCGGCGCGCGGGCGGCGCGGGGGCGGGCTCCTTGCGCTCGCCACAATTAAGCTAATGACGCGGCCACCGGCGGCAGAGGCAGCGGCGCCGCGCCCGCTGCGGCCGAGAGGGGCGGGGTGGGGCGGGGGCGCGCCGGCGCGGTCCACGCTGCGAGTGGGCGAGTGGGCGGGGCGGAGCGCGGCGCGACGATGGTAATTGAATGACGATAAGCGGGACAAATATGAACTCGAAAGTCACAACTGCGGGTCTGCTAACGGCCGAGCACTCGGCCGCGAGAGCGCTGTGTGCGCGGGGCGGCGAGGACGGCGGGCGGGCGGGCGGGCGGGCGGGCGGGCGGGGCGAGATTCGGAAGGGGCAGCGGGGGAGGCGCGAGACAAAATATGTTATACGTCTGATACAAATGGGCGTGCGCCCGCGCCGCCGCCCGCGCCCGCTCGCCCGCATCGCCCGCCCGCCCGGCCGCGTCGCCCGCCGGGGCTGCGTAGGCTTGTTTGGTACAATTTACGGCCGCGTGGGGCCGCCTCTTTCCTAACCACAAACCAAATTGCATGTAGTATCGATTTTTTTCTTCTCTCGGTGCGCGGCCCGCGCCCCTCGGCCGCGCGCTCGCGCCCCCGGCGTCGCCCGCCCCCCGCCCCGCCCCGCCCCCGCCCGCCTCGCCGCTCCGCTCCGCCCCGCCCCACCCCCCGCCGGCTCAAGGGTGCGTTCGGACGCGATCGGCCTACGCGACGAGGGCGCGCACAATGCGATGCGGCGCGGGGGCGGATTGGAGCAGGGCGGGGGGGGGGCCGGGGGCGGGAGGAGGGGGCGTGCTGACGAGGAGCGGCGTCTGGAAGCAGCCAGGGAGACCAATCGGCAGCGCACGCGGCGCTGCACGATCCACTCGCAGCACGAATACGAAGATGCTGTTTTACATATTCGTGAACACCAAAAGGTTGCGAAGAAAGTGACAAATATTTTTATAAATGTTGATAAAAAGTAATTCAACTTGGAAAGACGAATTCATTCGCGGTCTTCTATGTTGTTAAATTTGTTATATTGTTGAACTTTTATTAGGTGTTGAAATGGTATTAGGTGTTTAAGGAATGAAACGTTCATTCATTAGTTGCAACCTCCCAGTTGGATCACGGTTATACGAAAGAAGAGTAGCCAAATTATCACTAAAAAAATTAACCATAAAAATAACGAAATTGTTTTTAGAAAAATCATTTGTTATAAAAAATGTAGCTATAAACGAAGCTAAATATTTTAAGGTGTTTCATTGGGTTGAAGTTAGAAGTAACAGAATATTCATTAAATATATTATAGTATATATTATACACATACAATATATAATAAATAATATGTAATATTTAATGTGTAAAATATATAATATACATTAGATGGTATACATAACTTTTTGGGGGCATGAAAATACAGAGATACTTTCTCTGCAGTATAATATTTTGGAATTAATGATAGTCAATGCACTAAGATATCCGCAATTGTTTGAGTAACGAAGAAAAAGAAGAAGATATTGAAATTTTAAGATTGAGTTTGACTTCGTCATGAATTTTTTATTCAAATGTGCTACTGAAGTGTTGAATTCGGTGCAAATGTAGTTGTCTGTTTCATGAAAACGATCATGCATACGAAAAGAGTAAACTCAGGATAATTTACTGTGTGAATGAAGTATACATTATTGCCAATCGAACTAATGAAGTGCTTTCTCGTGAAGTACGTGAGCCCGATATATGCTATTTTTATAAATATAAAAATTTTCATAGTTTTTGACTGCGTGATTTGAATTGTATCATTCCAACTTTAATTTACATTTCAGCGTTCGCAAAAAAAGGGAAATGCACCCCACCTACCGTTGTGCTACTATCTAGTATTCAAGTTAGAACTTTCTGCAATCATCACGTATTCCGCGCGATTTATTCTATCATATTGTTAATGAAATATCTAAATAATGCAGAAATATAATAAAATATGCTTTTTGATCAGTAAGTGGATAAAACTACTTCTTATGAAATATGTCATTTATTTGAATACAATACTGTACGTTCACCATGGCGGGTGGTGTCGTAGCGGTAATGTGCTTACTGACTGTAAGTAAATATGCATTCAAATTCATACCCTGGCGCAGCGCAAGGGTTTTTTTCAGTCAAACTCGTTGTTTCGTGTTTACAGCTTGGTTAGTTATTATTTGTCCAAAGAGTGAAGACGGTACATGACAGGACCTCCAGCGCAAGCCCTGAATTATAAACTGCGAGGAAAGAGAAACATTGGAAGGCCAAGAATAAGTTGGAAAGAGGCTGGAACAGGCAATATGCCTAATCCGGAAAGGAAGATGATGATGATGATGATGATGAATGAAGACGGCCAAGGAAATGCACTGCTAAGACTCCCACCGTCACTTGCACTGCAGTTGCATGAGCAGCGCAGTACTCGCGAGTGGTTGAGTGGCCGTAAGGGGTTTGGACGATGTCGTCGCCGGGGGGGACGGGAGCTTCCGCGCTGTTGCGTGTGCACGTCAGGGCGGCGGAGGGCCCTCGGCCGCTGCGCCGACAGCGGAGCAGAACCGCTTCGTGCGCACTCCGGGGGGGGGGAGGGGGTCGCTTCCAGGAATGTTCCCGGCGTGGCGACCAGCTCCCGGAGCACTTGAATCACATTGCGGAAAGCTCCTACAGCCCCGTCGGTTGCGGTCATCACCAACACTCCAGCAAGAGCTCAGGATCTTACTTGCACACGCAAGCTTCCGCGGCTCGAGTCCATGACTTCTTGGCTGTCCGGGAGACGCCGCGTCGTTGCTGAGAGGCCGATGTTTCGCCCATTATGTCGCAGGCTTTCTCAGGGCAGTGAAACGTCGGCCCCTCAGCCAACGACGCGGCGTCTCCCGGACAGCCAAGAAGTCAGGATCTTGCTTCACGAAACTAATGTCCGTACGGTTGAGCTTAATGAATTACCCGTTTTTTGTGTTGTCTTTTATTCTAAAGGATACGATGTATTATAGCTACTGTAGATATTAACCGCGCACTTTTTCTTGGGATTTAACTTTGCTAGATGCTCATCTTACTTTGCTAGATGCTCATCTTACTTTGCTAGATGCGAGAGCAGAAGGGGGTGGTTATTTCGACGAGAGGACTATTATATCAATTATGCAGCTCGTGTTTATTTGCAAAATATTTTCTATTATAAGGGCAAGAACATTTCTGATATTTAGATTTTGTCAACAAGGGACGTCGCTAACATTTCTCTGGTCACGGGCAAAAGTTCTTAAGTAAAAAATCGTAGTTTGGAGAAAACAAGGGCTAAATTATTGAGCCAACGCTTTTTCATATACTCAATGCAATTTTCCAACGCTTTTTTCTCGTTAAGGAGGCAACATTTCCATTCAGTCGTTTAACTAAAATAAAATACAGATACTTAACTTATAGTTTCAATACTTAACCTAATTTTGCCAAAAATTGACTTAAGAACTTTTTACTCCGTGACCACAGATTTATTCTTATTCATTTGAGAAGAAAAGAGCTTGTATAATATAAAACTTGTGTCTTCGATTTCATATTTTTTGCCAATTTAAAAAGGCAAAATTTATTTAAGTGTAAATAACAATAATTATTATTTTTATAAATAATTTGTAAATAATGTTTGACAGATATTTTTTATAAATTATGATTATAAATAAAAATACTGTCATCTTACAGTATTTTCTGAAAAACGGTTCTCGATTCCAAGAAAACTACACTCCCTAAAAATCAATTGAGTAAGTACAAAATGTGAAATAAATCAAACGTATTTTGAAAATAACAATTCACCTGATTTTAAGAGACGGCATTCGAATCATAATCTCAGGTTCCGCCGCAAATTATATCAATTTTTATAATTAAATACCTTAAATTGAGATAATTAAATACGAGCGAAATTATTGTATAATTTTACGTTAATTAGTATGGATTCGTTTTTTAATTTACGGGTATATTGAATTGATATTTATGTTATCTTGTTCGGAGACCGGCAGCTCTGAAAAATAGAGGTTCAAAAGAAGCACGTGAGATTGTATGTTGTACAGATGGCCGCAAAGCAGGGCGACGCTTTGGTAGGATGGTCGCACGGCGGGGGTGCGAGGGGAAGCGGAAGTGTGGGTGAAGGCGGTGGGCGCGTGGGACAAGCGCCGAGCCGCGCGGTGAGCGACAGGGGAGCGTCCGCTTGCGCCAAGGCGCTCCGCCTCTACCGACTGGCAGATTTTCTCCGGCGCAGGATTTATTGTATCGTGTTTGCGCCGCGCCGTGCCCAGTCGCCGTGCTCTTTGATACGCTATAGCCCTCGGGTGCGCTGCCCCTCTCCGGTTCCGCGAAATCCGCGGAATATTGTGTCGCCTGTGCGGCCCCCGCCCCCCTCGACTCCTTTTCTTCCTCCGACGCCCCATCTCCCACTCGCCCCGCCCAGCTCAGCCCCTCCCCGCCCTGCCCCGCTCCGCTCTGCCTTACCCCGCCCCTCCCTCGCTCTCAAACCGCCCATCCCCGCCCCACCCCTCTCTCGCGCTCCCCCAAACAGTAGCAAGCGCCTCTGTGTCGCAGACAGGAGGCCGTTCCCCGTCCCCCTCCTCCTCCTACCACAGCATCACCGCCTGTAGCGGCTCCCCACTGTGCGTCTTCAGCTCCGCCTCGATGCCTCGGGCGCTGCGCCCGCCACCTTGCGGCCGCCGCGCGCGCTGCCTCCTCCCCGTCCCCTTGGGCGTCGCCGCTGCCCCCTGTCGCCGCCTCCGCCTGATCCCCGGGGCGGCGCGGCGCGGCGTGTCGCCTGCGGGGGAGAGGCAAATCCCCTGGCGAGGCGGAGGGCTGCGCCGCCCCCCGCTCGTCCCGTGATTAAATCGCGCTTTCGCCGCCGCCGCCGCCGCCGCGCCGTCTTCGCGATGAGATACCTGCGCCCCGCCCCCGCCCCTCGCCCTCCGCCGCTCAGCGCCCTCCTGCCACTAAACACGTGTAGTTGCTTTCAGGGGAAATCTAATCGCGGATTCACCATCGCATGTGGTTATGTAGGAAGATTCGCTTCACCCGCATAAATCCCTACCAACAGGTTTCTAACTATACGACAAACAACACCTGTGACCGGTTTTCTTTGAGATACACATTTACTTCTAAAAAATTAAAATTAATGTTTAGTAGTGTAATATTCCGCACTCTGCTAGGCTTCCCGCCGAGCACCGCTGCATGTCAGGTAGAGCGCTGCGCCTACAGACAAGGATTTCGCCCAGTGCAGAATGTAGTTTTTGTGATTCCAATTCACAAAATGTATAACTTTGTGTGTACTAAGAATAAGTGTTTTTATTTCTCGTGAAGTATAGCACACAATGTAACACGTACTGCTACGATATGCGAACTTTTTCAACAATCTTCAGAAAAATAAATATAAATGAAAACAATCTATAGCCCATTACAAGAGTGTCAGCAATATATTTTACTTTTTTTTCGATCATTGTCTATAGATGACTTCCTGAAGACGACTTCCTGAAGACTTTTAACTGGTTAACCGGTTAGTCGGTTAATAGGACTGCCCTGAATTAAAGACTAAAGTGTAGTACTAATGACACTTTCTAGACAACTGGAGAAGTGAAGTGTTTTACCGTTGCTTTTTTCGCCCATCCCAGAATGATGAAGCACCCAACGATATTATGAGTAACACCTTTCACAACACCTATGCAATTGCTCAGCATTGCATCAAACCTAAATTCTATTTCACTGTCCACAGAATCTGCGACACGTACATCTAGCATTCCGGAAGCTAGACATCCCACATGCTCCGACAGGGCATGGAAGCCGGGCGCTTGTGCGTGAAAACAGAGCATGCTGATCGCGGGACCCTAACATGTTACACTTAATTTAATTGCCTTTGGAGATTTGGAGGGGCGCCTGTAAGACCAGGAGGCTCATTTCCTCGCGCAGCAGCTCGTCAGCGCCACCGCCGTCACGGCGCAGCAGCTGCGGCGGCGGGGACGGCGGCGACGGGCAGGGGGAGATGGCTTAGCGTGAGGAAATGACGGCTTCCGACCCCAGCCCCACACTTTCCTCCCCGCCCCACCCTCTTCAGCAATCTCTATGCTTGAACTCTCCTACCGGCCTGCGTCTCGCTCCTCTTGGAGCTACTTTCCCCCTTGTTGCCCAGCGACACAACTGACCCCATAACCCCAAACCCCATGGTTTTACTCACGTGTTTCTGCACATTTTTGCCTTCCAACCTTCATTCCACTCACCTGCACTACTGTTTCCTTCAACAGCACTTTCCCGAGCAAAGAGCTTAGAAAATTCGTGATTCGGTCTTTCAGAACAAATTCTACACCATCTCCTTTTCTAGTTGCCTAACTGCTATTTCTCTTGTTTTAGAATAACCGCATCTGCGTCTGCCTTGTTGACACAAATAGAGCTAATGACAAAGTTTTCTACCAGCTTATAAAGCGACATTCAGTTGAATTCATTAGAGTATTCTCATATATCTCTGTTTTCATCGACAGCGAATAGATTGCAACCACAATGGCATATATTCTCTTTGGTTCATTATGTTTCTGATAATACGCTTAAACGGGACGTCAATCTGTGCAATTTATCCAAAGAAACGAGATACTCATGTAATAATAATAATAATAATAATAATAATAATAAATAGTAATAATAGTGATAATAATAAAGAATAAAGATTCCAGGTTAGTTTCCTAGAGTTTTTGAGTTACATATAGTTTCAGAAGTACGGTGCAGGATTAATTTACAGACAGTTATTTTTTTATTTTCACATATATTAATAAAACTTTGTCAGCCCACGTTTCGAAGCCTCTTCCGGTCTCATTTTCAAGATTGTCATTTACTTAATTATATGTAAAGCGTAAATAAACAATGTGTATTACATTGGGGTACATTACAATGTTTGTTTATGCTTTACATACAATTCAGTAAACCACAACCTTGAAAACGAGACCAGAAGAGGCCTTCGAAACGTTGGTTTACAAAGTTTTATCAATAAATTTGAAAATAAAAAATCGACTGTCTTTAAATAAATCCTGGACTATACTCCTGAAACTATGAATAAAGAATACAATTACATCAAAAACAAAAAAACCTACATTTTAGTTTGGTGAGGAAGGAGGATTACTCTCCGGTTTCTACAATTCCTCCCCCGTACGGCACCGCCTTGTGCTGCTGCATAGCTCCGCCTCCAGCCTCCGCGCCCTCGTCGCCTTGCTCCCTCGCCGACGCCCCGCCTCTCCCGGGGCCACCAGGAGCGCTTCTCCCCACCCCTCCCCTCCCCACCCCCTCCCGTCTCGAGCGCTTCTGCTTCGTGACGACTCTCGCATCGCGCGAAAAATCTGGCCAAGTATTAGCTAAAGTAAAACAGCGACCAAAAATAATAATTATTATTCCCTCCTTCCGTCCTTTCTTCTGCCGGCGGCGGCGAAAGAGGCGGCGGCGGCGGCGGCGCGGTGCGGCGCTCGGAAGTGTTCGTTCATTAATAATTCTTCATGCTAATTGACGAGCACTGCGACGCCGCCTCCGCCGCTAATATTTATGCCGGTTTCCCATTAACAGAAAGACGTGGCGAAAAAAGCATCGGGGATTTATTTTAGTCAAGACGCAGAAGTTGGGGAAATATTCCCTACACTTCGCAACTCCGCGGCGGCGAAGGCGGCGGCGGTGGTGGTGGCGAGCGCCGGGCCCACAAAGGCAGAGCAGCGGCGGGGCGGTGGCGGGGGTGGCCGGCGGCGGCGTTCGTGGGGCCGGGATGAGGGATGGAGAAGGAAGAGGAGGGGCGCCCGGAAGACAAAAGAAGCGCGGGTGGCGGCGCGTGGCGATTAGGGTTAGGGCGCAGGCGAAGGGCGGGGAGGGGGGAACGCGAGGGGAAGGGAGGGGAGAAGCGGGCGGGGAGCGCCGGGCTGAAGGAGAGGGAAGTGAGTATTTTACAGCGCCAGTCAAGATCTGCCTGCTCTCGGTCATTCTACAGCAGCCGCTTGCTGTTTTCATCTTGTACGAGGCCGTCGCTCATCGGTCATAAATCCTGTCATCGTTTGAGTCTGTGGATTTTGGGGTCCAGCAAGATGACTCAGTCGATTTGAGTTCAGTGTTCGAAACATACCATATTATTTTTTCTCCTCAAACAGGCGAATACGGTGGGTTGTACGTTTTTAATTTAATTGAAATAATATTAATGAATTTCAAACTCGTTCAAATATATAATAACACTACTAATCTTCCTCATGTACAATCACTAAACAGATACTTTCTAGCACAAAAATGTAGTTGTAATGGATGATACTTTACTAAGATGTTCATCGCTTGTGAATCTGATTAGATCTGTAAACGTAACAAATATATTTAGGACCATTTTCACATAGTTTTCTACGTATTGAAATTTACATTAATTAATTTCATAATTAATAAGAATCCGTAATGGCATCTGCCATTACATCTAGCTATTATGGCAAGTAGGCAGTGAAGGTATATAAGCTTAATTGAGATTAGTTCTTATTATGCAACAATAGACAAGTAATTTTGATACTCTCACATTCTGCCTCTTTCACCTTGAGAAATTTTAAGAGAGATTCAGCTATGTACTCTTCTACCTTGTAAGATGTTCTCTATTCAGTTTGCTCATTTTCACTCTACGAGAATTTACATAATTGTCAGTCATTTTAATCAAACTTCTGAATACTGTAAAAATTAATCCCATTTTCAAGATTTGTCAATTAAAGGTTTTGTCACTTACAAATTAATAAATACTTTTTAAAATCTTCAAATCATTATACTTACTATAAGTAAAGCAATTAATGTCATTTTACAACAGACTAAACTTCATGCGTTACATTATGGACAGAAAACTGGTGCTTCAACATTTTAGTCACTTAAGTGATATAGCTTCTCTCTTTCGGAAGGCATACCAAGAATCAACTAACAAAATGTTTCAAAATATTCTGCAGAGTTAAACAAAACTCAAATTCAAATAAAATGTAAAAGGGGCTAAGCATTTTCTCTTACTTATTATAATATTCCTTAAATAATTTATTAAAAGTGCTTTGTCGAAGTACCTTGTTGGCTTTAATCACTTTTATTCTGAACCGAATATTTTTCCAGTGCTGCAAACAGTCAAAATATCACTTATTAGGAAAGATCTCCTGCTCGTATTTTCAAATAATAAGTACTTTAATGCTGACGGAATAATATTTTTATCTGAAAATCATAATTTGACCATCTCATCCGTATTGTTAAATGTGTTTTCGTCGTCTCATTTCGCAGAATTTTTCGTGAATTTGTAATGTTTCATGCGAGGAAGTTCTTCGCACTTTTCCTCCTGACCTGTAGAAAATCTTGTATTTATTTTCAAACATATTTAAAAAAATAAAAATATCAATGGTAAAAAACCGAAATGTCTTTGCGTTCACCGGTGAAAAAAAGTCTAGGAAAAATTTGAATACAGTAGTTCATTATTAAATAAAATATAAACGTCAGAAGATATACCTTGTATTTAAATAACTTAGTTCCTGGGTTAAAGTTTAAATATACAAGGCTTGTCTTAAAAGGAGAAGTACTGAATTTTGTACGGTGAGAAGAAAGGGTAAATGAGTTTCTCTGAGGGCGGTTGTGGTAGTGGGTGAAATTCTGATAAGCAGTGACAGATGGTGCTAACCCTACGCAAAAAAGTAGATTGCGAGGCAAGTGAACAGCTATCAAGTGGCTTCGTCATGCTCCGACATCAACAGTTTACTCGAAAAGAGTTAAGCGATCAAATTTTGCGTAAAACTCGGTAAACCCCCAAGGATATAGCTTGATATAATCCGGACATATTTTGAAGATGACGTCAATTCAATGTTTTTGCCAATATCCAATGTCTTTTGAATGGCATAAGTTGTTTCAAGAAGGAAGTGCTTATTGAAGATGATGATGATTGCGTAGATGTTACAATAAGTTTATTCCATATGTACGTAACATGCATTCGATTTTCTTAATGAGTCTTTGAGTGGCTACTAAAAGCAATCGTCATCATCTATAAAGCCATCGCCCATTGAAGGGCTCAGTAGAACAAGAGGTTTTTTTGTGAAATTGAGTTATTAGCCCACATTTTGTGTGAAACTGAGTTACTAGCATTGTATTAAACTTCAAGTGGTATTAATTTTTGTGTAATATATGATTTAAAACCAGTATGGACTTTTTGCCAGTGTATTGTGTTTCAAAGTTTAAAAATTTACTGAGTTATATAAGGAAAGTTCAGGTAAAACTCTGATTATTTCAGAACTATGCCAATGTGGGATAGCCCCTTGTTGTACTGAGCCCTTCAACTATTGGAAGCTCCGTCACGACAATGCTTTATGCAGAACCGCGCTCGTGTGGCTGAGGGACGGGGATCCGGTTCTGTTCGATGTGGTAACGCTGCCGCAGCCACTATAGGTTAGATGTCCATCTCCCAGACTTAATATTCTCCATCCTGCGCTGCTTCGCTACAACAGAACAAGCCGAGGAAACTGAACATGATTCCGGTTGCGCGTTGCAGAAAAAAAATAAAGAAAAAATACAAAAGTGACAGAACCGTAGGAGGTGGTATGTTGATGCACAAGTGTTCTACCTCGAAGATTAAATAGTTGTAGAAATATCGGAAATATTTTTTTGTTATTGAATTCGACACACGTCTTTTAGGACAAATCACGTAGTACAGAAAATTATTGATGAAAATAATAAACATATGATGAAGGTTGTAAAAATTTTGAGATTTGTTTGAGTGATAGTTAAAAGTTTAATTTGGCTTGGGTGATGTTTTTGGTCTTGTAGATTTAGTAATTTTTTATTATCTGTATTGTTTAGTAGTTCTATAGTAGTTACATTTTTGCATGCAGAAGGCAAATATATTTGAGAAAATGAATGAGAGGAAAACAGAAATATAGTAGTCAGTTGACAAATAGGAAGCGATAGGAATAGCTCGAAGAAAGAAGATGCAATGTGTAGGAAAAGCTGCTTTGAAAAGGAAGATTGGAAGAACACTTTCGAAGAACAAGAGCAATGGTTCTACAGGACCTAGAGTGAATAAATAAGATTGTACAGGATGAGTAGTTTCAGAATATCAAAAACATCCCACTGACTTCTCGTCGTTTAGACGAACAAATGTTTTACACAATTTTTCGAATAAACACGTCGTTACACAGCAGCCTCTGAAAGGTTTCTCTTCCATATCGTCATGAAGGCGAGCTTTTAGGGAGTCGAATTGTAGATGATATTTTAAGAATAACAATTTCGGAATAAGAAGATAATTTTTACTTTCTCGCAATTACGCCATAAGAAGAGAAAAAAGTGTAATCGTGCGAGGAAAAACGGCAAATTTTCGAAAGAAAATTTTTTTGCGCAACCCTGGTACCTAAAAAGTGGATAAATCTTGTTCCTAAGTATAGTGAATTACTTCCTCTAACACGTTGTATGATAAAAATCCATGTTTCGTGGTCCTTGATATCGAAAAATAGATTGACGGCAAAACGTCTTTCTGTTTGTCCGTCCGTCCGACTGCCCATGCGTCCATCCTTCCAACTGTCCATCCATCCGTGGTCAACGCTACCGGCTAAACCGTGCAGCCTACTTTCTCTAAAATTTCTCTAAGTTCACTGATCGGTTTAAGTGAAATCGAGGCTGTATGAGTTTAAAACGAAGATTTGAGGGTACTTTACTTGAAGTGTCAGCAACATTTAAAAAATTTTCTCGAAAACGGCTTGAAATTATTTCTTTTAACTTTCTCCTCTTATATACCACAGGGCGGTAAAAAATTGGTGCCAGTCTCATTTCCGCCGAACTCCCTTTATTTTAAAAAATTGCAGATTTAGAAATAAAGCGAGAAAGTAAGTGCTTTTGTAGCACCGTTAGTTTAAATGAGCGACGAAAATGCGAACTTGCGAATTGACAGAATTGAGGTGCATATTCCGGCAGTTCTGCATCGCGTGCCGCCTTACGACTGCTCCTGTCGTCGTCAGCCGTCCGTCTGCTCGCATACCTTTTGAGTCTTCACCGGCGCTTCCAGTCTTGGTAATGCACAGAAAGTTTCGGTTATATACAGGCTGCGATGAAATTCAAAATTTAAAAAACCCCTGCATACTATGCATTCGAGGCCTGGACGGTAAATGAATTATTTCATGTTAATATTAGAGGAACACGTAGATATTTTTATCCTGAAATGATACAATCAGTATACTTGTAAATAGAGTAAATAATATCATAAAATAGAGAGGGTTTTAAAAGGACCGAAAGAACTAAAAGAATGTAAGAAAATAAATGAGAATCGCGAGGAGACGATATGGAGGAGACACGTTGATGTTGCCTCCATATCTCCATAAGCAAAGTCCTCTGAACAGTTGGGTTGTAAACCCACCACAGGCATGGATGTTTGCTTTGTGTGACCTAGCGTGGTCCAAAATCATCATGCGTTACCTAACTATTTAACCTTTTCTTCCCATTTCTCCGCCCGTCCAACCGAAGGTGCGCGAGAGCGAATATTTGACTGCCAGCGGGCAGGTGGAGGATGCACACACAATGGGTCCGTGCATCACGACGTGTACGCATCTGTCGGTCACTGTACGTCCCTAATTGCTAAAAAGGTCCCCAAATCCGCAAATGGCCAAAGGTTTACTACGTAAATAGAAGTAGTTAAAAAAGTATAATGTCATGTAAAGGTAGTGAAAATCCAAGTATGACAACATATTCGATAATAGTTTCGTCAAATGAAAGCAGTATAACACAAAGAATGGTAATAATATAGTGAATGAATAGTATTACACAAGGACGGACAAACTCAATAACTAACACTGCGCACTGTAAAAATTAAACAAAGGAAATAAATTATCTTCATGATCGTGACCGATATAGGAAGTGCATTCGAATGAAGTCATATAAAGTTCATCCGAGGTTTCATTTGGAGTAGCTATCCGTACAATCTCTTACAGAGGCATTGATGTCAAATCTCTTATGAAGCCGATCTTATTGATGTGAGCGCAAGCATGTGACATCAAAGTCGTGGTCGTTATAATAACAAACCATGCTCTTCGTAGAAGAAATAAATTAATATTTTGGATGTGAACGATATTTTTCTGTAAATAAGTAAAAATTTTACATAAACATTTTTGTTTTGCAAAATTATGTTAATCGTTACCTAAAACTGCTGGAAATCTTAAAAACACTGGTTAACAAACGTGCCCCGTCGCAACTTAACACTGGACAAACTTTCGTATGTTCCACCTATGCCCCGCTGCCACGCGCAGCTCCTCCCCCTATTCCCCGCACCGCCATTCGGCGCTCCTCGCCGCTCTCACACCACTCCCCCACCCATGCACTCCCACGCCTCCCGCCCGCCCACCTGGCTGTTTGATTTTTCTGCGCCCTGGCCAGTCCATTTTTAAAACAAACAGGTAATTGTGTACCGTGCGCCCGGCGCGTGCGTGCATGCGTGCGTGCGACAGGGCGGGTGGGCTGGCGGGTGCTCTCACCACGCGCACGCTCTCCTGCCGGCAAGAGCGCCCGCCCCCGCCCCGCTTCTCTCCGTCCACACCCCCGGCAAGCCGAGTATTAATGCATTAGTTGCCAAATGGCATTTAATGCCCTCGCCGCCGGTATGAATAACAAGGAATGAAGAGTCATTGGGGCTGCCGCGAAATTTTTTAGTGGCTGCGTCGTTTTGCTGCTGTTCATATTCATGAGCGAATGCGCGAGCTCTAGTTATTCCGCAATATCACATATTAGTATTTGTGGCGTCTCGCGCAGTATTTGTTCTAATTTATTTATAGATGCGATAGAAACCGCCCACTACGGATAGTGTAAGGGAGTATGCGGCAAGAACTTTAATGTTCCAAACAAATATTATGAATAAATTCAATAGTATTGCGAAGAACGCTTCTGTTTAGAGCCTTTCTCAATACTATACATACTATCTACTGAAGTTATACGTCACAAACAAAGATAGTATGCTTTAAGACAGGGCTTCTCAAATGCAAGGATTCAAATCAGCTTGTTTGCGGTTGCCTACTGCAGTGGCTCGTGTGCCACTCACCTCGGCTAGACTGCAACAGGTCGCGCCCGAGCCCCTAATCTCCCCTCCCGTCGTGTCGCGCTGATTAAACAAGCAGCAGGTTATATTGTTGGCGCAGGACCAGGGCACGTCAAGTGGGCGAACCACTTAAAGAGCCCTGTTTTAGGACACTACTTTTGATGCTTAATGAGCCGTAAATGTTTGGATAGAGAATTATTTTTCCTTTTAGCATGAATAATCGTATTGACTAGGAATAACTTTAATACAGATCTAGTGCATATTGTTAATAATCAATGGTGAACCCCTGTAGGTACGAAGTAAAATTATTTAGAGTAGTACTACCTCAGATGGATCGGTGCAAAATCTTACCACTGTAGCATCTATAACTGGCAAGTCCCAGTATTCCAATTCGGACGGTGACGAATTCTAGATGTTCGCAAAATAATTGGATAGAATTTCACCACTTTCTGGAGTAGCGGTCGGCCACTCTGATTGATAGTTTTATTTAGTTTCTCCATTTCACGTGAATACCGGAGCAGTATCTTAACAAACAGGCCTCGGGGACCCCGAGATCTTTTCTTCCTCCTTATTCTTCCTCCTTTTTTTATCCTATCCTATCCCTTTACACACTTGCACTACACTACCACAAACAACAGGAGATAAGTCGAGAGCTTAGAAATAATTTTTCCTATGGCGGGGCCTCATAGTGGAAAGGTAAATGAAGGGGAAAAGGGCGCAAGTTGACGTGTAGGTAAGTCGGCCCCAGATTTCACGTCCTAGAAGGGGAAAATAACCGTCATCTCCCAGCTATAAGTACTAAGGTTACGAGACTATTCACCAAAGTAAGAGACGCGCTCGAAAATTTGAAATACTAACTCACTCCTTTTCAAAACTAATTTAATTTTACTTTCTATTTACAAAATAGAAATCTCGTATATATCATTCTAAAGATTCTCATGAAACAAGCAAATGTAGTAGTAGTAACGCGAGAAGTAAATGATTCTGGTTGACAATTTAAAATGCAGATCTTTCTTTTATTGAGAATCGTCTACATTTATAAAAAATGTACGAAAACTTTAATATTATTTTTCAAGAAATTAGTTACACATTGGAAAGTCACTGATGATACTAGCTGTTCGTCTTCGATGAAAGATGATTTCGTGATGTTTTTCATGCTTGAGGACATCAGACCGACCGCCCACATGGGCCCTATTTACTTCGTAGTCTCACGTGGGCACCAGTTACTATCGGCGTCACACAATTATTTTGAGACGGATGTTAAGAGTAAAAATGCCTATCGTAATAATTTAGATTTTTTTATAATCGTGTTCGCAGAGTATCTTAAAATAATATAATTCAAACTAATTCTTAAATGTCCCATGAGGAAAGAGATTTAACTGTAAGCTAAATTTGGAAATAAAAAGAATTTAAATAAGAAATCCTAAAATTTTATTGGAGTGATATAACTAATATCTAAAGAACAGGCTGTTCAGACCTTATTCGCATCAAATTTATTGCAGACCATGAGTTATATTGCAAAGTCCGCAGAAAAAGACGTCATAGAATATTTTAAAATTCGACCCGTTAGTTTAGGAGTTACACAATTTTTACAATTGCTCAAGTTCAAGGCTTCGAAGTAAACACGCGTAGATACATTTCGCAACAGACAGACATTCGTCACCCAATACGCCATACTGTGCTTGAAACCACTAAGGTGTTTGTAAATTCTAAGCATATTTGTCAATGGCCGCACGGCAAGGAAATATTTGTCTTATGCTCCCATCTGAACCACCGGACGTGGGCTCTCGCCTTGGTCGCTGTAGCGATTAGCTTGTACCTTCTGCAAGGTTGCGGAAGACGGAACCCGGCTGGGAGAACCATCCAACGACAAACACTCAGTAACCTCTTGTAGAACATGCGACACGGCTAGCTGCCGTTGAGTAGCGCTCTTGCACGAGGTAGTCTCTCCTTCTGTGTAACAACGTCGCTGCCTTGCTGTGTGCAACATAGTTGCACAACCGTAGCTTATTTGGCGCATCGGGTGTACGAACTTACAGAACATATTGTTCACAGCTCAATAACCTCAGCAACAAGAACAAAGGCTCGCATCGGCGCGGGGTAGCACGCGGCAATTAGCGTGACTCACAACGCCGAATGCAACAGTTCCTACATGCACCGAGGCACGGTAGGGTTGGGTAATTTCTTGGATGAAACCATTATTTTCTGGGTGATAATTGATCTTTTGCACAAACATTTATACGAGGTCTGTTAGAAAAGTATCCGACCTTATTTTGTTTAAGGGGGACTTTTAGAAAAGCATCCCCCTTACTTTTTTGGGGAGGGGGACGGATGGATTCGCGGCAAGTGCGCTTTCATGAGCCGACCTTGCACCTTCGTGGGCAGGGGTGAAATTTTTCCCGTCTGTCAATTGCGTCTGTTGCTAGCAAGCAGCATTTGAATGACATAGTATATAATGCTCTCTTCGCTTTTTTATTGCACGGGAGAGCAATAGCAACTTCATGATCAAGTCTCATAGGACATCCTGGATTTCTGAAACAGTAACCCCGTCTTCATGAAGTCGGTTCTTGAAGTCAAGGTCACGATGTGAGAAGTCCCGGATGTCCTTTGGGACTACAACACGAAGTTGCTATTGCTCCGCCGTACAATGAAAAAGTTAGACACTACGTCACTCAAATGCTGCTTGTCAGCAACAGACGCAATTGACAGACAAAAAAATATTCACACCTGCTCACGAAGGTTGAAGGTTTGCTCATGCAAGCGCACTTGACGCAAATTCATCAAGTTTTCCGAAAAAAATAAGATCGGATACCTTTCTTTCAGATATCGTATGTATATTTCTTTGTCATTAGATTGATCATTAGTCTTTTAGTACCGGTAAATTTGAACATTCTGAATAACGTACTGTTATTCTCATGATGGAGTGCGGAATACGTTTGTTTGCAATGCGTGCGTGGTTTCTTCCTACTCTTTTCCCATTTTTTATCACCTCTCCACGTTCCACTTTGCTTTACACTGTTAATGTACCTGAAAAGTAACTGAATCAGAAGCCGAAACATCGAAAGCTGAAAAGTAACTAAATGTTTACCAAAAATAGAGCCTATGTGTATATAGATGATAGATGGTTATTGCTGCTAGCGAGAAAGCATTTAGTCTTTAAAATTAACACAGATTTTAATTTGTTTATCTAACTGCTACAATGGTGTGCCAAAGCCCGGCATCGCATTAATTCAATTCAGTACTATTTTCCAAATCTATCGGAAATGAAAATTAAAAATTTCCATCATTATTTATAGCCCATCAGTATGGGCATAAATGATTTCACTCCCAGGGATGTGCGTAACATCAAACGCTCAGAACCGCACGAAACTGCTCTTAAAATTCAAATCTTTTATCCCAAGAACAACGGTCTGAATAATTCCCTTGAAAAACTCATCTGTGGTCTGTTAGCGCCCTTCAACAATATCATGTTGTACATGCACAAATGAGTATTGTACTTTAGTTGTGTGACAAGAGTAGATTTCGTAGAAATTCGTGTTTTGGACTTTTTGTTATTTAAGGTCGCGTCAACTACTGGGTCATTAGCGACCACTATTGGAAGTAACGTTATGACATGAAGATGACACGATATGGTGATGATAGGGGGTGAAAGGACGAAACACATACACTCATGCCCGAGGCGGCACTCTAACCCGCGACCCCATGGTCCAAGACCACTACGGTACTACTGCCTTAGCGATCTCGGTCACGGGGCCGGCTTTGTGTTGTTTGTTAGTGGGTTTGAGTGTAAAAAGTGTACATCGGTATCATGAGGCGAATTAGTCGCATGAATGTTGTCAAAATATTGGAGATAGAGTTGCGACATGCTGAATATGGAAACGTAGGTGGAGTCAAGTACATGGTGTTTGAAAATATGCTATATAGAATAATAATTTACAAATACACTGGGAATGGTACAGAGATGCATGAATACAAGCTCGATAGATATAGTGATTTTGAAGGACAGGGAGAGCCCGTATTTGAAGTCGGCTCTTCCTACGGTACAAAACTTTCTTCTTCAGAGTAATAAAAAACTTTAAGTGAAGTGCAAGTGAGTATGAACCACCTTCATCAAAAATATCGAGGCCCAATGTTTTAGAAAGTATTAATGACAGCTGGAGAACATTTATGAAGATTATAAAATTGTAGTTTCAAAACCCGTAGAAAACGCATGATGCTGTATTTTTGAAGACTTTGGGGCAATAACATGCTATGCCACATTTCTGATGAAATTGAGATATTACTGTATTTTGACGTCCCATAGATGCATTTAGATGTTAGGTTTTTATTTTAAAGATTCTCCGCAAGCTGATAGTGTAGTTCATAAATTAATGTTCTTTATCTCTATGTGTAGAATGCAATATCTAAACCTTTACTTGCTTTTCTCTCAAAACTTACGTACAGTGGCATATCATGTTATTTCCTTGAGGTATTCAATTGCATTAGAAATAAATCAATTCGCAAATTATATTAGACTACGTGACTAGCATAAGGCGAATACGAGCTCCTTTCAAGGGAAATAGGCAGTCACAATAAGAAACTTTACAACAGTATGTAATGTCACAACTTGATCGAGCAAGGTATGGATCTTCAGTTAACTATTGGCATGGCAAATGCGACGACTAGAAGCAGAAGGAAATTTATCGATGTAATCACGACAATGAAATATGTGTGGTTTGGTCCCATTACGTCGATATTTTGTTTCTTCGCATTACCACAATTCCTCTCTTATACACTGAATTTATGATCATTTTATTGTGTCTTACAGTAAGACGTGCAGTTTTGCATGAGATGGACACGCACTACTGTTCATGGGATGAGCGATTTATCTTTTAAGCACATTTTCGTGCGGTTCTGAGCATTCGAGGTCTCCCACAGCCTTTGTCAGTCTTTGACAGCCCCTCTTGCGGTCACAAGACGTCGATGCCTTGGTGCGGATTCTCACTTTTTTCAACTTATTCTTCTTACTAGCGATGAGTTTACAAATGATGGATACAAGCCCAGATCTTTGGATTAACAATTCGGAGAATTCGAGTGTTGAACCGAAGTTCTCCGCCGAACGGATAGGCAATCATTCGTCGCTACATAAATTTATTCATTAATGGCTGCTTAAAATACCCCCAGTAAAATTACTGGGGGCACCTGGCATTACTGACAGGTACTAATAACAACTCAAATTCCGCACGTACATAAATGATACAATTTCCTATTTCTCTGAGCGTTCCCGCTACCAACATCAACTTTTTTGCTGTAAGTAATCTGCATCTCTCAGCCAAATCTACGTTGCCTACATAATAATTCACTCCACTTGGAGTGAATTATTTCTCGGCTGAACGAAAACTATTTGCTACTTAGAATGATGGAATATTTCAACTAACCATAAGACAAGTTCGTCAACGTCCTAATTTATGTTTACAAACTGTCGTCTCACCTCTTTAGCGAATCTTTGTAATTTCCAGAAACCTAACAAATAAACACATTGCAAAAGCTCAGAACACTATTTTCACTTAAGAATTTGAGAAGCAAATGTAAAACACGATGTGCTACGAGCCTTTTCACATCCATAGAGTAGCTCTGGCCAGCTACGGACAGGCAACTGATAAGCGCCTTCCATCCTGGCGTACAAGAAAACGCCGCGTGGATAATTTTTAAAGTAAAGTTTTAGAATTTTTAATAATATTATATAATGTTTTATATCGTTTAATAAATAAATGTATTAATGGACGGCGTTGTGCTATAAGGTTGTGGCTTTGTTCGTTTTTTAATTCGGGAGGGCTTTCATATTTTTTTTCCCAAATAGGTGAGAGATTTTTAATATCGTTTTCTATAATTTATAATTCGTCTGTATCATTTTAAATTTCTTGAATTCATATGTATATTTTTTATATCTAAAGACGAACTTGGCCATAAATTAAATAATTAGTAGTGGATTTTCCAAGTAAAGGAGTAATATTTATAAATATTTACCTGGGTAATCATCATCTATCAGACACTATACCAACTTCCTACCATATCTAGATATGCTCTACAAAACCGTCTGTGTGTCGGCACTACGACTTACTAAATACTTAAGAAGTCGTGCGTGCGAGCCGCCTCCGTCAGCTGACCAAGTGGTCGTTAACTAATTTATAATATAAAATATGAGTATATTTTTAAAACAGTTTTTTCGTGGTTTACAAATCAGAATGTATCACAAATCTTTAAATGTCGACACCTGCTAATTCCCCTTCCCCAAATATATAAATTACATTAATTTCATTAAAATCAATATTAGATGTAGGCTCCCCATCGTAACAGTTTATTGTGGCATAAAGCTTTTTCGGCCGCATTGCGGCCATCTTCAGTGCTACAAAATAATAATAATAGTAATAATAATAATAATAATAATAATAGGGGGAGAACACAGGGTTTTTCCGCCACCCGCCTGGGCCTTTCCCGCAATGGCTATTTCCTAGAAAAAACCCTGTGTTCTCCCCCTCCCTCCATTGAACGTTTCCTTTAAATAGCGTACAATGCCTTCGCCCTTCGCTGTCTTGTCTGGACTGAGGCCCACAGCCGCCTCTGATAGGTATGTCAGTTTGCTCACCTAAATTTATTAATTTATTAATTCATTTATTTATTTAGTTACATATTTATTCATTTCTATTTTCACCTCTCTTCAAAATGTACATTTTTATTCAAAATTATGTTTCCATTTATTATACTTTTCCAGTTTTCTTTCACTCCAGTTTGCTTCATAATATTATTTGTAATAGATTCCATTTATTTTATTTAATTTTCATTTGTCATTTTTAAAAAAAATTATATGTCCATTTCACATTTTACATTTTCTTAAAAACCATTTCTTGACAATATTCTGTAAAAAGTTTTTAATTTTTTAAAATTTTAAAAATTTTTTGTAATTTAGATATATTATTATTATTATTATTATTACTATTATTATTATTATTTTGTAGCACTGAAGATGGCCACAATGCGGCCGAAAAAGCTTTATGTCACAATAAACTGTTACGATGGGGAGCCTACATCTAATATTGATTTCGATGATAGCATCGTAAATGCCACACCATTTCCTACTATTAATTTCATTAAGTTACTAGCTGAAACTTTGTTGCTGCTCTACCCACGCTACCTACGCTGGTATTTATTTATCATATTCGACTTTACGTGGGAAGAGGAATGGATTCTATCCTGTCTGTGGCCTGCCCTATCCTGCGCCGCACTGTCCAAGTCACCCTGCTCCTTCCACCGGCATCGCCCAGCCCTGCCTCCCCTGGCCCCGCCTCTGCCTACTTCACCCTGTCAATGTTTGCTACGAGCACTGTTCCTTCCTTCCTTCCTTCCTTTCTCATCATTGCTACAGGCAGCTGTAAACCGATGCATTGTTGCATGCTCCGGGAAAACTATCAATAGTAATTTAGACCTGCCATTTCTCACTGCGTAACGGCGCTAACGAAATGAATCAACAAACATTTTGAAGACATTTTTTTGAGACTTAAGAAACTTCAATATACATTGACGAATTTCCAGCTACTTTCCATTGTATTCACCAAAAAATGAAAGAGTACACCTTAAATTTTGGTCAAAGGGGTAGAAAAAGGCAACATTTTTACGAAATATATTGACAGAAAAATTTTTAATCTGTTTTGAACGGCACATGTACAAAAATTTTTTAAGATTTGAATAAAACTGTAGATTTATATGAAAACATAAACAAATGAACCTTCTTTTTTATATAACAGAAAATAATAATTTGAAAAAGTAACATCATGTACTCGGTCTTAGCGGGAACATGTTTGTGCAGCTTGGAGTCCCCATCATCTGCCTTCGATTCGCGTTTTCAAAATAGTGAATTCTCGAGCTTTTGACTATGGAATTTTATCTCAGACAACTGATATAAAATTAATATTAATATTTACTATTCTAATAAGTACTCTTAAATTATGTTCTGCAAAACACACGGTTCAGCCGTTCTTGACATTACTCCGGACAAATAGCCAAGCAGGCAGGTAGACCGACAAAAATCGTGAAAAAAAATGATTTGATTCGTATATCGTATAAGTAAGCATATGGGTTTTAGAAAAAGGCTGACAGACACTCCAATTTATTTACATTGTATATAAATGTATATATTTTTTAAAATTTATATTGTTATTTGTCTTTAATTTATGTTATTATTCGCCAAATTGAAAACTAATTATAAATAACAATGACCGAGTATATCTTCTCGTATAAATATACATTTACAATTAGAAGTCATGTTGAGATTATTATTGAACAAGTTGTTTGTATATCTTTAAAAGACGGTATCAAATAATTACCGTACATATTCATCCATCATGTACTCGATCTTAGCGGGAACATGTTTGTGCAGCTTGGAGTCGCCAAAGCCGCCTTGAGGAACTCCACGGGATGCGATTCACATCTCCCCCCCCCCCGCGTTTCCTTCCTTTTTTCCTTCGGCTTTCCCTCTCCTCCGGTTGCTGTGAAGGGCGTGCGGTCGCGGGGCTGGGGACGGGGGTGGCTAGGGAGCACGGAGGGGGCAAGCCGAACTGTCAACGCTCTCGCGCGGTTGGGGGCAGGGAGGGGAGGGATAGTGCGCCATCTGCGCTCCTCACCCCTCTCGCCACTCGCACGCGGTGCCCTCGGGCGGGGGGGGGAGGGCGAAAGCTGAGGTAGCCCCGCGGTCGCATGCGGGCGTCGTCTTTAATCTTGCTATGCGTCTCACGAAAAATCTATTTCTAAAAATTGTTTTTTCCCGAAGACCAATAATTAATTATTGGACTTGTGCTCATGTACTACGGTACGTTTTTTTTCAGAAAGTATTTGTCATTTCGAAACATAGTCTCTCTTCTTCTCTTCTTATACGTACTCTCTCATCTTGTTGTTTTATTTTTATGACAATTTTTGGAGCATATTCGTGTGGTAAAACGCGAATATTTTGAATTATCTTTCCCTCCTGTGCCTCATGTTGGGTTGTTAGAGGTTATCGCATGTGATTCCTTACCTGTGCAACTATTTCTCATTTTCGGATCTGCCCTATAACGTTAGTACAGTGTATCATTGCTTTTCACACCTGATTTTCTTTCTTCTCGACGCCAGGCAGTGTCTCTGCTCTCTCGTCCCCATCATCTGTCTTCTATTCGCATATTCAAAACAGTGAATTCTCGAGCTTTTGACTATGGAATTTTATCTCTGACAAATGATATAAAATTAATAGTAATATTTGTCTGAATGTCATTCTTCTATCTTTATTTCCTTATCATTTTCTCTTCATACATTCCATTATAAACTTGCTCTTAAGTAAATATTTTAGGATTGACTTGCACTCTAAAATCAGAGATATCAGTAACATGTCATGTCTTTTCTAATAGTTTCCCATCTCCCTCCCTCCCTCTCCCTCCCTCCCTCTCCCACCCTCCCCTCCCTCTCTCTCCCTCCCTCTCTCCCTCTCTCTCCCTCTCTCCTCCTCTCTCTTCCTCTCTCCCTCTCTCCCCCCTCTCTCCCCCTCTCTCCCCCTCTCTCCCCCTCTCTCCTCCTCTCTCCCTCCCTCTCTTTTCCTCTCTCTCCCTGTCTCTCCCTTTCTCTCTCTCCATCTCTTTCTCTCTTTCTCTGGACGCGAACGAACTTCAGTTGTTTCTCTACCGCCCCTCAACTTGCGACTCTCTCCGTAAATCCCCGAAGCCGCGTAGACCCCCACTACACAATCCGCATTCTCCGTGTTCATCCCCCCTCTCTTGCTCACGACGTACACAGATTATCCACTCCCTTCCGCCTGGTGAAGCCAACACCTCCCCCTGCTTCCGCCTCCCAGCCTCCGCCCCGGCCCCTGCGCTTGCTTCCACTTGTGGCAGCAGCGGTGGCGGGAGCGGGAGGGGGAGGCGGGCGTATCGATTCATTCAACACATCGTCATCAATAATTTACCGGTCTCGGCCGTTAGTAATGAGTCATCGGGCGCGACGCGCGCCCCCCGCAACCCCCACCCCCACCCCCGCGGGGAGGCCGCTGCTGCCGCCGCCACCGCCGCGAGACGCAGCGCAAATAAGTCCCGTGCAGGGGTGTCCGCGCTGCCGCTGCCGCCGCCGCCCTCGGCGCCGCCCGCGTACAGCCCCCGAGGGGACCGCTCTCCCGAGGCTGATTCCGCCACCGCACGAAACGCTTTTCAAGTGGAGCCGGATGACCTCGTCTCCCGCGCACGGAGAAAGGCGAAGAGTCTCCATCTCGCATTGGGGAGCAGGATGCGTGCGATGTCTGCTACAGAGGAATATTCATTAAAAGGCTGGGATTGGATTTTTATGGCCAGTGTTATTACATATGACCAAAAATGCAAAATACCGGTTACTAATTTATTTTGAATATGGCACGCTATCATCGTATTCAACTAATTATGAAAGGGGGGATGCGTGACTGCGAGGAATAAGGGAGAAGCAAGGATGTGAAAAAAGAACATCAGAGAATGGGTGGGTGAAGTATGGAAGGCTGAGGAAGTTGTTCCGATTGCCAGGAGACTGAATTTCATTTCATAAATATCGTCAACATCAGAAGTACTTGACGAGATACAACAAAATAAATTGGTAATTTAGTAATACTACCTAAAAGTTCAGAGAACCAATCTGAATGTTATAATATTCCACGGTGGGATTATTTGTGGATAGCATTACTTGAGAGTGTATAATGTGTAAAAAATGTATTAAGTGAGTTAAGAATATTGCGAGATGAGTTAAAGTAACCGCTCGTATTTTACTTCTCCATCTCCCATATCATTCATTGTACCTCCTGCAAATTATAACTCTGTCTTGCACATCTGGATCTACTACTCATCGAGTGATAAATATGCCACAAAAAGCTTCCTAGAGGGAATAGAGGGGGAAGGTAGATCCTGAACTTGTGGATTGTCCACGATTCGTATTATTTTCCGGGTGTTGGCGGTAAAAAATGATATTACTTTACCGGACAAAAATAAAATAATAAATGCTTATTTGAACTAGTGTATTGAACACATTTTAACTTTCCTTTGTGATTCTCGCCTCAACAGCGAAATAGAAACGCGAATAGACTAAACCGGTCTATATTATGCAACCTCATAAGGAATGAACCCTCAATAATATTGCACTGATATTTGCAAGTTTCGTGTATGCCATCGTGAATACATTTATTTTCTTTCGTTTGTAGCAGCGATTCCAGCAAGTTTCGGAATTCCCACAATGCCCGGACACTCCATATATTTGTTTTTGAAACTTCTGTCGACAGTAGAGAATAATGTTCTTAACGTTTCTGAGAACTGAAGAACAAATGCCGGAGCGCAAACTCGAAAACCTTGTGCGCATGCGCACGCGAATCGGAAATAATTCGCGTCATTCGGGAAGCGTCTTTTCATTCGTTCTCGGCGCGTTGTTTTGTCGATTTCGCTGCGAAGCTCTTTCATGAATATGTGTATAAAAGCGGCCACTGCAACCTCGTCCGAGGCGAGGCGAGGCGAGGCGAGGTGAGGCGAGGCGAAGCGAGGCAGGCGCGAGGCGAGGCGAAGCGAGGCGAGGCGAGGTCCGGCGCGAAGCCGATAGCTGTTATTGCGTGCGTGGGCGAGGGGCGAGCAGGAGGAGCGCGGCTCGGGAGCGGGGGCGGGGCGGGGGCAGTAGCGGGGACGCCGAGGCCAAATTAACCCGAAAGGCTGCGACCCGGGCGGACGGCGCGCCGGCGATCGCCGCCTCGCCCTCGTCCCCGCCCCCACCGCCTCCGCCGCCGCCGTCGTCGCCAGGTGATTGCGATATCGAGCGAACCTCGTGGCTTCCAACCCGCCCGCCTCCCTTTGCTGCCCACACTCCCTCTCCTCGCATCGCCTCTCGACTCTCGCCTCCGCCCCATCCCCGCCCCGCCCCCGCGCGGCCCCTGCGCCGCCCCCGCGCCTCCCCCAGGCCGCTCTCCGCAGGGCCGTGACAAGCGCGTGAGTGACAGGTGCAGGGTGGCGGCCCCGCGCGGGGGAGGGGGAGGGGGCGGGGGTTGAGGATGATGGCGCGAAATGTGACAGGGGTGTGAAGGGACGGTGAGTGTGGAGATTCTTGGAAGCGGCATTTCTGTGCAGATAATGGAGTCACAAATAAGATATTTAATAGAGCAGAAATCCCTCATGAGAGCGAAATTCTAAGCAAGAAAAAATTTGTCTCTATGCAGATTATAGACATAAAAATATAACGTAAAACCATAAAATGTATTACATTCTCAGCAGTCTTCTTATTATAAAGTTTCTGTGAAAATATAATATATAAGTCAATATACATCATAGACATTAATGTAATTAGTACATGACATGTTGCAGAGAGTTCTTTCACATACACTAACAGAAATATTTGAGCAAAAAGCATTTTCTAATGTCTATGATGTGGAGTGCGCAATAACTATTATTTGACAGCGTTGGCGGTGTGGACGTGGAACTGATTCCCGGAAGGGCAAAACAAAAGCGGTACAGAGAGATGAGGTTCGACAAAAGCGGCAAGTGTTTATAATAAGGACCACTGCATGGGCGCATTTGCGTTGTTCTGAGATACGCCGTGCATTCTGACTGAACGGCGTAATCCAGAGGGGTCGCCTGCAGCGGTATCGAAGAGGAGGCTGCGCTATCGCCGTCAATGCAAAAGCGGCGGCGGCGGCCACTCGGAGCGGGGGCGGGGCCGGGCGACTCACCTGCGGCCCCGGCGTATTAACCCCTGGCACGGCGCGTCCCTCCCCCGCGCCGCCCCCTCCTGCCCCGCGTCCCTTTCGCCCCCACTCCCCCCGCCCCCACTATCCCGCGCGGCCTCCACAGTCCCCTTCGCCGCCGCCGCCGTCACCACGGGTATCGCCAGCGGCGCGGGGCGCGTCCCTCGGAATCGATATCAGATAGCCCGACGGCTGCCGCCGCCGCCACCGCTGCCTTTGTGACGGCCCGCGGGGGCGGGGTGGGGCGAGGCGGGGCGGGGCGGGCGCCAGCGCCCAGCGCGCGCGCACCCCTGGCCTAATGGAATTGTGCCCCGGGGCCTGGTCGGGGCGGCGGCGGCGGCGCGAGGGGGCGCGCGGGCGCTGCGACGCCGCCGACGTCCAATTACAGCGAGACGCCCACGTGCGCTGACGGACGCGCCGCCGCGCCGCTGCGGCGACAAGGAACGAATGTTTTGCTTTCATTACTTACGTCCACGAAAAATCTGTCAAGAAGTATTGCATTAGCAATTTACACCAAGCGACGCCGCGCTGACGGCGCCGCGCGATGGGACGTTGGACCATTACTCCCCGCGGCCCCTCTCCCTCTCCGGCCCCTGGCGGCATAATTTGCGAGCGGCAGCAGCGGCGGAGGTGCGAAGCGCGGGAGGACGCGCGGAGCGAGCGCCGCCCCCGCCGCCGGCGCCGCGCCCCGGATTGGAAGAGGTGTGTAACATTCAAGAACGCAGAGAAAGCGAAAATTATTCTGTCGCGTTCGACAGACGCGTTAACGTCAAACGCGGAAATAATAACGGCCTCGCTTGGCGAGCGGCGGCGGCGGCGGCGGCGCCTCGGCGGCGGGGTGGGGGCGGGGCTGTGATTTAGCGGCAGGTGCGACGTCGGTGGCTCCGCCGCCGCCGCCGCCCTCGAGGCGTGCCCGGCCGCCGCCGCCGCGGCGAGCGCCCGCGGGGCCGCCGTATCGAGCGGTGGACGATTGTTCCTATGGAAACAAAGCTGCTGATTTATAGGCAATCATCGGGCCGCGCCGATGGATGTAAACTTACGGAATTGCCCCCCGCGTAAGTCGCGCGTGGCCGCTGCGCGCCGCGCCGTGTCGCGCGCTGCCTCGCGGGTGGTGGCGCCGCCAACGCGCCCCCCTCGCCTTGCCCCGTCCCTCCCCGCTCACGCTCTGCCCGCCGGCGGCGGCGCCAATGACCCCGCAGGGTGAGGGTAAGGGCGCGCGCCGGACGCCCTTCGCAGGATTTGTCGAGGAAACACTTGCGGAAATCGCTCGTAAAATCGGAGCCCAATGAAGCTTCTCCAGGGCGCGCGGCGCTCCGCCGGCAGCGCTCGCCCAATATCTTCCCCTTCTTCAGTATCATTTAAAGTTGTAGAATGTACTACAAGATCATTTTGTTGTCGTGAAGTATGAACTTTTAAAATGATTGTCAAAATGTTTGACAAATCTTTCAGTATCAAATTAGTCTTCTGCATTTTAACACGCTTTTCAGTTTTGCTCGTTAAAGATGAAGAAGAGAAAAAGAAACAAAGAAGAAGAAGATAGAGAAACAGAAGAAATTACAAAGTTGAAGGGAATAGAAAAAGAAATAGAAGAAGGAAGTTAAGAGAGGTGAGGAAGAAAGGAAGAAAATCATAGCAGAGCAAGACAGAAAATATTACTGCAAATCAGAGACAATGTTAAAAGAGGAAAATCGAAATAAATACAAAACGACAGAGTAAAAACAATATGTATGGGGAGTTAAGGCAATTTTAAGAAAGACTGAATGTTGAATGGAATTAATACTATGTTTTCCAAAGAAAACACAAATCAAGAGCACGTTTACAATACGCTAAAAATATTTAATATTTTATAGGTAATGTTCAAAGTTTTAATGGGAATAACTAGGAACAAAAATAGTTTTTTGTTTCATTGTAGATGTATTTTCGACTTCTGCTAACGTCAGTTTATTCGTGAATTCAACGATCGCGTAACCAAACATTATTAGTACACTGTATTTCAAATAATGTGTATTTGGCGTACTATTGTGCAATTGATGTTAATTATAGGGACAATGTTAATAAATGTATCGCTTCAACAAGACCAGAAGTGAATGAATGCTAAAATACATCAGAATAATGAGAACAATGACGATAGAAAAAAACTAATTAGAGGCTTTAAGAAAGGCAATATGAATACGTTACATTGACAGCCTTTTTCAAAATCACCATAGTTTAGAATGTATGGGCTACTGTATCTAAATGGAGGATTTTTTACTTTCCCGTATACTTCTTACAATTAATATAGTCGTATACATTTTTTATGTTGAAAATATATTTTTGTCGTAAAGTAAATTACAATTCCATCTGATTTCTTAATTATCTTTATATGATTGTTTCATTCGATATCTCATCCCAAATTCGAGTTAATGAGTTCTCAGCAGTTATAATAAATTCTGCGGAAATGCTATTAGAATAACAGTAATCACTTATCATTTGGATCTTCCTCGAATTTTTGACGTCTTATTTCGTTTAAATATCGTTATCAGACCCTTGTATCTCGTATTCATGAATATGTTGTAATAGTTTATAAATATATTAAAATCAAATTTGAAAATGCAGAAAATCTGTGCTTCAAATCAGGTTTGCCCCTGTTTGGTATTTTCCAGGAAGGTGTACAACAAGCAAGTTTTAAACAATATTCTTTTTTAAATTTTCAGTAAATTAAAGTATGAAATTTCAATAATTCAAATTATTCTAGAATATTATGTTAGAGATTTTCCATGCAAGTGGATACATGTGACTCTGAAACATGGATTTTGACTGAACTGCATATTTGTTTCTGTACTTCACATCTGTCTAAAATTTGTATATTACGACATTCATTTACTGATATTGAGAATAAAAATTAAGAAAGAAATTTAAACAAGTAAATTAAATAATAAAATAAATGAAAACAATATCCATATTGATCCATTCGTAAAGTCCAAATTTGCAGATTGGATGTAAAATATGTATTAATGTAATGCGAAGATTATTAATTGAAGACTTTGGGGCAATAACATAGTCTTCGACCATGCTATTGAGTTCGCATAATGACGATATTGTAATATCAACAGCATCTGCGGGAAGAGAAGCGCTTTGCGGACGTGAGGTTCCGCTCAGTGTGGAGACGGGTGCGGAGGCAGCTCAGTCTTGGGCGCGCGAACCAGATATGCAGCGAGCCGCTCGTCTCAACTGCCGCCCCCGTAATTCGATATTCAATTCAGCGGCCGCGGTCGCTCCTTTGTTTCGCGCCTTCGTCGCCCGCGGGCGGCGCGGGGCGAACACGCCCTCCCGCCGCCTCACCTTTCGCTCCCCCCCTGCCCCCTTCCCTAACTTCGTTACGTCTGAACCCGCGTCGCGCCCAGAAATCAATCACCGCCCCCACCCACGCATCCCTCTTCCTCGGCAGCCGCCCCCGCGCGGGCCTCATCCCTCGCCGCCGCTCGGCGAACCGCCCCCGCGCAGCGAGGTAAAGCCAGTCGTTTCCGCCCGTAAGAATGTTTTATTTAATTGCCTCGGTTTCGGCGGCGGTAGCGGCGGCGGCGACGTCACGGCCGGGGGTGGGCCGCGCCGGGCTGGGGGCGGGGGCGGGGCCAAACGCTATTGTGCGGCTATCGGCGCTCCGAACAAAGAGGGAAGCCGAATTTCTCCTCCCGCAAGTTCCGCGAGCGCGCGCATCCCGGCGGAGGCGCAAGCGGAGGCGGAGGCGCCGGCGCCGGCTGCGGATCGCTAATTAAAAATTGGCAGCCCCGGCCGGTTACCGAGCCGAATGAAAAAATAAAGGGGCGGGCTAATTTGACGGGCGCGGCTGGCGCCTCAATAATTCGCCCGGACAAAGAACCGGACGCCGCCACCGCCGATTGTAGGCCCTGCCCCCCGCCGGGACCCTGTGGGACTCCTGCGTTTGCGGCGCCCGGCGCGACGCCTCGCTCCTCGTCTTGCCCGGCGAGGAATGCAATTGGAGGCGCGCTGCGGGGGGCAGAATGTCGGTTTGTGAGGTACCCTTCTCTCTGTACGTTTATTAGATTTTCTGGGAGGCAGCTGTTTCGATTTCGGAGTCTCTTACCTTTTTTATTCGCAGTATTCGCGTCGGTTTGCTGGAGGATGTGCGAAAATCGAAGCTCCCTCTTGAAAATAGCTTGTGTGATTATCTGTGGTTATCTCGGACAACTGAAAATGTCTCCTTACTTTGTTCATTGTTTTGGTGAGGTGTCATTTGCTTCTTCTTAACCACGGTGGTATTTATGACGAAGCCTTTATTCGTCTTATCCGCCCTCATCCGCCTAGCGTTTCCGTTGGGGAACGTACGTATCTTAAGATAGTTTTCATTTTCACCATAAAATATTGCAACAGTTTAATTAGAAGTTCGTATTGTTTCCAATTACATCTTAAAACATGTCAGCATTCGCATTTCAAAATTATAAGAAAGAAATTCGTCACACAATTACACGTTTTGTAAGGTGGTTTTGCGGTTGCTCAAACATGTAATATTTTTTAAAATTAAATTATATGTAAATAATAAATTATATTTAATTAAGTAATTAAAATGCAATAATAAAAATAATATTAAAATGTAAATAATATATTTTAACAATAATTTGGCTCTTTGATTTGTTCAAAGGTTAACTAATAACTTATTCTTTCTGATTTTTTAATTGAATTGAATTGATGCCTTATTTTACGTGGCGAGACTCAGGCCACGAGGCCTGCTCTTCCGTCTGACCACGCAAATTTCGTTACGCTCCTTTCACCAACTAGCGGAAAGAAGGTATTACTGAGGCGACGAAACAGGCGATTTGAATTTAGCTCAGAGGCGTCATTTAGGCTTGAGGATCTTTTACATGCAAGTAAATCTACTAACATGGGACAGCCGGCTTTACTTCCCCTCCGAAAGAAGGCGTACGAAGAATTTTTTCGCCCTTAAAAATCCACGGCTTCGATCGGGTTTGAACCCGCCAAGTTGGGTATAGCAGTCCGTTACACCACCGCCGCCGCATTTTTTGTGAGATCGTTTAAATTAATAATCTTTTAAGGTATTAATACTTTCAAAATATCCCCGTCTGAAATTTAAACCTTTTTGAAATAGATCATTTTGAAATTCTGTAGGTAATTGCTTAGGAAACAAAGTTTTTATTGTTGCATACGAGAATTTTCTTATTGTCAAATTAATCCTGAGAATATGGAGTCGTACTCTTCAGTTGTAAGAGTTTTATGCTTTTAAAGCTATAAAAAGTAATGCCATAAAAATTATCTGCAAAAGATAATTCTCAAAATTCAAAGAAAAACTATTTGTATATTGTTTAACAATAAACTTAATTAATTTGTAATCGTGCAATAACTCACTTCCCTGGTAGTTATCTCTTGCAAAAAGAATGACTCAAAGCGAATAAGAAACGAAATGGGAGTAGACAAATATAACAAAATGAAACAATATTACAAATAAAAAATACAACATAAAATATTCATTTATACAATTATTAAATATTCAGAAATTCAAGAGAAAAAGGGCACAATACAAATTAGTTCACATTAGGACGTATAGACTATAATTTTTATCGTCGATGCACAAGGAAAGTGATACAACTAAAATATTAATTGTTTAGGAAAACAATTTTAATCTGAGCGCAGCCGTAAATTCGCACATTAAGATAAATATTTTATTCTAAATGTCGGCTAATTATTCCCTATCTTTATAAAAATACTTATAAAAACGTACCGTGTTCTGCACATATGACTCCATTCAACCAAAATATGACCATTTTGATATGCCATTTTTCTTGGACATTGATGATGTTTCTTCGATTACGAATAATGTTCCCAAATCTTTCCATTGACGTCTCTCCTGTGTTTTTGTCAAAATAGTTTTATTTACTCTGTTTAAAGAATCTTATCGTTATAGTTTCTATATTTTTTGTTTTCTATCCTAATGTTTCGTTTTAATCTAACCTTTACTGTTAAATTGTACGTTTGTCTTTTTACTTTGATACCTCAGAATATTATCAACTCCTTACCACTTATGTTTCAACAGTCAATGAGACTCGTTTCTTTCCTCTTATCAATTACCATAATCAAACAATGGAACATAAAACAGATGATAGTTTAAATTTCACTTTCAATTTTATGAAATTTATTCGTTTGAAATCTCTCTAAGAGATCTCGCGGATATAACTTTGCCCTTGTTTGATTGTTACACTGCGCGACTTTTACAGTTTTCTGCAAGGGAAAGTAATAATGTATTTAAGTGCCCCATTACTTAATAAATTGTTTAGTAATAATCTTCTACATCACCATACAATAAATGTTTGGTAACTTTCCTGAAACAAATCATGCAGTAAAAAACACATTTTGCAAGATGCACTCAGGAATCATTTCGGTATACAAATTCTTTTTCCTGGTTAAATTCAAAATTTCACTTTCACGTTCCCACCCTACTTCCGTGAAATCCGAGAAGTAATGTGACACCCGACCTCTGAGAGCTTTCAAAATTGCATGTGAAATGGAACTTCTACCGCTAATACAATTTGCAGAAGTTATTTTTCAAAATATTAAATATTATTTATTACGTTTAAATATACACTTTCATAAAGCTTTCTAACATTTCTTATTATTCCTCAAACATAAACGTATATTATTTATTGTTTATAAGAAAACGAATCAAATTTTAGTACTTCAATTGCTTGGTGTGACAAGTCAAAACTGTTTTATCGAAAATATGTATGCAGTATGGCAAATCGCCATTGCAAGTTTGGAAAATTTACTTTATGGAATTCTTAAATGGAAGTTTAGAAGTAATCTATCACAAACATTTGAATGTGAAAACACATTTCCGCCGAAAACACATTTCAGAAAACAACATGTGTTATAGAACAGCTATGCAACTTTATTCGCGTTGCACGCTGTTGCCGCCTTCCAGAGTCACCGAAGGCTCGTGGCTCCACCACGCCCCGCTCCATTGGGCGACATCCACTGTCCTCCTCAGCCCTGGGCAGCGGCTGGGCGGGGCAGGGCGGGGCCGGGCCGGAAGTGGGGCGGGACGCGGCGGGGCGCTGGATGGAGCGGACGGCAATTGCACGGGCCAAAATAAACTGTTGAACTGTTTCGCAGGATTTTTATTTGATTTCGGTGTATTTTATTACTGCATACCAAACATGGGCGATATTAAAAATGATTTCAGAAAGAAAACCAATTACGAGTGCAGGGCGAGCGGGTCGCTGCACAAACAAATAAGTGGCGTGGCGCGGAGCGGGGTGGCGGGGTGAATGGGAATGGTGGTGAGCGGGGGCCGGCTGGGAGTGGGGTGTGGAGGAGGGGGGCGGGGCGGGGCGAGGGCGTGCCGCACGCGAAACACGCCTCGCCCGGACGCGCGCGCGACAGAGCACAGAGCGCGGGAGCAGCTCCTCACAGCTCAGTTAGCTCCCCGCGGGTGTGCCACCGTTCTTTACTGGGTGCATCCCTCACCCAGTCGCGGCTGACGTGTCAGACAATCGCGTCTTGAAAAACCTCACAATGTGCTAAACACATTTATGAATTTTATTTGCCTACTTCCTGATCGTTACTAGCGCATAGATTCAATACATATCATGTATTTATAATTTTAATAAGTATAGTCTTTTAATCACATAATGTAATACTATGCGGCCAGACGACATTCCGTGAGTAAATTATGGTCATTTGTAGAAAAGAGGGACAAATTCATGTAGTTCAAACCATTTTCTTTACCTCAAAATATATTCTAAATTCTGCGATCTCCCTACTCCCTTCACATTCACTCAGTCGGATTTAAGATTGTAGTGGATTTGCCAGAGTGTCACATCGACTGAGCACAAGTCCCATCTACACTTTTGAACTAATGTTTATCGCATCTATGTAGTACAGTAACCTCTTCTGAATAACTTCACAGAACCTAATTACCAAATAATGAAAGCTCAGAGTTTGAAACTGAGGAAATGGAGTAACTAGTATGTAAAGACAGGAGGACGTAATAATGACGTAAATAAATAAATAAATAAGACAGGATTTTCATTTAGTAAAACTCTCTAAAATGTTTAATAAAACAGCAAATCGTGCAAAAACATGCAATAAAAATATTAAAACCTTGCAAAACGGTGTTATGTACTCTAAAAACTGCATTTAATCCACTTTTTTATGTAACTTATTTTATGTCTTATTTTACTTAACTTATTTTATGTTTTGTATGTGATATTTAAGGGGAACGAATTATTATGATTTTAGTGTTTTTATTATAATTACGATTGTATATATTACTTTAACAAACCATATTTGACATTTTAAATATTATTCACACAGAAAAATTAAACTAACATAATAATGGAAGAAATTAAATATAAAAATCGAAAAATACAAATATACCTTCAGAAATAAAAAATAATGAAGTTACCGAAGAAATATTCTTAATTGTTTTCTTTGCAATTTCCAATGATACATATTTCCAAATTATTTTCGGAGAAGTAATTATATCTTCTAACAACTAATACATGTTTCAGACAGGAAAATCTCGTTCTAAATTTACAACTTTGCCTGTGTGCCTTACTCTGACGCACGTGTGTACAGAGCTCCCAGCGGTCAAAAACTGCGTTCACTCTCTCGCACTGCACTGGTACCTCGGAGGGCATCATCTAGGGGGGGGGGAGGCTTTTACGCAATGTATCCGACTTCGTTACGCATGGTATCCGACTTCAGCCAATGAGCTTCAAAAACCAGTTTGCGTCACAATATTAGAGGGAATTTTAAATGCAGCCAGATGCCAACATTATCACTTTGTTACGTCATTGAAACAGATATATCAAGCATTTCTTTTAAATATTATATCTTTATCACCTTCATATATTATTTTTGGTTAGTTACCGTTGAAAATTGTCACTTAATGACACTTTCAGAATGTTTCTCGACACCTGGCTGAATGCGAGATATTCAAACGGAGTGCCCGTGTTGTGGTCACGTGGCTCGTGACGCAAACTGGTGTAGCACATAAAGAGCAAAAATCGGTGTGCCGGTATAACTTAACCATCTATTTCCACCATAATCTGTTTCGAGAAATTCGATGAATTTGAAGCGGAGTGCAGCTTGCCACTAAGCTTGGCGTCCGGACGTAAGGTCAAATGTGACTCGCGCATGCAGTCTCGTGTTGGCAAGTTCTGCGAAGACTGACAGAACGGATATATGATCCAATTAGAGAGATAGACCCCAAACATAGTGGCGGCATCCAAGGGCAGCGGACCTAGTTCGTGGTAACACCGCATATTCATGTTGCAATAACTAACACGCAACACTCACTGTGCTGGATGCTCAGATTAACATGAAATTTCACCGGCTGATAGATCACCATGCAAAACCTATGTACACAAATTTTGAAGTGCTATGGAATATTATAAATAGTGTTTTATAGGCATTTTGTATCAGGACCTTTCGTGACCTTCGCGCTTCCCGCAGCGGGCGAGCCGTTGCTTCGGCAGCGCTAGGAACGTTACGCGGCGTCTATCAGCTGGTATCAGATTTCGAAGCGCGTTCGTTTAAGAATTTGTATTTATCTTTTCTTCTTCTTCTTTCGTTTGGGTCATCTAAGGACCATGCATCAATTTCATTGCTTCTTCCTTTGTCCTTCTTTCTTCTTCCTCCAGTACTGTATCATCTCTCGCTGTGTATCACTTTTCTCTCCTCGGACCATTTTGATCCTGTCTTCTTTTCCTTCCTGCCCTAGAATCCTTCCATTTCTAACACTTTCTTCTTAAAAATGTATCTTTTCTTTATTGTATCTGTTTATTATTTATTTTTAATTATTTACTGATTTGTTGAGCATTATTTACGTATTTATTAATTAATAAGCATTATCTGATTAATTAAACCACATTCTAACCTTTAAATCCTGTAAATAATGCCAGTATGCATTTAATTATTGCATTTGAATGACTCATGTATGTTTTCTCGTCCTGCTCGTCCATCTGAACCTGCAAAGTAAACACCGGTTTTCGTCACCCCGCCTGCCCTCCAAGTAACTGAGACCTTGCCGACACTCGGATTGTGCAGGCGCGTTGTCTGAGTAACGGCCGCAGAACCAGCGACGAGCAGCGATTTCCGCCCTTCCACGGTCGGTAAGCCCAATACTAATTATCGCAAAACCACTACTTTCAATGCTTCAAAGCACGTAAAAATTTGTATGTGGGGGTTTTGAAAGGTGCTGAACAAGCTGGTAAAATTTCAAGTCAATCTGAGTATTCAGCATGGTGAGTGTTGCGTGTAAGAAATTTTAATTAGACAATAAGAATCATGAAAGGTATAGAGGCTCAGCTTTTCAAAACCACAATTCGTCATATAGTATACAAGCGTTTCTTAATACAGATTATGATACACGTCAAATTATGGTTGGTATAAGTAATGCTTTTACATACAATAATAATTAGATCTGAACGTTGCCTAGTATAGTGTGTGAAATTCTTAACATGAGGTGTAAACGGAAAAGGAAAATTAACTGCTTAATTACGTGAAAACACATTTTTTTTGTATTTTCTCGTGACTTGGTGACCCTTTTATCCTCGTACTTTCTATCCTCGTCTTCCCAAATGGTAGGAGGTCTCCTAATTGTTGTATACCCCATATTAGAAAAAAGTCGATCAGGTGCTATAATTCGCTACCAAATACCATAAAATTATTCTTTAATAAATATTCCAGATATCATAAAATTCATCAACGTTAATACAAATCTTTCTAAAAATCTGAAAGAAACAAATAAATCTATTGGTATAAAAGATTATAAAAACTAAAGATGATACGACCCAATGATCCAAAATGATATGACTATAAATGTGAGACCCAAAGTGTCCAGAAATTGGTAACACCATTGGAGGCTCACGGGAGGCGTGAAAAGTGTTGAAGCAGCTGAAAACAAATGAAAAAAAGATGTGGACATTTGGAGCTTATAAGCCTAGACAAATGAGGAAAGTATTATGAAGAACTTCAGCTGGACACATCTGACAATCATGTAGAAGGTAAGAGTATCACAAATAGAAATTGGGAAAGTGGTGAAAAGTTTCAAAAGTGGTAAAGCTCCCGGAGCGGATGGGATAAATATAAAACTAACGTAATCAGCACCATCGGTATTGTTCCAACAGCTTTCGGAACTATTTAATGCGTGCCTTAGAAGTTGTGGGATACCAAAAGTTTAAAGTGGGTTACTCTCCAATATATTTAAAAAAGAAGAAAAGGACGACTGCTCCAGTTACCGTGGTATAATCATCCTGAGTTCCTTTCGTAAAATATACGGTAAATTATTAAAATATATGGTAAATTATTTTTTGAGAAGCTAGAACATCCATTGTTACCATATTTACCATTCGACAATTACGGATAAACGGCTTGCGTATAACCTTGAAACACATCGAGTTATTAATGACTTGCAAAAAGGGTACGACAATGTCCCCCTTTCAAAATTGTAGATGGCTATGGAAAATTAACATAAGATATATGTATTTTGACCGTATGGTCAAAAGACCATTAATTCACGAGCACGGGAAATTCAAGGTTGGCGCGTGCAGGGGGAGCCGATCGCTGTGAAGTGGTCGGTTGGCTCGGCGAACGAACTCGCCGCGAAGGGCGACCGAGCGAAAAGGGAGAAGAGTCGAATCAGCAGTCAGTCGAGGAGAGAGGCGGTTAGACAATGGCGGTGTGAACAGGCGTACGAGTGGGATCGTAGGAATCCAAGGCAATCGAGCGACATATGGTAGTGAAAGCAACTAGTGTCATGATAATATGTTATGAGAACACCAATTGTGATATTGAACTGTGAAAAGTGACTGTAATTGTGCGGATTTTTGGAAAAAACGATAGTGTGCTGTGTGGACACGTGCCTAGTGTGGTGAAGGCGGCGTGATGGGGATGGAAATTGAAACTTACGAACTTCATGAATGGCGTTTTTGGGAAGTAATGCGAGGTGATGATAAGCAGAACTTTTAAGGACGTTAATGATTAAATCGCAACATGGTGGATGCGCGACCGCATATTAGTGAAAGCGACTGTCTAATGCATTTGCATGTACGCGGGGTGGCGAGCACGAGGCATGCGCTAGACGCTGCTACGCAATAAAAGCGGCAATTTTAGAGAAATTAAAGGAAAAGCAAGTGCAAAGAACAATAAAGTGATGTACTGTGTCTAATGCTGTGATAGAAGGTGGAAAATATAAGAGACATTGTGGATGAATGACGGGAAACATGGAAGTAGTATGTGGGAGGCATGAATGATTGATGCGTCAACTTTCTGCAAACGGATGGACATCGGCGATTGCCGGTGAAACGCAGTGTGTGTGGAGTACGCAGTGTTTGGGAATGGTGGCAAAGGCGATCGGAGCGTCAGACGGCGAGCTCCCGGTAGCGAAGGCGCCTCAAGGTCAACGGACGGCGAAGTCGTCGAAGTATAGCATGCGAGTGGGACAGGAATGTAATTAGCAGGTGCTCAGAGTAGAGGGCAGAATGGTAGATATTTCAACAGTATTGTCATGTACCCTGTATTAAAGCACGCATTGTCATTGTGCTAATTCATGTATGATGTGTTGGTGAGTGGTAAGACAGGGTTTTGATTTCAGATGTAAAATGAAGATAAATAAATGATTAGAAACAGAATTGTTATGAAAGATTGAGGTGTTCATTTGAATGTAATTCCTAACAATTAAGCGTTCAGTAGACAATGTTGATTTCACGTCCATTTGTTTATAATGATCAATATTTTCTTTTTGTAATAAACCATTGTTTTTGTGTTAATAATCAATCCAATGTCAGATACTTGTATCAAAGGTATCCCCCTGAAATGATATCCCTGGCCCCAAAACAAATAAAAATTATGATATGCGCGACCACGATTACTGAAAAAGTAAGTACGGTGAGAGTATATATATATATATATATATATATATATATATATATATATATATACACACACACACACACACACACACACACACACACACACACATACACACACACACACACACAAGGTCATTACAGAGGAAATAGGTCAATATCGTTTTCGTCAAGTTAGAAAATAAGGTAGCTCTAAAAAATTTGAAGAAAAAATGTGAAAAGATGGGAATAACATTAAATGTTGATATGTTATATTCACTAAATCAAGCAGAGCATCTAATGCTATTTGCAGAGGATGAAGGCGATGCACATTACATGTTAAGGAAATGAAATGAGAAATATGGAAATTGGGGTTTGAAAGTTCGTGTCAAAAAGACGAAGTACATGGTGGAAGGAGAGACAGGAACAAATTTAGCAATGGAAGATAGCTCGGTTGTTAAGTGCTGTCAGACGTATAAGTTTTTAGGAACAATTTTAACAGACCAAAGGGGAAGTAAAGAGGAAATTGGCATCGCATTCGGCAAGGAAAATCTTATATTTGGCAATTGCATTTAATAATATGGAATAAAAATATTGCTAATAAACTTAGAATTTATAAAGAAATTGTGAAAAGCATGTCATTTTGCGGATCTGAGTTATGAGAGATCTAAAAAAAGAATTAAACAAATTCAAAGGCCATGGAAATGGAATTTTGGAGACGTAGCTGTGGTGTAATGTTATTAGAAAGAATCAGAAATGAAAATATAAGGCAGCAAATGGGTGTCATTTCTGATATAGTGGATACAATAGAGGAGAGAATGTTAAAAGGTACGTGCATCTTAGAAGAATGCAGGACAAAAGATGGCCTTTCAAAACTTGGAGGTGGCAAGTGCCAATTCACACAAAGAGAGAAAGACCAATACTTACATAGTATGATGGTGTGTGAGAATGAGAGATCGTCACATCAAAGAAGATGATTGATGAGATACAAGAAGATGCAAGATTGGATGCGAGAGACGCCGCATGGTGTAGTTTCACTCGTAGGAGAAGATCATATTTTCAGCATATTCCACACATTCTAAATTAAGATGCATTATATTTACCTAGTTACCTATGAGCTTCAATGTACTTCAGAAGATATATTAATACATGTAACTGTTAGAAATAGAACGATAAAGTGTGTGAGGTAGCATCATTACCTTCATTATTTTATAGCAGAAAACGTTTTATTTGAATCGAACATCTAGCGTGAACGCAGATACGTTGAAGAATCGACGGAAAAGATATAGCGCTCGTTGATGAGGTGACGGGAGTTTCCAGTTAAAAGTCGCCAGTTCAGGAGCAGCGGCGAAGGGGAAAGCAGCGAAGGGAGCGTCAAAGAGCTGCAAACGAGGCGGCGATTTGTTGCCGCTCCCCTCCCGAGGTCAGGCGACCGCGTGCGACCCCAGCCTCGCTCCGCCGCCGCCAGGCGCGGCCCCTTCGCAGCGCGCTCGCCCTTGCGCCCGCCCGCCCGCCCGCCCGCTCTTTCACCACGACGTGCATCCACAGGTTTTTTTTTTACAGAGAATGCTGCCTACGTGTCAAAACCATGAAATCATTGAATTTGTTTTCTAAACAACAGGCAAATCTAATGTTTCTAATGTTAAATTAATATATACAACTTGATGTTGGTATGTATATAAGAGATAAACTCCGACACCGTTGGACCGATCTTCATGAAAGTTAGCAGTTCTACGTGTTTTTTCACCCAGAAGGCTTATGTGCTGTTATTTCTGTTGTAACTCCATCACTTGACGCTGTAGAATAAAACTAAATATTCACGTCAAATGCAACCCGCAACTAAGCAGCATTTTTAATCAATATCGTTAAATAACGCATAACGAAGCGTTCTATGGCCTGAAAAACTAAAATTTTGAGGTTGAAGGCCTCAAAGAAATGTTTCCCACATAATCTATAGGATGAGCTCTTCTTGAACATTCTATTAGATTTTTGCTGGTCCGGCGCTTCCCGATATTACCTCACCTGGTGAGAGACGTGCAGAATCTGCAAGTAAATGTGGATGAGAGGGACAGAGAGCGGCAGAGACAGAGACACACAGACAGGGACTGGGTGAAGTAGGGAGGGAGAGACAGTGTGAAACGGAGATGGAAGGGGAAATAGAGAGATGGAGGGCAGAACAACGTCTGCCGGGTTTTCCTAGTAATATTATATGTGTACTTGAAATTTTAAGAACTGATGAAATGTTGCAATAAGGTAAGTCTAAAAAAAAAACAGTTCGGTAGAGGCAAGTAAGAGTTTTCCATTTTTATATGGTAACGCAGATTTTGTAATGACTCTACCTGCATACTAACGTTAATCACGTGCATTCACGTGAATCACGTGACACCAGCCTCTCTCCGCCCACACCAAACACGGTCTCTCTCACAACTCACTCGCCCTTGCACCCGCCCGCTCGCTGGTTGGCTTGCCACGACGTGCAGCCAGGGTTTCTCACAGAGAATTCTTACATGTCAAAACCGTGATGCCACGCTTAGTTTAGGAATGACATAAAAAGGTTTGTCTACAATCAATCAATAACAGTAAAACAATTCATGATAGATACTTGAACAATGTTGCGTTTGAAATGTGAAAAATTATTTTGTGTGAACAAGATGTTTGAGAAACCTTTGGATTTGTCTTCTACTCGAAAAGTATATGTAGTGTTAAAATGGAAGTCGATGGGTTCCTGGAATTTAAAATACTGATGAAATATTGCAATAATACAAATACTAAGTAAGTTTGCCAACGTCACCAACTGCAATCAGGCAAGAATACTATACGGCTGGACGAGGCCACACTCTGACTCAAATTGTGATCAGGTGTGTTTGTCAGCGATTATAATAATCATCCACGACTGGTCGGGCGTTTTCTCTGATAATCATTTGCAACCCTTCTCCGGGGAGACGCTTTAAAAATCTTTATTATGATACCCGTGACCAAGACTTTTGCTGGTGCATGAAGACGACGTATGATTTGATGGATAGGTCATAATGAAGATCTGATAAAAGTGGTGATGGAACGATTGTGAAATAAGAGTCAGAGGAAACATGAGAACTCACTTGGTTACCCTAAAATCCATGGATTGTTCGGATCGTTCGGATTCAATTCTTGGCTCCCACGGTGGGAACCGAACGATGTGACTGTGTTTCGGCGAAAAGCTGCTGTAAGCTGGAGGACGTATTCTGCGTCGGCAACCACTCTTGACAGCCTAACGACCGTCAATTATCTTAAGGAACCATTGTTTCTTTTACAGTCACAAGCACTTGCGATTTTCACTACTCGATAGTGTCAAAAACTCTCTACCGACCTGTCTCTAACCTACAACCCTCGTGTCTACGCAGCTTCAGTAGCGGACTGTTATTAACAATGCTAAAGCACCCTTATTTAGAGAGGATTCTTAATTAAATAATCTTATCAGATAATCTCAAACTTTTGAGGAATTTATATTTCATCTATAATTATTTTAAAACTCATTACAATATTGTGATAATTCAAAGAATTAAAAATTGAATTTACTGTGTGTCAATGACAAACGCATTGTTGTAAAAGTAAAACGGTATTTTTTAAAAGTAAACTGTATTAGAATACTTTCAGTAAGACACCAGTAGCTGACTCTGTATCTTATTCGTTTTAAAAAAAGTTAGCTAATGATTATTCGTTCACATGCAATGTGCACAAAATAGTATAATCATGTTTAGTCTTAAAGTGATGTAAACATGTAATACAATATTCAAATGGGAAATATTTAGAGAAGCATGAATTTCGGAAGAAACAGTTACGATTCGTCTACGCCTAGAGTAAATACGTGTATATTTATTGCAGAATTTAGAATTGTAAATTCATCACCAACTTTAAAAACAGATTCCAGTTTTGATAAAAAATGTTATATAACCACAGTTAGTTTTAATGCTCAATACTCTTTCTGCGGATTGAACATTTTAATTGTTTGAATGATCCATTATTCTTCTAAAACCGAAGAATACTAATAAACCGAACAAGTATATAAGCAATGAGTAAAAAAATTAATAAACATAACAATGTTTCAGTTAAGGGTTTTGTCGTGGTGGCGCCTGCCCTTATGTTTCTTGCCATACACAGACGTTTGGCGTGAAATTAATTTCTCAATCCCCATTAAATTTTTCCTTCTGAGAACGCTCTGTAAATTGTAGGTACCTCCAAAATTATGGCGTTTAACAAAAAACTATCAACAGAAAATGGTATCGAAATGGTCAAACCGGGAAATATAAAAAGCTCAATTTGCAACGTTTTCAAAAATTAAAAAGGAAGTTTTACATGTGCTGTCTGCTGTGTACAGCATTTGAAGCTGGCGCGCGCGCAACTGTACGCCGCGCGCCACCGAGATCGCCGACCCGGAACGCGGGCCAGCGAGCAAGCAAGCCGTGAGGCGAGGCTAACCCAGGCCACGCCGGCCCTATATAAGCGGGAGCAAGTGGTGGCCAGGCAGTCAGGCAGAAGCGGTCTGGGGAGTAACACGGCAGCCGAGCAACGGAGTAACGACTGCCGCAGCAGCAGCGACAGGGCATTGGTGATTGCCCGCGAGATGGTAGTCCGGGCATTGGTGATTGCCCGCGAGATGGTAGTCCGGGCATTGGTGATTGCCCGCTAGATGGTAGTCCGGGCATTGGTGATTGCCCGCGAGATGGTGGTAGGGCATTGGTGATTGCCCGATGCATGATAGGCAGGGCATTGGAGATTGCCCGTGAATAGCTGTATGACGGATTATGTTGTAACGAATGCATAAATAAACTATTGTTAAATGTGCGTACGAAGTTTATTTTATGGACATAACATTTGGCGACGAGGATAAACTCCGTGAGAGCGTGATGGCGGTAGGCGTCGCCATATAACATTTGGCGACGAGGATAAACTCTAAATAAGTGATATTGTTGCTGCACAGCCGTCGCCATAACATTTGGCGACGAGGATAAACGGCAGAGTGGACAGTGTTGTTGCTGCACGGCCGTCGCCACATAACATTTGGCGACGAGGGAAATTAAGAGAAGTGTTGCTGCCGGCCGTCGCCATAACATTTGGCGACGAGGATAAACTCTAAGTAAGTGACAAAGTGCTGCTGTGGTAAGTCGCCATAACATTTGGCGACGAGGTTAAACTTTGGAGTATTTGTGGCTGCAGGCGTTACGACGTAACAAATTGGTGACAAAAGGTTTTGTAAAATGGCTACGGAAATGGAAATTGTGCAAGTGCTGAAGGAGATGATAAAGAAGCAGGAGGAATTTGGTAAACAAATGGAGCAACAGCTTCGGCAGTACGCAGAAGAACGGCAGCAACAGATGGCAGCGTGGACAGAATGCAACGAGTCATGGTTGGACGGCACGCCACAGCAGGCGTGTGCACGGCAGTCGCACGGGGGTGCGGCGCGGCAGATAGAAGATTACGAGACCGTTGTAGCAGGAGCTGCAACCCCGGAGGTCGCTGGGTTGGCGACACAAGCTGGCACTACGGTTGTGGAGTCGACGGCGCGGAGTGGCGCGGCATTGGGCCGCGACAGCGGCGAGACGGCATCGCGGAGCGTGATGGACGAGGCCAAGGGCGTGATAGCGGCGGCCGCCAGCGAGGGTGACCTCAGTGACGCAGCGAGCCAGGAAGCTCCGGGCGGCGCAGCGGTCGGCGGATACGGCGCTGGCGGTAGGCGTGGCAGACGGGGAAAGGCCACGTTTTCGGCACAAGATAAGGTGGCTGTGAGTTACTACGACAGGGATGCCTCAGCGAGGGTAAACGCGCTCGGCGACAATGAAGTGCACGCAGGTGAACGAGTTAGGAACTTGAGTAATAATAAGGCAGTGAAGAGAAACAAGCCTCGTAGGATATGCGGTAATTGGGAGCGTGATTGGGCAGTGAAAAGCCGTAGCTTCAAAGTGAATTATAGAAAGATGCAGGTAGGAATGAAAATTTTTCAGGACATGTTCATGAGACTTGAGCAGGAATATTCGGTATCGGGTGAGAATGAATTGTGTAGAAAAATTTATTGCGAATTTAGAGGAGGCAACAGCGGTAGAACCGGTCGATATAGTGAAGGAACTCAGATCGCAAGTGATAAAGCCACAAATTCGGAAATTCTGAGTATTTCGATAAGCGAACTGGCAGTGTTGAAACAAAGTTATTGTGAAACTGAAATCAATGAGACCGCGAATGTTAATAATGATCGGGTTGCTAGTGAGGAACTGTTGATAGCAGGGTTAAAGTTAGAAAGAAATCATAGTAGTAGCAAAATAATTAGTGATTCGGATGCCTCAGAGAATAGCGAGATGGCAACAGGTATTGAGTGTAGTAAACAAGAGCGCGAGTTGCAGTGCAGTAAAGAGCAGAAGAAAAACGATAAAGTTGAGTGGAGCGCACAAATAAATGAAAGCGGTAGCTTTGGTAAAGATTCTGGGTTAGTTAGTGAAAACTCAGTGGATAATAGTTATAACAAAGGGGTTGCAACGAAAAAAAGTGATAGGGATATTGTGATTAGTTATGATAGTAATTATGACGAAATGGTTGCAACGAAAGAAAATGTTGGGGATATTGTAATTGGTTGTGATGACAATTATGAGAACATTCTTGCAACGGAGAAAAATGACAGTGTTGTAACGGGCTATGTGAAATATACAGAACAAAATAGGGAACAAGTAAACAGTAGTAAGATATGGAGAGTGCCAGTGCAATGTATAATTAGAACAGGTGTTAGAACAATTATTAGAAGGAAGGCAATACGCATAAGACATGGCAAAATGGAAAAGGGAAATGTACAAAGCGATGGTGAGAGCAAGTGCAACATTAATGGTGACAATCGATACGAGACAAAACGTCACACAGTGCAGCGAAGAGGCAGACGCCGGAAAGGTGAGAGTGGCAAGACCGCCGGGGGCAGGTTTGAGTACAAACTGGTAGAATGGCATTGGGAGTTAAAACGTAGGAAGTGCTCTCGGGCGATTGTGATAAGCTTAGGCAGAGACTCAGTGGTGTTGAAGCTGGGAGTAACTGTGCAAGTGACTAACATGTGTAATGTTGGTAAAGGCATATGGCCAGTGGAAGAACTAAATTTAAGGCTAAAGTTGTTAAAGACATTAGTGACTTGGATATTTTTGTGGGAATTAATCAGCTATTTGGAAATAGGACATGTTTTGTTTTGAGGGAGTCCAGTATTTTTTGTGATATATTTGTGTAAATATTAGCATTGATGCCAAGTGTGGCAAAACACACAAATATTTTGAGATTTTGTTTACTTGGTTTTTGAAATTTTTTTTTTTTTTTGAAACAAGACTCCCGGTTAAGGCTAAGGATTGCCTATGTTCAAAGTTACCAACAATTGTAAGTCAAGGATAACTTAGTTTAGAGATGTTTGATAATTTAAATTGTAAAGTAGAGGATAAGGTTCCTTAAGTAAGGTAAAATTTTATTGGTATTTTGTGTACAATTGGTGGTTCTGGGTAATGTTAAAGGATGTGTTTCTGCGGGAAAAGTTAATGTTTTGTACCTGATGCTATGTTCTAAGATTTTGAGTTTAGTGGTTGCAGTGACACATCTGTCGGCAAGGATAGCGCCGAATGGGCGATGGAACGCCATTCGTCGCATTTGGTGGGGGAGGAGTGCTGTGTACAGCATTTGAAGCTGGCGCGCGCGCAACTGTACGCCGCGCGCCACCGAGATCGCCGACCCGGAACGCGGGCCAGCGAGCAAGCAAGCCGTGAGGCGAGGCTAACCCAGGCCACGCCGGCCCTATATAAGCGGGAGCAAGTGGTGGCCAGGCAGTCAGGCAGAAGCGGTCTGGGGAGTAACACGGCAGCCGAGCAACGGAGTAACGACTGCCGCAGCAGCAGCGACAGGGCATTGGTGATTGCCCGCGAGATGGTAGTCCGGGCATTGGTGATTGCCCGCGAGATGGTAGTCCGGGCATTGGTGATTGCCCGCTAGATGGTAGTCCGGGCATTGGTGATTGCCCGCGAGATGGTGGTAGGGCATTGGTGATTGCCCGATGCATGATAGGCAGGGCATTGGAGATTGCCCGTGAATAGCTGTATGACGGATTATGTTGTAACGAATGCATAAATAAACTATTGTTAAATGTGCGTACGAAGTTTATTTTATGGACATAACACTGTCCAAGTGTTTAATCCAGTCGTAAAGAAACAAATACACCGCGTTATGTGATTCTTAAATCTTTAATATAAACGAAATGAATAACTGTGTTCTGGTTATTGAAGCAAATTTCAGTCCGTTATTGCTTTTTGTTTAGCTAAGTTATTAAAAACCACGAATAGTTTTGGGGTTTTGGAGAATAAGTTTTTAGAGCCAAATGAACGAAGAATTTTCACTGTTCCTTGCATTAATTTAGATAGTAATACGCTTAAGTAATATATTAATTAATTATTATGTTATTAGAGTCAGTAAATAATGTTGAACCGTCATTTCTCTCTGGGCATATAAATAATTAAAATTTAACTCATCCGTGTATCTAATATAAATGTAGAGGGTATCAGCGTTTCTAAGTCTAGAAATGGAGGTATTTTCAAGATTTTCAGAATTCAATTCAAAATTAAGAGAGAAATATATAGCTTCTGATTGAAAGAAGTAAGGTAAATCAGAAAGCAGTAGGTAAAGAAGAAGGTTTTTCAGAAATGTTTATCAAAAACTATTAATCAATTTTTACGAACAGCTATTAATATTATCAAATATTTTCAGCTTTTCAGTTAAATGTTCTTCGGATTACAGACTATATTACAAAAAAGAATTAATGTTTCATACAATTTAAAATCTATTATAAGTACTTTTGTCGGAGAACAGGAGAAGTTCATTATGTTCACCACTTCTGCAGAAACTGTAATGAAAGAACTCCAGAAATTTTTCAAATGCTATTCTCAACAACATATGGGTAAAATTAGCAAAAAAAATCACCTTAGGGGTTCCAATTTGGAGAGAAATGAACGTTACTGAATGAAATTTGCTGTTACGCATTGCGGCGCATGCATGTTTTTCTCATTGCTTTTTAAATGCCAGGATTTTGTTATAATTGATAAAATTAATTCAAGGGGAATCTGCCTCGGGAACCTGTTCGGTAAATGAGAGGAAATAAATGCTGTTGTTCGCAACTGTAGTCTAGTTGCTTCAGGGAGACAAGTTAGTCAATTCCATAAAGTTAGACATTCAATTAAGTGCAGTCGATGTTCCATAATGATATGCTGATTCTGTGGCTGAAATAAGGCTGTACGAATCAGATTGTAAATAATTATCGTTCAGAGAATTTTACAAATAAAGAGAATATTAAGTAAGAAAAATCATAGTGAAATGATGCCTTTCCATATTTTCGAAAGGAGAAAGATATACAATTCATCGTACATTATTTAAAAATACTTGTTCAGCCGGACGTTTTGCAACATTCAAACGATTCTTCTATTTCTTTAAAGGATATAATGTCCCGGTGATATTATTTTAATGTAATTATATTTATTATAAAGGGTACGTACTATAAAGCTCTTAGTGCATTTTCAAAGATTTTTACAAACAGTACTTAATATTTGTCTTTAAATTGTGTGCTAAAGAAGATCCAAGTACGCTTATAAATAAGGTAAAACACCCGTTCATATTAACACCTTTAAATGTTCGAAAATTTAAAGAGTTCATTCTTTTTTCAAACTTCTACTGTATCTCATTATTGAAGCTAAATTTTTCCTCTTGCCTGCCAACAATGATGGCAATCCACCTCGTTCTTCTGTGCAGCATTTGTTTTCGATGAGTGTATTTTCAGAGGGGAACTGATGTGGACGTTTTTATTCCGGCAATGCTTAATGCAGAAGTGGTGGTGTCAGTGTGTCAGTTGAACGACATTCTTTTTTACATGGAAACATTAAAACTCTTCTTTAATCCTCCTTTGTTCCTCAAACATTGTATATCTGCTATCGTGGGTCTATCTAATCATCTCTCCAAATCTTCATTCATCTCTCCAAATCATTCTTTAGATGCGACTGGTGATGTTATATTTTGATCATGATGTATATGGAAGGATGAGTAACATGAGTGTTTTTGTTTTTAATATACGTTTTGTTTTCCGCCTTAAAACAGCGCAATTTTTGTAAAACTACATGGACGAATTGTTGACATTAACGTACATTCACTATACAGAGCGTTCGAAAAGTCTCTCTGCAGTGCTTGTCTCCCCACTCCACCATCCTTTATGCGGTAACTGCACCATCGCTGGCTGATTCAGCGACAGCACCTTCGTCCTGGTCCGTTACGCAACAGAAACAAAGGAGCGTGATGTGAAAGATGAAACACAGAGAAAAATCGCGACAGTAAAATAAAGGCATTTGAAATGAACAGTATATTTTTTACTTTTTATAATTATCTTATCGCATCATGTGTTGAAAATGATTACCAGACTTTTTACGGCAAAGCGTGACTCTCTTACTTTTATTATCGAAAAATATTTTTAAAGTTTCTTGAGTTACATACAAAGATATTGAGTCTTTTAATTTCTCAATAGTCTTTGCAATTAAATCGCGTACAGAATCACGATGTGGCATTACAGATTCTGGGAATATAAAGACCGCCCAAAACCGATGGTATTGAAAAGCTAAAGACTAGATCGTTCCTTATACAGGGAATTTACTCTAAAAAGGGACCAGTGTGACAGGATTCAAAACAAAATAACATGTCAGACGATGGCATTGTAAGGGATAGTGTCAAAGCCATTTACGAATGAGCCAACTACAAACGAACACATTGACCAATTGAGCGCACGGACATAATCTGCTATTTTGCTGCCAACAGAAGTCAAGCAGTAGCTGTCAAAGTAGTCCCTTCTTACAATAATCTCTCTATATCATTCCACAACATCTCTCAGAGCGCGAGGGCCGCAGGGTAGCAACGGGATTTCAATTTTCCCCTCTTCAGTTTCCCTGGAGAGGCGTAATTCAAAATTTGGGGTACAATTCGCTGTAGCCGGTCAGGCTTATGCAGCAGGGAGCGTGCCTAAATAAAAAATACTACTTATAAACTATCTTAAGCCATCTAACTACTACAATTGCCGCTTTGGGCATTGGCTAGTTTTATACAGTTTTGTTAAAAGATTTCTAAAAAAGTTCTTGACAATGTTCATGTTTTCTTCATCTTTCTTTTCATTCACGCTCACATTCATTCTTATGGCAGCACCGGGAGGCGACCGGGAGCGCCGCTGTGTGGCGAGGCGAGGCAAGGGAAGGGCCGCCGCCGGCGCAGGAGGCGGTGCGCGGCGCGCGCCTTGCGGGCTCCGACTGGCGCCAGCCCGGCCCTCGCCTCCGCCGCCTCCGCCGCCGCCGCCGCCGCCGCCGTCGCCGCAGCGGCTGCGCGCGCCGCTGTCTTGGACCCGGGGCGTGGGGCAGGTCAGGGAGCGCCGGGTCGCCGCCCCCGCCCTTGCCCTCGCGCGCCCCTTCTTCCTCACGCGCTGCCGGGGGCGGCGGCGGCGGCGGCGGCGGCGGCGGCGGCCGGCGGCGGCGGGGCAGGCAAGCACGACGACGCTCCCGCTGGCCTCTGGGGGTGGGGATGTTTCCGATCGCACGACTCGTGTCGTGGGGTTAAATGATGTCGCGGAGAAGGTGAAATGTGGTATCGCGTTGGATGCTAAAGTATTTTTTATATAAAAAACTAATAATGTTAACATATTTTATTAAATAATGTTCTGTTAAATAATGTTAACATATAATAGGTGATAATATTTAATTTAGGGCTAAAATTATAGTATGTTAATTGCGTCGCTAACGATTCCATCTCTTCGAATATTATACCAAGAAAAAAGAGAGATATTGTTAATAATCTTGCTGAAGAGTAGAGACCGGAAAAATATGTAGTATTAAACGTCAAAATATGTACATAAATATATAATGAAAACAGTAAGAATATGTTTTAAATATGTAAAATCAGATATAAAATGTAATATTAAAGTTTTTTAATTAAAAACCATTTACATAGCAAGAAATTACATTTAGAAAAACTGCTCACTTTACATCATACAACTTTCTCGTTAGTAGTAAAAGCTATTGTAATCCAGGACCGTAGTTTTGCAGCCGGACTAATCGCAATAGAAGACATGGCACAAACTGGCGAGATCTACGACCAGGAAACATACACTGTAGCATCTTCATCGAAATGTTACACGTCGGCGATCGCAAATTTTTCTTGGAAATTAAGGTTACAGATCACGAAACGCGGTTTTAGTGATATTTTGGACACCTAGGTTTTCCCAATAATGTAGGAAAAATGCTGATTAAAAAAATACATCTTTTCATAAAAAATATGGAATTAGGTTGAAGAAAATTGATAAAATAAGAAAATATATTGTAAAAACAGCAAAATATGTAAAATATATATAATATAGAACAATATATGTAAAAATATGTAACGAAAAAATTCAATATGGTGTTAGGAGGGCTATGATTCGGCACGATTACAATTTTGAGAACGGTAAGAAGAAAGACAGAAAATATGTAATTACATAAAAATCCGGACTCTACTGATGAGGTACAAATAGATACCTTCTGATAATTTGAGAAAAGGTGTCGTCAGGTATTAATATTTCTATTACACTGAAGATCGTTTCGATCGTGTAGCGATCATCATCAGCCAACAACGTCAACTCACTATATTATTTATACAACATGCCATACGCCCCTTCATATACAACGTGCAAAACCAGAACATAACTTGTCGTAATCAGCAAATCCCTGAACTCTCGCCACCTCTGCTAAAATTAGCCCAATGTGTACACCCCTAACTGCATACCCGAGACTAGCCTTTGTCCCTTCCTCCTGCCTCCACCACCAATCTCGCCTCTCTTGACCCTTCGGCCGCGCCGCCCTTACCCCACCTCCACGCTTTCGGAAAATTTATTTGTTGAATGTTTAATAACTCAGTACACTGTCAGTACACTTCAGGAACTCAGTGCACTTTTATGTGCTGAGATGGCTTCAATTATAACTTATACTAAACTACATTACTCGTGGTGTAGGATACTACCACAGGCCCTACTTTGAACAATTAATGGAAAAAAATTAAAAAAGCTTTGAAAGGGAATCTATTTTTAATTCTAGTTGAAAAGACATTTAATGAGTCCAGGTTGTAGTGGACTCCTTGGTTTATTATATTTAGGTTTGAGTAAAAATTATTGGAAAGATAGGCGATATGTTTGACGATGGGTGATATATTTAGCTCTTTGCGAAATTCGTCGTTTGAAATAGACGTGGGGCATGCGTTGCTAAACTGAGGGATCTATTTTGTACAATTTGAAGTTTATTGAAGTTGGAAATATATGCTGTGGCATAGTGACGCTTGCATACATAAAAGACAGGATGTGCCTATGTCTATGGAAGCCACAAATAGACAGACCATTAGGTTGAGCAGGAAGGGGGAGTGTCTAAGAGGGGTTTAGGCTGAGCCAGGAAGTAGAAAGGGCGCGGAGGCGCCGCCAGGGGGCGGTAAGACACGCCACAGTGGTCGGTTGTATACGTCACAGACGTCGCCTACCAAGCTCTGGGAGGGAGGTCACGTGGGGCACCCACGTCACTTTAAATACGGAGTGGTGATGTGACCGGTCATGTGATCGGTCGGTCATGTGACCGAATCTATTTAAGGTGAGGTAAGGGCATATTAGCCAGGATACATTTGCGGCACGGCGCCGAATTGGTATTTTCATTAAGTGCCCACGCACTGCGCTCCAGGGCGAGCGGCGGGACTTGTCCGGGGGAGACGTCAGTCTCATCTTTAGCGATGCGGTCAAGCGTTCGCTGTTTCTTGCGGTCAAGCAAGGGCGGGTGGGGGACTCGCAAAGCAGTCGCAGGTGGCGGCTAAGATAAGCTGTTCTTAGGAGGGTTCCTTAAAGCACGGATAAAGTAAATGAACTTGTGCAACATTGTATATATATTTCTTTAGTTTAATAAACTTGTTTTCCTTCGTGTCTGTGTCTTAATAATAAACTTGTTGAATCCTTCGTGTCTGTGTCTGAGTAATTAAACGATGCCACAATGCGTTGGTCCAGATGAGGTATGCATACACCATTGAGGGCAGCCTATTGCTTTGTAAAGTGTAACGGCATTTGTTAAGGATAGACGGCTTTTGAAATTTATAAGGGGTTTTAGTCGAGCTATTTTATTTTTGCTTGTTTTAGAGTTATGTGTGTTTTTCAGTTGTCTTGTTTCGAAAGTCATTCCGACATACTTTACTGTTTGGTTTTGTGGTATTCATGGAATTGTGTGTTTTTTTATATGTAATGGAGGTGTAATGGTAGGCAAATGGCTGGAACATTTTAGCGGTTGATTTAGTTGTGTTAAGTTTGATTTTTACAATGCTGACCAGTTGTCTATTTTATTTAGGAGATTTATGGCCGGTAATGGTCTTAAGTGAATGGCTACACTTGTAGATTGCGCTATCGTCGGTGAATTGTGCTGTGTATGTATTGTAGTAGATGTGTCAACTGTGTAAATGTTAAATAGAGTGAGTGAGAGTGGTGATCCTTGAGGAAGACCTGCTAATATTTTACAGGGGTTGAAGATGAGATTTTCTACTGAAACTGTGAAAGCTCTGTCGGCTATACAACTTTTGATGATGTTTACCAAGTAGGTTGGTATTCTCATTGTTCTGAGTTTGTACAAACGTCCTTCGTGCCATACTCGGTCAAACGCCTGTCATGTGTCAAGAAATGAAACTATTGTATGATGTTTGTGTGGATGGATATTTTCTGAGAGTCTGAGTGGTTGCTGTGCTACTTCTACAATTTATAAATCCAAACGTGTGTAATGGAATAATTTGGGTTATCTGCAAGTAGGTATTTAGGATTAGTTTCTCACGAATTTTTGAAAAAGTGTTTAGTAAGCTTATCGCTTATACTTTTCTGCATTTCTTTTAACGAGTATGTGGTTTAAGAATATGTATTATAACTGAGTTTTTTCATTCTATAGGTAGATAACACCCTATTCTCATTGAGTTATATTTGTTGTTTACGTAGGCTTTAGTTGGGGATGGATGGGAGGTTCAGAATCTTATTGGTGATTTTATCGTGGCTAGGGGCTTTTTTGAGGGAGTTGGACGGTCGCTCTGTCCTCAAACGAATCACACTCTCAAATAACAGTAGAATTTGATTTTCCGCCCAGACGTTGCAAGGTACGTACGACGCAGTTTGCTTATGAACTGACATATTATGTTACGTAACATTTTGTAAATAATTTGAACAATTTAAATTTATACTTCAATTTATATTTCATGTATTCTATTCTATAACCCTATCATTTCTGTAATTTTCAGATTAACTCTGAGGATGATCGCTATGCAATCGAAAAGATCTTTAGTATAATAAAAATATTGATACCTGTTGATAACTTTTCTCAAACAAAAAATAGGAGAGATATATTAAAAGGTGGCGTACACTGTCGGTAGCATTCTCTCTAATGACTCCACCGAGTGCAGGTTGGGTTTGGTGGTATTGGAATGGAGTTGTGGTAGAAGTGGTGACCTGTTGGGGCTATTGCAGCCGTTGTGGTTGCGTCGGCGCTGCTTGTGTGTGTTTCGGGTGACAGGAGGTGTAGTGAGGAGGAGGCAATGAAGGCTAGAGCGAGGGCGGGACGACGCTGCCCCGATGACACGGCTACTCCATTAGAGTCCACTTGCTCCGCTGCCTTACTGCCCTTCGCCGCGATGCATTGTCTTTGAAGGGCCTGCTACCGCGCAACGCCCTTCACAAGCACTCCGTCCCGAGCTACAATTTCCGCTACACCGTACGGACACGCACTTGATTTCGAGAGGAAACTAGGAGCTTTGTTGTAGCGTCTTCAACAACTACGCCACCTTCAACATTATATGCATTGTACAGTTGTCTATTTTTGCATTGTAAAACAACCATGATATTTGTAATTAAGTTTTTATTGATTGTCTTTTATAATTCCAGAAAGAAAAAGTTCCATTTATGGGTAACATAGGTAACATAATTTTATACTGCTAATTGAACTCGCAATAGTTACAACTACAGAAAGGAGTCTACGGTGTAGGAATGAAATATTTATGGTCAAGGAGTCGTAGGAGCTGAGTCCGGCAGTTTGAAACGAGTATACCGAAGACTCTTTCATACTAATTTTGTACATTATTTCAGTGCAAATTCAAAGAAACTTAAAAGTAAATACGCTTGGTGAATTCTCAATAAGCGAGGCTGTAGACATCTGCTCATGTGCCCCCTCGTGTTTTGTTCACTTCGCAGTACTCAGTTGCTTTACATGGCCCCGATTTCTTTACAGTCCGCGTTTGTCGATGTCGTACGCGTACCGCAACGTAAGACTTTTCAGTCAACAAACAGTGAAGGCAAGTACTAGTTTGTATTGATGAGTGCTGAAATAGTATATTCTTCAACGAGCGTAGAGTGATAGCTATTATTCGAGTTGATATTTACGACGCGAGCGACGTAGGAGCGGGTGTCGGAATTTCTACGAGTGAATAATAGCCATTATACGCGAGTAGAAGACTACACTTTCTCGACGTCTTTTAAATTGATATTTTAAAAATACTAAATGGGTGCCTTTACCTTACAAAACGGCTACAGAACACTCAATTTTCTCTGACCCTAACAAATACCAACTGGCGTACTGTTTCGTGGTTCACCTGTTTTACGACATTTGTGACCTGCCGCGGCAGAGTATGCAGAGCCTCTGTAGGCGACTGCGAGCGCCCTCTGTCTTATATAATGAAATAAAAAGAATGTGATTGGTCGACAGCTGTGCGAGAATATTATTGTAATCACTTGTGGAATAGTTATTATTACTGCATCCGATAACGTGCAGAAATGTATATATTCTGGAGTAGTAGAGAAAAAATATTTCCCAGAAAGGAACTAGCTTACTGATTAGTTCCACAACGCTGCCGACGCATCAATAAGAAGTTGAATTTCTGCACTTATGTATATTTCAAAAGTTTTAAAGAATATAGGATTTATTTCGCAAACTTTGTTCTATTGGAACAAAAATGTAAAGAAAAAAGTTGCAGCCGTTTTGAAGAAAATCTCGCTCAAGTAGTTTTTTAAATTGTCACGATTTCACTCAGAATTATACCTAAACTAATATATTCTCAAAAATACGTATACCAAAGATTGGATTTTGAAGTATAGATTTCATTAACAAAAAATTCTTCTTCTTCAATAATGTAGTTGAGTTAGATAGGAGAACGGTATAACCCGAATACAGTCATTTTTTTCTTTTCTTGGCGTATTATTTTCACTAGTTTCCAATGCACAACTTACTAGAAGTTCAAAAAATGTCATGGGAATACAGGAGAATGCTAGGGAAAAGAGGATGTGCTGAAGTCGTTGTTTCCTCGAACTGCTTGCAACGTTTGGGCAAACATGCTTCTTTGCTAATTTGTTGTACTGCTTGTATTCATCAATCTTTATAATTGACTAGGAAAACCCGGCAGACGTTGTTCTGCCCTTTATCTCCCTCTTTTCCCTCCCATCTCCGTTTCTTACTGTCGCTCCCTTCCTCCCTTACCTTGTCCCTACCTGTCTGTCTATGTGTCTCTGTCTCTGCCAATCTCTGTCCCTCTCATTCACATTTCCTTGCAGATTCTGCACGTCTATGAGCAGGTGATGTAATATCAGGAAGTGCCCTACCAGCAAAAAATGTAATAGAATGTTCAGGAAGAGTTCATTCTGTAAATTACGGCGTGTAAGTTCCTAGAACGCATTTTTTAGGAGTTATTTAACGATATAAATTCAAAATGCTGCCGAATGTGTTTCAGGTTGCATTTGACGTGAATATGTAGTGGATATGTAGTGAATATGTAGGGCAATGTAGTGGAGTTACAACAGAATTAAAAACACAAAAACTTTCTCGGTGAAAAAACACGTAGAAGTACCAACTTTCATGGAGATCGGTCCAACGGTCTCGGAGTTTTGCTCTTATATCCATACCAACTTCCTGTTTTATGATATATATATATATATATATATATATATGTGTGTGTGTGTGTGTGTGTGTGTGTGTGTGTGTGTGTGCTGTGTGTGCGTGCGTGCGTGCGTGCGTGCGTGCGTGCGTGCGTGCGTGCGTGCGCGCGTGCGCGCGCGTGTTTGTGTGTGTGTTACGCTACCTCAAGAGTTTTAAGTTTTATTTTTCTTGTTTTGCATATATTGTATTGATAAATAATTATTGTACTTCAATAAATGAAGAGTGACGAGGAAGAAACTTGGGCTGAAAACTCGTTTTAATTCAGTTCAGTTAAGCATTGTTTTCTTTTAAAAAAATTGCATGAACAATAATACATTTATTTTATTTTTAATTCACAAATTATTTAAACACACGTATAAATGCAACGAGCTAAACATTTGTTTCCAAACAAGTAAAATGAAATTATGAAAATAAATCAATATGTGGAAGAACTGCTGTTAATATTATGTATATATATTGTTTCTGTGTCCTGTACATTTACTTACGTTGTTATATATGAAGCGCAATATTTAAAATTATTGGTGGTTACACGTTCCAAATTAAATTAACAAAAAATGCACTACGTGCCGTATTATCTACTGATGAAGGTAACGTGTGGTAAAATCACAAGTGAAAACTCAAAACTCATTTTTCTCGAAAGTGTGGTTTCAAGTTTAAGCCGTTCTTGCATTCAACTACTCAGATTTCGGATGACATCTCAAAAATTTTTAACTTTTGCATTTAAAAAAATAATTGGTTAAAATGAAAATTGAATGTGTGCCATTTTCGTAAGTGTACTTTTCTCCAAACGAGGAGTTTGAATATCGTCAATGAATATATTTTTCAGTCACACATAATTCATTTTCATCAGAAGCAGGATTGTAAAAAATTTATCACAAAGTGTATTATAAAACTAGTGGTGCTGAACTGCATATATTTTCTTGCATTATTTTTAATGCCAACAAGTATGAATTTACGCAGTATTACTCGCAAACCACAAATGGACATGCAAAAATATTTCCAACCAGCAAACAGTTTTTCCCAAACCGAGTTTTGAACTCAAATCCATGGCGTTAACTCGTTTTGCACTTTACCGCTACACCACTGCTCAGTCACACTCAATTTTTTCGAGACTTAAAAAGCTAATGATTTCCACATTATTTGTAACTAATTATGAAAGCAATTTTTGAAAATTCAAAGAATTTAAAGAAAGTAAGATCTGCACTATTTTTTATGCAATCTTCACTCGGTATATGAAAAAACTTTAAAGAAAACATTTCCAGCCGTTTTTCAGATTTTTTAAAATTATATTGATTTCAAGCGGAAATTACGCGAAAACTACTCGTTTTTTTCAAATAGTTGTACGTAATCTTTTTTAAATATTTGATATTTTAAAAGATGTCATTTAATAAAATTTTCTCTATTCAATATTGTACTTTTGCAGGGTTAATTTTTTTGCAATTTTCGAACATAAAGGAAGTTCGCCAAAAATGGGATCAGCGCCGTACTTAGATGCATACGAAGAGAAAATTTAAATAAAACATTTGGAGCCGTTTGTGAGAAAACAATTGCTTAAAAATTACCTACATTTCAAGCAAAATTACGCGAAAACTACTTGCAGATATTTTCGAAAAGTCGTCAATGACTTGATTTCAGGATCTGTCTTTAAAGAACAGGTTTCATTCAGAACCAAAAGTATCTTCAATATTGTACGAAGCTGTAGGAAGACGCCAAAATGACTCACATCTCCCACATACTACACATGGGTGAACTGCTCATGTTTCTTTAGTGATTTGGCAAGACAATTCAGTATATTTCATTCAAATACACCCTTGTCTCTTTCAGAAGTGGAGAAACCACGATCCCCGACGCTGACCGTTGAGGACCTATTTTGAACAGCCATGCAAAGTTATGTTTGGACGGAGGGTAAGTAACTGTTTCTTGCCTGTGTGTAATTTGTTTGAAAGTGATTGTATAATGTACTAGTACGAATACAAAGTACTTCAGGAACATTCTTCATTAACTTCTTCAAATTAACGCTTGCGAAAATTAATTTGAATTATACTAAATTATTGCTGAACGAATAATCTATGAAATATCTGTACCTGCTGAATAGAGCCAAAGGTGCAGGCTGTTGCAGGTTTGCAGAAGAAGGTGTAGATATGGTTGAAAATAATAACATAGTGATCGTGTTAATTTGCATCGAGTTTCAAATTGCGTCGTCTCTGTAGTTAAATTTTATGTCATCTCTATTAATAATAAATGCTCTTCAAAATGTTTAATTACACGTTATATTTCATTTTCATATTCTCCTAAAACAATATTAATGTAAGAGTCAGTGATAACTGAAATATAGTAATTCCATTATGGCTGAGAATTTTATGGTGGAATTGAATATCTTGAAACATTATGTAAACTAATTCATTTCTTTAAAGGAATGTGAAATATGTAAATCCATAAATAGGTCAATAATTAATTGAATCGGCTCGTAATACATTTTTAATAATGAATGTAAATGATATAAATTACAGAATTTAAGGTATAACAATATCGTTGCGTGCGAAAATACTTTGACAAGAATTTCATACTTATAAAATATGCATTTATTTCCCGTAAGTAAAATAACGTTGTAGCAGTAATGACAGATTTAGCATGAGAAAATAAAGACATTTCTCGTCGATAAGTCTTCAAATGTATAAATAAATCTTAATTTTACAAAATAATGATGAATTGATGACGAAGGCACCTCTTTTTAATTTTATTTATTTATAATGGTAGCATAAATATGTAGGTCTTGAGCGACCTCAAGCTTGTACCTTTGCCTTGTATACGTATATTCGTTTGTTTTTTTCACAGAAAAGATTATGGCAAGAATCCAATATTCTGTTTCTTCTGTGAATATATGATTATTTTTTTGCACCACATGATGAGTACACAAGGACCTGGATATAAATGGTGTCCAAGACTCCAATTTCGTTGCACGTTTCTGTCTTTTCATTGTAGTATAATTTATATTGAGGTCATTTTTCACGTAGTATAGTAATGTTAAAAATAAGTACGTTTCAATTAAATTATACCGTCTTTGCTTAAATGTTTCTTATCAAAAATTCTGTTTAAAGTAATGTCAGTATTTCAAAACTTTCACTTACTACTTTTTGAGGACAGGTAACTACTCGGCTTTGCTATTGCAGCGCGTCATAAATAAACTTACGGCCTTTAGAGAGCAAGTAAAATAATTAACTATTTTAGTAAGCGAAGATATTTATTTAAAAACTACGTTGATGCGTTGTAGTTCACCGATAAATTTCTTGAGATATAATTGCTATTAGTATTTGAAGGAATTGCAACATAATACTTAAGTCGTTAAGCCGATGTAGAACAAATTAAGGGCGCAGTTGAAAATTAGAACCCGGAGGCCGAGGCCGAGGATTATAAACAATTAAGTTTGTTATTTGTGCCTAGAGCCCTGAGACCTTTTTATTCACTAACGCCACTAGGCCGATATATAAGGAGGTTGATAAACGAAGTCTATTATTCGAGATATCGGCCGCGTTCTTTTAAAAAAAAACTCAAATAAAGAAATATAATTTCTGGAAACAGGAGTACTCACACGCCTTATTTAATGACAACTCATTTGTCTCCATTGTTCTTTGAGGACGGTGACTGTTAAAATCCTTAGCCGTTAGGAGCGGCCTTCCGTCCACGTGTTTCTTGTGGTTATGACGATATAATAGAACGAAATATTACGAAAAAGATTTATATAAGAACAATTTATGTAAGAAATACCTTTAATTTGAATAATAGTACTCATCATACACCTAGAAACGTATTCTCATTTCATTCTTTGTTAAAACTTGTTTGTTCCATTGTTCTTAGGGGATGGCGGCCGGTAAAATCACAAACGGACGCTCACAGTTGTGTGGCTTTTCAATTCTCCGTTTGGTTGCGTTTTCTCGAAATAAAACATTTGTTTTTGCCAAAAATATTGTTTGTGAGCATTATACGACAGGACATTTTCCTTATATGTAGCAAACGTGTTGTACTCGTACTATTTTAAAAAATTATTCGCAACGAAATACATGATAAAATTGAAGCAAGTGCACGTTCAGATATAAATAGCAAAGCGAAGAAATCAGATCTCAAAGAAAAAATGCAAATACCCAAGCCCTAATGTCTGAATTATCTCGAAGCACTGGGATTATCGGTGAAATGTGGACTTGATACAAAGCCCTGGCGAGAAGTCGCCGGCCGCAGCAGCTGCCGGAAGATGATTAAATGAAGATCCAAATGGAGGCGGGAGGGCGGGGGGGCCCGGCTCTCGGGCGGGGAAGGCGGCGCAGATTATCTTAAGTATTTAAAAAGCGAAGAAGACACCGCGCGGGCGGGGAGCAGGCAACGAACCGCGCAAACGATCGCCGATAATTAACGAAGCCTCGGGATCCGCCCCCCCCCCAAAGATAAAGCAAAGAAATCGGAGGAAGGAGTAGCCGCCCCTCGCCGCCGCCGCCGCCGCGACGTGCAGAAGAGCGGCCGCCGCGCCGCAGCGCTTCCTACGGCTTCTTCGCCGCCCCATTGTGCCCCTCGATATTTTCCGCTGGACTTTCATCATTAGAAACCGGAAAAATATGTAGTATGAAACGTCAAAATATATACATAAATATGTAATGAAAATAGTAAGAATATGTAATAAATATGTAAAATCGGATATAATATGTAATATTAAAAATACTGTAATTATAAAACTCATTTACATAATCAAACTTACATTTATAAAAAAGTTCCTATACAAATTTTAAAAACAATGCAAACGTTTTAAAAATCATTTGGAAAGCACAGGCTCGTACACTTGCACCATATCCCATCAGTTGTAAAATCTTCACAAATTGTTGTCCAGGAATGTAGTTTAGCGCACTACACGCAATAGAAGTCATCGTACAAACTGGCGAAATTTACGACCAGCAAACAATCATTGCAGTTTGTAATAATCTGAGCCAGGTGTTACACGACGGCGACAATTTGTCAAGAATAAAATTTTGAGAACGGTTAGTTGAAAGACAAAAAATATGTAATTACATAAAAATCCGGTCTCTACCATTAGGTAGCGGATTTCTATGGTTTTGCATACTTTTGTCCGTTGCCTCAGGGCACAGCTAAGTGAAATTTCTTGACATTTGGTTAGAATCGGATGCTATGTAGATTAGTACGTTAGGACATTTTTGTGCATATTTGGCCGATTTTTCCTGTTGGTGCATATTCGTGTAATATTTGGAGAATATTTTGCATATTTTCTTAAAATAGCAACCTAAAATAGACTCGCATCTCTAAAACGTTTCATCTTTTCATAGTAGTAGTATTAGCGAGGTTTTTTAGAGCTGATGCCGCTTCTCGCATCCTAGTCGCCACGTCCTTTGATCTTCCCAATCTTCCTCTTGAAGATCTCGTTCATTCATTGCCTTTTCTATCTCCTTTTCCCATGTTTTTCTCGATCTGCCATGTTTCCTGTTTCTTTGAGGTAACCATTTCAAAATTTTCTTAGGCCACCGACTTTCCGTCATCCTTTGGATATGACCATACCACCTCAATCTTTTGGCATCAACTACATCCATTATATCAATTCTATTCATAGAATCTATTTATTTGTGAGCGTTCATTGATTAGAAAGATTTTTTTTCTTTCCTATAGATCAAGGCTGCCCAACTGGCGGCCCGTGCTGCCATTTATTGTGGGCCGCGAAAGGTTATTAGTCAAAATGAAAGTCCCTTTCATCCATGACGAACGAAAACACTGTGCGACTAGCGCACGCCTCCTGCCGGGGTAATACTCCCATTAATGTAAAAATAAGTTAAGCTTAGAATTAAGAATTTTTTCTAGTAAATTCAGAAGTTCAAAATTATCCAAATGTGTTTTTTTGCGTTATGAGTGTTACGACCTGATATAACGCATAGTTCGATCCCCCCTCCCGTTTCACTGCAGCCGGGGGAAATTCAGAGGTCAACAATACGGAGACGTCAGATGTGTATCGCCCGCGTAATGAAAATATGTCAACTATGTTAATGGTTTTAGTTGCGGCCCTTGAGGACTCGCAAGTTGGACATTTCTGCTAGAGATGATAAAATTCAAGTACAAATGTAGGATATTTCTTGACATTTTTTTAAACCAGGCAGAAGAAATGCAACAAGCCGTACAATGTACTTCACTAAGGTGAATATTTACTTCAGATATTTCTCCCGCGAAGTAAGGTAGATTATATTATGTTTGCACAAATGTATATCTTTTCATTCCAAGCATTTTAAAAAATCTATATTTATTGATACATGTTCGACAAAAAATTGTCTTTCAAGTGTGCAAACATTACATAATATTTATTAGAATATGAGGAGAAACTTAAAAAGTAACCTCTAACATACTACTGACATGTATAGGTATTTTTGATTTGATGAGACAATGTTAAAAATAAACAATGGTTATCAATAGTCCATAATATATGAAATTTATACAATAAACAATAGATACTTGGAGTAAAGTTAACTATGGGGGATGGCTATCTTTGCTCCACGAATAATCGCAAATGCTTATACAAAGATTTTCTTTACTTTTGCATATTGATTCCGGGAGCAGGTTATAAATGCAGTATAAAATTGCACAATTTGATGCCCACTTTTAAGGGAGCTACTTCTTGAAGCGTTCATTATCGCGCTCGGCCTCTCCACGACGCTTCGCTTTGTGAGGTGATATTTTTATCCGCTGGGGTCCACTGCGTGGGGGCGGGCTAATGGAGTGGAAGAAACGCGGCCCGCGGCGGCAGGTGGGAGCGGGCGGCTCGGCGCAGGTAAGCCTGGCGCCGGCGCCCGCAGCACGCCCGCCGCGACGCCACGGCGCCGAGGACGCCGCCAGCCCCGCCCGCAAGCCGTCCCCGTCCACGCTTCCTCTCGCCCGCCCGCCTTCGCACATCCGCCTTTGCACGCACGCCTTCGTACATCCGCCTTCGTATGTCCGCCTTCCCACGAACGCCTTCGCACGCATGACTTCGCATGCCCCCGCCCGCCTTCGTTCGCCCGCCTTAGCCCGCCCGCCTTTGCCCGCTCACCTTCGCACGCACGCCTTCGCCCACCCGCCTTCGCACGCACGCCTTCGCCCGCTCCGCCTTTGCACGCACGCCTTCGCACGCATGCCTTCCCCCGCCTTCGTACGCACGTCTTCACACGCACGCCTACGACTTCGCACAAACGCATACGCCTTCACACGCACGCCTACGCCTTCGCACGCACGCCTACGCCTTCGCACGCACGCCTACGCATTCACACGCACGCCTGCGCCTTCGCACGCTCGCCTACGCCTTGGCCTTCGCACGCCCGTCCGCCTGTTCTGAAGACACTCAGTTGGCCCCGGATGCCTTCGAGGCGCAGCAGCTGGAATTTCTCGCATGGAAAGACGCAAGAAGGAAAATTCGTATCGGAGGTGCGATGAGCTGGGTTTTTGTGACCGGTGTGTGGTTGTTCAATCTGACCGGACGTTCCTGTAGTTTTAGAAAATACAAACGTTTGCATCTCTTCATATTCCCTTCATTTCGTACCCATGACTGGAAAGAATTTCTCTGAAAAGATACGCGCATCAGAGACACTTGTAAGTTTACGTTTTTCTGAATTTTCATTCGCCCGCCCGGCCGCTTCGAAGAAACTCGGCGGGCACCGGACGCCTTCGAGGCGCAGCAGCTGAAATTTCTCGCATGGAAAGACTCACTCCAGGCAGTCGCGGGGGAAGGTTCGTATCGGAGGTGCGACGAGATGGGTTTTGTGCCCCGTGTGTGGGTGTTCAAACTGACCGGCGTTGCTATAGTTTTAGAAAGTACGAACGTTTTACATCTCTTCATATACCCTTCACTCAGTACCTTTGAAATGATGCGCGCATGAGACACATTTGTAATGCACTTAAGTTTTCTGAATTCTTGTTTGATGCGTTTCCTCGCTGGTTTCAGATTTCTATCAAATTTCGGGTGAAATTGCAACATTCACCGTTTATGTCGTCCCCCGATGTTCTTCACTGATTTGTTCTGCTACCCCCTGTCTTCTGCCTTTTCTAGGCAGATGAGTTCTAAAGTGCATGAAAAAGATTTCCTCCGGACTTCTAATTGTTAGAAAAATGCCAATTTTTGTACCTGTTCTATCGCGGATGCTTACAAATAATTGTGAATACGTTTAGAGCAATTTAGCTCAGCGATAATTGAACTATTTGCTATTGCGATGTGCTCTTCTACTATTTATTTTATACACGTCACCTAACTTATGTTAACTTTTTGCGGTTGGAAGGAAATGTAATAGGAATAAATTCGGAATCCCATATGGGCAATGTCAATAATCTTCAAAAATACGAGTAGATTCAGGAATGTTTTGGAAACTATTGGCATTTGAATTAATAAGACAACAGTCCTTTTCGTCGGAAATTTATTCTTCTCATAAATTTAATTTCACTATAGAACAAAATGTTATAGATATTTCCTGTTTAAACATAGCATTAATATATGACAATATAACCCAAAACAAAACAATAACATACTTATTTAAGTTAATACTTAAATTCATTATTTCCAATCACTTTATCAATAACAAACAATCGTTATGTATGACGTGAGTTAATATTACCAAATGTGACCATCCTATTACACATTAATATAAAATTACTTGATCTGTACAGCACTCCTCAAATGATGTCAGCCTACCCTCCCAGCACATCCCTAAATTAAAATTAGATTACTTAGTCTCTGATTTCTATCTACACATATTACTCAGCATTGAACAGTATTTATTTTAATCTTATGATAATTATTAGTATGGGGTACAATCCTGCAGTTATCCGAAGCTCTGTAGATCTGTACGTGACAGTTTTATGTTTTATTAGTTGAGAAGTTTCAGTGGAAATTAATTGATGTTGGGCATGAACTTATTAGCTAAATGCTTACTAACCGTACTACATTTATTTTGTGTTTCAAACTTTGAAACTCGATGATTTTCTCTATCATTTATTTTTTAAGTTGTTTAAAAAATCAGAGCAGTTTGTTCCCATCAGTTTCGTACCTTATTAAATCCATTAATTTACTCATTCTTATTTTTGAAGACACCCTCTTTCCTGGAGTACATAAATAGGATTATCGATTTTTTACTATTCAATGGAATCTTACGTACGTCCAACGAAGATGTTAACCATTCTTATGTATTGCTGGAGAGATTTTGTTGGAGTGAAGTAAAAGACGTTAAGACGCTGAAATAATACTACTAATTGATAAAAGACACTGAAATAATAATACTATTAATTACAGTATTTTGCATGTATTATTTCTTTAGTAAATATCTTATTTTCGTTTCTTTACATGATAAGTCGCATTAGAAAAAATATATTTTTGGTCTGTTCACAAATATATGTTTAATTTAAACGATGGCTTTTGTTTTTACTTAAAAGGTTTTAGTCTGTACTCCCACACTATCTTCCTCGCGTTCAATCGGGTATAACTTGGGAACGGGACGCTGTAGTTCCTACAACCTGACAGGAGTTGAGTTTTTACTTAGACTGAACTCTACAGACTCAGTCACTGGAATTTTCTTTTACTAGTACCTTCTTGCAATAACACAATTCAGGGAAGGCATAATTAAGTTGCATCTAACAATAACTATTCTTTTTGATTCTCATATCAGAATTCTCAGTGTGTGCGAGCGTGGCTTAGGTATTTACAATTATTCATTTGTGGCATTTATTGTGTGTTTGTAGAGTAATTTGTGTAACGTGTCGAAGCCAAAATAGCGACGTCAAAGGTATGAGGCACTTGTAGAAACTATTTTGCTCTTTCAAATCAAGATTCAAGGGGGAAACGTGAGAGATGAATTTCCCATTTCTTTTCTTTTAAGTAGTATAGTATTGGTAGTATGGTAGTTGTGTAACTTAATAGTAGATATATGGATGAAGTGAACAAAATTGATCATGTAAGTAATACGGCATAAAGTATGTTGAAAACTGCTTTGAATAAATATTGTTTTATTCAATCATGGATGCCAAATACTTGCGCGTGGCCATGAACTTGTCAATGTGTAAGAAAAGAGACTAATGTTGGTGGCATAAACGGAGATCTTAATATATCTGTGCTTACAAGTATAAATAATGCACCGGGTTGACTTCTAATTAATTCTTTGTCATTTAGGTTAGTGCAACGAAGCCAAATGAAACTATTAACTGAGTCAAGATTTAGTGAGCGAAGCGCCCCTAACCTTATTCCACAATTTTGACAGCTGAAATAAAGATTTACAAGGTTTTAATATTCTAAAATTCATCTAGTTTCAATCATTAACATGAAAGATTTTTTCATAACATCGCTCTATTTATAATTTCAGTCGTCCGTCTAGTTATAATGTGATTTGAAAGGGTTTTTAGATCAATATTGGAATGATTTAAAATATACATTTTACATCACCGAAAAGTGTTAATTTCAGTTACAACGAATACAATAGTTGATGAGGACGCAAAATCCCTGCGAGAATATTATTATTATTATTATTATTATTATTATTATTATTATTATTGTTGTTGTTGTTATTCCTGTAATTCACGACTAAAGATGTTATGAGTCGGTTGGTTATAAAGTCTACTCCGGATTGCTTCCTAAGGAGCAGATGTGGGGACTGACGATGCCTCTAGAATACTTTGTACAAAATGTGGGCTGTTTCCAATAAAGCAAGGCTTTGCACTACCCCGTCTTTTGAATGACGTGGGAGTTCAACCAAGTTCTTACATAAATTTTGCGGAACAAATTCCAGCTCCGATAACTATCGGGACGACTTGTGCTTTTACACCCCACATTCGGCTGATCTCGATTTCCAAACTCTTGCATTTAAGACGTTTCTCTGCCTTCTTGGTTAAGACGTTTTGATTGAATGGCACAGCAGCACCTACAAGTAGCCACACTTTTTTCTCCAGATTCAGGATACCAACACTCGGTTTGTTTGCCGCTATCGTGCGATCGGTTTGAATTTGTTGGTTATATAGTATTGTACACAGTCCAACGGATGTCAGCGGTTTTAGTGAGTGTTCGTACCATTTGGAGATAGGCTGAGACGATATGATCGATGGTTTCTACTTGCTCTTGGCAAATGCGGCATTTATCATATTGGGAAATTTTGAGAACCGCTTTATCATAATGTCGCTACCTTAGAGACAGACTGACGTGACTACAATTTTTGCAATTTTTTTTTACATTCATTACCAGAATAAGAACTTATCTTTGTATCTTGGGATCAATCAAAGATCGCTGGGTATGTTAGCACGCAAGTCAGGGTTTAATGCGTTTATATATTAAAATTATAAATCTTATTAGAGTGAAAGCAACATAAAAAGTGTCATATTTGTCTGTCTCCAAACATTTCGTGTGTCAGTCTGACTCTAAGGAAGCGCTGCAGAGTAAAGTGGATTCACAGATTAACCCTCGTTCCATATCTGGGGTCTTTTTGGACCCCATCATCATTAATTTGTTAATATTTTCCTGAATATTTGCACGATCATTTCAGTCTTCTAAATATGCCTTTGTGCAGATATTAAGCAGCTACTACGCCATTTTCAAATATTTCGCAAATTTTATTGGAGAGTTATTATTATTGTTTCTTTACATGAGACTGCGTTAACCAAAGGTAGAGCCTGTTACTATCCCATTCTCATTTGAAATATATTGTCATAAACTTCAAAAGATGTGTCTGATAATGTCAATATCTGATTTATCTCGAAATAACTTTCACAATCTATCATAAATATTTCTGAAGCATTATGTATCAACAAGGCCGGTTACTTACAGTAGGAGTTATTATTTTTACGAAATATTTAGTATGAATAAATTATATTTATTATATTAATGAAAATAACTTATAAAATATACACTTATATAGAAACAATTATTTACGCTCGGTATATTGCTGCAAACGTTCATGTTTACCACTTCCAATTGTCAGTAAAGCTTGAAGTCCAAAATGACCCCATATATAGTACTTGATTGTAAATTGCAGATATAGTGTGAGGGTAAACAGATAGGTGGACGGACTGGCAGAGACAGGCAGATTAGCTGGATAATTTGGCTTTCTTAGATATATTTTGATAATCCATTTTGGAGCAATTTTAAGGGTAATAAGTAGAGCCCTGAAGTTTGGTAAAATGCCTTTCTGTTATTGTTTCTATTTTAAGACTTTCAACAATATAAATCACTGAACTGGAAGTTTCGGGGTTGTTTTAGTAGATTTTTCAATTTGCCTTATTTTTACCTGTTTCAGCTTCAGATGCCTTTTTTTGCCATTTTGCCAATTTTTGCTTTTTTTCTGGCTTTTACGCCATTATTTTAATTTTTCTCCTGACACCGATATAGGTCAAGCAGGATATATACCTGCAAACCTGGAAAACATGAAGGCACGTTAGTGTTTTGGCTTTCTGTGGAATCAGAAGTTGAGTTAAAAATCTAAATGAAAAAGGAAGATCATACCAGTCAAGATTTTTGATTTTTTTCAATGAAGCTGACAGACTTTGTTCGCTCACAAGATATCCCATTCTACTTTTGAGGATAGTCCCTTTGGAGGGAAGATATATGTATAATAATATACATTTCCCAGTAGTGGCTATTACGTAAGTGTGAAGAAAAAAATATAATTCCGTTTTCACTAATGCCATTTCAAGATTCAAAAGACAGCCCACAATTGCATTTTGAAGGGGTAGCGTCGCTAGTAAAACAAATTTGTAGCCATCATAGCAGATTGTCACGTGGAATCAAGATTACAAAGAATAAAATTGTTTCCTTACACGTCAAGTGATAATGTAAAGTGTAAAGGTAGAATAAAATGTGAAAATTTTAATTGTTAATGTTTTACAATAATTCCTAATGTGATTTTTCATTGTTTACATGCGTCTTTCCACCCCCTATTTTAAATTGAATAGATGTTTTTTTCATGCCTATCTTAGTAAAAATAAATGCATTTTTGCCTGCCTATTGTAGGTGAAATAAATGCATAAACGTTCAGGCTCTAATAATGAGATATTTTTGAAAGAACATCCCTCGAATGTTGAACCATACTAATAAACTGAGTGAAATAAAGCGAAATAGACTAGGAGCAAAGGTGTCAAAAAGGAGCGCAAGATCATAAATTTATAAATTATCTGGCGTAATCTAGAACAAATAAAATCGATATGCATGTTCCATTTTAAATGTTGATCTATGAAAATACCTAAATACTTGACGTAATACGATTTTTGTAAATATAGGCAGTCACATTAAAACATGGCGATTTGCATCATGCATTTTTATTCCAACATTAGTTTCAATTTGCTCTTGTCCTGTAGATGTTACGGAGAAAGGAGAAAGGGACAAATGTGAATGTAGAAATATTTCATATGTATAAGTTGGAATGAAGCTAATTCATGATCTCTTTTAGACCACGATTAGTGTTACTTTATATCTCATTCCATGAGCTATTGGTACATATTACGTCGGTATCACCAGCGTAGCAATAAATAGACCCATTGTTCCTTTGAGTACGCTATTTTAGTAGGTCGTTAATATATATTAGAACTAATATAGACGTCAGAATTCTTCCCTGAGTTAATCCTATAGATACGCGTATCGGATTTTGTCAACAAATATTTTTTACTATATGTATTCTGTCACTTAAGTACGTCCAAAGAATATTTAATAAGAGGATTGGGGCAGAATTCACGGCATCTATTTTTTGTGAGAAAATAAGTAGGGTGGAAAATTTCAAATATTCACAGCAAAGGACAAGATATAAACTAAGTGCTTGGACGTTTATCAGCACACAAAAATTGAATTTATCATATTTATTAAGGTATTTGAAATGACCTCACTCGTTTTATGTTCTAAGGCATTTTAGAGAATACGACTTCACAAAATCGAGAAGCATTACGTACCAGTTCTAAAGACCTGATTAGATAGACGCTCGATTACCGCACTTCACATTGATCCGCACACTCACAGGACGTCACGTGCGTTGCTGACCATTGCGCATCTTTGCAGAAACTCTCCTGCACATCTCGTGGCTGTCCGGTATGGAAGGGCATTATTTCATGAGCTTCCACCAATTTCTTGTGACATTCTTGGGCAATCCTTTCATGTTGAACGGCTCTCTTGGAGTAAAAGCGCAGCTGACACATGTTACATTCACCTTGCACGGAGGTAGACGCACAACTGATTTCAAGTTGCTCTCTGTGCTAATAGGCACTTGTAGAGCTATCTGTTGATGTAAACACCCTACTGCAGCATTCTTTCAAGATATATATATGAAATTTTGCGATCCGATAACATTTCTTTTAGTAAAAAATAGTTACCATGGTTTATGCTCCAACCCTCGTATTTTACCATTATTTCCACTGGGTTTACTTTTTATAATAGGATATTGTGATTAACTGTTTCGAAATCCTTAGTTATATTTAAAAATATACCGATACGTTTGCTTCCAGTGTCCCATCTGCTTTAGCATTTTGTGAGTGACATCAAATGAAGCATCATCAATACTAAGGTTATGGTATCATTTTAGCAAAATTGATTCGGATTTAAGTCTAAATAATTATGTTTTTAAGATAATTTGATAATCGTATTTTCATGCACTTTTCTAATAATTTATATAGGCACAAATGACATGTTCTGAGAATTAACACTATCTGTGAACTTTGCTCCAACAAAATTGTGTTACCAAAGATGTTCGTGAAAAAAGGGAAACAGTGTTGATCACCCTTAAACTTGAACAGCTCAATAAAGCTGAAATCAAGTTCACAAGTCCAGAGAAAGATTGAAAGAAAGACCAAAGTATCCCAAGGTATTTAAAAAATATATAAAATAACGAACTGTGTGCGTTTCATTTTTGAAAACGGGGAGAACCTGAAAGAAAATTAATTTTTTCTGACAGCCTTGATTGAGAATTAGAATTGAATGTTGAAGTGGTCAGATGTGAAATTTATTTGAATACATTACAGTGGTACAGAGGTCAGCTCGGCTTCCCCTCTGCCTACCGGTGTTCAGATTCCCAAAAATTCACTTGGAATTTGTAATGGACAAACAGAGTTCAGGGCAGATTTTCTCAGAATTCTCCCGTTTTTCCTACTTTTCAATCTGCCATTGCTCTTGTTTCTTTCACTACAAAGGCAAAGAATGCGTAGACATATCAATTTCTAATTTTCAAAAAAAATATAAAACTTCGATAAAACTATGTAAATACAAATACTCATGAATAATATTGTGATTTTTCATTTAAAATATATAAATTTCAGTGATAAATCATATTCTTAGTCTGCTAATTAGCGGCTTCAATATATATAGTTAACGGATTTTATGATTTCTTGCCCCACTGTTGGACTATTCTCTCATTGGCTTCAAATATGTTTTATAAGGCATTTTTAACTTACAAAATTAATGAATGTTTCAATCACGATCTTGTATTACACCTCGTCATTATACCCTTAGACCATTACTAACATCCATAATTATTTGGAGGGAGTTTTCCTCTCTCTCGTCCGTTTCAAATAACCTTTATACACACCTTTCAGAAATATCAGTTTAGATAGACCTTTCTGTCTATCTATACTGACATTTCTTCGTGTATATAGAATGATAATCTTTCGTCTAAAATGTGTGTCGTTTCAATTGCTCAATCGAAATCCAATTATGACCATCATTGGATTTCCATTTTGCCTTAAATGCTCTTGTCAGTGGAATGTCTGTCATCTCTTTGTCATTAAAAAAATCTTCATGATTCTGAACTATATTGTTCCTTTGCACTTGACTGGTATATTCGACGTGTAGTTCCTTTGATTATATTTTTCTACAACAGATTAGTTAATTAATACATTGATTTCTGTTCCTTGGGAATGCGGATGCCTAGGTTTTTGGCTAGTGTCTCATTTGAAACAATCTGTTTATATACTAAGCAACTATTATGGTTTTGTACGAATTATGAAGCGCAATTGTCACAAAACTTTCTAAATTTGCAACTGCTTAAAAGGAAATGCGGATGGGCAACAAAAAGACGTATTAAGACAAAGAATTTGTACCTTATGTTGTAAAGGAACTAATAGCCGTACATGCAATTCGCAACACCCATCACGCAGTTCTATCGTGCATCATTGTCGATTATTGACACTAATGCAATATAAGTTGAGAAAATATTTTTGGGGGTATACAATCCTGTGTAGATTATTTTCTGGGATTTCGAATAAAATGTCGTTCAACTCTCCGTTCAAAATTCCCCCTAAGTCTTAAAGAAATCCTTCAAGAATAGAAGGACATCATAAAACGGAATCCGGTTGCGGGGTTCCCTTTAGAGGAAATGAGTTATTTCTCTGGTAGTAATCTACAAAATGAGACCTTTTTTTTTAAGTTACATAAAAATGTGACCTATTACATTTTTGGAGTTTTTTTTCTCTTCAGAGTACTTTACTTCTTAGTTCAGATGCACAGAATTGGCCTGACACTCAAAATGGCATATTTAATTGAGTATTTTTGGTTCTGTCCAATTTAATTGCACTCCCTACGTAATTCAAATTCGTTTTTGTTAATAAATGCTGAGCAATATTACAATGTTTACCCACGCACAGTACCAAGCCTACATGTTGTGACACAGTTTATGGACTGGTCATGTGAATGTGGATTCCAGTAGGCAGATATTTTAATTTTGATTAATAAAGTGCGGAAGTTTCGCGCAGGTTTAACTAACCCCTTCCGCATTGCTGTAGTTGTTGAAAACATGAATGTTTGTGACTTTCTGGTAAATTTTCATTAATTTATAAGGATTAGCATTAAATTATTGATTCATACTTATGTATTAATTCAACTTAACAATAGACTAAGAATTTTCACACATTGTATGGAATTCTACAATTAAATTGTCACCATCGGAAGTAGGAGATGATACTAATGTCCGCGAAGTTCCATTTTCTGATTTTCTTCTATTCTAGAAGGACTTCGTTAAGATGTAAGGGATTTCCAAAAGAGTTAAACGATATTTGATCAAAAACCCAGAAAATAATCTGTGGCTCCGAAGAAATAATTTTCTCAATTTATATTTTGAAAGCAATGTCATTTATCTCATGTGACAAAAATTAAAATTTATAAAAAGTTGTATTTGGTTCATTTTTCCAAGAGGTAGGAACTCTTATCGGTTAGCCACCTAACGGTCAATTTAGCAATGTAATGTCTTAGGAGTATTTTTTCATTAAAATAGTTTGCACATCATAATTGTATTTGGAAATCTCTGTACAGTATTTGAGTAAACGTCTATACCGTGCGTGTGTGGAGATTCCCGTGTCTCACAGCTAGACCACTTCCCCTGAACCAATCGAGACATATGAGGTGTCATTGAACGCGTCTTGGTTCCCTGTTGGGGAACTGATAATTTGTTTTGGGATCCGGACATAAGATTCCAAGAAATTGCCAAAAACGTGGTTTTTCTTGTTTTGGATCTACGATCTTTGTATGACAGGAATTGAACCAACGCCACCTACACAGATCTATGCAGGTTGCGTTGATTAAACCCCATTATTCCGTGGTTATTTTCAGTATATGAACCCATTATTTTGTTCCATGAGAATGGCAACACTGATTTTTGACAAACGAGAAAAAACTAAATGAATGTCGCCCGGCAGAATGTGTTGTAAATTCTGATGTATTTTAGTTGTAGTGAAGTGTGAAATATTTCATGTGTATTTTGTATAAAGAATTTGCAACTTGCCTTGGAACATTCAATTTGAAGAACGTGAAGTGAGTACGAAGGAAACAAGAACTTTAAATACTAAACAATACATTTCTTAAGCGTGCAAAAATCGATTCTCAAATTAATGTGACTTACAACTTACACATATAAACATACAAACTAGTAACCTTTCAATGCTTATATATATTCGCCTTCAGAACCAAAATCAGACTGAGTTTGTGGAGTTTTAAAATCTTAAAATAGGGTACAAAAATATAGAAGTGTTAAGCAACTCAGGGGAATCAAATGTAGTTGTAGAAGGTTTTGCCTCAGAATTTTCCGAATTAATGGAGAATGATTTTATATTAGCATTAGAGAATAACGAAGAACAGCAGCTTAGAGGTGATCATTTATGTTCAAATTAGAAAATAAAACGTTAAAAATATAGCTGTAATGTCGTGTCATGAATATCCCAATAAGTATTTACAGCGATTATAATTTTTAAATTGTAGTATTACCAGCTCACATCCCATTTGGAGTTAATATTCAAGTTCATTGAGTGTTGGGAATTTTTGAACAGGAGTATAACATTAACTGCTACTACGATTAATTGATAAGTTCAATGCCAGATACTCTAAGAATATATTTGAACAAAGCTATGCCTGAGAGAAATGAAGTATGAAAGAAATTTTTAATACAAGAATATAGTTTTAAAACAGTTTACAGCGTCGGCGACGCCACATTCAACTAGTAATTTAGTATTTGATTATCAGTTTCTAATTCAAAATATTGAAAAAACATAGGCGAGCTCTGAAATGTAAAAATAGAACATATGAAATTTCAAGAAAAATAATAGTTGTTAGTAGAATTTTGGTGGGATTCCTGCAAGCATTTCTTAATTTTTTTTGATACATCATTGATCACTTTCCTCTAAGAATCGAATTATTCTCATAAAACCTCTAAATTTTAAAAGGCAGTCACACGGAGCAAGTACGGCGACATGAAAAAAGGGAATTAAATAATGTACTAATTAAATAGTTTACAACATTTAAATGTGCGATTGCCGATCTAAGGAATTTCGTTCACGTATTATTGGCTAGTATCATCATTATCCTTGACAATATAAATTTTAGAATTAGTTTATTGTGACGAGTCCGACGCTTTAAATAATTTTCTAAGTATTGTCATATTTATTAATTTTACGGTTTTTTTAATTAGATTATAAAAACAAAAAACGGCCAGTTCCTCAGCAGCTGACCGGTACGAGCAGAAGGGGTATGTATAACAATTTCTTCCCATGCTTAATCCTCCCAATTCTATCTCACCCTTACCTTCAATATATTTAATAATAATAATAATAATAATAATAACAATAAAAATAATGAAGTTTTGGAGCCGATAGACCAATGGCGGTAATGCTGTGGCGATCTCGGAAGCAAGGATCGCAGGTTCAAGTCTCGTTCGGGTTGTGCGTTTGTATGTTTGTGACCCTTTATCATCATCATCATCATCATCATCATCATCATCATTATTATTATTTTCTGCGTCATCCCCCAAGTCTAATAACCCTGGGATGTAAAAATGGATTCAGCATAAAAGTGCTGATCCATCCCCTCCCTCCCAAACAAAAGGTCACGTGCACTTCCTCCGGGAGAATATGACTAGGCCTCGGTGGGTACAAATGGCGCGTTCGCGTGGTCATAGGATGGCCAATTCGCGACCAAAAATGTTTTTGAAGAATACAAATAAAAACGGCCATCCTCACGAAGAGACTGAAATGCGTCAATTGGCATCTCGCTTACCGTAAACGATTGATCGGAAAGGATCTAACCGAGGGTGACGTTCGGAGTGACACGCGTATGTTACCCGATTGCTGCAATTAGACATTGCTCGCAGTGAAGGTAAGTCATTTTGAACATATTTTTACAGTAACTTCTTTTTAATTACAATTGGTAAAGCTCTCATTAAGTAGCGGCTAAACCTTAAGTAATGAACTCTTGAATGAACATATTCATGAAAAATGGTATCAGCTCTGCTTACGCGTTATATTTGTATCACATTATATTTGTGTTTGGTAATTTCGTTAACAAATATATTTGAAGTTTGAAGAAGAATTCAGTTCAAAAGGACTAAAGTATTTAATTTTTATGGCGTGAAAAATCTGTTAAAAAATTGTTGACCAGTGGTTTAATATAACGACGAATTTTCAATATAGAAAAACCGTAACATGTCTTTCGTGATTATATATTGAATTTGAAAAATTAATGTTTGTATCTACAACATTGTTTTTCTTACTGTACCGTTTTTACATTTTTTAATTTTTGAGCCATCTGAGCTTAATAAATATTTGTAGATCTTAATTATTGCACTCAAAAACCTCGTCTACTCTGAGATGATTCCTGTCATTTCACTTGTTGATGTAATTATTGCATTGTTTGTTGTTATTTTGTCGTTCATGAAGAACGTTATTATTCAATCATAATATCGTCAACCATGCACGGGAGTATTTTTTTACTGTCATTGCTTAAGTAAAAATAATTAGTTTACAGAAAGCATCTTCGTTATTAACACATTAGTCTCTATACTTTATTTATTCAATTACTTTCAATTGAATTACAATGTTTTGTCTGAAATTCGTTTAGGCTGCGATGTTTTGTTTGTATTTTGTTATTACACAAGGGCACATTCTGTATGATTAACCAATAATCAAACTTTTCAAGAGTCTTCATACAATTAAGAAATTGTGAATTATTGGCGTAACAAGTGGAAAGAAGTAACTTTTCCGCAACCTATTATTGCTTCACGGCGTTCTCCATGAACTTTGAAATAAACTGGTATGTAAATATCACTTTTCGTTGAACGGCAGTTTGAGACGACGGGAAATTCCGTGCCAGCTTTGCCGGGCGTTAGGCGTCAAGGCGAGCAAGCCTTGCGCCTTTAGGCCTATAGGCGTGCATACGTCAAGCTCTAGGCTACTAGGAGAGCATACGTTGGAGATTTAGCCTTGTAGGCGTGCAGATGTTGACTGATAGGCTTCTAGACTTGTAGGTGTCAGGTGTTAGGTCTTTATACGTGGAAGTGTAAAGCATGAAATGCGTAACACTTTGAGGTCGTCGCCTTAACACGACTTTTTTCCTCCCCAGTCAATAACGTTTTGAGGTATATTTGAAGCATCGTATCTTCTAAAACAATAAACATAGAAGCAATATTTTTTTATTTTAAAGAAAAAAATGTTACTTTTATATAAAGTTCCAACATTTGTGTTTTCATTAATGGTTTAACATTTTTTTAAATATAAAAACACAATAAATTTAGTTCAAAAATGTTTAACATGTTTATTTTAATTAAATTCTTACCAATTTTGTTAACATTAGTACGCCATATATAAAATTACATTAATGTCTATTGCAATAATGAAAATAATATTACTTTTTATGTAAACTGATTGGCTACAGGGTGGTAATTTTTAAGAGGCTCCTTAGGCTTCTCTGCAGAGGGCTTCCTCATCCGTCTATTCCAAAGCTATTTAATATCACTTAAATGGCCTCAAACGAAGTCTAGCAGTGTTTTAAGTACATTATTAATGTACAAACCTTCATTAATAGTCAGCAAATGGAAAAATGGCATAATAAAGCAGATATACAGTATGATCCGCGCGCCCGTAGATTCTACGGGCGTCGTAATTTAAAGCGCCCTGTCGGTGCCCGTAGATTCTACAGGCAGCGACCTGAATGTGCTAAGCATGCAGGCGTCTGATGTTTACGTGACCCGGCCTGCAGACGTCGAACGTTAAGCGTCTAGGCGAGCAGGCGCCGGCGCCCGCTGCGGCCGAGCGCGGCAGTCACGGCGCGTCGACGCGCGCATTTTAGCGGGATATTTTTTAGAGAAGTAATCTCTGAAATTATCGCATGGAAATGACGTGCGGGCGACGCGTTTGAGGCGCTAAATGCGGCGATGATGGGCTGTGCGCGCCCCGTCCCCGCCCCCACACTCGCCCACCCCGCTCACCCCGCCACGCCCCCGCCCGCGCCCTCGCCCGACGCGCCAGCCCTCGCTTCGCAGCTTCGCGATGCCGCGCTGGGTGGGGGGCTGGGAGCAAAGCAGGGGCCCGCTGCACGGAACCTGCTCTTCTTGGAGACTACCTACGCAGAAGATTTAACATTACTTTGATACGATACGTATTTTATATTGAAGAAGTTAAGTGTTCTGCAGTTAAGATGTGTACTACTTATTGCTATATCGTTAATCGTATTCACGTGGGGTTGGCAATGGTAACACGAAAATTGACAAGATATACTTTTCGTAATAACGTCTTCTGCAAAACTCAACGAAAATATCGATAAGCAAAAATGCAATATGAGTCTTGTAATGTGGAAAACTAATTCGTGATAATTATATAGTAAAACATGCTCAATGCAGAACGTGTATAATGCGGAAATCTAATGTGAACATGAATCGCGGTCCGGGTAAAGGTAAACTCTACATTTTTACATTGAATAACGCGTTTTTTTGTTTGTTATTTAAGGTCGCATCAACTACTCGGTCATTAACGGCCACTATTGGGTTAACGTTATGACATGAAGATAACACGATATGGCGATGATAGGGGGTGAAAGGACGAACACATACAACAATGCCCGAGGCGGGACTCGAACCCGTGACCCCACGGGCCAAGATCACTACGGCACTACTGGCCTAGCGATCTCGGCCACGGGGCCGGCCGCGGAATCTTGTCTAATACGGAAAAATATTGGTCGCCTGAGATTCCGCATTGAGGAAGTTTACTATATAACTATATCATACTATTAGACTATTTTTGTTAGTTCTTAATGCAGGTTGAAAATAGCTTAATTTATCTACAGTAAGCAACGAAAGATATAGGAAAAATTTGATGCGTATTTGATTCGTTTCAAAATACTTTGACGTTTCGTAAGCCTCCTTTGGAAATACCGTAAATTTACTTTCCGTGGAAGTTGAATTCGGTGAGTAAAACAAGTGCGTGCAAAGTCTCGCCGTGGAGCTTCAGTGGGCGGACGCGCGCCCCGGCCAGGTGCCTCTCTAGCGCCAGCCGATCGCCCTTTCTCCAGCGCGCGCTCCACGGCCTGCGCGGCAGCGCCAGGCGGCATTTCGCTGCCTTCTTCAACTGCCTGCGGGGGCGGCGCCTCCCACTGCCCGGCGCTCGCCGCCCATCGCCCCGCATCGCCGCGGGCGCGCCCGCCCGCGCCACTCGCAGAGCCCGCCGCCCACGAGTGGCTAACAAGCCGGGCACAGTGGAGCGGGATGGGGCGGGGGGGGGGGAGCGGGGGCGGGGACTGACGGGAAAAGAGCGCAGCGGAGCTGAGCTGGGAGAAGCGGCAGTTGAGAGGCCTCCGTTTCGAAGAGGCGCTTCGCCGGATCGCTCAGCCGCCTTCCCCGCCGCCGCCGCCGCCGCCGCCGCCGCCGCCCGGCGCCCGCGAGTGGTGGACGCGTCGCCCTCGCCCACGATCGCCCCTCGCAACAACTCTGCCCAGCAGCCACGGCGCTCTCGATCCCTTCTTTCTCAAAAGATCAGGTGTCGAGTTCGAAGCAGAGGCACATTCTCGACGTGGAGAGGGTTGGGAGATGACGCACACCCAACCAAAGACGTTGGGTCGCCAGGTCACCAGTATATCTCACGATCTACTTCCAGCGCAAGTAAATGACCAAGTGCTATGTGAGTTAAGAATGAAGGTCAATTTCCAGTAACCAGCTCTTAAGCAAATATTCATTAGATCAATTTACAAATTGAAATAATTATAGAATACTCTTTGTTTAAGATGACCTGGGAAGCCGAGATCGCTAAGATTGAAGAGCCGTAGCTGTATCGTACCTGAAGGGTCGCGAGTTCGAATCCTTCCCGTGGCATACATGTTTGGGGGTATACCGAGACTCCCAATGTTACTTACAGTATTTCGCTACATGACCTTCGTAGTTGAAAAACGAAATTAAATAAGTAAAATTTCTATGTCTTTAAATTGTATTTTTTAATGACTTGTTACGTTTCTTATTATTAAAATTTATATTTTTATTAAATTATTGCTAATATTCTTCCATATGTAACGTATTTCAACTCCTTAAGACATTATATGCATATAAAACATCTAATACTAAACGTAGAAACTAATGTGGTTTATAAGGTTTTATCAATTTATTAAATAACTCGTTGTTTCACCAAACTATTTCTAATAGAAATATCTGGAGATCTCAATGAATGTAAATATTATTTTAGGTTTCAAAAATGTTTCACACAATTTAATCTCATTATCTGAATTATAGATACACTAGGGCACCCGTGCGAGAACTCTCGCATTCTATACCTCACCCTCTTCCTTATTTTCCATTTCCATATTAAGCCTGCAATTTATATTTTCCTTCCTCTTATCCCTCTTATCCTCCGCCACTTCTTCTATATGTCACCTTGCAATTGATAACAATATAATACACCCTTGTCAATACAAACTATTCTTATTTAACTTTATTATCGAGCAAAGAGGTACACCCGTGTAATTCAATCGCATAGAGTAACAAGTAATTAGTAGTTTCACATACTGCTGCAGATTCTACAGCTCCTGAACAGGTGGGGTAAAATCGAGACGCGTCGAACCAGCAAAAATGTAATAGAATGGTCAAGACGGTCTCATCCCATAGATTACGATGTAAGGAATATTTCTGTGAGGCCTTTGGCATCTATTTTAGATTTTAAGACCCTAGAACGCTTCGTTTAGGAGTTATTTAACTATATAGATTCAAAACTTCTGATGTAAGTTGCAGGTTTCATTTTACATGAATATTTAGATGCGTTTTTTAAACAAATCCTTCATATTTTTAAATTCAAATCGCAATTCGTCTCGTCTTCGTGAAATTCTCTTTCTTTAGAGACCTCGTTTATAAAGATTGGTTGCCTATAAGAGCCGAAAGGGGAAGGATTACTACTCAGGAGATTATTATTTTTAATAGTTACTGAATTTTGATTTGAAAGGCGCAACAATCGTCTACCATACCTTTTTCACTAAAACAACTCTTCGACGTGTGGCATTAACCAGAATTGTAAAGTTGTGGTTGCGAATCCTTATATTTATGCAACGCGTAAGTTTGATTACTGCAGAATAAAGGCTAAAAAAGTAACATTTAAACAGATGAGAACCATAAGAGGCTTAAGAAAAAAATTGTCTGCTACTTAGAGACCTAACTCGTGCAACAATTGAAGATAATTTCCAATTTGTTCTCACGTATTTAAATGAAACGAAACAAGTCAGAACCCTTGTTCTTTCTCACAGCCCTTCGTTTGAAGACCAACTGCACCTGTTCAGACACAGGATACGCCCGCGGGATGACTCATTACGTCAACGTTCACATCATTTGATCGCAGCTTCTTCCATTGCCTTATCGCGCTCAAGTGACGCGGGGCTGAGTAAATGGAGAAAGCATGAGACAGGTGATCAGGTGCACACCATTAATCTCGAGCAGCGACCGCCGCGCCGCGCCGCGCCGTCTCGAGGCAGCGGCGGGGAAGCTGAGCGCCGAGGCGCACCTCTTGGACAGGCCGCAGGGGGCGCTGTGCCTTCAAGTCCCTAGATACCGAGAGTAGCGCAACCGCTGCCATTTAATATCCTCTCACCCGATAGGCCCGTTAGACAGCAATCAGGAGATGCGGGAAAATTATTACAATTGATGGCTTTGGAAGGAGATTTTCGAGAATATTAATATTAGTTTTGGATAGATTCGAGGTTTTCAACTAACGAAATATCCTGACAACTGGATATAAAATGGCGAGATCGGCGGAACAATGGAATGCGCCACTCTCTGTATCTAGTGACTCTAGCCGCATGCGCAACCAGCGATGAACTCAGTACCGGCGCTAGGCATGGGCAGACCGAGGGGCGATCGCCGGGGCCCCGCAAAACAAGTGGTCTGATGATGGGACTGATCGGAAAGAATATTAAAAAATTGAAAAAGAAATTAGAACTTGAGAAAACCGTTATCTTAATTTTATAAGTCGCGGTACAGTTGTGTGATATTTCATTAATTTTTTTATTTTTTTCCTTAAATGTGTTTATAGTTATTACTTACAAGGTAGGATTCTATGAAATGATTCAAATTACGCTAACATTAAAATAGGTCCTACTGAAATTCATATTTATTATTTCATCCATATAACAACTAATTTTATCAAATCCTAACTAAGCGACAATTTTTTAGCACTTTAAGAACACCATGGAAGTTGTTTTTTTCGATCACTAAAAACTTTTACTTAAAACTATAATTTAAAATATACTTCCAAAACCTTTTTTAAAAGTAATTTTTGTTATTTGTTGAAATAAAATAACTCGTATAGTTTCTTGACACAACTTCCACATTTTAAACTTTTTTCGAGGAGGAAGGCTCCGTTCAGCATTGCCTCGAGCCCAAAATTGTCTAGCTCCGGCACTGAGCGGACGCATCCCCATTGCATCTTGGGGTCAACTTTTCCTGCGCCTTTGATTTGCCTCTTCAGAAAAGAATGACCGGAAATATCCCGTTCGGTTTTTGTGAGTACTAAGAAGAGTTCCCGTAGGTTCAGAGGCGGATTACGATTTTCGAGGCCCCAAGCTAGAATATTTTTGAGGCCCCCGTTTTTACTGTCAACAATAACATTTTTGAGATTTAAACCTTTTTATTCAAAATCAATTAAACAATTAAAACTTGCCTTCAAATAAGAATTTTATTCAAATTAAAATTTAATAATTGATAAGAATCGTCTGTACATAAAATTATACTAAATATAAAAGGGTATATTTTCATAATTTTTTTTAGCAAATTACATTTTTTATTAATAATTTTTTAAGCTCCTTGGACTCTGAGGCACCAAGCTGTAGCTTATTTAACTGTAAATCCGCCACTGCCCAGGTATGAATGCTTCGAAGATAACCCATTTGCTTTCGCATTTGAATGGGAGAGGAAAAGAACAAATGTTTTATTTAACGTTGTTCATTTTCTCTTGGTTTTGTATTGTAATAGCCACATAGAAAGAGTGAAGAAAGCTTATCATTATGGAATTAAACTGTTTTGAAAATGCTTAATTCTTTGAGCTGTACTAAGGAAGAGGGACCGGAGGAGTCATGAACTTCTCTAAAAATAAACTAATTAAACGAATTAAAATAATTATATTTAAGTTAGATAACACACAGTTCTGAACATCCTGCAACGTTCACCCGTGTTTGAGGTTTCTGTCGACTGCTGCGGGAACATCTATTTACGTAACTAATGAACGAAAACTTAACACCTTTGTTTCGTCCTTAACCCTCCCAAAACAGGTCATGATGCAATTGAGCTATGCGTTCTGAGGTGAATGAAAGGGGACTAACTGGGAAGCGGGTGTGAGCGAAACATGATCGAGGCATGCAATCGGGCGACTTCACCAGCGGAAACCTGCACCTGGATTTTCGCCGGAACCTCTTCGGAAATCGCCGTCTGCTGGAGTTGAATCAAGCCTTCAGGCACTTTATAGAATTAAAACAAAAGATCGTCCTCTTACAATCCAGCGCTTTGTGACTTACGTACTTTTCTTCCAAAACACTGAAAGAGCTTGGGCATTTGCGGAATTTCGGTACGAACGCTTTTACACGGCCAGTTCGCCGGAGATATGAATTCCTTTGGACGCGAGACGCTAGCGTCGGGCAAAGCTCTCTGTTAAATTAAACAGAAATGACAGCAAGACTTAACAATTCATTTACTCTAAATGTTCCATTTAATAATTAATGTGAATTCCTCACTTCTTGATGCAAAGACAGAAATTTACAAACGTTCCAATATGGATCCTTTTTTAGAAAATCAATATTTAAACTACGAAATCTATCTAAAGAACATTTTCTTAAAAATCCTCATTGGTTTTGTACAATAAAATGCGTTCGTTCAAATATGAAGTAAAAAATTAATTCGTATTTTCTCAGGCTCTTAACAAGTTGAAATAAAAAATTATCTTTAAAAATATGTAATATATTTTCGTTCAAGTGCAAAATGAAGATCTTAGGTGTCTTCCTTAAATATATATGTGGTCTTCACGTTAAATTTTTGAAATGGCTATGTATTAAAAGTTCACTATTTCCGTTGTGAGTCCATTGGAAAAGCAGATAAAAACCATCCCCGAAACGAGTAAATTTAGATCGGTCTTAAAAAACGGTTTTACAATTATGACCTATAAGATCGTGCTTTGAATGACGGACCGCAAAAAGTGCCGACGCAGTGGCCTCGGAAACGGCGGGATACGGCGTCCGCTTGTAAATAGCAGATTGTCGATAAAAGAAGCCGTTAACACGTGTGTGTAGAATACCAGGCAGTAAATTTTCATGACAGTGTACACAATGGCAGAGAAACTCATTTTTGACGCTGTAGATTTTTTATGAAAGAACAGAAAGTTTCGAAATTGTCATTTTGACAATTTTAATGCTTTGAAATACCAGGAAAGAATGACAAAAAGGGTGGAATAGATTAATATTTACAATTAGTTGATAGTCTGTAATAATAATCACTTTCGTTCACGACATTTTAATTAGCTAAATAGTTTTGTCAGAATTAAGATGAAATCTACTGTGACAACTTTATCCCATGGTACAATTTTAATTATGATTTTTTCTATATAAAAATTCACCTATCACTGTCAAATGTTCATTAAACTATTAGAGATGGCTTATAAATTCAGAAAGTGAAAAAAACTTTTCACTGTCACTCGCAGAAGAAATAAACCAAACTACTTTCATCTTCTCTTTTCTTGATCACGATTATTCATTGAAATACTCCAATTGATCAATATTCTCTAAAGCTTTCTCAATTATACAAATTTTAATTTACAGTAATTATTTTGGATTTCCAAATTATAAACTGACAGTAAATAATCCCAAATTTTGAATTTCACCGCCAAAAGTATAAATGAAGCAACATCGCATTGGTTTTCAAACGAACGCGTTGTCCATGGAACTGTCAACGTCTGCAACTTCATAGATGAAAAGTCACTTCAGCAAAAAACATAACGTAGACAAGGTTGAGAGCAAAACTTCGAAATTCACCACGAACAATTCTTTAGAAGAAGTAACATTCAAGCCCTATATCCATTGGCGTGTGCTGTTGTTGGAACTGTCATCCATCGTCCACCTGGAGACTCCGTTGCTCACTTGCGCCAGAAGCGCACCGCGTGCGGCGCTCCTCGTGCAGCACGCTTTGGGCAGCGCGGCGCAGCACATGCGCTGAGCGGCGGCGCCGCGGGGCCTACCTGTGGCTGCGAGTGGCTGCGGCTGAAGCGGCGGCGGCTGCGGCGGCGGCGGCTGCTGCGGCACTCAGCGGCGCTGGCCGGCGGCGGCGGCGGCGGCGTCGGGGACGTCGGGGGCGGCGGTGGCGGCGTGCGTGGCACAGCGCTGGCGGCGGCGGCGGCGGACCGCGCTCGCCTCGGCGTCGGCTGCTCGGGCGGCGACAGCGGCGGCGGCAGCGGCTGCTGCTGCTCCGGCGGTGGCGCGTCCTCGCCCCCTCGCGCGGCGGAATGAGATCATAATCGTCGGCGAGCCCGGAGATGATCGGGGCAATCTGCGCAGATTCTGACTGCTGAATACCTCTCCCCCTCTCCCTCCGCGCGCCCTCCCTCCCTCCCTCCCTCCCTCTCTCCCTCCGCGCCGCCGTCGCGCTCCCCTCGCGCGCGCGCCCCCGCCCTCGCCCCCGCCGCGCGCGCTGCTCCGCACCCTCATCCCGCCGCCTCCGCCGCCGCCGCCGCAGCCACATTGAATTACGCCGGCAGCGCCGCGCCCTCGCCCCGCCGCCGTTCGCGCAGACCCCGCTCCCGCCGCCGCCCCCCGCCGCGCCACCCGCCGCCGCCGCCGCCGCCGCCAGCCCCCCGCCCGCGACAACTTCGACGGATCACCCGAAGGACTTTAAACGGCCCGCGATCGCCGTGCGCGTGCGGGTGCGGGTCCGGGTGCGGGCGCGGGGGTGGGCGCGGGCGCGGGCGCGGCGCGGCGCGGCAGGCGCGGCGGTGGGGCGGCGCGCGCAGGGGCGGCGGTGGGCGCGCGGCGGGGGCGGCGCCGCGGCGGGCCAATGAAACTCTGCGGCGGAGGCGGAGGGGCGGCGGCCGGCGGCGGGTGCGCAGGCGGCGCGCAGGCGGTTCACGTGGCGAGCGCTGCACTGCGTGGCGCGGCGCGGCGCGGAGCGGCCCGGCGGCGTGCGCGCCCCCGCGGGGGGGGAGAGGGGATGTTGCGCGCCGCCGCCCCCAAGCCCCCCCCGCTCGCCACCACCTCTCTCTTCCCGCGCGTCGCCGCGCCGCGAAAAACACGGCGCGAGACAGACATCTGTCATGCCGCTACCTGCGCCGCCGCACTTAACGCGACGAACCCGGACAAGGATCTGCCATCGCGCTGCCGGCGCCGCCGCTGCTGCTTCTTCGTCGACGGCCCCTTCCCGTCCCTCGGCCCCCGCCGACTCCCTCGCCGCGCCGCGCCGCGCCGCCCAAGACGCCCACCACCGGGCGCCGGGGGACACCGCGCCGCGCCGCGCCGATTGTCGCCCGGCGTGGCCGAGGGCGGGCAGCGGGTGGAGGGGGCGAGGCGGCATCCAAACTCCGCGAGCGCGCCGCTCCCCGGGGCCTCGGCGTCGTCCCCGGCGGCGGGCGCCGGCGCGCGCTAACGCGATTGAGGCCCGTGGGGGCGTGGCGGAGGGGGCGCGGGCCGCCCGCCCGGGCGCCCGCCCGCCCGCCGCGCGCGCCCCGCCGCCCCCTCGCCGCGCCGCCGCGCCCGCCCCGCGGTGTGCGTGACAATCGATCAGGAGCGCGCGCTGTTTGCTCTCGCGCCGCGCTTCCTTCCCCCGCCGCCCCTCCCGCCACGGCCCTCCGCACTCCGCTCTTCCACGGACGCCAAGGGAAGGGAGACACCACTAGAATTCGCAGCCTTCATTCACATACTTGCCTAACATATTCCTCGTGCATGCGCGGACTCGTGGTAATACCTTCTCATGAATTTCACAAGAGTAACAAGAGCGCGTACTAAGAGTTGAGACGGAAGGAGTTAGAAATCTTCGGAACTCTTCCTTTACAAGCTCAAGTAAATACGCATTCTTGAAAAGACACTCAAATAAATAGACACTAATTATAACTGTTGAAGGAATTATCCCATTTAATGAAATAATCTATTAACAAAATGTCTTTATTGTTAAAACCCGAGTTACCAGAACTTCCTGTGAAATTTCAGCAAAAAATACTTGTACAGCAAATGACTGCAATCAGTCCCAAAGGCGAGAACTTTACGAACAAAAATCTGTTTTATAGCAAAGATAGGTAGAAAAGTATTTTGCATTGAATAATCAAACGCTATCCCAGCGACCAAAAACAGAGAATGGTGCAGAGTTCTTCTTGCTTTGCGCGAGTCGCCTTCTTCGTGCGGCCCAATTGCATCTACGAGCGGCCGTGCAGCGCTGAGAGCGGGTGAGTGAGCGAGGGAGTGCGGAGTGCGACCAGAGGCTCCGCGGCGCGGCGCTTCACGCGGGAGGAAAGGTCGCAGTTGGGCGGGGCGCGAAACCGCTGCTGCGGGAGGAGCGGGGGGAGGGGTGCCGGGGGCGGCGACGGCGGCGGGGTGACGCGCTGACTGACGGGCGTCGCCCCCACGCCCGCGCGCGTATCGATTTTACAACTGACACTTGCCCGCGAGCAAAAAATTGACACGGCCCTCCTGCCACGGCGCCCCTCCGCGACCGCCGCCGCCGCCGCCCCTCGCGCATCCCGCCCCCCGCCCCATCCTGCGCATCGCCCCCTCCCGCTCGCGGTGTCAAGGGTTGCGCGGCCGCAGTCCGAGCCCCTCGCCGCCGCCGCCGCCGCCGCCGCGCCGCCGTCGAAGGTCGTGCGGGTGGAGGGGAGGGGCGAGCGCTACGTGTGTGCGCGTGCGGAAACGCGGGGCGCGGGGCGTGCGTGCGTGGCGTGCGTGCCCTTCGGCCAAGAGCGACGCGCAGATCATCGCCGCCCCTTAAGATGTACTCGGCGCCGCCTCCTCGGATGGTGACGCTCAAGTGGGAGGGTAGCGTAAACGTGAGCGCACATTCATTTCGAAAGGAGGACTTCCCGAAAGTGATTCACGCCTTCGTTCCGTCTTCTATTCTCACGAACACTATACCCTTCTCACGCAAGGCGATTACATTATCATCCCTCTACTCCAAAGTTTGTATTCGTCTTTATTCTCATTTGTCGCATTTCAGAGAGTTATGCTGAACTCCTCAACTCTTTTGCCACAACCTTATACAAACCTTGTAGTAATCGGGAAACAAGCGCGAGTCCGTCCGGCTATCTGTCACTCTCGCTTAGATCCCTTCTCGTCCACCGTTTGGGGCAAGTCAAAATGTCATTTGACACGTTCGGGCTGCTGTTGAGGAACTGGATAGTATTCTAATTGAAACTCTTAAGGGGAGTATGTAGTGGAATTTTGACAAACAATTGAAAAAAATCAATTTTTTTTATCTGAATATAGCTCTAGTCACAGTTTGGCCGTATTTCAGATTCAAATGCCTTTTTTTCAGACATTTAAATTTATCACGCCCCCTGTCATGGCGTACGCCAATGCGCATCTGTTTATAAAGATACTCTTGCAACTCTTAGTTAAAAGTTGGATTTTAAGTGGGAAAAGCTGATAAAGCAGTGGAAGATCTTAGCAAACAGGTAAGAAAGAAGAGAAACATCAAGAAGAAAAGGGAAAAGGAAGACACAGATTACATCAAAGGAAATTTCTAGCCTATCGTAGTAGTCGGTGGGTGTCACTCTTAACTTTGAAGGCCATTGGCCGAAAATTTATTTCCAGTGGACATTGATGCATTTATTCTCAAAATATTTAAAATAACATTTCTAAAAAATTGTGTCGTACACAACTCAGTGTGTTCTTGATATTAGACTAGTTTTCACGTAAAATAATCTTTCAAATAACATGTAATTAGAAATTTATTTTTTAATGAAAATGTGCAAGTGGTAGAAATTATAACTTTTAAATAAAAAGCGTTAATGGAAAAAATATCTACCATATTGAAATATCCTCAGACAAAACTGCTATAAAATATAAAAGATGTAACTTTCACTGTTCTTGAGAAAAGTGCAGGGGAAGTTTGAAAATTAACATTACCAGAATAGGCACTATATACTCCCCTTAAAATGATAAATATGAAAATACTGTAAAATTGTGTACAGTGTAGTGGATGCTGCACGAAGTTAGTATTAATGTAAAAGAGAATTCAAAACCTTTAAAAGAAAGACAACCTATCTGCCAAGGTCAGATTGTTGAATTGTCAGAATTACACACTTGAATCATCGTTTCCTAATAGAGAGTATAAAATGAATATTCCTCGGCCCAGTGAGCAAATTATTATGTAAGTGAATCCTACATTCTTCTATAGCAGGTATAGCTCATAAATGTAAATACGAGTTCGAGAAATCATAATTTAAGAAGAGAAAATATCAACTTACCGAAGCCCTTGATCGGGAGAGGTGGTCAGGGCATCACCTGATGTCACTGCAGTGCCTCTGACGGGGAGGTCCTAGATTCGAGTCCCGACGGCGGCAGGATTTTCGACACTAGCTTGTCAGCTAGGTCAAATTCAGTCGCTGTCTGGAGGAGAATTCTGGCGGCCGGATGTGGTAGTTTTCGATCCCATTGCACAGCACACTTAGTTTTTATCATTCCCGGGTAACACTAATGAATAAGTGTTTCAGAGTAATGCAAGAGAAACGAGGAATGCCCCCAAGTTAGAACTGAAGCAATCGTGATTGAAATTACACTAGAAACCCGGTATTCCGAACTAATTGGGGGAGTGATCTGTTCCGATTATCCGAAAAATGTATCGCACATATACAAATAGTACATTTGTAGGATTACCAGGCATAATGCAAGGTAGCATGCGAAGTGAGAAAATGGCAACATAACGTAGTGATCCCATGATCAAGCAGATTCAAATCCTTATGGCAAAAGAAGATTACCGATTTTGCAAGTTCCATTAAGTGAAAATTACTGCTACATAAACATGTGATATATACCGCAGTTACCAGTGCAATAAACGTTTCACTTCAACAACGTCTCCTTCAGGCATTAGACCGATTGGTCCGTTGCAACTCATTGATCGATCCATTTTCTCCTGGATCTACCGATATTCCTTTTTCCTCTGAGTGTGTAGTATAGGACTTGCTTTGGAATGCGTTCTACTTTCATTCTTAATATATGGTCTTTCCATTTCCTTCTATATTCTTATATTTTATTGCTCAGGTTATATATTCCAAGGGTTCTCCTGATTCACTCATGTTCTATTCTGTCTCTTCCTGTTACTCCTAAAACTGATCTTAAAAATCTCATCTCCGTTTCTTGGATTCTCATTTAAGCCGTAGAATTCAGCATCCAGTTCACAGTACAGTACACCATGGTTTTCCAGCGCTCGCTTCGCTAAAGGGCTCGTTTTTCGTGAGATATGTGATTGTGACCGCTACAAGCGATACCTTACTTCTTTCCAATATGGTAATATTCACAATCACGACGAATCGGCTTGGCCGTTATTAATGTTCACCTTGCAAAAGGTCGGTAGATGTCGAGTTTCGGTTTGTCGCAGTGATTAATTCAAGATCAACAATCTTCAGCTACAGGATACTATCGGGTTAACATTAGATTTACACTGGGACAACGGTGGCTTACTTCCTAGTGTGAAGACTCTTGCCCGAGATTTTGGAATCGGATGGAATTTTATTAATTCAACGTGTCACGCGCGTATAATGGTAGAGAATGAATTGAAATGACATTTTCTCTTTTATTAATTCAGTTGCATAAAAGCTCTATAAATAAAATATAAGTATACATATACCTCGTTTGTACATCAATTCCATTTTATAATCCACCGAACTAAAGTAAAGCCTTCATCTACTGTAAAATAACAATTTAAAACAACTAACATTTTTGGCGATGAAATTACCAGGGAGATAACATATTGATTTTTCCCATATTATTCTTTTGTTTGGTATCTAAGGCAACTTCACTGAGAGTCCGTTCTGGGCCATATGGAATCATCTGATCATGTGTTTTGTATTTCAAAAATAATGCAGTCGCATCAACTAATAGTGGTTATTAGCGGCTCCAGTGCAATTTACAGAAACTGACATTTATATTTCAAGTTCTTTCCCATTAAATTGATACATTTTACAACGCAATACACGTTATTTACATTAATTCCTATGTATACAAATCATCGGTCATAAGAGGGTTGCAAAAGGAAACAGTACATTAGTAAAAGTATTACATGCAAAACAACAGTTTAAGAAACAAAAAAAGGTAGAAAAAATAACAAATTGCCGAGAAAGGAACCCTTGCGTTACATTTAGCAGTTTTGTATCGTAATGATTTTTCGTTTTCAAATATGCAATGAATATGGTGCACAATAGCTCTTTTTAGGTCAATGTTCAACAACTTGCTTTATAGCGACCACTGTGACTTGACTGTAGCAGAAACTGTAAGTGTAGCAGAAACTGTAGTAAAAAACACGTAAGGACAACACAAACACACACACACACACACACACACACACGCACCCACACAAGTATCCATGCCCGAGGCAAAAGTCGAACCCGCGACACAGCTATGGCCCTTCAGCCTCAGCGACTTCGGCTCTCCAGGCCGGCGCACAATGGCTAGTCTCTTAATATTTCTTGTAATATAAGGTCTTCTCGTAGTTGCAATATTTCTTCTCAAATTTGTATGCTCCAGGCACTACATGTTCATGATTCTAAATTGTTAGCCTTTTATCTCTTAAATAATGCGCCCCTCATTTACCGAAGATATCCCTGTTTATGAGTGTGTATTTTATTGTATTCTAGTTTTCACGTAAACAACCTACTCTTTCCTCTGAAAATTTATAACTGGATTTATGTCAACTAGTTGCCGAATTGTTTGTAGCTACTGAGGGCGATCCATCCTTTGGAATATTTTCCCCTTAACTCTTCTGTATTATTTTTAAGAAGTCTTGAGGAGTTGGAATTTCTTCTTTCTGGGCTATCTGTATGACCTCCTTATCAGCTTTATCATTTCTCATAGTACTAGAATTCTTTATATCCCTTGGTGTCATTCAATTTTCACGAAGCATTCTCAAGAATTTTCTATTATTTTAGAGTGAGAATTATTTCAATTTCTTTCAGAATGACACTTGTCGTTACAGTGAAGGGCTTTGCATATTTCCTTTAGAGTTTAATAATTTATTATATTTGTAGTCATCTTTAAGATCTTGGCAAATAGAGTTTAAATTGTTGTGTAGAACTTAAGTTACATTTTTAATGAATTTTTGTCTCAAGCTTCTTTTCTACTCATTTGTGATATTAATGTAGAAATAAAATCTTTCTAACAATTTCTTTATGGCTCTTTAATTACTCTTGAACATCATTTTGTTTTCAAAGATATTTCACCTTTGTATGAATTAAAAAATGTTTATATTTTCGAAATGCACCTTCACAGGCATTTGTTCACTACGATGTTTTTTTCCTCCTTTGCCAATAGTTTTTGAACAATCATCTCAGCTGCAGGTACGATAAGATCTTCGAATTTATTTAAAATAACGTCCATTTGATCGTTGTTTGAACATCTTAAACTTTCCAATAATTTGATTTTATTGCCTGTCATAGCCTGATATATCCAACTGGCCTTTTTAAATTCCCATCTAGTAGAGCAAATGATATTATCGTATGATGAAACATGAAATTTTAAAATAATCGGGTAATGTTCACAATTTCGAAGTTCTTTCAAGACATTCCAGGTAATGAACAGAATTTGGTGGGCATGAACTAAGAGCGATAATACTTTCCCATCCACTTGCAACGTTAAAGCGAGTAGGTTTATTACTTTCACTCAATAAAAAGGTCTTTCTTTTCTGTAAATTCGCGGACTAGTTTACCTTTGGAATCTGATCTGGTGAAACTCCAACATAAATTAGGACTATTGAAACCGTCCAGGTGATAGGTTAGTCGCTGGATAAAGTTCTCAGTTTCATTATCAAGGGAAAAGATTGCTATGTATTCATTACACATATTAAAATACTCATTTTCGATAGTTAACATTACAACTATTTCCACTTTACTTGTCATTTGAACTTTTGAGTTCAGTGTCTATTCGCACAGATAAATGGCAATACCCCCACTGGAATTTACACACATTAATCTATAGTAGATTGTACCCTTTTATATTCTTATAGAAAGTGTTTTTTTTAGTTCATCTTTGAAGACACAAAACATCAAAATTGTTAAACTCATATCTAGTGCCTGGGCCATCCACATTCCAATGAAGAATTTGAATTTAAATTTTACTCGTAATTGTTGCATTTTACGTCTGAGACGTCGTTCTCTGAAGGCGGTGTTGGAGATTTGAATCTGAAGTGTGTTTTTAGCGTTTTCATTACCGCATTCGCACAAAGTGCCATTTAATCCTTAGGTCTTCTAGAAATGGATAGAGCTGTCTGAGTAACTCATTTTTTGTGTTCTCTTCTATACTTTAGAGATATTTGTTATTGGGTCCGTAAATTTCTTCTAAAAACCCTTTCAATTATTCAAAAATCATTAATTTGAAGCTATATTATAAAACTCTCCTTTGAAAAGGCAAACGGTAAAAATTACTGGGGAACTTCTTGTCCATTTCTTCTTCTGTAATAGGTAAATTTCGAATCTTTGGATGGACGTCTGACAAAAGTATGTTTACTAATATAAGATCTCATATTTTGTTCACTGCCATCAATGTTTATTGCTTTGGCTTTTTCTATAATATTATCTACTAACGGTGGCAGAATTTTTGACATTAGCTTGTCAGTTAGGTCGCATTCAGTCTCTGTCTGGAGGAGAATTCTAGCGGTCGTCTGCTGTGATCAGTAAATTTCAGGTTTTCCCTGATCAACACGAGACGAATGCCTGAGCAGTACCCTAACAAACGGGCCACGGACCGCGTCCCATTTTCCTTCCTCTTTCTTGTCCTATACTCACCCTTACTTACAGACACACTAGCATATACTACAATACCACTCTTACAGTAACATGCACTACATTGGGGCAGTGCCCCGATGATGGGAGATGCTTACTTGGAGAAAATCCTGCAAGCCAACCGTAGCACAGTGGGCTGAATGGCGATTCTAGACGGAACTAGCCTTAAATCTTTTGTTTTAAGTGATTCTAGGGAATGAAAAGGGCTGTTAAGGTTGTAAAATTAACACACATTAAATATACTTCAGTTTTACTCATTAATGATTATAATTACTAATGAATACAAATTATTATTAATTAATTGTGTTCGAAAAATTTTTAAAAAAATATAATGACTTCACCGAACGCAATTATATTTTATTCTGAATAACTAAATCAAAACATAAATGAATTTATTAATCTTTTATTTTATAGTGCACAATTTCTAATAGATTTATTTAATATTTCACAATTGATAAATGTTTTTTCTTTTTCTTCAGTTTATGACGTGTATGTTTCACATAAAAGGCACCAATCATAAAGTTTTATTGCAGATTAACCCTTTTCTAACCCACTGTTTTTCTATACTTGGCTTTTATAAGATTTTCTTCCATGCACTCCCCATGTTGACCCCTCAAACAATTTCATTGCTACTTCAACTTAATGTTCTTACATCTTTCATTGCCTTGGTTGATTCACACCATTTCTATTGACAATTTGAAATTACAGCATTACAATTGACCAACAAGAACCCAACAATTGATAAGAGTCAGTCCTCTTATAGTGCGACGAGATGTAGTCATATCGTGCAACATGTTGACCGCATCTCTTTAACCCGACGTATGCAGTGATTGCCTCGCTGCGTACACAATTTCTTCCTTCGAGCGCGACGTAAGTAATATTTCGATGTAGTTTCTATTACCCTTCTCAGTACACTCATTAAAAATTTTCCTCGGCCGGCTTGCACCTGAACTAGTAGATGGCGTAGCTTCAATCATTTTAGGAGTTATTGCCTCGTACACTACTTCCGGAAACTGAATTACAGCATCGAGCCACCCAGAATACTTTTTAATGAAATGATGCTCGACGTGGTGGCATTTTCTCCACCTACTTAAAAAATGTTATAAAATACTCTTACAGCATCTTTAAGGCATTTCTCCATTGTTTCTTCTCACTCTTGAAAACCTAATCTATTCTTTACAAAAGACATTAGCTCTGCTTTCATGTCCCCTCTCTTGCGCGAAACGGGAAACAGATCTCGGTAGGTGACTACTGGATGCGCGCCATCGTCTGATATAAAACACAATATCCTCATCTGAACGTATCTGGACATGAAACTTAGTGCTTCATAAAGTAAAGACACGAAGCTATTTAGTGACATATGTTTTACTGTAATGCAAGTTAATTCACATTGTTGAAAATCTACTTGAAAGTCGGGAAAATGTAAAGTTTAGGTCGCGCGCAACGCCTATTTTACAGCTGAGTTTACGAAGAGAGAAGCAAAGAATTGAAAGTATATAAGTACTGTTAAAAAGTACATACTTTACTAAACATCTTCCATGTTGCAGAGTTTCGCATTCGCCTTTCATTGAGATCTGAGCACGTTTGATTCTTCGAGTAGCTGCAGAGCGACTGTCTCGCGCAGCGCTTCCTTGAAGATATGATAAGTAATCCACTTCCCCAGCGTAGCAAACGTGAGCCAAAAAAATAAACCAATTCTCAAATATCATTCTACCATCATCGTTGATCAAATTCACTAACACAATAAGTCGATATTAAAATGTTAGGGAGGGGGGTCTAGTTCCGCCTAGATTGGCCATTTAGCCCTCTGTGTGTAGGGCGGCGCTGGATCTCGCCGTCCAGCGGAGGAAAATCACCGCCACCTCCCGAGAGAAAACATGCACTACACTTAACGGGACCAATGACATTATCAGTTGACGCGCCCAGAGTCACTAACAATCAATCAATCATCTTTGAATGAATGAGTCTAAAGGGTCTATATCAAGCTATTTACAGAGTTGGGAATGAAACACGGAAGTTTGATATTTTCTCTTTAAAATTTTAGTTTGGACCCTTTATAAAAGCTTAAAATAACTACATTTTCCGGAACTAGACATGTGTAAGTTAATTCTGGCGTTATAATGGATTTATGTATTAGAAATTTCGTATCATGATTTAATATTAAATTTGATGACACAAACGTTGGTGCTTAGAAAATCTTTTATATTTGATTGGTGTTAATTTATCTTCCATATTCAAATTCTTGATATGAAAGTTGGCTATATCTTTCTTCTGCTTTAGTTTTAGATAATCGAAAGTGTGAGGTTCCAATGTAATTATCCATGAAATAAATATGTGCTTTTATTGGTATTTCGATTTTTTAAATTCAAATGTCTGATTCAATAAAATAAATTGATAGAGATCAGTTTTGAAAGTTACTTTTTATCTAAACTTACCAAAATGAAATTTTATATTGTGCACGAAGGGATCAAACTACACACCTATACTCGACGCAACGTTTTCTGCCGATTCAACGCCTAGTTTCTTGTAGGCTTCCGAAATTTTAATACCAACTGATATATTATTGCATATGATAGGCAAAAAGAAATAATCTTCCACAATAAAAATGTATTTACACTTATTACACTTAAGTTTTCTAGAAACATCTGTTTCTGCAACCATTCATACGGCTATCTAAACTAGACTAGAATCATGCATAACATTCAAGAATACAGGCGAGCTGAAAAAATTAAAAGGCTTGAATATAGTCGATTAAAAGGAATACTGTAACCATTATTCAATTAAAATTCTTTATTACACCAACTTTCCCTTGTCCCACGATATTAAAAGCAATCACAAGTGTCTTGAAGATAATGATATCTTTTGGGCTTATCTTAAAAGTCAGCAAAATTATTTATCTGCTATTTAAACGACTATACCAGCATTTTTAATGGTCGAAATTGTTTATTTTTGTTAACATGGTAGTGGAAGATTTCTTTTAGAAAATTTGCATAAGTTCGGCATATTAAAACCTTTACCTATCGAAGGTTGACATGATGTCTATTGAAGAGTCCGTTAACAAGATTCGCTGCGCCTGAGCGTACAGGTTCGAATTTTTGGTAGGCGACAACACGCTCGCGCCTCCGCCGCCGCAGACACCGGCACCTCCTTATCAGAGGGGTGTTACCCCTACTGGGTAATGGGGACGCGCGGGGGGGGCAGGGGAGTGAGCGGACAAAAAGGAGGTCGGTAGGATGCCAGAGAGAAAGAGAGAGAGAGTGAGAGAGAGGTTGTAGAACGGTGAGCAGAGGCGGAGACAGTGAGCTTTTTTGGAAGCAGGTGAAGTGGTGACAGTACCGGGAGGTGGGCCGGTCCACGGAGTTGCTGCACCAGTGTCTTTGGACGTTGGGCTTTGGCGTCGTTACGGAAAATTTGTACTGCACCGAGGTATTTGTACTCGCGTACTAGCCGCCATCACTGACCGCTGCAAGCGTTGCTGTTTGGTAAGGCCATAGCCTACGAACTGAGGTCGGTATTCAATCTATGTTTGTTCCTCTTAAGTTTTTTTTTTGTCAAACTACTACAAACTGCCACTAAAATTCTATTAAATCACTACGAATTGCCACTACTGCGTGAAGCCTCGATTTCGCCGTAAAAGGCGGGCAAGCTGCTCGTCGGCACGCGACGAGGTCATGAATGCTCGGTGTTCCGGTCCCGTAAATTTCGGTATCTTTTTGTAAAGACTTCATGTACAGACTTTTAAGATAATGAAATTCTGAAGGTTGTAAATCTTACATTTGGTTAATCTTAAATTGGTTAACCTTTTAGCTGAATGTAAATTATAAGTTTGTATTAGCTCTCAAGTTGTTTAAAGAAGTAAACTTTCTAAATTATTCAAGATTCTTTGGGCATTTGTATTCATTTGCTAACGTGCTAAAAAAAGAAATATGTTTCTCTGATAATTGAATGAAACGTGAATTAACCTAGTTTTAGCATTGTTAACAAGTTAGATATTTTTCTATGTCTCGCGAGGTGTACAGGGCGAGAAATAAATGATTAAATTAAATTCGTAACATTAATATATGTGCACATTGATCTCAAGTTAAGAAGATAGAATAGGTATCGGGTTAGTTAGATTGAGTTGTTAGATTGAGTTGGTATGAAGCAACAGACAGTGGTTATGAAAGGCAAAACTTGGTGTAAGTTTCATAATGTGTGCTAACTTGGGCATTTAATATGCAGTTTATGGTTAATTCTTTAAAAAGTAAACTGAGTTTTAAGAGAAATCTGAAGTGCAAGATATCATAAATATTCTTAGACTGATTGTCGTCTAATGAAACTAAAGATAGATTTGATGAATGGTATTATTAGCAATTGTACAAATTGCTTACTTCACATTTTTTACTTAGTAGAAAGTTTGTTTTTGCTTGTGTATTTAAAGGATACACGTAGTTTCTTACAGTTTATTTTACTTTTGATGTTATTTTTAAATATTGTTAATTGTTTGCTGTTTGTTTGGGTTTTATGTGTCAATGGTATTGTCATCCTGTAATATATTTTTGCTTTCAACACGTGTCCAATAATATCTTGCTCTTTGGTCACAACTTGTTTTTTTTTAAATCTTCTGAAGAGCCACGATCCTACGAGAATCCCCCACAACCGACAATTAGAAAGTTTATAATACGTTAGTAAATAAAAAAATATTTATATATTAGTATTCTGAATCTTGGGTTCTTTTATTGTTAATCATCAGAAAATAATCTTATCCCTTTGAGGAAAGTATTTTTCCTTCAAATGTAAGTCAACAATCGATTAAAACAAATATGACCATATACAATTGAATTCCAAAAAATCATTGATTAGAGGGAAGGAGTTACAAACTGTCATCTCAAAATCTCAGCGCAGAAAATTGCCAATTGACCACATACCTGCGATCTTTGATATATTGAAGATACAGGGCGGTTGCATTACTTTATTCTTAGAGCGACATCCACCTTACCGGGTAACTCTTATCCAAATGTTTTGAACATGGAAGGGAACGTTCTACAGTAGTGTTTCTGATAGGTACTCTCGGAAGTGTGTATATAACAAAAACTACTCATCTCTCAGAGAACACAGTTCAACAATTAATTTTTAAATTCAAAATTTTTGCTTATTCTTATGTATTATCTGATTATTCGAAAAATTAAGTCAGAAATGTTCCCTCGCCCACCATTCGTATTTTAAAAAAATTGATTTAATGTTTTTGTATCTTAAAAGTACTGATTACAAGACGTTTTTTTTATTCATTACCTCCTGTTCATCAATACTGCCTTTCAGGGGTGTTCATTTACATAATAATACAAATACTTTGTCACTCATTTTCACGCTAATTGTCCTAGTTGTTATAGGCTGTTTTAAGAGATTAATTTTATAATTCACTTTTACTGTTGTGAAATGGACTTACCCTCGTTTTGGATTACTATAACTGGGGTTACATTTATTTATTTGTTTATTTATTTTAATTTTATTATCGGATGTTAGGAATTTATGCTACTAAATATTTATGGAGGTCTGAAGTTGTCTTTAGAAAATAGTGAGCACTGTCGACTAGGTTTTGGATATTTTCTGCCGAGTTTGGAGAGGGAGATGGCTGGAGATTCTGAAAGAAATTTATGTTAGATTATTATTTGTTGACTTGTGGCATCGTGAGCGATTCAGTTTAATATTTTTAGTTCTTGGATTTTATTTACCATGTTGAAGAATTAGTATTAAAGACTGTCTATATATTGAATTTGGGGTATTATAACTGAGATGACTTGGTTTACTATTTTATTTACGAGTCAAATGGAGGTTGTGTGCTTGAAGGTAATTGAGCTGTTTGCCATGCTAATGGGTTGCGTTGCGGGAGAAAAGGAAAGTGATCATTATTTAAATTTAAAAGGTTGCTCACGACTCTCAATTGTCTGATGCGGTTTATTGAGATTTTTATCTGAAAGGAATGCTGACCGTGACAGACACACCTCTTGATACACACGGCAGCTTCGATATTTCGCGATGTGCCTGTCACCGCAATTACAGCAAGTTGGTTTAGAAATTTTTGGTACAGTACATTTAGAATAGAGATGCTGTTCATCACAGCGAACACACCTGGAAGTTACATGACAATTATCTTGAGAATGCCGAAACAACTGGCAGTTTTTGCGTTGCACAGGTGAACTACATTTAATCATAGGTTGAACTTGAATGATACAATTCATAAATTTGTTTATTTTATAAATAGATTTTGCTAGTTCAGTCTCTTATAAGTCCATTGCACATATTTGTAGTGGCTGTCTTTGCTTATTATATAGCCTATATACTTTAATAACTGTGTAATTGATGCGTTTAAATTCTTCGTATACTTCACTTTCTGTTAGAGATTCTGGTATTCCATTCAACACAACTGTAAAAAAGTTCACTGTGAGGTCCCTATATGTATAAAATGACACTGTTTTACTTTTACAAAATTTCCTATAGTTTCTAAAGTCCTCTGTATCCGTGAAGAAAATATTGATTCCATTGTGTTGTGTTTTGGTGGTAAAGTCGTTTTTGGCTACTAATTTAATATCATCTAGTATTACTTTGTAGTTTTTACGTAATATACGAACGGGTTGGATTTTCACTGATGGGGTAACATAGTCTGGCTCTTTTCAGGATACTTCTTCCGTAAACATTTCATATCGTAATATTTGATTCTCTACTTACGTTTTGTTGGAGGGGTTGACTACTTATCTGTGGTACTGAAGAATGTTGAAACTGCGGAGCATGTTGAAAATCTGGAGGTTGTTGCATCTACGTAATAATTATGCCCTACTCGAGACAGTATTGTTAAAACTGTTGTTGTTGTTGCTCTTGTATCAATCTCCATTATTGGTCTAACATGGAATTGTTTAATGTGTGTAAAGCATTTTCAATTGCTTCCGCCATAGGGTCCAAGCTTTGATCTATGATCACTGCGATAGCATGGAGGCCAGTAGACTTAGCACGTTAATAACTTTGACCACTGGGTAATGCTCTGGCGAAGACCAGAGCATGGACTTTTAATCTTAAATTGATCGCTCTTTTTGTATGCATTATTTAGCACCTCATAAAGAAGCTATACGAGAATTTGTTGGTCGTTTCACTGCACTCGCCACTCTTAACACTATTACGAGAAAGTATTTAATTTAATTGGATCAATAGTTGACGTATGGTGATGTCTGTGAATACAAAAGGGACAACAATTAACTATTCCTCACACAGTGTGGTGTTTGCCGCAAGTGTAGGAGCTTTACATAAATAAGTAAGCTGTTTAGTACTGCAGTCGCCACTTAAACTGCAAGTTATTACCATGAATTCTTCAGTCATGTTCTTCAATACTGTGCAAATCGAATTGAAAGTGCAATGAAATACTTTTGAAGGAGACACATGTCCTAAAAGTGTGATAATTATAAAAAATAATTTCTGTCACATATGTGGTGCCAGAAAAGCCCGAAGGCGAAATTTGTGTTCTCGAGTTAAAAAAAGCTTTTGAGTGTCATTTTGACATTAAATATTTCAGAATAAGCTTTGGATTTCGGAAATCTTCTGCGCCAAATTCTACGCACGTATATTAAATTACTGATGAGAAGGTGACTTCATCAAGTGACATTCTGCAGTACCTTTGATATGACATGAACCTAAGAACCTTAATCTACATAAAAGGTTGCTACTTCTGCTTGAAAAATATTGCTTGTAATAAGTTCAAAATCCATACATATTCGTACATATACGCCTTTAGAATCAGCAAATCAACCAATACCTTGTAGATCAGACTTTCCCATAGATCAGACTTTCCCAATAGTAACTTCAATGTAATTGTGTATTTCAAAATAATTCATGAGATTCATAATGGCCAATATTTTGTGGAAGACGTTGCTACAAAATAACCTTCCTATTTAACGCAAAATAGTGTATGTGACCAAATAATGTATGTTTTAGCCCACGATCTATATTTGTACAAATTTAAAGGCAAATTACTTGCCTAAAGATTGAAAGACTGAAATCTCTTGCAGGATACTACTTAGTAAGGATACTATTTAGTAGATAAAAAGTGTTTTTTGCGACAATGCCAAAAGCAATTTGAGCATGTGTTTTGTAAAACAATGACCTAGTTTTTTGTATGATGTTGATTTTTAAATGAAGTTGCATAAGAATGACTGACAACATGGGATGTAATATATACTGCGATTTTTGTAGGAAGAGCTCTCAAGATAACTCAAATCCCATCTTCGCGATGGAATATGTCACGGCATTTCGTATCATTCACAGTCGTTCCGCTAGATTTCGCACGATCGCGACCGTATGAAGCAGTGCTTGCGATCATGCGACTTCTACCGGCAAGACCGAGAAAAAACGCGAAATGCCGTGACATATTCCATCGCGAAGATGGGATTTGAGTGGCCTTGAGAGCTCTTCCTACAAAAATCGCAGTATAACTTTGAAAATACAAATGTTTGCCTCCCATCTTAATTTCTTCTCCCAAGACCTTGACGTTGTTAGTGACAAATATGGCGAGCGTTTCTACAAGGACATCGCTGAAATGGGAAAAGTGCTTCCTGGCAAAATGGTCTTCAGAATAATGTTGAACACTTGGGGGAGTTGTTCCTGAAGAGAACAACAGCCGAAAATCAAATTGACATACATTTCTGGTTAGTAAAAATCACTCCAGCTAAGATATTGCAAAACTCCTTTACTTTTGTAATATTAATTGCTACGTATTTCTAATATCAACTAATAATACTGTTCACTATTTTTAATCTTATTGGATTACTTTCATTTACATTCGTGGGTTATGACATGCAACATTCATTACCTGTTGTATATGTACGAGTGATTCTGAACAGAATCACGATCATTGGAATTTCTCTGAAAGATAAAATTTACTGTCGAATTGATGGCAACTGTAATGAATTCTCAGCCTTTTATCTTTTAAAAAACAAAAACGGTTAACATTTATTATCGCTAAATTTACAATATGCGAGATCTCATGACTTGATAATTGAAATTTTCTTTAATTATAGATTTACCGTACGGATTCTTTTTGATATAGAAAGTTCGTACGCTTACGATGTTTCTCGAATGGGTGTTTTCTCGGCTGAAAATTTTCTCGGGTGGTTCCCCGTGCGGTACAAGTGATGTCTCCGATAGTTCGTCTAAATTTTCAAGGCCCGAGATATCTCTAATTATTGTATTAATTTCTTAAACCCTTTCTATATATTGCATCGCGATGCGACTGGCCCTAATTTCGGTTCCGTGTGGAACCCTTTGTGCGACTGCTATTATCATCAAATAATGTTATTAATATTCTTTTACCCAGCTACAAAGCTACTCTATCTAAACCCTTCAGTAATACGAATTCTATTTAAATCAAATCCCTGAAATGAACTCACCCCAAAACACAACATTTCCGGTTAAGATTTTTGAATAATAATGTTTTTGAACTTTAACACTACGTTGCTTTAAAAGCATGAACCTCCAAAATGTCGCATCAAAGTCCTTTTTTCCTATAACTTAAATCCCGACAACAACTAAAATACGTACCGTCGTCGTTTGATGTGATCTGCTCGCTGGCTATCATTTTTTTTCATTTATTTTCTTCCCGTTCGACTTTCGTCTTTCGGGGATTTTAACTGGTACAATGCTACATACATGAGTTTATGGGGCCATCCTGAGGCAAATGCGGGTCTCGATTCAACCCTTCACTATTTTTAAAATTTCTTATTTGAAATACTTGACTAACGGAAGTTTTGCATTTATTATGTGGTAGTGGAGGGAGGGTGTTTATGGGAATGGGGGCAAATGATTTTATGATTCAGGGTGGGCGAAAGAGATCTTTGGGGAATCTGGATCTAATGCGTGAAGAATAATGTGAGTTTTGGCCGAGATTGAATATTGGAGCGTTAGGACATGCGTGGAGGAGAGAATAATATTTTTGAGAGGTTTGCGAAATGAATTCCGAGAGGAGAGGTACTTGAAGTTCTCGATGGATTTGGGAATTAGAAATAAACCATGGTGCATTCAAGGTTTGTCTTAAATGTTTATTCTGGATTTTCTGTAAAATGGATAGGTTGGTAGGTGCTATGTTGCGCCATATTGGACAAGCATATGTCATTGTAGGTCTTATAATCGTTTTGTAGATGAGCAGCCCAGTTTCTATGCTAAGGGTGGAATTTTTGTTGATAAAAGGGTATAATTTAAACATTTTTGCACATGTTTTTGGGGCGGTTGAAATAATATGCGGTTTCCAAGTTAACCGTTTGTCTAGTAAGACACCTAAATATTTGACTGGCGAAGAATGAGAAAGCCAGGGAATATCGGTGTTGTTTATTCGTAAGGGTGCAGGGAAGGGAGGTCGTCTGAGTGTGAATATTTTAGATTGTGATTTTAAGGGGTTAATTTTAATTCTCCATTTTTTGGTCCAATTGGTATAGCTGTGAAGGTAGGATTGTATGTAATCATAGGCTAAATTGATATCAGTATGTGAAGTGAAAATAGCGGTATCATCTGCATAAAGAGCTATACTTGCTTCCTGTGGAGTTGGATAGTCTGCTGTAAAAATTGAGAACAATGTTGGTGAAAGAACCGAACCTTGTGGGACACCTGCGAGAATTGGGTGAAGAGGTGAAATAGTATCATTTACTTTCACTTGAAAATATCTGTCTGTAAGAAAGCTTTGAATTAGTTTCTGCAGATAATCAGGTGTACCAATTTCTCGTAGTTTGTACATTAGTCCTTGATGCCAAATTCTGTCAAATGCCTGGGAGATGTCTAGAAAGAGAGCTACTGTGTGTTTTTTGTCGTTAAAACCGTTTACAATATCTTCGACAAGTCGCAGCAGTTGATGCTGGCTATCATAAGACAAGCTTGCAAGCCTCCTCCGTCTTCCCCAAGCACGAATTCCCAAAGCCTCCTTCACGTTTATTCCGTCTAATTACGATTAGGCCTTGGAAAGACATGTTTAATATAATTGGTAGAGGGCAAAGAATCCCTACGTTTGTTGACGCGTCGCCTTGACAACTTCTACTCTTTGGTTCTGAATGTCCAAATACGTCTGTTTCCTCTCGTAATTTTCATAACAAAAATGTCCATGTCTTTTAGTATATCACAATATAATGCATAATTGCCAGAGATTTTTCACAAAATTACATAAAAACCATGAGTGATGAACAATTTCTATAGAGATATATGAAATCAGCACAGTAAAGTTAGTAAGATTCACCCATTGTTTCACTATTAACACACAAAAACTTAAATTTTGTTGCCTGGAGGAATTGCTAGAAGACGCGCACCTTCGTCTTGCGCAGCAGTCGCGCTTTCAGATCCGAGTGCAGGGCGAAAGATCAAGTCGAGGGGCTCCCCCTCTCCCCATGTGCCCCAGCGCCGCTAGCCCTCCACCCGCGCTCGCCGCTGCGGCCGCTCAGCAGCGCCGCGCCGCGTCGCGCCGCGCCTCCTGCGCCTTTGAAACGCGAGCGGCCGCCCGCCCACCCGCCCGCTCACCCCCGCGGCTCGGGGTGCGCGCTGCTCGAAATTAAAATAGGCGGCGTCAGTCGCCCACCGCTGTATCGATTATCAGCCCTCGTCGGTGTCCGTCGCGCGCCCACACGAAGCCCGCGCGCGCGTCTCCGCCCCCGCCCCCGCCCCCTCCCTCACCCCTTCCCCGAGCCCGGCTCCGGCATTCTGAGCGCAGCCGCAGGTGACCAAGGGGAGGGAATGTGGAGACACACGCTGCGGCAAAAATCTGCAAGTTGGAGATTGTGCGCGGTGCGCTCGGCCGATAAGCGCAACCAGTGATAAGAGCCGCTGTGCAAGTGGAAATGAATAAAAATCTGGGTCTGACGTGACTGGGAAAATAGTAAAGAAATGGATGTTGATGGTAATGTTGTCTCTTGTAGAAGCTTGGTAGAAACTGGTGTATCTGTTGGACAGTTCTGGAGATAGCCGACATGAAATTGAGTTCAATGTGATGTTTGTCTTTTGTATAAAAATCATAGTTTAATGAAAGCAAGCAATCCCATTGCATTGAAACATTCCTCGACGTATTCACAACACAACGCGTGAAAGAGTCATTTGGCGAATTTTAATATTTATCTAATAAAATATTTATTTTTAAGTTCACCGTTAAAATTGTTGAACTACAAAGGTTAATATTATAGATACATTTTTTCTTGACAGTAACGCTTCATATGGTGATAAATTGTTCATTTCAGAGCGTTTTTGATAGTATTTAAGTAATGGCGTAAAGTATTTTTACTGTACTTATCTTACTGCTCTAAAATCGTAGTGACGTGATGTAAGTTGAAGTGAGATATAAGAATACGCATGTGTGAAATTGAGGTAAATAATATTGGAGTAAATTCGCGAAAAGAGTTGTGAAGTGAAAGGAAGAGATGGGATGGGAAGATGGCCGTGTTTATTGTCAGGGAAACCCATTTTTAAAATAACGAAATGGCACGTATAAATGAATGCATTGTAACTCGAAATGAATGAACAAATGCATGCACGCGTACAGGTGTTCTGTAGGCCTTAATTTAATTATGTCAAATATTAGTTCCATTTGTATATAAATGTATGTTGTTCTAGAATACTTTTTATTTATATTTGTTTTCTATTTACTAATGATTTATTTAGTAATTCAGTAAAATTCACTCAAACTTTTTAATCCAGGTTTAAAAGGCGAAGAAAATACTTCGTGATAATATGTTGGTCTGTACGAGTATACTTTTGTGTTTACTTGTAAGGGATATTAGAGAGACATTTCATGAAATAACATCCAGAATCAATATTTTTATTTATGTATCATAATTTTATGATATATAATAATCAGTAACTTTTATGAAATTATTTAAAACATGTATCATTAAAAATTGTACATTTTGAAATGATAGTTTTGTGTTCTCTTGTTTGCTAAAATATCAATTTCTACATCTATTTCGTGAATCCATCGTTCAATACATTGATCAGTATTTTCACTAAAATAATAGTAAATATTACAAAAACCATGGCAAAGGTAGCTGAAATCATGTTTATTCTCATTTAATATTTGCCAGACATCTCGTAATACTAATAATTAATAATTCTTACTCTCTTCAGGCATTTGTCAATACCAACGACGAGGAAAAGTTACCAAAAATCACCATAGAAACGTAACAAATGGCTTCTAGACAGGTTTGTAGCGTCACGGTTCGCTAAGTTCATGAATGAGTACAAAACAGAAAGCTTATGCTGCGAGTACAGTCTTCTGATCATAACTATTCTAGGGTATCCGTGATCTGCGCCTGTAGCTCAATTGTAGAAAGCGCTGAGAGGATGACCGTATATTCGGGCGTAGCAAGCGGAGGGTGCGGTGCGTGGCGCGGCCAAAGCAGAGTAGCTCGTGTTACGACCCGCTCCCCTCGCCCCGCCCCACTGTGCCACCGCTCCCGCCCCCGCGCGGCGACACGCAACTGGAAAAAAGCGCTGGCGAAATATTTATTCGCCGCGCAGCGGGGACGCGTTCGCGCCAGGCGCCCTCGCCATCGCAACCGCGCGCTGGCTTCCTCCGACCGAAGCCCCCAACAATTTGTGGCATTCAATTAAGATGAATATCCTGCCTTCCAAATCCAGAACTGTAACGAACGTTTTCTGGAATTTTGATGTTTGAAATGTTGTTGGTACCTCAGGAATTTATTCATGGAATATCTGTTCATGGGTATCTGAAGTTATAATATGCGTTAGTGGTCGATATTGTTTGTCAGTTAATGTTTATATTTTTTTAAATTACAGAAGCAATAAATGAATAACACTAAGGTATATCAATCAATTTAATCTAAGGAAATCAACGTTTTCGGTATCATGTTAATTGGGATGTAACAAATAAATGTCTTCAAGCAAGTGATGGAATAATTTTCGTAGTGAGCCCTAGAGGATCTTAAGCTGTCCCTTTTCCCCTTTCACCTCTCTCATTGGTTGCTTTATTTTCGTAACTCTGTAACTTCGTCAGCGAAGTACATACTACTTATATCGATCTACAGAAATAAGTAGCGAAACACGTGTAGAATACGTTCGACTTCAACTGCCTGTGAATTCGCATTTAAATGGATGGGAACCTTCTCAATATACCAACGAAATTCGTCCAAAAGTGTCACGTGCACTCAATAACTAAGATTTCAAAGTACAACTCTTCCTTGATCGTTGTGCATTGAATTGGCACCTGTTGTAACGTTTGTAGCATTAATAATGAATCTTTTTAGTTGGTATCTCTATAAAAATTAACTTGAGTTTAATTTTAAAATATTAAAATACGAAAACAAATGTAGACAATATTGTGGAAGTAGCCTTCCACGTAACATTTTTTTAAATTAAGTAAATTGGGAAAGGAGTATTACGAATGAGACACAAAGAATTATGTACGTATTAATGGTATTCTGATGATGTAAAGAAAGAAGAAATGATCTAGTGGCGACGTACTATTTCAAATATTTGTTTGAATTTTTTTAATTATCTCATTTGAAGAAAAAAGTGTTCATTCTTACAGGCTTGGAGAAAATTTGAGTGACTAAATTGAAAATTTTGAAAAAGGACCATTATCATTTATTTCAGAAAACAGACATTAATTTAAAAGAGAAATATATGCATTCTTCGAAAATATTATGTATGAACTTTTCCATTTAGCCCATCTAACAATTTTAAAATACACAAAAATTATATCAAAGAGAAAAAAATATTGCAAAAATACAAGTCGCGTGTATACAATTTATCATTTATCGCAAGATGGGACGGGGTAGATCCGGACGGGCTGGGACGAAAGGGATGGGTAAGGACAGGCGGGGTTGGGCGGGGAAGCGCGGAGCTGAGTGAAGCGGGATGGAGCACAGAGGAATGGTGAGGGACGGGCGAGACGGAATCCGGAGAAATGAAGTGACCGCCACAATGCATGGCAGGCTGTGGGAGGGAGCGGCGAGGCGAGTCGGGATCGAGCGTACACCGTGCGTACGCAGCGGTCCCTGGGAGGCACGGAGGCGGCACTGGCGTGGGCGCGAGCGCGGGGTGCGGGCTGCGGTGGGCGCGATAAAACTTTATTTAATTTGCGCGCATTAAACGTATTGATGGCGCCCGGGTCACCGCTGCATCGCGCCACGCGCGCGCCGCTGTGTCCGCGCCCGCGCCCTCGCCTCTCCTCTCGGCCTCCAAACTCACCTCACCAAACCGGCGTAACTGCTGAATTCTCCACCTCGCTGTCGCCCTCACTCTCATCCTCACCCTCTTCCTCGGCCACTTTTTCACCTTCTCAATTGCGTCTCACCTTTGTTGCTTCCTTAGACCTCACTTCGTCTGCGTTTTGCCTCATTCTCCACTTTGCCTTCGCCATCACCTTCCTCGTGATGTTCGCGACTTAACCTATAATCTCGGCCTCATCCCTCTCCGTGATCTAGTTTTTGCCTCCCAGTTGTTGACCACACTTACGCCTGTTCTTTATTTTTGTCTGAAGTAGACATATTTGACATCAATAAATAATAATAATAATAATAATGTCTTTTTAATGAAAAAGTTCATGTCTTCCATTTGATCAGATACTTCACTACAAATAGCGTGATATGTATTAATAAATTAAACTTCAAATCATACTCAATCATAATCAAATCAACACTATTCAGAATCTTTACTCATAAATCAGAATCTCAAATTATTTAAGTCTAATATTGGTTCATTGATTGATTGATATTTCTGGGCACGTGAATTGCTATGGTCGTTAGTTCCCTTAGTGTAGTGATTGTTTTTATCCCCGGAGGTGGCGGCGTTCCTATTCCACGGTGAAGTGCCTTCGTCTCGTTTTAGTTTCAACAAATCTCAAGAACTTCTATATTAGATTCTTTTAATCGTGCAATATTAACAAAAGTATTACAAACTCGTTGTACCCTTGTTGTTACAAACTTAAAACTTCGACTTGTTCAGCTCCAGATAGCGCGTCAATCTTGATTTCTGTAAAATATGTAACTATTAAACATTTTATAAGTTCACATAGCAATGAGTGTTAATTACATACGCCAACAAAAAAAGGCTTTCAAAAAACTTTTTAAATCTTTATAGTTTTTTTGGTGCTGAATCTGCATCTAAACTCTATTTCCTTCCATCACACACAGTTTGGTCAGAATTTGATCTATTAAGATTTGGGAAAATCTATATATGCTAATAAAGTGAAAAATAAACGTCCTCTAAAATACCAACAGAACTTTATTTGAACAGAGAAGATGGCTTTATATTCTTAGCATTACATTCTACAAAGTCTTTACGTGTCTATTGACGTATATTTTCTTTGTCTCATTTCTTTAAAGCCCCTGAAATAGCTCTTTCTCCTCAACGCCGTTTGCTGACTCGGTGAAGTGACCAACAGTAACCTCCCATCATATTGGTGTTCAACGTCCCTGATAACGTTTTATCATCACTTTCAGATCTTAATGAAAACGCGCACCTTGTTCTTCACTTACATCACCTAAATCGTCCGGAATGAATTGTAAATGACTGTTTAAGAAATAAACCTTGAAGCTCATTAAACATCTCAATTTCTTCAAATCTTTCAGCATATTGGCAACAATTCCTTGAATCTTGGTTCTTTATATTGGCTAGGAACTTGTTAATAACGTGATTAAAAACACTTTACGCTTCATTTTCATTTTCTGTCAAATGTAGTTCAAATTGGGGATCAAACATCACTTTTCTAATATCAATCTCAATCAAGATACCCTCTTTTAATAATTTTGCTGCAGACAAATTTCGTAAACTTTTCACAAAGGTACTTGAAACACTGCTCATCTTTAGGTAAGGCAATTGTTTCATGAGACCTAATGTTATGTGCAATGGAGGGAAGAGAATCTTTTGTTGACCCATCACATGTTCCCATAGAATTTTCTTTTCCCTCGGGTTTAAAGATTTTGTTACATGCCAATTATTTCTAGACTAATGCTAATTTCGTGCCCTACTATACCATTCACATAGCAAATATGGGAATTTATAACTTCCTGCATCTCATACATATCTAGATACTCAGAGCAGCATTTGCCTAGCTATACAGATAAAATGCAAAAATGTGAACAAGTGGTAGGTGATACGACATTTTTATTGTTATTTTTGGAATCAGTACACTTAAAATGATAAAAATTAGGTGAACACATACAAAAAGGTTTTTGGTCGTTGGCTTGTTTTTTTTTGATACGAGGTAAATATTTATTAAACAGTTCCATTGTGCTGAAGCATCAGTACATAAACATTTATCAAACACCTTCATTGTACTTAAGCCTCAGTGCACACCGCATGGTAAGATACGGCCCGGACCACACGTCGGCTCGTGTAGGGGTTCCCTCTCCAGGTACCTCTCTCCAGTAGGGCACCGTCCCAGCAGAGACAAGTTGCAAGCTCCCGACTAATCTTCCGACATAAGTGGTAGTGTAGTACGGTTAAGTGTTGGATGTGTGTGTTTAAGGGCAGATAATAGGACAAGACAGTGAAAGGAAATATTGGGCGCAACCTGTGTATCGTTTGTTAAGGAACTTCTCCGGCATGCGCATGATATTGATAGGAGAAACCATGGAAAAATACCGATCACAGCAGCTGACAGCTAGCATTTTCCCCCAGTAGCTGAATACGACCTAGCAGTAAGTACCTAGCGTCGAAAATCTGCCACCGTCGGGACTCGAACCCGAGGACTTCCTGGCCAGAGAGGCAGTGTCAGCGTAAATGATTATTCTGAGCTTAACTTAGCCGGTATAAAGTCTAACAAAAATATAAAAATACGCACCAAAATATGTTAAGAGATGACGTCTTGATTCTACGTATACATTACCGTAGGAACCTTTGGGAAAACATAAAGAGATATCGCGATTTTCTGTATTTTTGAAATCAATATAAGATGATCCTCCATGCGCAGAGTTGGGAATGCGGGAGTGGTTTGAAAATTCGACAGAGAAAACAGAAGAGATGCAGCTAAATGTTTATCTACATCAATTAAATTTTTGTCTCATATTTATCTAAATAAGATTGGTGTATCAGTCTGTGATTTCAAAATAATTGCTTTTTTATAATCTCATGTGCCTGATTATATGACATGAAACTAATTAAATTGTTTGAATACACTTTTCTCGCTCCTATAAACCTTAGTACATTTTTCTGCCTATTTGCCTGGGTTAACCCTTGGACTAAATAAAATTGGTGTGCTTGTCTTTCATTTCAAAATAACTTCCATTTAATAATATCGTATGATTAATTTAGATGATTCTCAGTTGGCATGTCTATTTGTCTATGCTAAACTCTGAAACTAATAAACCCATTCCGAAAGGTTTTCTCTGACAGAGTGTTAGGTGAAACATTAAGCTACGTTTTCCAAATTATTATTTTCTCTTATAAAAATAATACTGTTTACTTGTTTTTTACATAAATCTACAGTTGTGTTTCGATTCATTGAAATTTTCTACACGCGACCTTCAAAAAAAAAAAAGAAAAGTTACTTTCTGCGTGAAAGTTCGTGAAACTGGCTCATTCCTCCTTTCCTCACTCACACTTAAACAACACGCCTACCTAAACAACATATATAATTCTATACTCAGAACAAGTTTCTACCCAATAATTTGAAAAAAAATTAATATAATTTCCTTAGCAAAGCCAAACAAAAATCAAAGTATTGTCAAAAACCATAGACCAATTAGCTTTCTCCGATCATTTTCAAAAATTCTTGGAAAACCAATACTCAAAAGATTAAATGCCCATCTGAATAAAACCCAATCATTACCCATGCATCAATTTGGATTCACCAGCAATATATCTACTTTACATCAGTTGCTGAGACTTTTATAACACATTCTCACAGCTTTCCAATAAAAATCGCACGATAACCACATTCATTTATATATCTAAAGCTTATGACAGAGTATGGCACCCAGGCCTGATATACAAACTCCAATCAATAGGGACATCCAACTATCTAATAAAAGTCATAAAAAACTTCATCACAGACAGAACTTTCACGGTAACGGTTGAAAACCACATCTCTAACCCGCGTAAAATAATAGCAGGACTGCCTCAAGGATCACCCTTATCACCTATTCTTTTCAATCTTTATACAGTAGACATACCCACTACATCAGATAGACACACAGCACAATTCGTAGACGATACAGTAATCCATAAGTCCAGCTACTCAACCAACCGCATTAGAAACAATATCCAACAGCATTTAAATAAAATAGAAGACTGGTCCATTAAATGAAAAATAAGATTTAACCCGACCAAATTAGCAACAAAAATCTTCTCACTCAGGACATTCTCCTCCCCGCTCCACTCCATATAAATAATAACACAATCCCATGGATCCCGCAAAATGAAACTATCAAATATCTTGTACTAAATTTCGACACCAGACCAAATTGGAAAACCCATGTAACCGAAAAGATAAAACTCACTAAAATAAAGTTAATCCAACTAAAGCCCTTACTCAATAATGAAAGTAAACTATCATTAAACAATATATATTACTTATATAAAAATATAAAACAATAATTAGACGCTCATGCTCTATGCGTGCGCAGTAAGGATCAATGCCTCGCAAACAAACATAAACAGAATTCAAGTGATGCAAAACAAATTCCTCCGAATAGCAACAAATGCTCCTTGGTTCATATCAAATAGACAATTCCATAAAGAATCGAATCTACTACCTATCACCCATCACATAGCCCACCTATCTAATAATTTCTATTCAAATATAAACTCAATAGCCCAAGCTGCCCACTATAACCTAGCAGCAATAATTTCCCAACCCGTATTAAAACAGATTCCCATTAGAAGTATTCTTAAATATTATATCCACACAATAGCTGAAATAGAAGGTGATCTAGGAGTCTCCTACATCAAATAGTAGTTAGTTTAGTAAATAAGTTAGAATAAAAATAGTTATAAGCCAACAAAGTACATATGAAGAAATAATTACTAAAGTATGTAAATATCAACAATAAGTATATACATTTTTACAAAATTCCCCATTCCTACACCTTAGAGCAAATATAAGTGTTCATTCTTTGAGATTATCGTACATATTTTGAAAAGTCTGAGACAATATATCAAAGAACATTTTTAAGTTTCTTAAAGTTCATAAAATGTCCTTTTAAATGTTTCTTACTTCATTCCAATAGAGCCTTTACGCTTTGAGTAATTTAAGGCAAAATTGTTTACTGGAAGTTTGCCTGGAGTATGCAACAATGCATTTGTTTACACCTGCCAGAAGCAACGATAGTGGTAGCAACGGTGATCGCAGAAGACACAAAGTATGGCGGGCAAGCGCCGAGGAGGACGAGCACGTTGGGATTGGTAGTGGGACGCAGGGCAGGCCAGGTACGAGATGCACAAGATATAAAATTCTTTTTTTTTACTAATAGACGATTGTGATAAATACATATCCGGGCAACGTGGAGTACTTTTATTAGTTTGTAAATAGAAAAATGCAGGATTGGAACAAATCACCTGTAGAAGTGCCTCAAAGTGTAAACAAATCCAAAATAAAATAAATAGTAAATAATTATATTTTTAAAATGTTTACATAAGAATTAACTATTTTGTATTACAATGATAGAGATTGCAGGATAGGATTGAAACTAATTATGTAAAATACTTTGTAGACATGCCGTACTTTTTATGCTTGCTTTTGTGGATATTTTACTGGGATTTGAAAAAGCTATCACCTCCGGTATTTAAATGTATTTATTATTATTATTATTATTATTATTATTATTATTATTATTATTATTATTATATTACAAGTATTGTCTGCGCGTTTCAGAATAGCTCGATACTTGCAACCTGCGGCTTTTCTTATCCGTGATGTTTATTAAGTGAAAGACTTCAGAAAGACTACTCTTATCTGTAAGAAGACTCAATTGTCGTTTTTCACTTTCTCTTAAAATAACTTCTTTCAAATGAAAAAAGGAATAAATTCTTGCACTGATAATCCAAGATATATTTAGTCCCTCCGCCGAAGAAAATAATTATTCTTGGAGTACGGATATGATATATGTAAATCTTAAAATGAATTATTATTTTTAGGTCAGACAAGTCAAGAAGATAAAAGACTCTTATCTGAAAAAAGAAGATATTATTTGCCATTTATAAGGGGTTTCTCAGAAATAAACTTGTTACATGTTATCAGAAAGAAATTCAGATGATTAACGTATGGAATGGTAGTATTATAATGCTTACATCTTTGTTTAGATTCACGTTATCATTTCTTTCTTATTTAATCTCGCTCTCTTTTTTTAATTTTAAATATTATTGGTAGTAAATTGATAAGTACCCAAAAATTTTAAATTGAAATCGCTTCTAAATATTTTGTTTGAAACTTATTTATTTAGATGACCTTAAGAGGATTTTAAAAGCTTTGCAAAGCTTTAGATATGTATAGAGTAATGGATTGCGTAATAATCAGAAATGAATTTCATGCATGGTGAGTTTTTTTTGTGTTGTGTGGTTGCCTTGCTGTTTTGACGGACTGCCAGGTATATAGAAGAGAAGAGTTGGAATAAAAATTGCCAACAAATTAAAACATGCTTCATCGGAGTGCCACCGCAATTTATCGAAGCGGAGTCTGATGCCATGCGAAACTGCAGAATTTAGAGAATTATCACAAAGGAAGCGTGCATACGTGCGATGCATGTGAAATAAAAAACTTTTATTCTAAAACACAATAAATATATAGCCGTTTACAATAGCAAAATATCTACTCATAAAATTGTGTGAGCCAATAGCGAGATAAACTCGATATTCCGCCGTGGATGCGCTAAGCAACCTGCAACGCTTTCGCGTCATGCCCGGCTGCCTACACACAAAGGCGTTCTTGCCTCAGCGAAGCGCGTTGGCGGTAACTGCGATTCACATTGGCGTTGAGAGGCGGTTTAGTTAAGCGTTCACTACTAAGATCTGCAGGCAACTTGTTCTTCTAGCGCTGAAGTTTAAAGGTATTTCTATTGAAATGAAGTCTCCTTTCTTGCGATCTGTAGTATCAATTCTGTTAACGAAAGCCGTTATTATTGTATCATCTTATTAGCCCGTAAAGTATCTCACCGCGAACGGTCAATTAACATCAACCTAAATTAAAGGAATTGAAATACACGCAAGAATAATGGTGAGTATTGATAAATAAAGCTTGCTTTTACAGAAAGAAAATGTACTAGTGAAGCAGACAAGTTCTACAAAAGAGTAAAAAAACGATACGTGTAACGTACGTAAATATAGCAGTACATAAAATGAGTACATTAAAAATAAATTTTTTAAGAAAACATTTTTAACTACTCATTCATTGTAGATCATTGCGAATCTTGTTGTGTATTGGTTAGCGCGTATGCCTTTCATCGCTGGAGACTGAGTTCGATCCTCGGTCAATCCTTGTGGAACCTGTGGTGGACAAAGCGAGCTCATGGCAGGATTTCTAGGGATTTTCCCGCTTCCCCTGCCTCTCATTCAACCATTGCTCCATTGTCATTCACCTCGTCATCATTATCGTCATCTAAACGTTTGATCTCTCATGAGCGTTACTGACTTGCAGAGTTGAAGAGCCCTTGAACTCCAGTAAATAAATAAATATTTGTAAATTATGAATTTCTGGCAAATAAGTGTCAATAATGACAACAAGTGATGTGAAATGCAAAAATGTAAGCAGAGTTTTTTGAATTAGCTTCAGGATTATTGAAACAACCAATGTAATAATTTCCAATTATGTGATGGTGAAATTATACGAGAAGGAAAAAAATCTACAGACATATGTCTACATAACATGGAAGACTGAGACCTAAACATAAGGAAGTATTAAAAATGTGTTGATCATAGTCAGATGTACTAGAATGTATCACAATATGTTATTAAAATAAGAATTGATCCGAAGAGTATCCATAAAGTAAGTTTCCTTTACGGCTAACACATAGCAGGCCATATTTGTGGAATTGTTAATGCGCGTGCCAGAGAGAGTAATGAAAGTATCCATCATACAAGTTAGGTAAAACTGCCTGATCCCTTGCAATAGCACGGATAAAACAGATAAAATTGACCGCTCTAATTCCATTCCCGTTTGTAAGACTTGGTCGGTGATATATTTTTCACGCAAAGAACATGACACGATCGAAATTCATCATCAACTGAGCGAGTGTGTGAACCGGGCTGCGCGAGAAAGCAAATGGTGCGTCGTTGGTGCAGGGAATTCTCAGCATGTCCGCAAAATATGCATTACGCTGAGCGTGGTGGGCGGCCGTCACTCGTAAAGGACGATCGTGTAGGGCATTGTCAAGAACCGCACAGCAGCGCATTGTGGACGACAGTCGTTACTGAAGTCAGTAGGCATTTCCGTAGATTTCCCGTTCCTGATTGCACAAAACTGTTACAAAATATCTGTTATTTAAGGAAGTGTGTGTATGAGACGGGTTCTCAAGCAACTGACACTCGAGCACAAAACAAAGAGCCTGACATCAACATTGATATTTCTAGAGCGATACCATGCTGAGGAAGACGCGTTTAGTTTCTGGATTGTCTCAGGCAATGAAACATAGGTTGCACACTTTACCCCCGAAAACAAATAGCATTAAATTCATTGGAGTCATCCTGGATCTTCCACCAAGACCACATTTAATCAGAAGTTTTCGACATCGAAAGTGTTGTGCACGGTTTTCTGGGCCTGAAAAGAACAATCTGCTCATCGTATTCCTGACCCGAGGTGAGACGATGAATGCTGAATGTTACTGTACAACACTGCAGAATTTGCGAAGGGACATTCAGAGCATGCAACGCTAACTATTTATCGATATGAAAGACCTAGTCTGCGTGGTTCGCCGCGCGATTACGTAACCCGTCGCCTTATCAGCGGTAGCTGGAGGGGTGGCGGGGGGAAGACAGTTGTCCCTCCCTACGCAGAAAAGAAGGGGTTGTAACGGTCTGAGAGGAGAGAGTGCAGAATGTTTCGAGCAGCGGCAGTAGGAGGTTGGACTGAGCGAAAGGCGTGGCCGCGAGCCCAGTGCACGGGAATTGGACCACGTTAAGGCGGACGCCGTCAGGCTTGTTCTTCCAGCACGCTTTGTTGTTTGAGCGAGTGAAATCTGCCAGCGGACTAAGGTCGGTATTACTTATGTGCCACATCGGGTACATTTCACCCGAACTGCTCGATAACGAGTCCACGCTGATTCCGCATTCGAGATAATTCCACGGACACAACCCCCGAATTAACATTGAGGTGTGGCTCCCGTAGTTCACTTTCGGAGAGTGCTGCACCATTATAAAACGTGTTCAATGACTGATATATCCTTCCCATTGGTATTTTCATAGTAACTTTGTACTATTTGCAGAAGATATTTGAAATTATGTATCTTTCTTAGGGGAGAACATCACTGATTTTTGAAAGAATCTTGTCATGTAAATAGAATACAAGTGCAGCTTCTGTCTTTAAAAGGAACATTTTGATGATTGTGTTAAATCCAAGTCAAGTTAGAAAACAACTAGACTTATTTAAGTGCAATTAAAAGTGTGATGGAAAGTATATTCCAAACGAACTATTGAAGAAGATGTACAAATTTGAATATTGTACAATAGACATAAAATGGGGCAAATTTCTGTAGTAATTTTTCTTAAGAATTTCAATTGAACGTTCTGTTTTCGTTCAAAAACCATATTCATTCAGTTCAACAGAATATAAGATTTTTTTTGTAATTTCATTTCTTATAATTTTTACAAGAATTTCTGTTGAACAATCTGTGTTTTTTTTAAAACTGTAATTATTTCACTTACATTGAGAAGATCTTTTCTTCAATTGAATTTCAGAGAATTTCGTGCACGAAATTACATGAGAGTGGTGACTCAGTGTATGTTGAGGGATAAATTAACTGCAAATTTTACTAACAGAAAGCAGTAAGATATTCTGTCAGTTGAAATACAAGTACTCCTCCCTATGACAGTGCATTCTCATCACTCCTCGTCTCATCTGAGATCCAAGTTGCTCAATTATTTGAATTTCCACTGCATTTAATCACAGAATATATTACTGTGATTCTCTTTCATTTCAATTAAAATCTAAAGATTATTTGATAATCTTGCAGTTGATTTTACCTCCAAAGGTTTTTTTTATGCTGTTCAGTGTTATATTTTTCTTTGTTCATTTGTTTATCTGTGCATGTTATGGTAATTTTGTAATGTGTGGTGTTTTTTTTTGAAGATTCAATTATATTAATGTTTGTGGCTTTCAACTTTGTGTTTTTTTCAAAATTTCAAAGAGAGCCAATTACCCACGAAATTTCCCCACAGCCGACCTACACGTTCGGTCACAATATGGACCTACGGCATCCAAATTTTGAAAGCAGAACGAACCTCTCCATATTACAGATATTTGAATAAAAACGTTTGGGATGATTGCTGCAGCACCATGATATATTTCAAACGCAATGCTACACAGAGATATAAAATTACCGACAGTATTTGAAAGAATCAAAACAAACAACTCAAGCTATCTTCGACGTCTGAAAATCCACCAATTATTTAGCCAATAACCTGTTAGATAATAGTGTAGAAATTTACCAATTACACAAACTTCAACCCTACAACTGTAGTATAGATTTTCAAATTTAGATACAATATATACATAGTCACATATATTCTTCACCTTTGACTCCCAACAAAAAGTAATAAAATGGCTTTTGTTCTAGACGTAAGAAGACGGTGAAATATACCACTGGGATACTTTCACCTACAAATTGTCATTGGCATTGCCTACTACCAATATTAACTTACATACTGATTATTTTAATGTAAAATAGATTGCAAATTTACATTGTTCATAATATTAAAAAAATGAGGTTGTGAATGTGCTGCACATTGTCAGGAGAATTTGAAGACCTCAGTCTGCTACTGCGGGGGAGATCCTAAGTATTCGCTTGCCCTAATTTATCAGATAATCTGGAAGCCCACAGACTCCAATCAACAGCATCATCTCCATACACATTTTTAACTTGTTGTGAATGTTTGATAGTCTCATTCTCACAGCACAGGAATTATATCACAACCCGTTGCTTCCTACGAACATCTAACACAACAACCATCTTAAACAAGTGCTACGAGAGCAACACTTGCGGAAAAATGTAGAACTGCATTTAAATTTAAGCGAGAAGAAAGATTCTACGGAATCTGTAAAGAGAAAAAAACGTAGAAAAGAAAATGAATTTTTAGAAAATCTTGTGCATGACTTTTGGAGTGACCCTTGCACTAATTAAACTGCTAGATCCCGAGAACGTATGAACGAACGCGACCCATAAAGAAATATGCAAGGTTTATCCTAACTTGTATAGTCCGATTTTTGTAACTCTGCCTCTCGAGCACAGGATTGAATCCACGATTCAATCCACGATCCTATCCACGATTGAATATCACATGGCATTTCGCGTCTTTCTCGGTTCTCCCGCTAGGAGTGGCATGATCGCAATCACTGCTTGATACGGTCGCAATCATGCGATACCTAGCGGCGGGACTGAGAAAGACGAGAAATACCGTGACATATTCCATCGTGAAGACGGGCCTTCAGAGGCAGAGTTAGAAAAATCGCAGTATAGGGCTATTCTGTATAGCAAGAATATTGTCTGATATTCCCTTTTACACATGTAACAGTCTACAACCTGGTGGTTTGCTTCGCACGGTCGCTCTGTGCAGGCGTTCGTTTGGATGGAGGGGGCGTGTCCTGCGGCTGCACACGTGGCGCGCGCCACCGCTGAGGAGCCACATGAGAAGCGCCTCTCGCCGCCGCTGTCAATGGGAAGACGGCGGCGAGGCGGGCGCGGGGGCGGGGGCGGGGGCGGGGCGGCTCGTAGGCAGCCTGTTTGCCGAGGAGCGCGCGTAATTAAAGACAAACTCGCCGGCGGCTCCCCGTAATCCAGAGCGATCCGGCCCGTGCGGCTGCCGCGACAATCTCCAGCCGCCCCGCCCCGCCCCGCCCCGCCCCGCCCCGCTCCGCTCCGCGCAACCCTTTGCGCCCAGTGATCCCTCCCCGTGTTTCGGTGGGTTACGTTTATGAAAATATTGTGAGGGTGTAGAGGCAGAATTACCTCACAAGTAATCGAAAGTTGAGTTTCTACTTTTTGTGTTTTGCAGTGGATTGTATTACTACATGGCAAAAATGTGTAATATTGCGGGGATCACCTCCATTTACTTGGCATATCATATTTTACTAAATTTAGAAATAGTTAAATTTTAAAAATATTTTTTATTTGGTAGAATACTAATGCTTGTCTTGAAAATATTTGCAATAATGCAATTCATAATAAATAAATGTCCCTTTGTGTTAATAGTATATGACTTATTTATAAAAATTGACACACAAAATAATGTATGTAAAAATATCTGAAATACATTTGTAAGCGATGTTGTGAAACTACGAAATCATTTTTAAGATTGCGTAGTGAAATTACCTGTAAAAACTAATGACAAATAGGGATGTAAATAAAAATTCAAAGGCTACTTCTGTGTTCTGATCAAACCTACTAAGAGAATTCTCTCTATTAGTTTATTTATACAATAATTTTTACGAGCACTCATGAGACATTCATGTCATTTATATTTTTTCAGCCACCAGTGAAACGCGTGAACCATCCATAAAACATTTTAACTAGTGATTTTTATTCAAGAGATTTTTGGTGTTTTATTGTAGTAAAAGTTGCTTTCAATCGCACTGAGTTGAATTTTATAAAAATTGGTAGTAAGAAGAAAAAGGTATTTAAAGAATAATAATATTAAATTTTGTATTACAATATTATAAATTTATTATTTTTGTATTACAGTATTTTTAATTACAAAAAGTCGTTCATAAAATGACGTCTTATGACGCAGATTATGACATATTTCCCATTTACGGCACGAATAACTGCGTCATCACACATGCAGCGTCAGCACACACAGCTTAAAACATGTACTCATGTAATAAAGCGTAACATAATAAACCAGTTCAATAAATTAACTAGCAGAGAAACCTGCTCGCACCAATGGTTTTTTGTCTTTTCTCGTTTCACAAATTACTTCTAGAAAATTTCCATTATACGAGTTTTCGCATCAATTTTTTAAATAGTACTAAATCCTGGGTTCGTTCTTATCAGACGTAAAAAGCGTTAGTTATGGGATAAAATAATTTATTTCCTTTTTCGAAGAGGTTAGTTCTAATATTTCAGCATTATACTAAAGAAAATCGTGTTAGAAACATTGCTTATTGATTTGTTTCAGTAATGAAATTCTTATCTATTCCTTGTGATGAGAGTAAATAAGTTTAAATAACAATGCAGATGTCTCATTTCAGAAATAATAAATCGTTCCTAATAAGAGTTTTCGTGAAAAGAAGAGTGAGTGTTTCAAATGAAGGGTGAATCGCAGGCGGCGGGGAAAGTGTTAGTAATCTCCGCAGCATGATCTCCTCAGAGAGGCGCAGTGGAGGCATATGGCTGCGAGGACGGCCAGGCGAATTATTGGCAGTTTAGAGGCCGAGCGGGCGCAGGCGAAGGGGCCATGAATTATACATGCAGGGCGCCCGCGCTTACTCGGCCCCGCGCGGGTCGTATCCCTCATCAGCCCCCGCCCCCACGCCCCGCCCCTGCCTTCGCCCGCGCCCTCCGCCCCCGAGTGAGTGCGCGAGGCGGCCGCTGCGCGCAAACGCGTGCGCTGGCTCCATCACACGCCTCATAAAAGTCGCAGGTGCACAAGACAACCGCTTCCTCCCACACACACATTCCCACTCTTCGGAACGCTCCACGCAGAATACCTTCGTTCTTTCCTTAGGTAAAACATTCTACACTTATTTATTTTCTGTTGGGTGGAATGTAATTTATTAATAACAGTTCTAATATTAAAATTCCCTTTCACAAGGAAATAGCCAAAAAAAACAATAAAATAAAACAAACCACATAATCAATATGAATAGTTAATCAGTTTCAGAAATACGTTTTATATTTGTTTTAATTTCTGGTTAATATTAATGAAATTAATATTAAAATTGCTTTCTATTGTAACAATTCAGTTACACTATGTAATACATCAATACATCTTTTGCCCTTATCAGTGAGTGTTATTTTCTGCTATCTTACTCACGTTTCGATAATGACCATCACGCATCTCAAAGTTCTTTATAAATAAAGTCTCTATAGTATATTTGACAAATTGTACTTTAATTTTAAAAATAAGGGTTTGTTAAAAAAACCTTCTAAATATTAATCTAAAATGCAACCCTCAACACTCGGGCAGCAATGTTAAAATCTATATCATTTCGTAACTTCAAAACAAAGCGTTATAGGGCCTTACAACCTGGGCCACAAAAAACGATTCTCACACCGTAACCTACAGGATGAAATCTTCTTGTACGTTCTATTACATTTTTGCAGGTTTCGGCGCTTCTCGATATTTCGAATTGCATTGCAATTTCAATTTTAAACTATTCAAAGAGTAGGATTGTACTTGAACGATTCTGTATTATTGTGTGTTCTGTATTATTTGTTACTACTTTACATAGCTTTCTAAAGAGTAAAAACCTTTTCTAATATTTTTGTGACTCTCAAGGAAAATGTAAAAGTGAACTTCAAGGAAGATTGTATAATTTCTTCAAAGACTGTTTTTAAAGAAGTGTTTGAACTATTCCAATAACATATGACTGTAATAACAACAGTCCCCCTTAATTTGGAAATGAAAGGATAGGGAAGAGGGTAGGGTTGACATTTAATAGTTCTCGTACGGGTACGCTAGGCCTATTTATAGTGATACCCAAGCAATTTAAACTCCCTTCAGCCTTTACTACCCAGTGCCAAATCGCCTACCTCCTCATTAAAAGAAGTGGCATTTATTGAATCACATGTAATGACTAATTCCAAATGTAAATAGAGAAACAAGGCATGGCACAAACAGGCAGTTTTTTCATTTCATAGATCAATACTATGTGAAACGATACAATTTTTTGCTGAGTAGCAGATATAAATTAATTTTGAAACAAAGCATTTTACAAAAGAAATTAGAATTAGTGTATATAGTTACGTTTTGTAAAATGTTAATGCGCTTGTTCATAGTGCGAAATCCTTTTATTCACAAAATAAATTTGAAACTAATTAGTTTTAAATCTATTTATGTAGACGAGAGTCCAAATACGAAGGGAAGCTAATATGGCATTAAGAAACAACATGAATACAAAATTGTATGTTATTTTCGAAAATACGCTGTTTAAATGTTACTTCCGTTTATGTGTATATTGACTCACGTTCAACATTTTCTTGCAAGAAAAATTAATTTGAGACGTAAAAAGTAGTTGAAAATACTTATTATATAAATTCCGATAATAATGCTGTCAGAACTGTAGATACATTACAGTACAAACTAGTGGCGCTGAAACTGCACATAATTTCCGGCATTATTTCCAACTTTCACAATTTCCGAAAATTCAGAGAGTTCAATTCAAATGAAACAAGAGCCATTTCTAAGCGTCCGTTCCTCTATCTGAGGAAAAATTTAAGGAAAATATTTGCAAGCGTTATTAAAAAAATAATGCATACAATGCATAAATTTTAAGCACAAAATTGCTTTTTAAAAAACACGCACCTGATCAATATATATATATATATATATATATATATATATATATATATATATTCATAGAAATTCATTAACAAAAAATGTCTATCGTTAATGCCATAGTTTGGTATTTTGTAGTTATTTAGTTATTTTTTTGCAATTTTTAAAAACATAGATATTTAGCCAAAAATGGAACCTACGCCATTGTTAACTGTCATTTGTCTTATTCAAAAAATACTTTTAATGAAAAAGTTTGGATTCTTTTTTGAGAAAAAAACTTTAAAAATTGAACGGAATATCACGCGAAACTATTCAAATTTTTCAAAACTTGTATATTACCTTTTTCTAAACAGAGGTTTTTGAATAATGTTCTCTGTATAGGTTTATCCATTAGATACATTCCCTTATTACAGATATTGCATTGCACTATAATACATATTTTTTCTCATCGACTGTCATCTCGGTGAATCCCAAAAAAACTAATATGAACGTGTGTTCTTTACCTTCCAGTATTACCGCTCTTCGATCCATCTCTTCCTATGTAAGAATGATCCTGATCACCTTCAAATATGGAAACATACAGGTTTCAGAAGATTCCGATTTTTTAACATTCAACCGTTTGCTTGCGTTGCGGACTTTAACATTTAAAAAATTTATAGTCACCTTAAAACCTCCCGGTGGCACAGGTTATTATTATCCAAATCACCTGAATTTTTTCACAGCTCATTTTTCTTGCATTGTAAACCAATCTAGAGGGAGGAGCACTAAAATTTTTACATTCATTTTTTAGCGGCCTCTCCCGATTACTACAATTGTACTATAGATTTCAATGCTGCTATAACACGCGAACTATCGAATTTCCGTACCTTTCTTGGCCGACAGCATAGGACTCACTAATGACTCCGTAATAAAAAGTCATATATAATATAAGGCTCAGCAATGATATTCCCCGTAACGACAGGAAAGGGAGAAGAAGAAAGAGAAGGCAGAAAATACCACAAAATCCTTGTGTATTTTTCTTCCATAGTTCATGTGTTTGAATACACTACAAATAATACCTCTACCAAGAGACGAGTAGGGCTCCCCCTGCCCTCTCTACGTGGTTTTCTCGTGGCAGCGAAGGCGCGAGCATTGTCATTGGGCTCGCCCGCCCAATCCGCGACGCGTCTTTCACACGCGCGGCGGCACAGCGGGGGCGGGGGACGCGGAGACCGCAGCGGCGCGCAATAAAACAAAAGCCACCGGCCCGCCTGCCAGGCGGCCCGGCGGCGGGGGCGGGGGCGGGGACGTGCGACGGCCGCGCGAAGGGGCCGGCGGCGGGGCGGCGGTGGCCCGGGCGCGGGCGGGGGCGGGAGGGGGGGCGAGGGCGGGGGCGGCTGCGAGTGATTAGCCCGCAGGCGGCGCGGGCGCGGGCGTAGAGATGGACGCTCCTCAAACTGCTGACACGGTGCTCGGTCCTGCAGCTCTGTAATTTATACCGCGGCCGGTGCTCGCGGCCCGCTTCGCGCCGAGAGCGGGGTGCGCGGGGGGGGGGGCGCGACGGTGGCTCCGCGGGGGCGGAAGCGGCGGCTGCGAGGGGAGACGTCGGAAGCGGCGGCGGGGGCGGCGAGGCGGGCGCCAGAGGTGGTGATGTATTGTAGCTGGGTGCGCGCGCGGAGGGAACGCCAGCGTGCGAAGGCGCGTCGCACACGCGGAGGGGGCATGTGGCGGCGCGTCTTCGAGGTGGAAAGAGCGTTCGCTCAATCACGGTCTTTCACTTCTAACTTCTTACTTCTCCTCCTTCTCCTCTTCTTCTGGTGAGGATTCAAAACAAGATTGAGAAATATCATTTCGTTTGTTGTTGTTTTTTTAAGTTGAATTTTTGGTTATGTTTATGTTTTGTGATCTTTAAACCTTTGCAGAAAACGTAACACGTGAATATAAATATGCCAAAGTAATAATATTTTTCGTGCATTTATGATTGTTTCCTAGAGTTAATCTTTTTTTGTATGTAATTATATTTCGACAATTACATAATACACTACTCAGCTGATGTGGGTAACAATTACAGTAAAATTTCATTAGTAAGTCGCCTAGTAAAGGAAACTGTGTACATTTGAAAACGAAATATCCCCTTCGAGCGAACAAACTCTAAGAGCGGTGGTCGGCGTCGGTTCAGGGCTGGGGAGACGGCAATGGGGGTGGCGGGCGGGCGGCGGCGGGCGTTCTCGCGAGTCCGGAGCATGCCTCCACGCCCCGCATCCACGCCCCGCCCCCGTCCGCTGCGCACCGGCGCGCCCAGGCGGACCGGGGATATAGATTACCGAGAATTTTGATTTAATTGTCACAGCCGTCGAAACTACCTTCATAATTCAAGGGGACTAACATTTCCCATCGTAACTTTATTTTGTTATCAATCGCTGGCGATCGGCGTTGGCCGGCGCGACCAAAGGTGCAAAAACAGCACAATTTCCTCGGAGGGCGCGGGAGGGGGCGGGACGTGGGGGCGGGGGCTCCCCCGCGCGGAAATGCGGTGTCGCTGGTGGCGAGGGGCCTTGCCAAAGGATTCAGCCAATGGGGGCAGGCGCACACAGGACAAGTGCCGCCGACATCCACGCTTCGCGCGAAAATCTTTCAGAACAGATTGGTCCCTTACGGACACACTAGAATTATGGATATAGGTCGAATAAATATTTAAATATTTGAAACGTTATGTAGTAGTACATGTTGGAGGCTTACTAATGCTTGATTCATTTGTTTTGTATTCCGTCACATTTTATACTTTTTCTACTCCCAGTGTATAATGCTATCATTGGATGGCTGCCATCAGTTGCATAATGATAGTCATTTCGATTCAGTTTTCATTATGATACAGGTTCTTAACCTATCACAGAGACGCTTACAAACCAAGTATTGCCACTTCATTAATTATTGAGAATCGTTGCAGTAAATGTTTCGTTCGAGTGCATATATTAAAATTACATTTAATATTATATTGTGCTTCTCAGTTTTAATTTCTTGTATTAGTAGTAATTTTTACATGAAATATTTAAAATAAATTGGATCTTAATTTCATTTTGATCCTATTTGACTAGCGCAGTGGTAGTTATTACAGAGAACATTTGAGTGACGTTAAGATATGAACGCAAGTTATTTTCTGTTATTTGCTGCTGCCGTGTGGTTGTCCTTAAAAAACGGCCAATTCTTTAGTTAAAATATTTAGTGAATGGTGGGCCTTTCTGGTGGTAAAGACGTTTCCAGAAATGAGAGAAAATGCGAAAATGGTGACGTCGGAATATTATTGACGCAACTTTTGTAGTCCCTCGCAGGCGCTCTGGTAAAACCAAGCCATCTGCGGGTGTAGGGTAGAGAGGTACCCGCTAGGTGGCCTTGGCTGAATCTTGCTTGTCGACTGCCACGAAACGATTCAGTGGTGAAGTTTAACTTATAAAAGTTACCATAAGTCGTAGAAAATGTACCGTATGAAACTCGATGTAATGGTATTAATACACACGTGTTAAGTGTGTGGTAAAAAGACACTTGAGTACACCCATCATTACATAATCGTTTCATAATGTACTATTATTTCATTATAAAACATAAGCTTCAAAAATTATTTGAAACACTAGTATTCCTCTTCCAAATGATTTTTTTTTGTTTTAAGTAGGGGTCCATCTTATCCAATGTATTAAGTGTTTAAATTTATAAATAATCGCAATATTATATTTATATGCATATGTGTGTGTTTATATTACAGTTGTATATAAAATCAAGTTATCAAAAGTATGGAATAAAGTGATACATTTGTGATATACCTGTGTATCGGATAATTTCAGAGTTTGGAATTGAAAACTGTCTTCGCGTTCAGTGGCAAAAACACCTACCCATGTGCTTATTTTGTCATTCGAGACCGCCCTTATGTTGTTATATATTAAAGCATCGTAAACAGGTCATTCTTTAAAAATTATTGATAAGAATCATCTGCAAAAATAAGAGCGATTTCATCATACAAGCAACTAACATTTAAATTTTATTCCGAGGATTTAAAATTGTTGTTTCTTAAATTTATTCTTGTAGTGGTTGGTTCACCGCATTACGTACACTTGACATTTCAGTTAATTTCTGGGGCTAATATATGTTTTTCTTGAGAAAAGAAATAATAATTTATGACAGGGTAATGTCTGTTGTATAATAGAACAATGTGTAGTTATTGAGACTTGTACTTGCGTTGCACAAAAAGAACGATTTCATTTTTTGGGATTGTATTCATGAAAAATACAGGAATTGTGAAGATAAACTAAACTAAATGTAATTAACAATAAATATTGAATTCTGTAGTATAATCAAGGGAAACATTCGTATTTGGGTAGAATAGCAAAAACGTTTGCATGGTGGTAGAATCCTTTCAAAAAATAATTATTTAAAACACAAAGTATTTTACATCAATTGAACCAATATTTACAAAAATTTGACATCATTGCACATTTTTCATTATAAAACCGTATACATTAGTAGAATTATAAAGAATACACCAGAAAATTTGGCGTCATAGCCAAAGAGCGAAAGAATAAAAAGGACTGAAATGAAGTTCAGATATAAACAGTTATAGAAAGATGAGTAAGTTAAGGCAAACTTTTAGATATCATTCATATTTATAAATCGACAAAGAATTTGTAAGGAAATCAACAATATATAAATGACAAATGTAGTTGAACAATCATAAATAGGTAGAATGAAATCTTAGTGTTTTAATCAATTATGCTCAGTTTGTGATTAGGGAATGCTTTAGTATAGTGTTGTCAAGGTCGATGCCACGAGCGGGAGTCCATGGCACGAGTGTGACGATGAAATCGCCCCTCCACGCAGTTCATCACCCCGCCACCGGAGACAACGCCATGCCTATTGTAAAACGGTTGGGTTACGACTAATTGTTCCCTTTCCCGACACTAGTTGCGCAGAGAAGCTCGTGGCATTCTACGGTTACACGAAGAGTCCCACTGCCACCGGTAGAAGACCTTGAAACTACTGCTTTAATAGAACTAGAATTTCAGGAAGCGTCGACTATATTCCTAACTAATCAACAGTAATACCTAATTTATAATAAAATAATTGCGTTGTAGCTAGGTCTCTTTCCGGACCAAACGTGATACGAACGTAGAAAACCAACACAGACGCACGAAATATTCTCATTAATGAAAAATGCACATTGGTTACTTCTCTTTTATTCATTTTGTAGTCTTCCATTCGCTTATATTATCGGTTGGAAACATTTTCAACTGCAGATGTATACAATAACCAGGTACCTATTTTTCTTTTCTAGAGACTAAGAAGAATTAAAAGAATTAAATTGATTCTTAGAAAAGGGGCAATTTCAATCCGTAAGCCTTTCTAGAAAGCGGGTGCAGATCCAGAATAACACACGTTCTAGTGCAACCCACTTCCCCAGCGCTGCGCAGGATCCCCTCGTGCGAATGTCGCCAGCAACCCCTCGCACGATCCTCCCGGAAACAATCGCCGCGCGCACGCACTACCAGCGCCGCCGCCGCCGCCGCCGCCGTCCGCCAATGAAATGGAACGTAAAGGATTCGAAAATTTGAATTGAAATGCGGTGCTCAGGTTTGATCTCATAAAAGCCCCTGGGGCCGGCCCGGCGCGCGCGGGCGGGAAGGGGGCGTGGCGGTGAGCTGGAAGGGGGGAGGGGGGCGACGGTGCTGCGGGCGACGTCGCGCGGCGCGGCGCGACGAGGAACGTCAATTTAGCGCAATCGGCGCGGCGCTCGCGCGGGCGGAGCTCTAACGGCGGCGGAGGCGGCGGAGACGGCGGGCGCGGCGGAGCGGGGGGCGGGGTGTGAGTGGCTGCAGATGGGCGCGCGCCTTAGCGAGCGAAGATGACAGATGATGGCGATGATGATCCATTAGCTTTTGTCTGCTTCCTCCGACTCAGAAGCCTCCCAGACCCGCCCTGCGCGACATGTAAGTTCCGCGGAGAGCCACCAGCGACTTCCACTTCGCATTCCTCTAGGGGATTTGTGTGCAGTTCACGTACACTGTTACTCTCTAGCGTGATCTCTGGTAGTGTGTGTATGTTATGGATAATGTTCGAATCTGGCTTATTTCTCGAAGCCGGTTAACGTTCATATTATCCGAAATGAGTGGATAAAGTCCGAACTAGAAACAACTTTGACATAGACTTTGAACTTGAGCTGGATGATGTGCACGATAGCCAGTAGGAATAATGCAAGTGAATAATGTAGTTGAAGTATGTTAAAATGACGAGAAATGGCAGATAGCATGCGTGAAACCGGGGTCAGGCTGCTGGTGGGCAGTTCCTTAAGCTAGTGAGAGATAAAGTACGCAGTTTCGACTTCCACTAAGACAACCGTAAATTTCTATTTACGTAATACTATTTAATCTAAGCTCCCTATTTAACTGTGTTGACGCTTCTACGCATTTCCAAGTAAGTGACGAGGCTCCGACCTTCGCAATAAATAATATTGAGTCTGTACATCGCAAAAATACTTCTTATGAAAATCGCAGGTGCCTCACACTCGAACTTTCATCTTACTTTAGCCAGAGCCCTGTTGCCAACATTAGCCGTACGAGGTCAGAAATGATCCGTTCATAGTTATGCATACAGCTTTTTCAAAGTCTTCTAGTAATATGATTTATCCGGCTTCTCGTAGCATTAGTCATGTTACGGACTTAACCGTAACTCAGCCGTAACATATGCATTTTTAAACGCTGGGTCAGAAAATTGATTTTACCAAAGTTAAACAGTTGCAATAAAAATAAAGTTCCTGAAAATTCTAATAAAAACGAGATTCTACTTGACACGTCTCCTGATTTTTACACAGAATTCTATTCCTGCTATTTAGACTAAGGAATGTGTTATCGGAAATTTCACCAGAAAAGGTGTGATTAAATCCCAGAAATACTATATTTTGTATACTTAAAACGATCTTGCGCGTGAACTAGTTTTTACAAGATGAATTATTCAGTAGAACGAAATGTTGCTTGGCATCGCGCATTCCGGTGGTTTCAGTAAGAAAAAAAATAAAATTTTGGGTAATAAATAATTGTAATTTTTTTCAGGAAAATGAGGCAATTTCTCGAAAAACATTGTACATTTTTACGGGGAGTAATGTCGAAGAAACATTTGTTGTTGTCCTTTGACCTTTTCTAAGAAGTTACTGGAATAGTAATCGTCACGGAGCAGGTGAAAAACGAAAGGCACGTCATGCCGCACCCTCGTGTGCAGCCTAATGCCAGAGAACAGTTCAATATGGCAACTGAAGGACGGAGGATCGAACCTTCATCACAGCAATACGTCCGAAATATAGCGTTTCACATCAGCGAGGCCAGGGACTTTCGGGTACAAACATATAGACCGCATGTCACCGCCAGCATGCCAGATGCATTCCACCGCCAGCTGACATGCCGCCGCCTGCATGCGCTGCTTGTAGCCAGCGCTGCTCGTCCAGCAAGGATGGACGTGCCTAACAAGCTGTTTCGATAGTGTCGAGATCTAGCTATTCTTCTTGGTACTCCACTTCCATGCGTGTGCAAGGTAGAGAGCGGGGCAATCATTTACTGAAATTATTTCCGATGGCTGCCAAGAAGAAAATGCACTGTTTTTATGAAAAAAAAACACTAAATCAAATAATGTAACTAGAGAATAGGAGTTCTACTGAATGCGGTCTTGGAACATTGTATTCAAAATTAAGAATATTAACCGCCGGCCTGGATAGCCGCGGTAGCTGAGGCTGAAGGACCGTAGCTGCCTGGGCTCGAAGGGTAGCGAGTTCAAATCCCGCCTCGGGCATAGATGTTTGTGTGTGTTCGTGTTCTTCCTGCAGTTCCCCCTACAGTTAAAACATAGTTGTCGCTTTATGACCACGTTGCTAAAAAGCGACCTCAAAATAATAAATATTAACCAAAAGAATTTAGAGGTATGTTAATTTACGAGAATTATAAAGTACTGTATGCTTTACAAAACACTGTTATTGATAAATAAGGATTTGATAACCCTACCAATTACACAATTCAATTGGATTCATGTTACATTACAACACAATGTACAGACCTACCTTCCACATACATCAGTTCTAGGAGATATGTTTCTTAAATTCGTGTACCCGAAACCAGCATCGTATGTGTACGTACCCTAAGCATCGACAACGACGGGATCGGCAGGCAGCGACTTCCAAGAACACAGTCGCCACATCGTCATTGGAGGCGGCATCGGAACACGGCTCGGAAGGAGTGGGACGCGGGGGAGGCGTGGAGGGCACAGCGAAGCACGCATTAAGCGCTCTTACCCGAGGCTCCTCGCCCCTCCGCTTCGCCGTGGACGCACTCCCCTCCAAGCGCCCTCGCTGGCACAACTTCTCCGCCATCATCACCGTCCGCCATAGTCCCCACCGCCCAACATTGTCACCACCACCACTGCCATGCCTCCTCCAAGGCAATCTCCACCGCTCCCGTTCGATGACCGTTACTTCCCTCGCGTCCGTCGCCCTTACGGGATCGCATCACCCACCACAGCCAGCATCAACTCCTTACCTTGTTCACTCACTTGTATGCATCTCCTTTCGCTGAAGAAGGGTTTGTATCCATGTCTCCTCTCCAGCCCTAGAAGAACGAGGTGACAGTCGCCAGAGCGACGGCTGCCGTCTTAAGAGCAGAGATAAAGAGCCTCCACAGGCGCTCTTACGCCGCAATTTGAAATATCCGCGCGAGGCCTCTTGAATGTCCTCCCTTGGCCTAGGGAAAGAAGTAACAGCGCGCTTTCGCTTTCTATTTGTACTGGCTCTGAGTGCTGATGGAGCTGCAGATCGTCGTTGGCGAGCGCTTTCGGCAAGTTCAACCAAACAGTGGCACTGACAATTCCAAAGATTTCTGTATTGTAATCACATATTTGAATTTTCTCTGTAAAATAAAAAAGATACTGACCTCTTCTGTAAAAGAACAAATTATAAATTCAAGTTTTCATCATTCTAATTTCAGTGCCAAGAGTGTGCTAAAATTTCAGTGCTAAAATTTCGTTACACAAAAATGTTGGGTACGGTATATTGAGTGCTCAACGATTTCTTGGTATGAGGAGAGCGAGCTCAAAGGATTTCTCTGCCTGCACTTATTTCCTGCTCCCCTCCTGCCTTGCCTTCCTACCTCACATTCCTCCACGCCCCCTTTGATAGCCAGTCCCACTTGGCATCTGTCTGTCGGCCACCGAGGACGCGTTGCCAAGATACCGATCTGGCTTTGTTCGATTCATGGAAACGCTCGCGAACTGAGCTGCGGAGGCAGCGACCATCCTTATGGGTGCGGTGACCGACCCCACCGTCCTGGCCGGTCGCGGCCGCCACCGCCGCCCCCCCGCCGCCGGCCCCACCAACACCGCCCCCACCAACACCGCCCCCATCAACACCGCCCAACTGCTCCCAAAAACCCCATCCCCACCACCTCCCCCACCGTCATCGCCGTTGCTTCTTTCGCGAGATTAGCGTTTCCACGAATCGGCGTCCACCCACACACCACCCCCACACCTACACCCAGCCTCACCTCCGCCCTCGCGTCCTGTCGACCACTCGGGGCGCGCGCCGTGACGGAATTCCGCGGGAGCCTCCACAATCGATACAGAGCAGGGAGGCTGTTACTGATCAAGCATGAGGTTGCAACAAGAGAATGCTAAGCAGTTTGAACACGCGCCGTCGGCATGGAAGTTCCCGTAAATGGCAGTAAGATGCCCGCGAACTCTCCGAGAACATTCAGACCGACCCGTTAATGAAGTGATGGCAAGTGACGACGTATACAAGAAAAACTTTTGGCTGAACAAAGAAGAAGAAAAAGAAGGAAAGAAGAAAACTCGTTCAATCCCCATTGGGAGTCGGCACACTGCTAGAAAAATGTACGAGCTCCAACGGAGTGAACATAAAGAGAATTCTATGTGTGCACATTCGCTACAAGGGCAGTGGCACACCATTACTTATTGATTTCTTGATAGAAATCTTATCAACATGTTATTTTTCTCATATATTTTTTTCTTTTATATTTCAAAGTTTCTCATTGGTTGCTGTTATTCCGTCGTGGTGTTCCATTTGGTACGTGGGTGTCAATGAGCGAAGAGGAAAGTACTAGGCAGAAATCTTCAAGTTTCCGGAGCCAAATCAACAGAAAACTGAACGCATTTATCGAAACATGTACAAATTTCATCAACCAAAGAATTAACGAAGTATTACAAGCTCTCATGAACAATGTTTAAAATTCTGGGTTGGCTAGGCTTCAAATATTGGCTCGTCGTACTCACTTGTAAGACTATAATTGGGAGTCACTTCAATAGCCTCACTGGAGAGAGACAGAGAAAGACAGAGAATTTGCATTGTTTTTTCCGAAGTCTTTCGTATGCTCCTAGCACCAGGCAATATAAATTTCCGTAAGCTCATTTCAGTCGTCGGAATACTGCAAAGGCCAGTGACCTCGCGTTATTCTCAACTGTTAAAATAGCAAAACTTTATTAAAAAAACACATATTGGAACAATTAATTTAATTTTATCTTTTGTCGGTCAGAAGAATTGTTTTGTTCCTTAAATTAATAAATAGATAAATCAAATCATGTCAGCATTAAATTGTTTGTTCTTTTGAAATTTTGTAAAGAACTTTTAGGTCACATGAAAGTTACCAGTGATTTTTCACTTTGAATAAAACATTCAACTAACACATTGTAAATAATCTTTTATATATTTTAATTGTGTATATAACAGTACATTTAACCTCAATAGTTGATTTGATTTAAACTAGTAATTAGCATTCAAATATGGTATTCCTTGTTGTTGTTATTGTTATTGTTGTATGTATATTTTCAGTGTCTTCAAGGTTCTATATTGTACATGTTGAAACACTTTTCTTATATGTCTAATATAGTTGTAAGCACTTCATATACTTACTTATACTAAATTCCCGTTGAAGTATTTTTATATAATCTAATTTCGCACAAGTACTTGTATTTACGTAATCGTGCTGATGTTTTTGGCACGTTACTAAATCCTTTCGTTATTACAACTGTTGAATTATGTTTGAACTGTTTATAATTACATTCAGAGAAAGCGGTTATTAAATTTTATTCAATTTATAGCTAATGTTAATGGTTCTCTCAATATTTTAAAGAATATTCAGTGATTATTTTGCCCGAATGATTCTGATACATACATTTATTACGTAAATCGGCGAATCGTCCGTACGGAGCTAAATTGTTCTGGAAATTTATCTCTAGAATTGGGAAGCGGGATTGGATTTATTAAAAACTCAGCCATTTAGTAATATTCATAATATTTATTGTAATAAGCAAGTTGACATATTACAGGTGTGTCACTTTTCCAAATACAAAAGTTAGCATTAGTATATCTCATAGTTAGCAACTTTAACCCGTGAATACAGCATTTTCGACAATTTTTGTGATTTTAATATTTTTTTTGATAAACACTCATATAGCTTCGAAGCAACGAGACGGCTAAAAAACAAGTACTGAAAATACACAAATTTGATTTCATTTTCACAGATTGTTGCAGTTTTTTGCGTTTATAAGACATCATTTGAAGTATATCAACTCATAAATGAAATAATATGAACAAATCACCACTAACGAAAATATTAACGACGTGATAAACTAGTCAAACGTGTAATCTAAAACAAAAGAATAGAGCGAAATGACATTTATGTCATTTTATAGAGTACATTCAGCACTATATCCAACAAACGTTTAAAGAACTAGTGGTGCTACAGAATGACACAGACTTTCCCGTATTAGTATTCTATTTCCTTCTGTCTTCGCTAGCTATTCGGAATTGCCACATACTCTTTCTTGCCAGCTACCATCTACCACAGCCAAAACAACATTATTTTGTCATTTTCTTAATTTTTCAGTTTCCTATTGGTAGAACGGACACATTAATTTTATAATATTGAAGAACACAAAAACCTAGTCACAAATGGCAATTTTCTTTTAAAAATTATGTGCCGTTTAAGAGAAAATGACGTTTTAGCGCTATTAAAAATGCGAAATTTGAAGCTCATTTTCACAGAAAATTTTTGAGTTTTCAAAATACTTTATTTGAAGTTATTTCAAGCACATACACTCACAAATATAATAATCTTTACAAATTGCTGGTAATGTGCATATTAAAGATGTGAGAGATCTTAAAAGAATTACAATTATGTAATTTTTGAAAAAACAAAAAAATAACTCAAAATAAACTTTACGCTATACTAGAGAGTATAATTAGCACTATCCGTTCCAAAAGTTTCAAGAAAAAAATTGCAGTCATATATGAGAAAATGGCGTTTCAGCGTTTCTGAAAATGCGAATTTTTGAGCTACTTTTCACAAAAAACGGTTGTGTTTTCGAGAAAGTTTACTTGACATTATTTAAAGTACATGACCCGTGTATAGAATAATGTGAAAAAATCCCCACTAATGTAAATATTATCGTCGTGAGAAACGTGTGAAAAAATTTACATTTTTGTAATTTTTGAAAAAAACCAACCTGTATAGCAATATGGCTTTTATGTCACCTAATAGAATACATTTACCACTATCCTTAACAAAAGTTTAAAAGAAAAAATTTGGAACCGTTTTTAAGAAAATCTTGTTATTGTAATTTTTTTAAAATTGTACATATTGCACGCAATATTGCACGAAAACTACTAAAATTGTGAAAAACATTTACATGACCTTTATGAAAGAACTCAATGTGCAGAACAAATTTTATGTGAAGAAAAAATCTCTATCTTCAATTTTGTAGGTGGAGAAAGACGCCGAAAAATTCAAACTTTCAAAATTTTCAAAAATGCAGTGTTATCCGTGAAAATCGGACCTATGCCATGTTAATAAGTGTATTTTACTCTATTCATACAAGAAATTTACAGAAAAAATTTGGAGCCGTTTTTGAGAAAATTTTGAAAATCCCCGGGGGGCCATATACAGTACCCCCAAATTTTTATAAGAATATTTTTTCAAAATCGCAAAGCTTTGACTAGAACCAGATCGGCTGGGGAATATTCATTTTGGAAGAAATCTTACATATGGTTTAGGCGCTAGCAGTGTACACAGACAGACAGACGGACGTTTTCCTTTCAATTGGTTTTTCGGTATCAAGGACCTAGAAAACAGGGTTTCTGGCTACACCACGTGTTAGGGAATTTTGTTTTCTTAATTTAGCAACTGCTTTTATCCACTTTTTCGTTTTCACGGGCCGGCAATGAATTTTTTTCCGCCGAAAATTGGCCATTTTTTCGCGCAGCATTACATAACTTTCCCTATACTACGCATATCACTCCGTGTATACGTACTTATACGGGAAAGTAAAAATGAATAATAATGCGCTGAAGCCATTTTTGAGAAAATTTTGAAAATGTTCCAAAGGATTCACGAAAAAGCCGATATGATGTTGCGACACTCAACTGATATTATGTTAACAGTTTAAGGTTTTTTAAAAGGCATAATTTCAAAAATTCAATAAAATTTGTATCGAAACTCTAGTTTCTATTTTTTTACCCACTGTCAAATTTTACTAGAGCTTAATCTTCGAGAAGATAGCAGATTTATCTTGTAATTTGTAATTGTGTACATATTAGTTTAGCACAGACCTGCACAGCATTTTGCACTTTCACTGACCTCAGGAGCTGCGTGCGGGCAACTCGGGTGCAAATGAGAAAATCGATGAAGGGTGGGGATGAGACCCAATCTAGGAGTGAGGACCACCAATCGGAATGCGCAATTCGAAAGATAGCGCGTAAATTTAAAGAGCAATCGGCAAGAACATGACGGTCATATACAGTTTAAGTAATATTGTCTTTGTATTATATTGCAAATGTTTGTTCTCGGTATATGATAGGGCGAAGTATGAAACTACAACGAATTATACATATTAGATTTCGACATCAAGTATTATAATTGCTTGTAGGACTTATAATGTAATTCGCTTTGCTACGATGTAATCACAAATTTAGTGTTGTGCTAAACACAAAATTTTGATACTGAATTGTTTTTGTTTGATGATGACAGCAATAAACTATTTTTTTATTAATTATGTTTAATTGAATAAGACGGTTCTCTCAAAGCAAAAACATATTGTTCTTAAAAAAATCATGATTATTTTCTGTTCTAATTTCTGACAAGAGAGTTTCTAATTTCTGTTGTTTACGAGATCGTATAAAAATATAAAGCCCTTTGGATTCTATTTAACCAATACCCATGATTATCTCGTGATTGTCCGTAACATATCGTCACAGAAGTTTGCTCGTTGATCTCTTGTATTCAGTTTCATAATGGGGGAAAATGGTCACAAATGTGCTATTAAACATTACCCTTCTTGGAATTGCCATATATTCTATTTTTATGTCAATCTTCATGTGAGAGATTTCTCTCATGATTTTGTTCATTTTTCTATGATTTGGAGATTATAACATTCCTGGTGAACAATCAATTATTAAATTGCAATTTTGTGTTAGATAGAATTAAATAAGGTTTTTTTTTATATATAAGCATATATTTTAAAGATATTGTTTTAAAATAATGCTTAAGAGTCACAATGAGCATGTTATTTTCTTTAAAAATATTAGAAAATGAAAATACAAACAGTGGTGGAACACAAAGGTGGATATACAGTAGAGCACAGAACGTAAACAGTGAATTATGACCCTGGTAACTTGAAATACTAGACATAATCCATTTAAACAAATGGGCATTTAATTTGGAAGCATGGATCATTATTAGACGCTCAGGCATTCAATCTACGCGCCGCGTCGTGATACATCAGACTTCTCCCCTCCCCGCAAAGCTTCCTACTCCCCACTACTTGCACTTTCGGCGCTGCCACGAGCAGGCGATCGGCTCACAAGTGCAGAATGCCCGCGGGAGCAGGCGTTGTGCAGGTCTGGTTTAGCAGGTTTTGAAAGTGTATGAAGGGTTTGGCAGGTTTTGCAAATGTAAGTTTTCGTTCGCAAGATGACCGAACGTCAACTAGCAAAACCCATCATACTTGCATTACATTTTCAAAACCTGTTAAATGTAAACTACAATTTTAAATATAAAAGAAACTGTTATAGAGAGATTATATAGATTTTAATTTAACTCGGGGATTTTTTGGCCTTTTTTGGCCAAAAAATCGTTGGTGGGCACAGTGGGATTCAGCCGAAAAATGTTTTCCCCAATTTACTGGGTTCCAAGATGCATTTAATAGGTTCTGCAAATGGACGATTCAGTGGTATTACATTTACATAATTTACCTCAAGAAAAAATGGCAAAGTCACGTCAGACACATAATGTTAGCTATCTTTCATAGGATTTAACGTGGAATGATGAAAGCGATTACAACTCGATCAACGCGGACGGGCTCTCCGCTTCACCCACGCCAAGGCACGAGGCCGTTTGCCCCGCGCAGTCCCCCGCGCCTCTGTGCACCTGCGCGCACACGCTGCGAGGCTGGCGCGCAGCTTCCGCAGAAGGCCTCGGGAGCGCAGTAGCTCCGCGCAGAAGGCCGCTGCGGCCGCCGCTATCCCCGCGCCCAGCAGCTGCAAGTGCGCGCGAAAGTCTGCCAGCGTCAGCGGCCGGGGCTGACCCTCCTCGTCCCCCTCCCCGGCCTTTGGCCACAGCGATGGCTGCGCCCGCACGAACACGCCCCACGCCCCGGCGAAGTCCCGCCGCCACTTGTGCGGCAACCCGCCGGCGACGATGTGCGAAATCACCCTGTCCACCGCGCCCCTCCAAGGCCAGTTCCTGGAAGCAAGCGGCTGCATTCGCTTTTATTTTTTGTTTTTATTAATTGGTCTTTCGAAATGAACTACATAAACAAAATATGTTTAATTTTGTTCAGTAGGTTAAATAATCGGCCAAAAATATAATGCTACAGTAACCCTTTATCGCCTACGGGTAATAGTTGCTTTTACCCACTCTCCTGAGCTCTCCAGGTTGTGGAGCGCGCGTTCCTAGCGGCGGTGCCGCAAACTACTTGTTATGACGTCCCCTGTTACATTTTATATTTTCCACATTATTAAATATAGGAATGAAATTATATCAAATATCACATACAACGACAAGGATACTTATCTACTGGAGAAAGACATCTCACTCGCTCTTACCGTCACCACTGAGATAACACCTTGCCCTCGGTGATACAATTACTCTTATCTCTTTATAGTTTGGTGTAATAAATTACTACAAGATGAATCCCTGCTATTACATCGCAAAAAACAAAGAACCGATAATTTTTTTTAATTTATTACTTCTCGTTCGACATTTCTGTCTCTCGAGGGGTTTGAAAACAGTAAATGTTATATTATTACGTTTTGGATATGGACATCCGTAGCAAATGAGTATTCATTCTTACTTGTGAAAACATGGTCTAAAGTTCAAAGATTAGTTCAAGTCTCAAGGTTCGGTTTGAGGTGTTACGCTGAAATTAAGGCAGGGCTAGGAAAGGTGTACAAATAGAAATTACGGTGGCCTCAGTCTATCTTTGGGGAATCTTGATTTAATACGGGACCATGAAGCGGCCCCGTATTAAATAGGACGGCCCAGATTGAATATTGTGGAACAGGGGGAAGAGTGAATATTTTGAAAGAAATGGTCTGCTATTTTGTTTATGTGTTCGTTTAATGGCAGCATATTTAGCTCGCGAAGAATTTGGGAATTTGAAATAAACCATGGTGCCTTGATGGTCTTTCTTAGGAAATGGAATGCAACTAACTTTTGAAGGTTACTGGGTGTTGCGCCAACCCATACCGGACAAGCATAGGATAGAGTGGATTGAATAATTGATTTCTACAGTAATATTTGGCTTTCGATACTAGTGGCAGATCTAGAGTTAATTAAAGGAAACATTGCAAGCAGTTGCGTGGATATGGGGTTTCCACGTTAATCTTTTGTCAAATAATACTCCTAGGGACATCACTAGTGAAGAAGTCAACGGGATGCGATTTCCATTGATGTTAAGTTTGGGGGGTTACAACCGAAAACTATTACATAGGGATAATCGAAACAACATTGAATATTATGATTCAACTCGATATCATTCTCCAGAACTGATAAGGTAGGTTCTAAAATTCTGATACAGTGCAATTACTATGTTTTGAGAACACAGTGTTAAACATACTGTTTAAAATGTAATTGAAATTTATATTTACCCATATAGATAAATGTATGTTGCAGTGGATTATTATCGATTATCCTGCTATCCACACTTAATGCGGAAACGTAATTGCAACACTAATATTTACATTAATTGAAAGTTCTTGTAAAGAGACACATGTGTCAGACAGTTGCTAGACATTGCGTTTATTTATGTACTCATTAACCTTTGGATTTAGAAACACTCAATTTTCGAACTTAAAAACACTGGCTGACTTCGTTTCGCCAACCATAACCTCGTTGAAACAATGATATCCTTGTATTATATTGTAATTATGTGGTAGTTTTGACTTGAAAATAAAGTAATGAACAAATGAAGACAGATAAGAGTTCATTCTGTTAATTTTAATTTATTATTAAAATGTAGTGTTTCAATTATAAACACGTTAATAAGAGCAAGTTATAACACATCTAGGGCCAGTCTTGCTCGGTAGGCTCACATTTCTTTCTAAACAAAAATCTTTAGTGTTACAAATATGTAGCATCCTTTTCAGTGATTGGAAAGTGAAGACCGCACGCGATATTTCCTTTCCATCAAATTACCACAATCCGGGTTAGAACGTCGCGCCTTGGAGAACCGATATTCGACGCACGAGGTGAGCTGACGAATTTGCATGTCCCCTAGAATGACTACAAAAAGGCATAGATTTTCTTGCCGCATAGTAGGGTTGTAACGAGTACTAAACTCTAACGTAATTCAAAAAACCATGAAGTTCCTCTAAGCAAATTCGCGCTTATGTGTAAACCTGCATTTTTGCTAAAGGACCCTCCGGAAAATGTCGGGGTGTCCAGGTTCATATTCTCGTTCTTTTCGTTGCTCGTCTTCGCGGCTAATGCCCTGCGAAAAGCCCGACTAGTGTACTAATCATCAGAGATGAATCTTAGTCTCACCTCCCCTACATGGATGACCTCAAGTTGAACGGAAAGTCTAAAAGGAACTAGGAGAGCTTCGTTTACATTATTTACAATTACATTCCAATTACATCACATCACAATCAATCACATTCTTCACATTGCAAATGTAAGGACAGTACAAATGTAAGGAGTTCAGCGTAGAGAAATGCGTCACTCGCTGTATCCGCCCCGGTATAATCACTAACATCGAAAATCGAATCCTCAGACAAGAAGGCAATACCTACGATGCGTATCCATAGACCTAGCCGTCAAGTACCTAGCCGTCAGCAGTGTTCAGATATCTGTGTAAAGTTAAGTCCTCCGCCTCGTCAGAATGCACCAGTCGTTTCTGAAAACGTCACAAAACATAGCTTAGTGCTGTAAATATCCCTTCCTTTCCTTCCTTTCCTTCCTTCCCTTCCTTTCCTCCCTTTCCTTCCTTTCCTTCCTTTCCTTCCTTTCCTTCCTTTCCTTCCTTTCCTTCCTTCCTTTCCTTCCTTTCCTTCCTTCCTTCCTTCCTTTCCTTCCTTTCCTTCCTTTCCTTCCTTTCCTTCCTTTCCTTCCTTTCCTTCCTTTCCTTCCTTTCCTTCCTTTCCTTCCTTTCCTTCCTTTCCTTCCTTTCCTTCCTTCCTTTCCTTCCTTTCCTTCCTTCCTTTCCTTCCTTTCCTTCCTTTCCTTCCTTTCCTTCCTTTCCTTCCTTTCCTTCCTTTCCTTCCTTTCCTTCCTTTCCTTCCTTTCCTTCCTTTCCTTCCTTTCCTTCCTTTCCTTCCTTTCCTTCCTTTCCTTCCTTTCCTTCCTTTCCTTCCTTTCCTTCCTTTCCTTTCTTTCCTTTCTTTCCTGTCTTTCCTGCCTTTCCTGCCTTTCCTGTCTTTCCTACCTTTCCTGCCTTTCCTGCCTTTCCTGCCTTTCCTGCCTTTCCTGCCTTTCCTGCCTTTCCTGCCTTTCCTGCCTTTCCTGCCATTCCTGCCATTCCTGCCAAACCTGCCATTCCTGCCATTCCTTACATTCCTGCCGTTTCCTGCATTTCCTCCCTTTCTTTCATTTCTTCCGTTTCCTGCATTTCCTCCCTTTCCTACTTTCCTACCTTTCCTACTTTCCTGCCTTTTCCCTTCCTTTACTAACAGACGAAATGTGTACTCACCTTCTTGTAAACATATGAAGATCTCTTCTCGTTTCACTACTTGGCATTTCACGAAGATTAGTTTGAGCGTAAATGATTGTAGAAAAAAAACTATGATGGTAATCTTTTTTTTGTATCCACGAAAATTTGCGATTTCTAATTCCAAAAGTAAATTCTTCATTGGAAATATTTCTCCTGTTAACAAAACGAAGACGGCGGAAACTGAGGGCTTCGAAGTCCAATTTATGCTTGTTGAAGAACGAAGTATGAACACGCGAGTCGACAAACGTCAGAACTTTTATATCTTCGTTCATTAACTGTTCAAAGGTGTTAAACTCAGGAAAATATTCTGGTTTTACAATGAGCTCAAAAAATCTTCCCTGAAATACAAAATAAACATCATTACATTAGGAAACTAAAGGTGTTATAATAAAACATACTTTCTCGTATTATTTGTATTGATTCCGTAATATTCTAATGGTAGCTGCAATGAGTTATTCTAATTCTCAATCAAAATTTTCACATACTTGAACTCAAGTGTTATCTCGGCGCCCAGCAACGGCCTACTTCACTTAGAGATCCCCCTCTATGATTCTACGGATGCCTCTGTTCTGTTTTGTCTGAGGTTTTAGACTTGATGATTGGGATTTGAATTTGAGTATAGACATTGTGACCAAGGTATTTATTCATTAAACAGTCGTGCTGACTACATCGTATCAAAAACAATGTTGAAATTCCAGTGGTTTTGAAGAAAATCAGTTTTGCCCTACAGATTTCATTTTAAAAAAATCCTTCAAATGTAGTTGAAGGAAAGAGTCCAAACAATTTTAAACTTTTGCAATTTTTAAACTTCGAAGGTTTTAATGAAAATATAACGTACGATGCCATATTATTTATCTAACGTATTATTATCATTATTTCTATTATCTGTGTTCGGTTTCAGCCCTATTGCTGTTCGGAGACGACGGACAGACGTACTGATTAGTAGACAGGCACATAGACGAACAGTCGGACAGACGAGCATATAGATATAGAGTCAAATATAACATTTTGGATATCCAGGACCTTCGAAATGTGAATTTTGACTAAATTACATATAAACGATGACCTATACGACAATAGTTATTTTTATATTAATTATGTGAAGTTATTGTTGTTGCAGATAGACATCGAGCAAAAAGCAATACCTTAACTCACGAAATATACAACTTTTTCTACGGACGTATAACAATGCTTCTTTTACGAATCACAATTTGTCTCATCCATGGAGCTAGGAATACTGGGAGATAGCATGACGTCACAAACTTGAAGCAACGATCCGCCACGTTGCTGTCCCCAAATCGCTTGTAGGCGTCCTCGTGTTGAAGTGTTGTATTTGTCATAGTTTTTAATATTTAAAGCCTTGTTCAGATTAACAAGCTTTTGTAAAAGTTCGTCTTGATTACCTGTGTGCTGTACAAATCATTCGGGCAAGGCATGAATTACTTTTCTCATGAGGGAAGTTACTTTATAATGTTTTGAAGAATAGTAAAATTTAAAGATGTTGATTAATTTTCATGATTTTTTTCTTACTACCAAAGAGGAGAGCACTGTGGATTAAAGTTGTGCGAATAAACATCAGGCAGTCTAGAATATACAGCAAGTTATGCTGGGTTCCTTTCAAGTGGAAAAATGTGATAGACTTACGATACGTACATTTGTGGAAACACGCAGTTACAACCATTTTAGCAGCTTTTTCTACCACACCCAAGTGAATTGGGCAAGAATACTTATTCACTGAGTATGTTTTCGAAAGAATAACTAACATTATTGTGTTTGACATCTTCTACAAAGAAACCCGAATGTTTCGCACAATGTTGGCATCAATTCTGTTACAGGGCCATCTTCAAACTCCATACTTTAGGACATACTCTATTGGCTTTAGGTGAGAGTACTTGATGTTTATTTAAAAAATGGTGAAATAAAAAATGTAACTTCAGTAAGACAATGTGATTTCTTTAATCATATAGTTTGGTAGACAGACTTCGAATATTGTGACAACACTAATTCTAAGAATATTTCGTAATACTTTGTGCACCACATGCTCCTTCAGAATGTTAGCAGTGTTAATTTTTTATTTGCATACTTTTTGGGAGAAATCTCAAAGGTAGAAGAAGCACGTTTAGCAATGTATTATTTTTGACATATTAGCATTGTATTATTTTTAAGTTTGAGGTTATTTTGATTTTCACACATTGAAAATACTTTACAGTGAGCCCACAATTTGTAATGAAGCTTCTCCGTTGTATTTATTATACTCTTCAATATTCCGAAGATTATTAAATTCCATTGCAAAATGGAATTTATAAATGGAAGATTATTAAATTCCATTGCAACACTACTCATTTATTGTCGTGTTTGATCGACTTGTTGGTTTAATCTCCATGGTTTAATCTCTTTTCTTCATTGTTTATTCAAAAGGAATCTCCCCACCTTCCTTAACATTTGTATAACAGGAGGCCCTAATTTTGCGGCGTGAAATAGTGGAGCATTGGCATTGTTGTTTCAAACGAGTTCCTATTTTATGAGGTACATAGTGGTTATAATAGCTTAGTTTGATATGGTTAAAAGCAATGATGACATTCCGCAGGAGTTGTTCGAATCTGCGACTACTGCAGTACCAAATTTATTACCCAAAATTCCTAAGTTATTTACGAAAAAACTTACCATCAGTTGAGAAATTATAACCAGATGGCCGTGCTGCTAGAATAGTGCTACCAAATATTATTGTTATATTATTTCAGATATTGTGATATTTAATTGAATTATCTCAGAATAACTTGATTCTACATAAACTAGATCTACTATTTTACCAAAAGAGAAAAATCTACAAAAAAAACTCAAGATCTTATTATAATACTCATCTCCCTTACGGAAGAAGAGTTGTCTTGGACAGTACAAACATGGTTTCATCTGATGTTCAAACTTCTGCTTAATACGTTGGCATGCAAGCAACTACAGTTCAAGGAATGTAATATTCAACCTCACAACCACCAAATTATCAGCAAGCTTCTTTTCCCGCTACTTCAGAAACATCTTTTCAAGAATCTTCAGCAAACCTAGTACCACAACCTGAAACTAACATAGAAGGCATCTCTAACAACATTCGTCGTTCACACCCCACAGATGCTCCAGAAAACCCTTTCAAACGATCAAAATCATTTACCCCCATGTATAATATTCCAACCCACTCCAGATATGAAGCTTTAGCTAATCTACAAAAATCGTGTACTTCAACTTGATCTCATCAAAACGTTCCGCCTATAACAGTGATTGGCATCAACTATCCTTTGTTACTTCAAGACATCGCAAAAGTGGTTCACAAAACTATTCAACTAAATCTCGTTTTAATGAAATCCAAATTCTTTTTACAGACATTGATGACCATCGAAACTTCAGAAAATTCTGTGAAAGTAATAATACACAGTTTTATACATTTCAAGATCCGAGCAAGAAAGCATTCCAGGTAATGATTAAAGTCATCCCAATCTCATTAAGTGAATTAGAAATTTTGAATGAACTCATTCGCCTAGAATATCCAGTGCTTCAGGTTCGGCGTCTTAATGACAAACTAAGACATTCTCTTCAAACTTGTGTAATAGACTTAACAGACTCTCATCAAGCTAGAACTATTGTTCTATCGATCGTTCGTTTCATTCCATTATAAAAGTTTAACCCAAATCAAATCGATTCACCCCTGTTCAGTGTAAAAATTGTCAACGTTTTCGACATTCACAGGCAAACTGTAAATTGAAACCCAGGTGTGTTAAGTGTTCCCAACCCCATCATTACTCGGTTTGTCCAAAGCTCCACACCTCCCACTTGTGTAAACTGTAGACAGACGTATTCTGCCAATTATAGAGTATGTTCATTTTACAAACTTGTCTTGAATAATAAGATAAATAAATCTAATAATAATTTACCTTCCACACATACTTTCTCCTCTTCTACCCCACTAATAACTCTTCCCCTAATATAAACTCGTATTCCACTATTCCTACTTTCTTTCCTACCTACCTTTTAATCCTATCCTACCTATCGTTTTGACAGAATTAAATCAGTGGCCTCCGGAGGAGTTGCTATACTCATTAAACACTTTATTAAACACTATTCTTCCCAATTTAACAATCATCCTTCTTTTGAAATCCTTTCTTTAATAATCACTATTAATAATCTTGATTACTATTTTTCAGTTGCTTACAAAGCTCCAAAATACACATTTCCTCTCGTAACATTTACAAACATCTTTAACAATATAAACAAAAACATTCTTCTTGGCAATTTAAATTGAAAGCATCAAATTTGGGGTTGTAATACTACCAACCATAACGGAATTAACTTACATAATTTTCTCGTTTCTAATAATGTACAAATACACTCCCCCTCTGAACCTACTTACTATTCATTTAATAATAATATTATTCCTGATATTCTTGATATTATTCTTACACAAAATTTTCTTTTCCCTATAATACAAAATGTACTTCCTAAATTAGGTTTAGACCATTTTCCAATTCTTGTTACTTTATCTTTTTCCTTTAATATTTCTTCTTCTGCCTTCACACCTCTTTTTCAAAAAATTAGGTGGTTTAACTTTCAACACGATATTGAAAATAATATTAAGTTTCCTCATAACATACAATCTACAAAAGATATTGACAAATACCTATCTTATTTTACCTCTACAATACATAACACACTTTACTCTCATTCGAGCTTTATACCAAAATTTCCCACTAGTCCGTACACACCACTACCTTTTCGTATTCTTAATCTAATCAAAACTAAACACACTTTACGTCGTTATTGGCAAATAACTCGATGTCCCGATATTAAATCTAAACTCAACAAAATTTCGCGAATAATGAAGTCTAGAATACATTTATTTAAATTTCATCAATATCAAAACTTTCTTCAACAAATACACCCTCAATCTAAACAATTATGGTCTACAATTAAAGAACTTTATAATAACAAAACTCGCATTTCTGTCCTACAAGACTCTTCTTCCACTGCCCTAAATGATCCTGAGAAACTTAAATTACCGGGCTCTCACTTTCAATCTTCTTTTATTACTAATCCAATACATAATACTCAACCTCAAAATAATATAACCCACTTCCTTTCCCTTCCTAATTATAACGTTTCACAATTTATTCCTTTTATATCCCCTACTGAAGTTCATAATATTATAAAAAAACTCAAAATTTGCAAATCAACTAGATTTGATCTGGTTACTAAAAATTCACTCAAATTTTTAGGTAATAAATTCATGGTTGCATTTACTAATATTTTGAATTCGTCTCTTCGTTTTCACTATTTTCCTAATATTTGGAAATTAGCTATAATTATCCCTATCTGTAAAGCAAAGAAAGACCCAAGATTCCCTTCTCATTATCAGTCCATTAGTTTACTTTCTTCTTTACAAAAAATTACGAAACTGCATTACTTCACAGACTTTATACATTCACTTCTCAAAATAACATTATTCAACCTTCACAATTTGGATTTATGCACAAACATTCTACTCTTCATCAGCTTTTGCGTATTACTGAACACAGAAAATTCTTTTCATTTAAAACAACACTCACTTGCAATTTTTTAAATATAGAAAAGGCATTCGACAAAGTTTGGCACGATGGTTTAATATATAAACTTCATTTTATTGGTATTCCTATTTATCTTATAACTATTATTCAAACTTTCCTATCTAACAGAACTTTCATAGTTAAATATAATAATTCCTTCTCTCAAATATTTAACATCTCTGACAGGCTCTCTGAAGGTTCTTGTCTTTCTCCTCTGCTATTCAATGTCTATCTTTCCGACATTCCAAAATTCGCTTCTTCTAAATTAGCCCTTTTTGCAGATGATACAGCACTTATTACCTCACACACTAATATTCTTCTTGCCAAAAATAAACTTCAAATAGATCTTAAACCGTTATTCGGTGTGGGCCAACAATTGGAGAATCAAAATCAATATGGATAAATGCCAAGCCAAAATATTTACGTTATGTAAGCCAATAACCCCTCCTCTCCTTCTCATTCGTAACACTCCTATTCCTTGGCTTTCTTCCTCTTCATCTATTAAATATTTAGATCACCATCTGGACACAAAACTGAACTGGAAAATTCACATTAAAAATGTTATTCAAAAAACTACCATTAAAATACATAAACTTAATTCTTTCATAAATAATATCTCAACTCTCCGTATTCAAACTGGTAAATTAATATACACTTCAATTATTAGACCTACTTTAACTTATACTTGTCCAATATGGTCAAATGCTGCAAAATCAAATATACAAAAACTTCAAATTATACAAAACACATTCTTTAGAAAAATTCTGCATGCACCTTCGTTTATTCCCAATAAATAAATTCACAATGAACTAAATCTCCCTACAATCCATGATTTTATTAAAAATTATAGTCTCAAATTTTTAATACTCTTCCTTCATTACACCATGCACAATTTTTTAATCTTGGTAAAACTTATCCCTTTCCTCGTAGAATTAATTCCAGATTTCCTAAAGATAAATTTCATCTTCCGTAATTTTATTTATTTTCTCTTCTTCTCCATTTTTTTAGTCTTATATATTTGTGTAATTCTTAAAAATTTACCTTCATAAATCCTCTTACAGAGGTAACTGTTAGTGTTCAAAACGTCTGTCCATATATTGTAAATTTCAATGCCCTGAAAGACAAATTGTCGAACAGTAAGTAATAAATTAATTAATTAAAAGTTGAGAAATTGACGTGCATCTAAGAGTTACTACGAGTTTCATAATATGTGTTAATAGTTATTGGGAAGAGTTTAATAATAGTTAAATTAAAGTTGCTTTGGCATTAATGAGTACTTTATTTTCTTATTTCACTTGTAAGCTACCTACCGTTCGTAAAAGTTTTTTTTTTCTCACTGTGACGCCACCGTGAAAAGTCTTTACGCACAGTGACGACTCGTTTTTCAGATGATTTATGAAAATATTATCTTCACGCACGCGTAGCAGCACATAGAAAACACACATTTGGATACCATCATAAAAAATGTTTTTCGTTAAAAAAATGCGCACTATTTACTGCAGTGTTAAATAATCTCTCTTTTACAGAGTAGGTTAGAGAGATAGAGATAGGGAAAATGTGAGCATACTAGGAAAATATGTTAAAATAAGGATACATGAAGGTTTAATTATTTTTTTAGAGAAAATATTTTTAGAAAAGTTTTGTAAGATAACTTTAATGGCATCCAAAAATAAATCTCTTGGGTAGTTGTCTGAATATGGGTATCAAATTTCAACCGGAAAAGACCATCGATAAAGCAGTAGACCTGATTTTCTAGTACAACCGTCGTCTTACCCCCATTCTATCCTACACGAAAAAGTAAAATAATAATTTTTTCTGTAACCGAGAGTTCAAATAGTGAATTTGTCAAAATCGTAAGAACGATTTTTTGTAGCATTACATAACTTTTTCTCTACTATGTGTAAGAGAAAGTGAATATATATATATATATATATAAAATATGTATTATTAACAAATATATTTATTTATTATTTCACCACTGGTGGATGAAGCAAGGTAACTGACCTGATAGGCGGCGACTACGACGACGGCGGAGGCGAGCAGCGCGCCAGCCAGCTGCAGGCGCTGCGGCAATCCGCACACTCGCTCCTGCGGCAGGGAAGGCAGGCAGAGGCACTTAGTAACACTTCAAAGCTTTCGGCAATGCGCCACGGAAGTAATTCTTCATATTTTTGAAACATGCTTGCTTTGTTTTTTAACACAGCAGAACATTATTCTAGCTAAGCAAGAACGGCTACGGAACTTATGGCTCTTCTCCGGCTAGGAGGCGAGTGTTACCAAAAAGAATGGCATGGCCAGTTTTCCATTCGTGGAGGGTTTCGGTCAATTTATTAGTATTATTGTACTTGTAATGGCAAATGTGTTAGTGGAGGGAATCGTTCATCCCAACACGTCGATGTAACTGGAGCCGCAGCTACATGGGATCTCATATTTGAAATGCCTTCTCCCACCCGGCCCGAGGGGGGGGTCCCTGATGTACCGATGCTGTCTCATCAGCCGATAACCCAGCCAACCGACTAATGAGTGACGGGGGGACAATGCTCTATATATCTCATGCGCAGTGCATCTCCGCGGGTTTCGCCCTGAGAAAAGTCGCAGAATGGCGGCCTAAACGTCGGCACCTGTGCCTAGGAAGCGGCGTCTCCTGGACAGCCAAGTAGTTACTGATCTCGGCGGCGGGATCGTAGGCTCTTACCTGTGGGGGGCCCCCGCACGAGGAGAAGGCGCGCAGCGCGGCGGCGGCGCTGGCAGCCAGCGGCTCGCCCGCCACCAGGCGCCATGCCAGCGCGTACGCCACCGCCACGCTCAGCAGCGCCGCCCACATCTCGCCAGGGAAGACGCGGAGCGGCAGCGACCACGCGGGCTGGGGGCCGGCGCGGGGCACCACCATCACCGTGAGCTCCTGGTCCCTGAGGGCGCCCACCACGCCCAGGCACCCCTCCAGGTGGGGCACCGACGCCACCAGCTCCAGAGCAATGTCCGCCGAGCCGTTCCCCAGCATGTAGAACACATCTAAACCTAACGTTGCATACCGAATCTGAAAAAGAAGTTTGGAGATGTTGAGGAGTTGCAAAATATACAACTGGAGAGTAACGGGTGCCAGTGTTGCCAGGTGGTCTTAAGGATTTTTTTTATTCTGGCCTTCAAGAAAATGTGCGCAGATAAATTTCTTTCCCCACACGTCATATACAGTTTTTACTGTTTTTTAACAAATAAATAAATAAGAATTTCTCACTACATAGTGCTGCAAAAACCACCCAACAAACACAAAATTCAAATAATGATTATTTCATCTTTAACTCTTAGACTGCCATGATTGATACAGATTTTTCCCACCAGGCGAGAACACGTGCATAATTCTGATGCACAACACACGCTATTTAGAGTAGCGCAGAAACGAGCGTTGCCTGGCAGCGTAGTTTTGAGATTAACATACGTGGCAGTTAAAGGGTTAAAATATATGAGGAAGTATGGAAATTAAAGAAAGAATAAAAATATTATTAATTGTGTATGATAATATATATATTTTACAATAAACACCTATGTTTTAATGCATAAAATATATAACGGTAATTTACTTCATAATATACATATACACTGTTTAAGTGTTGTTTTAAGGAGTTACGGACCACCTGTTACGAAATGTAAGAGGTCTTTATCTCACTCATTGTAATGACTGAAAAAGAGATAATGATGCCTCTTTATAAAATCTTAACTTCAGTCGAAATACTTGTTTACATTACTTGTTTATTACTGTGATTCGTTCCTTTTCATAAAATGTGTTGCCTTCTTCTACCAAACTTTGGTTGTGAAAAATAACCGCCCAACTTTAAACGAGGGAATTCATTGAAATAATCTTGCAGTATAAGTGTTTTATAACACTTATCTCTATTTGAATAAATATAAATCACCTGCAATAATCATGGGGAACTATTTTTGTGTTTTGTGATACACGATAAATATTTTTAAACATTTAACATTTAAAAAACCTAACGAAAACCCCCAAATAAATTTGCCCTCTCAAGCATCCTCTAAAAACAAAAATTTCTAAATTTAGAAGAAAACCTCTAACCTTGCAACATTGCCGAGTGCGAAGGTGCAGGTATTTGCGATACCGCAGCAGAAGCTTCGTAGACGCTCATCTACTTGGGATTTTCGTTCTTGGCGCACCAAGGTCACGGACGAAAAATGGAGGGAGAAGGCTTTCTCCAAAAGGGAACTTCCACGTCACAACGTAGTAGTGCATATTTAGCTTCCTATTGGAGAGATCCTTCCCTCTCCATTTTTCGTCTGTGACCGTGGTGCACCAAGAACGAAAACCCAAGTATAATCGCTTCAAGACTAGATCGCTGGCAACTCTTAAATGCGTCAAATCCTGGATGTGTGTCCTAGAAATTAGTTTTTCGTTTTCGTGTTCTTCTCCGAACGTTTAGAGGATGCTATACCCTAAACCAGCTGAATGTGGCGTCGTCGTTTTAAAAATATTTTTATGTGTTGAAAATTTCTAAAATTAATGCATAGCTTTTTTAAAATAAGTACTTACACTATCTGGCATTGAACTTATCAATGAATCGTAGTAGCTAATAATGTTATACTTCCGTTGAAATATTCCCTCACCCAGTGACCTTGCATGTTACCTCTACACAGGATATGAACTGGTAATATTGTAATTTCAAAATTGTAATCGCTGTAATAAAATATTTGCAGCTACGAATGTTACGAATAGCTAGAATTTAGTACAGCTACATTTTTTACGCTATTTTGTTATATACATAAACATGCACATAAAATATCACCTATAAGCTGTTCTTCAGCAATATTCTCTGAACCTAATAATAAAATCATTCTCATATCATTGTCAGTTCCGAAAATTCTGTCGTAAAATCTACAACTACAGTAAATTAGACAAGAAATTATAGTCGTGGATTTTTCCTTTCAGTTACCAGTTGTGTACAGTTTTTATTCACATCTTTGTTATTGTTATTATTGTAAATAAATGTCTCTTTTTGATTTTGAAATTGAAAGTGTTTTTAAATTTAATAAACCAGGAAGTTGCCATTGTTCAAATATACGGAGTATGTCCTGGAATCATGGGCCCCTATAAAAAAATAAATGGATATTTCTGTTTTTCTATTCATGAATCTAATTCATTGCATGGAAAATGTATAATGAAGTCCATTTTTTAAAAAAAGGATCTTTAAATAAGGTCAAGAAACATTTTTCGGAAATTGGAGTAAGAGGTAATACTACTCATAGCTTTTAATCATTTTGCTTGAAATATAGACAATTGAAAATAATTATTTTCTCTAAAACAGATCCAATTTTTTTTTCCAAAGTTAAATATTTTCAAATTTATACTCTGCCTTCAATATTCAACTAGGAGATTCTTTTGTAAATGCAATCTATCATGATCTATATTGATTAATAGTTAATTGAATTAATGAAAATTTATCACTAATTCAATCAATGATTTTTTTATTCATTTATTTCTTTAGAAGTAAGAGTAGTTATCGCGATTTATGAAAGTATTTCATTAACTTTGAAAATGAGTAAAGCATTTACGATTGCATTTTAAAAGAAGGAAAACAACGTGTAATTCGTGTAATTCGTGAAATTTGAGAGAATATCGTAATATTTTCTTTGCATTCATTAATATTAATTACATATTTTGAACAATTTTCTTATTGAGCAATTTGTGTTTGCGAGATTTCCAAGTGGTAGCTGAAGTGTAAGAGAGACAGATATTGTTTCTATATAATATTTCATAACCATTACAATTATTGCGAGAAAGTGTGTGCTGATAAAGCATAGCCAGTTTTTTGTTACGCAAGCTTCCGGACAACCTATATTGATATTTCGTGAGGAAGAGAAAAAATAGTGTGGTTTCCAATTAAAAGATTCAACAGTTTGATAGTTCGTAGTATGCAGCGTTTTGCGGTATTAACTTACTGTGTTCATGTCGAACGACGTGTATTGATAGTGATGTAAGCCGCTTAGCCGCTTCAGCACTTCCACCTTCAACTGATGCATGTACCTGTAACGAGTCAGGGTTCAGTGTATATTTGACATCGAGAAGGCGTTTATATACACGACCTATTTGGGACTAAAATACAGGTTGGAAATGGTTCGGATACTACGGAGACGGTGAAGGTACAAAGAAGAACGAAAATTAACAAGCAGGAAAGAAGTCGTCTTGGAGAACGGATGAAAGTTCAACGTTTTGAACTATAGACAATAGATATTCGTGTTGGAGTATAGAAGAAAGTTAAATGTCTCGGAGTACCAACTAAAATGTAACGTGTTGAAGTATAGACGGAAGGTATACGTGTTGGAGTACGGACGAGAGACGTCTCGGAGTACTGATAAAAGTTCGACGTTTTGGAATATAGACGAGAGGTATATGTCGTGAAGTACAGACGGATTGTGGACGTGTTGAAAGAGCTTTTGGTATTGTATTCTTTGGTTAAAAATTGTAGTGTAAAGTTCCTGTTGCCGTTATTATTGTTGTAAGCGAAAGTTTATTGTTTATTTTGAAATTGGAAGCGTTCGAATTTAATAAATCAGTAAGTTGCCATATTTCAAATCTACGGAGTATTCCGTGTAAACATCAGCCCATATAAATAAAATAAATTGATATTCCTATTTTTCTCCTCACGAATTTAAATTATGGAATTGAAATAGTATTTCTTTAACGAGCGTAGAATGATTGCTATTATTCACGAGTTGATGTTTACGGAATTTCTACGAGTGAATAATCGCCATTCTACGCTAGTAGAAGACTATACTTTCTCTACGACTTTGATAGTTTTAAAATACTAACTGGGCGCCTAAACCTTGCAGAACGGCTACAGAATACTCAATGTTCTCTGACCCTAACATCAACTCGCAAACTGTTTCGTGGTTCACCCTGTCTTACAACAGTTGCAACCTGCAGCGGCATAGCACGCCGCGCCTCTGTAGGGGACTGCGAGAACCCTCTGTCGTGTACAATGATCTAACACAATGTGATTGGTCGATAGCCGTGCGAGAATAAAATGCTTGCACGGCTTGTGGAATCGGTATCGTTACTGCATCCGATAGCTTGGAGAAATGTATACATTCCGGAGTAGTCGTAGAGAAAATAAGAAGCATCACAGTACCCGTACGCGCTGACGGCAATGCCGTCTATTTTGAAATTGAACACGGCGTCCTTGGCGGTGGCTGCCCTCTGGAAGACGCGGGCGGGCGCCGCCCCCAGGCGCTGGGCGCGCCACGCGGTGTGGGCGGCGTGCTCCCGCACGTCGCGCGACACGCGCCCGCCGCACGCCCACGCCCAGCGGCGCCAGCCGTCGCCCAGCACGTCGGCCACCAGCGCGGACCAGCGCCCGCCCGCGCCCCGGCGCAGCAGCAGCCCGCGGAAGGACTGGTGGCGCGCCCACAGCGCGCGCAGCACGCCCTCGTCCTCGCGCACGCTGCTCCGCACCTGCGCCAGATTGATTGAGTGCTTTTTTTATTATTTTTTTTTATTTTACATTTATAGACAGTACAACGTTCAGCCGTGAGGCTCTTCAGTTGCTTGTTACCTCCCTGATAGTGATTACATGTGTTGTACCTTCAACCAAGGTTATGGCGAGGGAATGATGTTAGAGCAGTAACAGGATTAAAATGAAATACGATGGGAGGGACAGGTAATTGTTAGAAATGTTCTTGCTTTATCTAATGTCAGAGAGATATTGAAGGAATATATGGAATGGGAGTCTGTTTCTTAGGCGGGAGAGTGGGGGCTGATCGGTTCCTATTTCGTAAGTGACTGCTCCTTGTACATGATTTAAAATATTAAAAAAATTACGTGCCAGCTTTGTTATAAAGGTAGTAATTGGTTCTATTGCAAGATCGTTGTGGAGGGTTTTATTGCTTACAAACCAGGGGGCATTTACTGCTATTCTTAAAATTGTTTTGGAAGATTTGTAGCTTATTTAATGTGGTTGGGGCAGCTGAAATCCAAACAGGGCATGCGTAGGTTAATATTGGCCGAAGAATAGATTTGTAGATGGTTAAAGTGGAATGAATTTTGATTGAGTGCTTGATTGACTTTACCGCGCACGGCAACTGCAGTAGTCATTAAAGCCGTTAGTGTAGTGAGTGCTTATGGCGGCTATGGTGGTTATAATAAGCGGGAGTAAAAATCACTCGTTGATTGATTAGAGATTCTAGGCACGTCAACTGCTATGGTCATTAGCCTCGTTAGTGTAGGGAGTGTTTTTGGCGGAAGGTTACAGTAAGCGAAGGTGAAATAAGCCACTAAATTGTTCTCTATATAATGTTATTTTTTTTTGTAAACTGAACCATATTTTACACAATATGTTCAACAATAAAATCTTCTATATGTCGTGGGGTTTAACAAAACATTATTCCTCGGGATAGTTGTATTTAACGTGACCTTCCTCCCATTAATACAGCTGTATTTGTTATGTAATTATTATATTACGATAATCGATATGGTAAAAGTAATAATTAATTGGTTTTCAAAGCGATAAAATGGAGTTAATACATAATTGCTTAGGTGAAATAAATGGGAGAAATTTATCTCTATTCCTGGAGTTTTTATTTTAACAGGTGAACATAAAAATCAGGAAACATTTTCCGAATTATCTTGAACTATTTTTCCCAAAGACTTGAGATTTCCCTTGAGACTTGAAAGAGAGATCTCTCATACCTCTGCCTCTTCTTCTTCCTCGTCTTCCTCGTCTTCGCTAACTGCGAGGACAATTGGCGCCAATGAGTTCAGCTGCAAATCTCGCTCCCAATGATTTGTCATTATCTGCAAGAACAAAAATGTAGCTGAGGGAAGAATCAGAGCATTCAGATTTTAATTTACTGTAATTGATGTATGAGAAATTATTCTGAGAGACTTTGGGGTTTGGAGAAGTGAAATGAAACTTTTTAGTGTATCAGATTCATCAGCACATGTTTATGCCACTGCAATCCGCAATAGCCTCATAGATTTTGCGAGTGCACTTTGAATCATGTATTTGTTAGAGAAGTTGGAAAGTCTATACTCATTGTCATAAACTAAATCTACTCCTAATGTATTATTTTATTAGATGGCTACCGGTTTTCAAATGATATTCGTTCTGGTAAGGTTCATTAGAATACTGATAAATGACCAATCACAAAGACGTTTGTAAACCAAGTATTGAGACATAGTAGACAGACCATCTGAACCGATGAGCAATTAAAAGCTTTATTCTGTTGTGAGTGTTAAAATGGCAGTGCCGAGACGTCCTTTTGGAAGATGACTGACGCTTGTCGGAGATTTTCTGAATCTATGGGATGATCCAATCGCTCGGGGCTATGAATGGGCACGGGGACACGATAGCGAAGGGAAAACGCACACGACCCATAACTCGTATTCGAGGGAGCTACTTCGGCAGGCAGAGTCATGCCAAAAAATATCTCACTCACTTAGGTTAATTTCTCTCATCTATATTTATTTCGAACCTTCTTACCTCTTCTGAATTCCTCCCGAATCTCGCATTCCGATTATCTATTTCTTTCCACCTGATGCCCCAATTTCCTCACAATCTGTCACTGCTGGGACGCCCTACTTCCCTCGACCACACACTCTGGATAAAAATGGAGTACATTTTTTGTAGCAAATACAATTGTATGTAACAAAAAAATACCCATGTATGTTTTACCAAAAATTTACATAATGCACCATTATGCCCATCGCATTAAAATAATACTGAGTTTATTGAGGTTGATTTACAGAGCTATTGAGGTAAATTACTTGTTATTTTTGCTGTGTAGAGTACAGTTTATCTCGCAAATAACTTATCATTTTCCAAATTTCCAATTTTTATTTGCAAGCAAGAGTATGGGAAACAAGTAAGTGTCCTGCAAAAGGAGGATGTGCGTGAAATTATATCGGTTCTATCTCTTTCACGTAATTAAATGAATATTCAGTTGAACGTGATTTTGAACTATGTCTTACATCTTCCAATGATTGATTGATTACTTGATATTTCCGGGCATGTACACTGCTACGATCATTAGTCCTGTTAGTTTGTGGAATGCCAGTGCTCGTTCATTTGAATACATTCTATGCGGACATTTTCAATTGCATTGATTATTTTGGCCAAAACGTGCCAAAAAGCAAAGTTTCTCAATTTAATTAATTCTTTCAATTTAGATATCACAAAATATACCTTCGCAGACTTTTTTAAATTAAAGAAAGCAATTAATCAAATCATTAACAATATTACTATTAGTTATGAAATTCGCACGAAAGAATTAGTATACAGTGACCAGGATCCACATATTCTTACAATGACAAGATCACTGACACAATACGCATATACGAGTATATTGTGGTTGACACGGATTTCTGCGATTGTTTCTAGTGCCTCCTAGTTCCAAGTTCCTAGTTCCAAGAGCTTCCAATATTATCTCGATGCCGATGCCGTAAAACCAATTACGATGCAAAAAGGACGTATTGCAAATCATTACAAAGATGACAAAGAAAGTAGTATTTTACAGCAAACACAAAATCAGAAAGATAATATATAACACGTTCAAAAGAGCGTTCATTAAAACAAAACTAATATTAAAGAACTCTCTTACTGTCGTAATACTTTCACAAAATCCACATACTGTTGACCTTCACCAGATCCAGCGTGAACACCATGCTGTTGACACTGATTATCATAGTATTTTAGTCGAAGAACATAGGAAATGCCTTAGAATTGTTTCTGAAACTCTCTACATCAAAGTAACGCACACCTTAAACACTAATGTTGAATGCAATACGTTTTCAAATATTTATGAATTAGTTCTCCATATGGTTTAACAGAAGTTAATAGAATTAATGGGTAAATGATGTTTATTGCTTACCACCCATTCCCATTCCGTTCCCGTCTAATATTTATCGATTGCACTTCGTTCTTCTTTAGAACCCTCTTCCTACCTCCTTCACTCAGGGTATAATTCCTCACTTAAGTTGACATTCTTAAGTTGGTTGCTGATGAGGACAGACACGCCTTTCCCTCACTGGGAAGCAGAGAAATCGCCCTGATAGTTTATGCATATTCTAGTTGACGTGTCTGATTAGGTTCTTTCAGATGAATGTGTGACAACCAGCGCACGCACATGAAAATGTTGATTTATGTCTGCTATTACGTTTTCATTTTTAATCTATTTTATTGAAGTGTTTGAATATTTTAAACAATTTTATCTTTTTTAATAAATTAAAATATACTTTTTGGAAACTATATTAATATCTTGTTTATTTTATTATTTAGTAAAAATGTTTTTGATTATTTGTTTTAGTATGTAATTTTTATTAGCTTCTCTGTTCAAAATAAAGTATTAAATTTTTGTTGAGATTTCTCCTTGCTAACTAGACAAAATTAACAAACTCACGTTCAGCACTTTTTAACCTATAACGTAAATCTTGTAACTTTATTTTATAGGTTTAATGTAAATTTTTGACTGCTTGATTACAGGAACAAAACGTCCCCGAAACGAATTCAATTCAATTGTTACCTTATTTACGTGGCGAGACTCAGGCCATGTTCTTCCGTCTGACCACGCAAATTTTGCTACGCTCCTTTCACCAACTAACGGAGAAAGAAGGTATTTCTTGGGCGACAAAACAGGCAATTTGAATTTATCTCAGAGGATTCACTTAGTCTTGAGGATCTTTTACATGCAGTTAATCTACTAACATGGTACAACCGGCTTTACTTCCCCTCCGAAGGACTTTTTCGCCCTTAAAAATCCACGGCTTCGATAGTGTTTGAACCCGCGAACTTGGGTATAATATTCCAATATGCTAACCGTTACACCATTAACGCTGCGAAACGAAATGTCTGTGTTTACACAAAATAGAAAAATCAATTTGCAACTAGTGTTATTGTTTCCCGCCAACCAATCTTCAGTGGAAGATAATGCGTTTCTAAAGAATTGGATGGAAATATTCATGACTGTCAAAAAACAGAGTACCATAAAATTAAAATATATGAAAGTTTAAATGGGTGTAGATTATTTTCTTCTGCATGACTGTTTCTAGAGAGTTACATAAAATAAAGGTTACAAATTTCTAGGATTGTATAGAGAGGTCAAAATTAATCACATTTTGCCTTTGATCATGTAGTGTGAAATCTTATTCAAGGAAGGAACTCATAATATGACATTTGCCCCCGATTGCCAGATAATTCGTCGGGCACCGGTTGTTTGGCGGGTAAACAAAATGTATTTTCTGTAAATCGTGACCTGCCAGTTTCCCTTGATCCTTTGAGCATGTGCTGAGTTGTCCTCTTCTTTTGTATTTGAACAGTAAATGTTACTTCACTGTCTGCGAATGCTTTCTTGAAGTCCGTGAGTTGTTAATGAGGAATACAGTTATTTCGCGAAAAATACCATAAAATAATATTTCACCGTGTTCTTGCAGTAGTGAGCTGTTTCCTTTATGTGTCACGATTGATCGTCGGGTATTGAGCCACAATCTGCAGCCCAATGCCCTATGCGAATCGTTTTCATTTTACGAAACAAAATATTTCTTGTTATGAAGTTCTGCCAAATATCATTGCTACCTCTATTAATAATTTTACTTCTTGTTGCCATAGTATAAAAGCAATGGTAGAGTTTCTGGAGCTCAAGAAAAAATATTGTACTTCTCCCACCATACGTCACAATCAGTTTTTAACTGTATTTTGTCATTAAATAAATAGATAATTAAAGACATACATTTGTCTGGAAGTATTCAGGAAAACCATGAAAATCACTGTTCAGAGCAGGCGGAATACGAAGTTTCACCGGCAGGCGGCACTAACTGATATAACATCACATGAAGTTCATTTCTTACCACTTTGCGGCATCACACCCGCAATCGCTCATGACGGATTAGCTCAATCCGTAAAGCTCTGCCATTACACTCATCTCTACCGACGTTAATTAATATTTTTTGAAATTGGTAATAATAATTATATTAGGAAATAAAATTGGATTAAAGGCACGGTGGGGAAACTGAACAAGCGTTCGATAATGAAAATGCCATACACGTTTAGGTGGGTTTCTATCAGTAATATAGTATTCTTCTACACATCCAGATTTAATAATAAGTTTTGTAAATTTTGATGGTAGATCATAATTTTCTCGTGTAATTTTATACGCCATGACTACAAACAAATTAAAAATTTTAAATCATATTTTTGAAAATAAAAATATATATTTCATAATGAAAATCTTAAAGGGATACTCTGAATAGTAAATGTAGCTCTTGATATTTCCTTTCATATGGGTATCTGACATTCGGGTAATCTCTTTAGCCGAGAGCTAAAGACAAGTTGTTGTACTTTCTTGATGCATGGAATTTCATGTGTTTGGATTCCTTCGTGATCGCTTCACTCTCACCCTGTGGCAGAAGTCCCGCACGGCGTGCTCCACGTCCACTTGCAGAAAGTGCGCGAGTCGGCGGGCGGAGCGCGCCGCCAACACGTAGCCGCCCAGGGCCTCCAGCCAATGCGGCGCGGCGCCAGGCCGCGCCTCCCGCGGCGCGCGCCACAGCAGCAGCGGCGCCTTCGCGCGGGCGTGCAGCGGCCCCAGCCACTCCTCCGCCCCGCCCCCCGCCGCCACCACGCCCACCGCCCCGCCCCCGGACGTCGCCCACCACAGCCCGTCCTTCGGGGGCGCCGCCGCCCCACCCCGCGCCCACCCCGTCACCAGCAGCATCAGCGGTAGCGCTCCTCCCATCGCGCTCGCAGACGACCTCGCGTCGACTCCCGCTGCCTCGCTCACGGCACTTGAGACAGGCTTTGCCACACGCCGGTCGGACACGCCGTCACGCCTGTCACACTACCCGTTAGTGGAATCCAAAGGTACCCGTCTTTATTCCAGTATACAATGAGAACGGGAGCTTAACGAGCTCTCCATTCCCACCGCCATGAGGCGTGTATCATTAATTTTTCATTTTTTTGGCCCAGTTAGTCTTTAAATTAGTTTTCAAATTGATACCGTGTTAGATTGAATATACACTCCCTTATTTCTTGGTAATCGATCATATTTTGTTGTAAGTATTGCAAAAATGTTGTAATGAAGGTTGTCACTACATACATTCATGAACAGTTAATAATATAAGTTTATTAAAAATAAAAATAGCTTTGAAAATATACCCAGGCGAAAAGAAATTACCAATATTTATAGTATAAATTTTAAAATGCCCTCTGTAAAGTGAAAGGAAACTATGAGAAACCTATTTCCCCTAGTTGTTTGGAGTTGAAATTTTAGTCTATTATTTAGAACTGAACCACTGCAACAATGTTTTTTCTACGTATTGATATCTGCATTCAAATGTACACTGATTTAACACGTAAAACCATTAAATTAGTGTTTAATAGAACTAATCCTTTGATTTCTGTTTTTATGCGGTAAGCATCTTATTCAAATGTTTGCCTTTTACGGGTTTCTTTTCTCGCCATGTGTCGAGAGGAGTTCAAACAACCTTACTCGACAGTGAAAAGTGGTTGCGTTGGGACTAGGTAATAAATGGGTAACCCCAAATGTAGCTCGTTAGGATAAGCGTGTAGTGTAACAGTTGCCAATTGTCGTAGCTTTTACAACAAATTTCGAACGCAACTGCATGTGACTGTGAAGATACAGCGAGCATATTGTCACTGATAAGAAAACTGTTTCTACTCAAAAGTAACTGTTACTGTTCAGTTTATTCGGCGTTCTTAACGAGCGATTGATTTTCCTATGCGCAGTGAATGAATTGCAATGAGGCGTTGTACAAGTAAAACTGATTATTGACTTCGCTTACAGTTTGTAGGAAACGAAAATGAGCTCGCAATAGCTCCTTTTGTTTTGGAAATATCCGCTCGGTGTGGATTACGAATATGCTAAGCTTATGAGCGAGTCGAGAGTGAGTTTGAGTTTTTTACGCACTTTTTCGTAAATATTTGATATTTAACTTTCCTTGTCTGAGGATGAACGTGTAAGGCAATTATATTTTGTTTAAAATTTCTTGTCATTAGAACTCTTACAACACACATAATTCTTATTTGCCAAATTGGTTTAAGTATGTGTTTAATAATTAACTTTTTGTCTTGCAAGTGGCTGAAAGAGACTATCATGTGTAAATATTCATAAGCGCGGTATCGCGAGTGTGTAATTACTACAAGCGTTTTAGAGTCGTATGTCTTCCGATCGTATTTTTAACATCTTAACATACTGTCTAACTGTATGCCTATATGAGTAATGGTATTTTACTGATTTCGGTAGTTCCTACCTTTATTTTACACGGGAAATAATGAACCATTTTATCTCTTGAAAGAAAAATAATTGTTATATTATCCCCTTAACATGCTGTTTACTTAGATGTCCGGAGTAGATTAAATGCTTCATTATTCTGGCAATATACTAAAGCTCCCCATAGTAGATAAAATGTACTTTTGTCTCGGTTACTTCCTTAAAGTTTTCAGAACATTTATTGAAAATAAGACAAAAATCATATGAATAAGGGTAATTTGAAATGTTTAAATGTCAGAGCATCCAAAGATAATTCAGGACCAGTACATCTTGCTATGATTATGCCTGGCCTCTGCTAATACACATATCGGCGTTTCAATGAAGCACAAGGCGAGACTGCTACTGTGGACTCCTCTGCGTGCCCCTCCGGGGTGGCTGGGAGGAGTGGTTAGGGCTGGCTGGGACGGCATTCGTGGGGGCGGCGGCGGCGGCGGTGGCTGGGGGCAGCGATGCGGCGACGGCGGAGCGCGAGGCCAACGCACAACGCAAGGCATTGTACGCGCGCAATATCCTTGCCTTTGCAAAAAGCCTTTGAGGGCCCTCCATTCAAAGTGCGTTCTATTATTTTAAAAAAATGATTTCAATATAATTTGTTCTGTATAGGATCCATTCTCTTTGATAAATTTTAACCGTATACATAATATATCGAAGTTCATACAGGCATCTCGGGCCGCGGGCTTTGAGCCCCCGCGCGGCGCACCTTGCCGGGCGGCGGGGCAGTGCATGACGGGGGCGGAGCGCGGTGTCGCGTATTGGCGGCGACCTTTGTCCACTTTGTCCTGCCCCCTCCGCTCGTCCTCAGTGCCTGCGCTTCGAATTCGCCAGCGCGTTATTCCGGCGTGCTCCACGCTGGATCAGAAACGGTAAATAACTTAAAATTACGAAATGTTTGATATGAAGTTACAACGCTCCAAAAACAAACCTTGCCTTTTTCGGAGAACGCGAAATACAATATTCGTTGAATTAATGTGTGCGTATACGTGCAGGCAGAATAAAACTCTTTCTGGACGCGGAGAAATTTTTAGAAATGTAGATTCGGAATTCAGGCTGGTAGTAAAGTCCGCTTCTGTTTGAAAAAATTGATTTCTTTCTGGTTTTGAGATGGACGTATTTTTTAACTGTACGGAAAAACAAACATTCCAAAGTTGATTTTGAAAATCATTTTTCATGCAACCTTTGACAATCTTTATATGAATCTTTGTGGCATGTTAAACGATTGTGTCACAAACTTACGTTTAATTGTGTTCAGTTTCCTATGCGTACACTTAAAAACAGAATTTCTTAAAATATGCCAATTAATATCTACTTTAAGGAATAAAGAAAAATAGTATTTGACTTCATAAAGAAATTATCATAAAAATTATAAATAAATAAAAATAGTAATCGCATTAACATTCCAAGGCAAAAATAATAATCAAGAATAGTTATCATTTTAAACATCACCACATTACAGTTGAAAAATGTAAGATTATTAGTTAGTCAAATTAGTATCCTCAGAGATCCTAAGTACGACCAAACAATCAAGCTTCCTAATAATATTATACTCTGATCATGTGTAATCAAAATTAATATGAAAATAAAATATCAACTATCTCATTTAAGAAGAATATAAACATATTTTTAAATATGAATGAAAATACAATTTTGTTAAAAATTATTGGAGCTTCATTCCAACACGTACTAAGTGCGCCTTGTAACTATAATATAACTAGTGTAATAAAATTATTAACGATGTATAAAAGAAAGAAAATAATTAACCTATTACGTGAATTTTTTAGATAAAAAGTGTTCTAAGACACTTTTTCGTTTCTATCCTAGCAGAAGTTTTCAAATAACACACTTATTTTTTGTAATGTACAAACACTTTCTAATTACCCCCTCTCTCATAGGATGGATTAAAAACATATCTCATTGAAGCTTCTTTGTATTTTTCATTTCCATTTTCTCAAATATTTTACTAAAACTAAATATTTCCAAAAACAATCTACGATCACAATATATACTCCCATCATGACACGATATTTAATTTTTTGTTTCTGTCAAAGAGAAATTTTAAAAAACGAAAGTGCGCAATCGATCCAAATTTAGATTCCGGTTGCCTAATTTGCCCTTGAAGTCTTCTAAGTTGGACCTGAAACAAGAAAACGAGTAATAATAAATAAAATCAAAGAACAAGTGTGTTTTGAGAGCTAATATTAATTCAATAATCCAAATTATAAAGAAAAAAGAAGTGCAAGATTAGTTTCAATCTCTTGAATTTACGCAGAAAAAACTTTTAATTTATATTTCATATAATTATATCACATATGAACTCATAATCAGTATTTCAGACGCTAAATAATACCTTCGTTTTTTCCATTTCTACAGAAAGAGGTAAACTCAACATCATCGCGTTATTCTTTGTGAATACAAAATTAAGTTTTGAAACTGTTTCTGCTCGATAAAATAACTGCTATCCATTGGCAATTGGATAACAATCCCATTGAAGTGCTGCCAAGAATAAATGCCTTCTTACTGTATTCAAATACTCTTAAGCATACTAATATCGCTGTGGCTCGATTCAGCAAACGGTCCTTATTCGGCAACTTTCACCAAGATATTTCTTGGATGACCCCTTAAGAAAAGTCAAAGACAGGGCCAAAAATTATTTTGATTTATTAATCAAGATTTCAGGTAGTCAAACATATGCTAATATAAAACCGTTCTATGAATGTAATTCATTAAGAAAAGCCGACGGTTTTGTACAATTTATAAGATACGTAAATGCATTCCTGTTTGATTGGGCATTATCCTCCACGAATGTGTCACACATAGTTAAGACGAAAAATGTAGAATTTTAAAGATTATGCTACAAAGTAATCGTCAGGCACAATTGCAATCCGTAAAGCACATTACTCTGAACACTATTTATAATCAACCAGATCTCAAAACGTGTACGTTGTACAAACTGAAAACCGGGATTACTACGTTTCCTCGGCTGTACTCAACAAAATTAGGCCTGCTTGAACAATGAAATGATTTAACAGCTTTGGAAGGATTAATACTTCTGGGCACCCCACATAGTGAAACAAGGTCAGAACGTTCAGAATCAGGAAAACATGTAAAATTAAATCGTTTCTTTGTTGACATTACGATATATAATTCTCGCGGCTTTTAAGCTTTTATATTCGTTAATAAACGCTTAGGAACATTAGAATGTTAACCCACCTTCACAATGTAACGCACAGTTCAGGGCCTGGCCAAGACGAATTCCATTACGAAGATATTTTCATTATTAAAACAATTACTTACAAAGTGCTAAATGTTTTCATTGTTTCAACAAATTACAAAAATAATAATCCGACAAATTATATACGAAAATATTAGATAATATAATTAATTAGAATTTGCAAAGAAAACAATAGTATTCCAGGAAGAAAAGTATGTAAATGGTGCCTAAACTACTTGTTACGTCGGTCGTGAAATGAAAAGAAGAGAAAATAATATATAAATGAAATACTTACAAAATAATAAATTCTATAGTGATACCTAATATTAATGTCTTGTAGATTCACAAGGACAGAAACGCGACAGCAAATGTAATATTAAATTTGGGCTTACGATATAACATTTTCTCGCAAATGAGAATTTACTTTATTTTCCTTTTCTCCCGAGTCCTGTTTATTGGAATAAGCTGTAGAAGTACGCATAATTGCAATTGAGTGTATATTGAAGGAAGTTCCTGAGTGCCTCCTACAGATCAGTTTAAGCCATTTGAATCCAAGAAGCGGACGAAGAGGAAAGAGGAGGAGCACCAGCAAATTGCCCCAGTAAACAGCCAAGCCGGCGATGTTGCCGTCGCGTCGGCGGATAGGGACTGATAGCACTGTCTGGTAGAGCGTGGCGGAGGGCGGAGCATTGCCCTTGTCCGCCCACGGAGCCCTAACGGAGCCCCAGGGACCTCTTTGGCCGGCACGGCCCTCTCTTCCAACTCGCCCCGTGAGTCCTTTCGTCTCGCCCACCCCACCCCACCCCACCTCACCCTACCCTACCCCTCCCATCCCATCCCATCCCGCTCACCCTCATCCTGTCCACCGACACGCCCGCGTACTTGCCCGCACCCCCGCCCGCCCTCGCGCCGTGCAAAGTACGCCCATATAAATCCTCAGTCGGCCATAACGGGGTTGGCGGGGACGCGGCAGCCGCGGGGGAGCGGGCGGTGGAACAGTTCCGATTGAAACACCGCGCCGGTAATTCAGCCTTCATAAAAGTTCACTTGCACGGCGGCGGCGGCGGCACCGGTGGAGCCGGCGCGGCTGCGGGAGCGTGGCGGGGGCAGGGACGGGGGCGGGGCGGGGCTCGGGGCGGGGGCGGGCGTACGCGGGCTCGGCGGTTTTTTTCGCTCATTATTTCCGGCGGTTTACCGCCCGCGGACAATGGAGCGGCGCGTTCCCGCCGTTGTGATGCCCGCGCCCATAATCTCGAGGTGCCATAACGGAAAAAAGTGGAGTGTTTAACCGGTTTAAGTACTCGGCGCGACGCGCTCCGCCCCGCCCCCGCCCCCGGGGCCGCCGCCGATTTACGAGCGCGCAGCTTTGTTGCGCTCGCGCGGACGGGCGACGGGCGATGGGCAGTGGGCGGCGGGCGATGGACGCCCGCGGCGCGTCTTCCGACAATGCCCCCGACGGCCGCGCGGCGCGCGGCTGATGGAGGAACTCCCGAGGGCTGGGGGAGACGATAAATAAGCAGTGCAAATCCTCGTAGCGGCGCGGAGCCCCATGATCAGAATGGGTGTTGATAAACGTAAATCAAGATTATATTTGGCTATTTTCAATTGTATTTTCGACGCTAGGAAATATCATGCGAATAATTTTGGTTTTCCGTATTGAAAGACGGCCTATGAAACAGAAATTACCAAATAACACTTATTTATATATTTATTTGAGATCAAAAAGAGTAAATACAAGTACTTAATATATTTAATACTGTTCTTCAGATAAAAGTTAATTTTGAATTGTAAAAATTTTGGTTAGGTGTAGTTGACACCCTTGAAAATGAAATAAGATATAATCTTCGTCAATAAGAATTTATTAATGTTAGTCGGCAATCAATGGTTCCGCTGTCATCAATGGTCCTACAAAAAGGTGGCAAAAGTTAAGTAAGTAATGGTGACAGTCCGCACTGTCTCTGCGCGATTTCCAGTCGGTGACAGAGGTCTAAAGCGGCTGTTACTGATAAATTCAATTTAATAAATAACACGTCCTTTATTTCCTCAGAAAGAACATTTGCCATACCTGTATGCATAAAACTAAGATTTTGGAGCAAGTATTGCCTCAAGGCTCTGAGTTCTTTATATTTATTATTTTCAAACCTACTAAATAGTCAACTATATTTATGCATTTGTTCTGTCGTCTTTATTTCATTAATTGAGGTTGTGAAGCCCTTCTTTTATTAATGTCATTCAGTCCCTTGAGTGATGATGTAATGAGTGAAATGACAGTGATAATGATGATGTGAAAGAATATGTGGAAATGATGAAATATGAAGCAAAGGAAATGGAACAACACCCAGAAAACCTGTAGAGTGTTCGCGTTGCCCATCGCAAAGATTGGCAATTGATTGGCCGAGGATCCAGTCTGGACACGGCGGAGCAAGGCGTAGCCATTATGGAGTGCTTTTTTCTACACACGTTTGAACTTATTTTCTTGATCAATTCAGTGACTAACTTTGACACTTTCATTAAGCATATAACTATTATCTCTGATAACAAAATTGGTACTTTCTTTACTATTAATGGAAATAATTTTCTTAAATACAATTTGGTCATGAATCTTATCTCAAATTACGAGAGAAACAGACGTTAATCTTAATTATTAGCATTTTATTGATAAATATTGTATTGTAAGGGCACAAGTGGTGAGTATTTAATAAGCGTGGAACTGCTGAGCACGTTTCATTGCGAGATGCATTCGGTTTACGATATTACGTTTCCTCGTGAGCTTTTTAAAGAATTGAGGGAGGTATTTTGGGGGTGTTTACTTCGATCTAGTCAAAGAGATTTTGGGTACCTGCAGAACCACCAGTAGAAGACATGTTGCTGAACAATCAGGGGCAAATGAAATGCGTAACTTCGTTATGTGAGATTTTCCACCATAAGTTTATCAACAAAAAAAAGAAGATATTCGATAGTCTATATGCTTTAGAAGTTTGTAACATTTACTCTAAAATAACAATACATTGTCAATAAAGACCACCCAAATCCAGCTAGCCCACTTTCAGCCGTGTCACTGGTGGCCTCCCTGAAGGTTCATCATTTTCTTACCTATTTTCGTAAGTCGCGCACCATACTCACTACACTCTACCCAACTCTTGTATCTGTTCAAATTAAAGGGAGTAGGCGCCAAACAAATACAATCCATATTCCAGAGAGAGTCACTAAGATCAATCAATTTGAAATGTAGTCTGTTTAATGTGTTTACTCATAATTTTTTGTTAGATGGGAGATAAACCGATATACGTTGACATATGTTAATATATAATATTAAACTTAAGAATGTTTTTTAAAAATTAGATCCAATTAACGACGAAGATGATGTTTTCCCTGTTACATGACTTATTTATAAACTCAGTAATTAATAATTTAGTATATTCGAACTCTAAGACGAGCGATTTAACAATCAAAAAATAGAAGAATTTACGTTGTAAATAAATCAAAAACATCACAAGTTGAGTTAGTGATTTTCACTTGCATACCGACGGTATTATCTTTCATCAGTATTTAAATGTAACAACAAAAACTTCACGAAGAAAACTTTTCACATTCAATTATATTCACTTTTGATATTACTATTAATCTTTTCAAAAATTAATTTCTGCTATTCGGATATAACAGTATTCCGTTCTTAAGATATTTTCGACATATTTTCAGAATATTGGATGGACACCCAAAATGCATCTCTGTAGAAATATTGTGTCTAGTATTGAAAATCTAGGGTCAATTATTTAATTCCGCATTTTAATTGGTCATGTTGGTCTTCATTTTGGTGTGATGTCAGAATTATATACCCTATGATGTACGTTGAGATGAAGATTTCTAAGTAAATCTGTTCAGTTGATAGCGACATCACTTGCGTCTGTAAATGAAATATAATTACGCAACTCCTGTTCCATTCGCAGACCACATATCTTTCGGGAACAGAAATTGTAATTAAACTCGAAGGTCAATAACACTTTAGTGGTAGTGACATTTTTTATAAACAAATTTAAATATGAACGTCATCTTTCTATTGCGTAGATTGCGTCTCACGACATTAAACGAGAGATGTGGCTGCAATATTAAAGAGGAGTAGAACGAGCTAGCACCAAGGAAATGCCTCGTTTCCTTAAGCAGCCCTAACAAAGCCATCATGGCTGATTGCGGGTCCTTCGAATGGAGCCTGCAACCGCAAGGAGCCCCGCGCCGCCGCGAATGGAGGGCGCCGCCAGAGTAAGCGCCAGCAATAATTAAACGAGAACAGTATTTTATTTTTATGGCGGGACCAATTTTTAGATTTTAATGAAGTGGAGTTCTGCGCTTCCGCATTAAGAGGCCAGGATGCGGGAGATTTGCAACCCCCCGTTGTCGAATCGTCCTGCCCCACCCTGTTTCCGCCCCGCTTCGTTCTGCGCCTCCCCGCCCCGTCCATCCCCGCTCCGCCCCACCCCGCCCCGCCCGCTCCGCCCCACCCCGCCCCGCCCCGCCCTGTTCCGCCCCGCCCCGCTCCGTCCCGTCCCGCTTCTCCCCCTCCCGCTCCTCCCCGTCCCGCTCCTCCCCGCCCCGCTCCTCCCCGTCCCGCTCCTCCCCGTCCCGCTCCTCCCCGTCCCGCTCCTCCCCGTCCCGCTCCTCCCCGTCCCGCTCCTCCCCGTCCCGCTCCTCCCCGTCCCGCTCCTCCCCGTCCCGCTCCTCCCCGTCCCGCTCCTCCCCGTCCCGCTCCTCCCCGTCCCGCTCCTCCCCGTCCCGCTCCTCCCCGTCCCGCTCCTCCCCGTCCCGCTCCTCCCCGTCCCGCTCCTCCCCGTCCCGCTCCTCCCCGTCCCGCTCCTCTACGTCCCGCTCCTCCCCGCCCCGCCCCGCCATGCTCCACCCCGCCACGCTCCACCCTCTGCGGTCTGCTCCGCTCCGTTACGCCCTCCCGTCCCCGCTCTGCTCCGCCCTGCCCCGCTTTGCATCGCCTCTCCCCTCCCCGCCCCGCCCCTTTCCCCATCCCGCTATGCTCCGCCCCGCTCTGCTCCTCTACGCTTTGCCAGTCCCCGCTCCCCCGCTCCAGTCCGCCATCATCGCCACCGATCTCGCCGCAGCCCTCGCTCCCACCCCCGCCGTCCGCTCTCGCAGGAAATTGCCGTAAGCCTGTGCGCGCTGCGCCTCCCCTTCCTCCCGATCGGCCGCGCTGCGCTGACCATCCTACCCTCCGCCCTGCCCCGTCCTCGGCTAGCGGGTTGCCGGTGGGTTGACGGTGCGAGGTCGTCGTCCCGAGAGACTCGCTTTGGCGACAAAGACGAATGTCGACCCACATACGCTTTGGAATCGTGCGAGATTAGCCGGAAATAGAATTGTAACGAAATATACATTCTTGATAGTTGTTGGACAGCGTCGTTCTCCGGTTTGGACAGTTGTTTATCTATATGGTGATTAGAGTGGTGAGCTGCTAGAAGCAGTGTCTGTAATGATTGTAGCTAACGTCTATCGTGTTGAGCAAAGTTGAAAAATTATATCAACGTTGGCAATGTCATTGTTATTATCCGAGTAAAGGAATTGCATTTTAACTGAACATTAAAAATTGATTACAAATATAATTATATTTAATAATTACGTATGTTCTAGTATTACAGGACGAAAATATAACACTCATGTTCAAAACAAAGTGCATCAAATGTGAGATTGAAAAAGATGATTTTTTTGACAAAATGTCAGTAAAATATATTGTAATGCTATATTTGAAGAGAGAGAAAATTTTAAAAAGATTCGAATTGTAGAGTCGGATGATGAAAGTGAAGGATTCACAACAGACACGCATTATTTCGAGAGAAAGTTGCGTACATAAAACAGTAAAAAATATGATTCATGTTAACATAGAGAAGTGTATTAAACATTTTCAAAGAAAGCATGTGAGGTGTACAGAAAAAAATACGTGTGGTGCACCTGTTGTTCAACCACATATTTTATTTGTAAGCTAACAAACGTCCGACATGGTATTTTCGGTACTATACACATCCACCAGTAGTCGAGAGCTCGCATGATTGGCAAACAGGCCAATCTTTTCGTGCTTCTCGATTATTTGTTGAATTTTAAGAAAAGTGATTCTTAAACTTCTCATGCAATTTGAAAGTGTGTTCTGAAACGTTTACTGCCACGTATAATTAGTTTCTGTGAGATCTCAGATTATCATGTTAATTTTTAGTAATAGAACATTCTTGGCTCGCCATTCAGGGATGAACGCTGATGTTTTGTGAGAGTGATACGCAAAGAATATAAATTCAAAATAAATCGTTTTGGTATTTCTATAGCAAATAAAATTCCAAACAGATCAATCTTAACCCCCATCATCCGAAAATAACAATTACAAATATCAACAAAGTTCCTGGTAATAAGTTTGAATTTTAAATGTCTCTGTCCTTTCTTATAAACAGGAACATCATTTTCTCATCTGCTCGCCTTCACCTTGCACACTCCATATCATATCCAATAAATCAGGTAAGTTATGTTTTCTCAAGATTTCACATTTCCATTATTCAATAAGTATTATTCATGTTTCCTTCGCTAGTAACAGCTATCTGCCGGGATTATTATTTTATTCTCTCCCCTCTCCATTTCGTGCCTCAATTGTTAAAGAGCCACCAACATATACGCATCTCGTAAGATCCATCACACCTGTTATGCAGTGTGAAGTATTTCCGCGCGAAGAGGATGGTCGAAGCATGCGGAGGGCAAGGGCGGGGAAAGAGGAAGCAGTGCAAAAGGCAGCGGGTGGTGGCGAAGCTCCCACTGAGCACATGGAGGACGTTCCAAGCATCTCCACTCCCTGTCCTCGCTCGCACTTCGGTTCGCTTTCCCACGCCCTCTCCTCTCACCCTCAATTATCTTCTCCGCCTTCTCATTCTGACACTTCCTTCCCGCAACCTCCTCCCTTCAACCTCTTCGTCGGAAGCTCCCCCTCTCTCCCATCACTCTCCCATCCGTCACCACTTTCTACCGCCACCAATGTCTTCCTGCCGTCTCATTTCCACCACCTCCTCCCCGCCATATCCACCTCCCATCACCCCGATGTCTTTGCTTCATCAACAACTACCATTGCTGAGCGCACGGCCTGCAATACCCGCGCTTCCATGATTCATTCCGGGCGCGACAAGTGTCAACGGCCATTGACCTCGTAAGTGTAGTTCGTGCTTTTTCATCTGGAGGTGGCAGTGATCTTCCCCCGCGAGATGGCGAGATCCGGCGCCGACCTACCGTCGACTAGCCGAGTTTTCTCCAACCAGGTATCACCCATCAGCTGGGCACCGCCCCAGCCGGGACAATCTCTAAGCCCCCGACGGTCTCCCGGCATGTGTGGTAATGTAGTGCAGTTAGTGCAAGTGTGTGTGTCAGGGATGAGGATAGGACAAGGAAGAGGAAGGAAAGATCGCGCGCGGTCCGTGGCCCGATTGTTAAGGTACTCCTTTGGCCTACTCCTGGTGTTGATCGGAGAAACCACAGAAAACTATCGACCAGACCAGCCGACCGCTGTAATTCTCCTCCAGACAGTGACTCATTTCCACCTAGCTGACAAGCTAGTGTAGAAAATCCTGTCGCCGTCAGGACTTGAGCCTGGGACCTCCCGGTCAGAGAACCGCAGTGACATCAGTTGATGCACTGGGTCTCTCGGTACCTGCGCTTCCATCACATACGAACTCTATCTCCATCCCCCTCCGCTTCCACCTCCCTGGCCCCCTCCCGCCACCATCCCCCTAAGCCCATCCCCCCATCACCTTCGTCGCCTCCGTCTCCGGCGCCCTCCCCTGGCCGCTCCGCCTGCGTCGTCGCCCCGATTTATTTGCCGCTCGCTGTCGTCGCCTCCTGCGCCCTTTGTGGCGAGATTAATTAATTTCAGGATCGCGCGTGCGGCGCGGCGCGGCGCGGCGCGGGGCGGAGCGGAGTGGCGGGCGCCTCCGCGAGGCGCGAGGTGCCGCGCGCGCGCGCGCGCGAGCGTCCGTGCATGCGTGCGTATGGGAGGGCGGCGCTGGCGCTCGTTTGCGCACGGGCGGGCGGGCGACGGGCAGAGCGCCACTGCCGCCGCCACCGCAGTTAATTAAAAGTTCCCCCGACCTCGTGCTCTCAGCTGGCGCTGAGGTAGGGTTAGGGTCGGGCCTTCTGGTCTTGCCACCGCTGGACGCAAGATCCTCTGCGTTTGAAGATTTCGCTCCTCTGTGGCCACGCGGCGCCCTCGTAAATTTCGCTGGCCTTTGCGTGAGGCGCCAGCTCCCGAGAGATGTTTATTTAAACTGTGTTCTGAACCGTTTTGATATCTATCATTTTACAAACCTCCTGCTCCGCTAAAGCTACAAGTCTGTCGAATGATTTAAGTATTTATCACACCAAATTTAAACTAATGGCCCAGGTAAAATTATATTTCAAAGAAATTAAGGACTCTAATTACCCAGACGTGTAATAAAAAAGCAATTTTTTACAATATTTACAAATATACAACTCTTACACTAGTATGTGCAAAAAAATCAACATTTTACTAAGTGCAAACTCAACATATCAGACAAGATTAAGTAATAATGCAATATGAAGTTGATGAATCCATAGTGGCACAAATAGTTCAGACACTAGGTATCCGATCCAGGTATTAAATCCGAAATTTTTTTCTGGCCGGTTATATATGTTTTTTGGGGTGCTGAATTTGAATTTGAGTTTGCATTTGTTAACACATGTGTCCTGGTGATAACTCTAGAACTGTTAATTTCCCACCCAGTTGGGCGCCCCCTGGTGTTAGCTATTATTTTCTCGCGGGCGCTCCATGGTGCCAGAAGTGGGTCAGAATAGGGTCAGAATATGAATTTCCCGCGCCCCACATGTCTGTTGCCGACGGGAGCGGAGGTGCTGTTAGCTGGAGGGACGGTGGAGTGACGTGGCGTGGTAGGGTTGGCTTGACACGTTGCGTAGAGTGTCTTGGCAAGTGGAGGCACTGGACTCAACCATGGTGAAATCACCATAAATTGCCCCTCACGGGAATGGATTAGCCTAATGCCTTAAGGTGAGATCCTTAGGGACTATGCAATTTTTACGATATTTTTTGTAAATAGTTCTACGACTGCCAATGTAATAGTGCAGTGAATAACTGAGAGTTTGATGTGTCTAAAGCAAGAGTTTAAATTGATTTTCAATGAGTTACCTCAAACATTGCAAGGTTGTAAATATTATTCTTTGTACTCTGGGCAGAAACTAGGCCCTAGAATAGTAGTTTCGCTAGTGGCCAGGTCAATGAAATGTTTCTCCTGTAAATAAATGCACTGTTTGTTCTCGTTGTAAATAATGTTCTTATGCCTTGTGCTTCTCTTTTTATTTTTTTATTTTAGGTTGCTTTAAAAACATCTATGGTTATTAGCGACCACTATTGATTTATACTAGTGATTTTTTTTTTAAATTAGAGTAAACAGAAATAATAAGAAACAGAAATATGAAGTACAATAAATGTTACAATTAATGAGATCATATTATCGAATCCAGCAATATGAAGATAAGTTAAATTGATTTGCAACCTTCAATAATGATCTAAATTTTTGTTATAATATCCAAGAGAGTTTCGTAGATTGTGGAGACTTAAACACTCGAGGATAACGTATGACGTTGGTAATATTCCTCCACATTTTGGACAGGTGTCTGGACCGATTTTTTTATTAGATGGGAATGGGCGAGGGAAGAATAGCCAATTCTCCATCTTGTAATACTAATTTGTTCTTTTCTTCTTAATGTAGTGTTCGAGGTATATGAATATGTTATAGATTTTTGTACCATATGTAGTTTTAATACTGTAGGCTTCCACTGGAAATCCCATACCCTAATAATACAATTTTTTAAAGTTCTTAAAATCGTTTAAAGAACCATATATTTGCTTGCCAATACTCAATAACTGGGTCGCATATTTAGCAGTTAAATTAGCTTTTTCTGGGTGATTCCCTCATGGGAAGGGAGCCATGACAGTATAATGTTAAATCCTTTTTTCTCTTTACTGCAAAGAAGGTTTTGGATATTTTGAATAATTGGACGTTTGGAGAATTCGTTTTTAATAGCTCTGTGTGTCGACATGGTGTCAGAAAAAATGGCAATGTGGGTGTTGTCTACATTTTGTGAGTTGTATTCACTGGCTTTAAAGACAAAGGCTCTGTTTCTTAAAAGAATGGATTTGCCATTGTTTTCTGTATGATTATTTATTAATGTTAGCCATTCACTGACGTGGACAAAATATTAACATGTCAAAACTTGACTATAATGTTTGTAAATTTGGGCTATGTTGCCTGATATTACGTTTTCTTCTCTACCATTAGTTGTAACACTGCAATGTAGAAAGGCTTTTCGTGATTCGAATGATAAAGATGTTATTGAGAATCGACACATCCGATTTCAACGCAAAACATCTGCTTGAGACATAATTCTGAAGTTAGTGTTGGTTACCACTACATTTTATAGTCAACGCAAACTTCGGGCGCTTGGTACAAGCCTCGACTGTGTTACAGTTCCGATGACATTTTTCACCATCACCGTCATTTGGAGAGAAAGGCAACTTAGTGTGTAGGGCAAGGTGTAGGATGTACAGTTTCGAGAAACTGTACGATATTAAATGTAAAATTGATTGAATTATTTATTTATATAATACGAGTGTAAGTCAATAAGTATCTGCAATCAATGTTTATAATTTATTACAGGAAGAATACACAAATTTTATTGATACCATTTTTTAACATAGTCACCCTTCTTTTCTATACACTTGGCACATCTTTGCACATACCTTTTCCGATACCTTCTGAAAAAAAGGTTTTTGATTGTGCAGCAAGGCGCGTATGCACCACTTCTTTAAACTGTTAATCGGAACAGAATCGACGGACCAAACATGGTATTCCGACGGGGCGAGATTGGGGCTGTGCACAGGATTCTCTAACACACGATTCTCACACGATTGAGCTTGTGCTATTCATTGAGTTGTTTTGGAACCCATAGCTTCTTTCTTCTTCATTTGCTGCCGTTCTTCACTCTTTCTTGACGCTCGTTCGACCACTTTTAAACTGTTCTGGGAGATGGTAAACACTTCTCTGTGATAGAACATTGTGCCCGTATTGTGTTGAAAACCGGCTATGGATTTCCGCCCCTAGTACACCTTTAAGCCATAAAAAACGGATTACGGAATGCTCTTCTTCTTGGGTGCAAACAGAGAGTGCTATAGCCATCTTTACAACACAACAGAACAAGACTGACTGATCAGATAACGCTGAAACCTCGTACAGGAGACACAACAAAGACAAAGGTCCCATCTAGTTGTTAGGCAACACACAAAGCCGTGTAATCAAACTAAAGACAATTAGAGCAAAATTGCAGATACTTTTTGACTTACCTACGTATAATAAGTAATAATCTGTTCACAATAATATAAACTGGCCATAGTCTGGCCAAAACAATATAATTTAAGTGAAATAATTTCCGACAGAACTGGAACTGCCTTACCACCTTATTTTACCGTAGTGATGCTCTATTTCTTTTTATCCTAAAATTGCTTTAAGAAATATTAATGAACTTACCTGATCCTACATTTCTGTATCATACCTATTTTTTTCTTTAGTTTTAGTGTATTTTTTACATCAACACAGCACCGATAGTTTACTATTCTGATGACCTCGGTTAATCAGGAGTTATTTGTCTTTCGGTCCGGGTGACTTCCACTCAACTATCCCCTGTTTGTGCGGCGTTCCTGTTCATCACTGCCCCAGATATCTCCTTTGCCTCGATTACCTCTGCGACCAATAACTACCTCTTAATCCTTGCCAAAACCGGTGTTGATATCGCCACCTCACAGAACCGTCTGCCTCCATGAAAGCTCTTTCGCCCATCAGGAACACACTTTTATTTGAACATCAGGGTAACTCATAGGAGCCTCTCTGCCATTATAAACCAGGTGTGAGGACGGATTATGGATGACTGCTTGGTATGATTTATTCAACTGTATTATCAACTGTATAATATATTTTACTTAAAAGATACTACTGCCACAATCGTCATTTTTAAATAAATGATGAGTGGATTCTCCTCTCAGTTTACGGTTTCAATTGTTTACTACGCAAACTAGGTTGCTAGTTTGCGTCCTAGTAGACTACTCAAACTAGCAACCTAGTAGAGCGCAAAGTAGACTACTCAAACACTTAATTCTACGTATTAACTGTTTGAGCGTAGTCTACTTTGTCTTATGCCGTGGATTGTGATGTAAAAAGATTTCTTTGAATACTGTAGCACGTGTCCTACAAATTTAGTGTTCGGATTAGATTTTTCATGCGTTTGCATTTTATGTGATTCATGAAAATTTACGAATAATTTTTACTTTCTCTTACCGCTTACACGGTGGAGAGAAAGTACCTAATGCAATGCTGCGCCAAAAAACGGCAAATTTTCGGCAGAAAAAACTCTTATTACAGGGCCCTGGTAGCAAAATAGTGGATAAATCGAGTTGCTCAATTTAGGAGGAGGGAATCCTCTAACACTTGGTGTAGCCAGAATTCATGTTTTGTGGGTCCTTGATACCGAAAAATCGATTAACGGCAAAACGTCTGTCCGTCTGTCCATCTATGAACAACGCTAGCGGCTAAACCGTTCAGCCGATTTTCTCTAAAATTGATATACCCCAATCGATCTGGCTGATATCGCATCTCCTTAAATTTCAAACCCAAAAATTTTTTTTGAGGATTCTTCATATGAAGCCCTTGAGACATTTTTAAACATGCATTCGGGTTCGATCCAGCGACCTTACAAAATACAAAGATATTTTCAGTGTGTTTTGCTAATTTTATGGTGTCGTTCATTGTTTATTCACTGTGTCATATATGTATTTATTTTATTTTCAATAGTTATTTCCTATGCTTTAATACGTAATATAATGCTGAACATTCAGGGATAGTTTTTGTAGCACTCCACTACTAGTTTCTTCTCTTAATACTTTGTGTTAATGTATATTAAGCTCTCTTCTCGGTACCTAGTTAATTACATAGTCTCTTGGAGGATTCAGAAATGTATAAGTTCGTGTAAATCCTCTCAGAAGATCACGGTCTATAGGTCGTGATATTGGATTTTTTATTGATATTATTGATAAAAACACATATCAACAAACAAAAGCAACCAGTTTGCGTCACTTTTAGCAAAGCAAAACATTTGATTAGTAATTTATTCACATTACCTGAACTTTGTGTCCTCTTTTCCTCTGCTGATGAAACATTTCTTTAAAATACACACAAACAAATAAAAAGTTTGAAATTTTAAGGATAAAAATGTACTCTTGAAATAATATTATTTCATAAAATGTAACAACGCGTGCGCGCGTTCACACAGAACTGAATTTAATTATTCTCGCGAACACAAACTGCCTCAGATGTGACAAAACAGGATCTTTGACAATTCTTGGAAATGTTTATTTAAATTACTTTATGGTGTTTCTGAAGAACGGCATATTTCATCGGCGTCGAGAGGATCCCGACATCTCGTTCTCCATTTAGACCATTTTTATGTGCTGGTTTCCGGCTACTTGAACCACTCATTCACTACATACAAATATTTACTAATTTGAAAACAAAACATCAGAAACTTTTAATATCTTCTCGAAGTCGTTTCTACTTCCCGCTTTAATTTCAGGATTAGTATAGGTTTGCATCCTATCCTTTTAAGTGTCTTCAATCGTTTCCTATTCGCCTTTCTCTCTTCTACGTCAGCTAGAAAAGCGTGATCGATTTCTTGAATATCTATTGCTTCTCTATTCACTATTCACCTGTAGACTTCAACTGCATCTATCACTGTGAGGTTCTTCATTGTAAAAATTAACTCAAGAGTTTGTTCTTGCTAACTTCTAACTTACTTCTTTTTTAGTTATTTTCTTGATGCTAACTTAAATAAGATATCTTATTTTAATACCGAACATAAAATTATATATCATCGTTTCATGACTTGTTATCATTACACTTAAAAGTATACAAAACTTATCATTCGAGTTAAACACTTACTGATGCTAAAAAATTTAACTGTACTCCCTGTGAATATGTGAATAAAGTTCCTTAATCTAAGGTAAAGGTTACATATCACCAATTTTATTTACAAAAATCAACCTAACAATTTATTTCCGATCAATTTAACTTTTTATTGCAAAAACTTTTCATTATCTCATAACATTGTTAACTGCTTTTAATATATTCGTCTTTATCTTTCAAAGATGTCGGTGTTATTCTTTTCTATAAACAGAATATCCTCCAAGTCTTTTATAAGTTTTCAGAACAGAAACAAAAATAACCTTCACTGTTTTATGCCTTCCAGAGAACATTTTGTAGCTTTTTCGGTCTCCGTAGAGCGGCTGTGTTCCTGTTGCAGTTTTGCGTCTGTCTTGTGTGTTCAGCGTAATCGTCCACGTGAAATTTCGATGAAAAAATCTGAACTTTCTCCCTAGTTTCAGTCGCTACGCCTCGCCTCTCCGCCGGCCGGCGCGCCGTGTGCAAATGAGCCCCGAACAACTGTTACTCGGTCGCCGCCGGGGAGGTGTCGTGCGGTCTGACGGTATCCCATCCTCCCCCTTCACCCCTCCGCTTCCGTTTTCCCTCCGGCTCCCCTCCTCCGCCTCGTTCCTCCCTTTCTCATCCCCTTCGTTCCTCCCGTTCTCTTTACCACGCGCCCCCCTCATTCGCTCATCCAACCCCCGTCTCCGCCGCTCCACCGCTTCTCCCCTACTCTCCCTTCTCCCCTTCCGTTCTCTTTCCCTCACCCCCTCGTTCGCTCATCCAACCCCGTCTCATCGTCTCCACCGCTTCCCCTCCCCTGCTCTCCTCTCATTCCTTCTTTCCTCCCGTTCTCTTTCCCACACACCCCTCATTTGCTCATCCAATCCGTCTCGCCGTCTCCACCGCTTCCCCTCCCCCGCTCGGGGGCTGAGCGTTCTCATCTGGCGGGAAGGGGTGGGGACGGGGTCGATAGCCGTGGAGCTGCCGCCGAGCGTCGAGGAAAGCCGCGAGAACTCTTAATTAGTCGCGCCGTAATAGAAATGGCGTTTTAAATGCGAGCAGAAGGCTACGGGCGGCGGCGGCGGCGGCGGCGGCGGCGGCAGAGGTGGAAGGACGAAGAGTGGGGGGCGCGAGCGAGGAGGAAGGGGAGCCGGGGACGTGAAGTGGCGGAGGAAGCGAGGAGTGTGAGGGCGAGCGACCAGAAGTTGTGACAGGGTTCTGAGGAAATAAGGGAAGGAAAATGGAAAATGCGAAGACTGCTGGAATGCTAAGAAAAAATGAAGTGGACGAGGAAGTGGTAGGAGACAGCTGCGGAAGAATCGTTGTGGTTGACATGGGCATTTGCTCGCTCCGAAGACGATGCGACGTTGCATTACATCTCTAGGTGAATCAAAGACCCTTTTGAGGTTCTTACATACAATCTATTTTCAAATTAAATAACTTATCTTTTGTCTATATTTAAACTTGTATTACAAATTATATTTTTAAAGATAAGTTAAATCTTTTATTGTCAAATAAATCGTAAGAAACTCTCACGGATAAAAATGCTATGATCCCCTCTGTACGTAAGACGTTAAGGGAAGATGGCGTTTTTGTATTATTTATAAGAAACAACCGATACAAAACCTCGTAAGTGTGCTACTGATGAACAGGATCAGTCTTTCATCTAACAGATTTAAGATGAAGAACATATACGCTCGCAGATAATGATGTACAGAAAAAATAGGTCGCATGCAACCCGCACAACACGTTACGATGCAACGCACTTTACCATCGTGCATAACGTAGAAATTACGAGACCTACGCCTTCAAATGTAGGTTTTCTTGTCCCTTAAGGTAGTGTAGTTTAGTTTCTTATGTCGTAATCTACACAATTCGACTTTTTTGCTTACATCTTTGAAAGCCACTCCCCCTCTTTTTCACAAAGGTTTTCAAAAACATTCCCAGTTTGCAATGTAGCTCCTTTTCGATTTAAAAACAAATATTTACAAATTCCAGAATGTTTGTTTGTAATTATTATTATTATTATTATTATTATTATTATTATTACACTACATCACGACTAAATATGTTATGAGTCGGCTCAAAATAAAATCTACTCCAGATTGCAACCAGCTACCCAAGGAGCAGTCGGTGCCTCCACAATACACAATACGCAAAATGTGGGATGTTCCAAATAAAGCGATTTCTTGCACTTCCCAGACTTTTGAATTACCAGGAAGTTTAGACAAGTCCTTACACAAATTTTGCGGAATAAATCCTAGAGCTCCAATAACTATCGGGATGACCTGTGCTTTTACGCCCCACATTCGGCTGATCTCGATTTCCAAACTCTTGTATTTAAGACGTTTCTCTGCCTCCTTGGTAACGACGTTTTGATTGCAAGGTACAGCAACATCGACAAGAAAACACGATTTTTTCTCCAAATTCCGGATAACTATATCCGGTTTGTTTGCCGCGATCAGTTTGAATTTGTTGGTCGTACAATATCGAACACAGTTCAACAGACATCATCGGTTTTGGTGAATGTTCGTACCATTTGGGGCATGTGTTCGGAACTTTGAGGGCGGTACAGATCTGCCAGTGGAGGTAGCTACACACATTGTCATGTCTTTCCAAGTATTCGGTCTTTGCTAGAATTGGACAAGTTGAGACAATATGATTAATGGTTTCTACGTGTTCCTGGCAAATACGGAATTTATCATCTTGGGAAATTTTGAGAACCGCTTTATCATAATGTGTTCTCAAGGCCTGATCTTGGGCAGCTAGTGCTTCCGATTCTGGCTTCATTCTTCCCCTTTTTAGCCACATAAATGATTGATCATTATTGATCTGTGCTCTGTCCATTCGTATTAAATATTGTCAGTGGAGTGGTTTGTCTCTCCACGATTTTTATTTGGTGCTTTTACTACGCAAAAGCGAAAACTTCACCTAATGATTATGATGATGATGATGATTATAATTATTGTTATTATTATTATTATTATTATTATTATTACCGTTGTAAAGGAATAAATAGTATTTTAAATAACAGGTTTTGCTTTTCAAGTAAGATTTTCAACTTAATAATATACAAAGAATAATGAATTATTTTTATTTTACTTTACTTTGAGCCAATATCCGTGTTCCGTTCAACGGAATTCATTCTCACTTCTCGAATATGATCATGCTTCTACTTATCAACAAGAGGAATTAACTTATTATCCTTCGTAACATGTTCAATATATACACCAAGCACACATATATACAAACACAAAAAAACCTTCCTTCTCATAATTATTTTTCTTTCATTGTATTTCCAATTCTTCTTTCTGCTACATTTATTGTAACTGCTCATCACTTTGGAAGTGATGAGAAAATGACTGCTTTTCATTACTTCTAAAACATAAATGTACTCTTGGGTCCTGTGATATAAATACAAGCATTACAGAATATACTCAAGCACAATTAGAAAATTTGTATGCTTATCACTCAATATCGTTGTGATTTCTTACTTCATGAACTGAAAGAGAATGGTTTACCCTACTAACTCAAGATGGAATTCTCTGATTGCACGCATGCATGCAGTACGAAATATTGAATTAAAAGATGTATTCTTCACACCATTAGATTGTGTTGCGCTCGTGGGCAGTTTTGAAATATGATGTCCTTTTGTGTAGAGAAAGTTGAGATTGAAAGTACTTCAACACACTGCCTTGGCACTGACAGTACGCCTATTTGAAAACATTGTCATTTCCCATTGTGGATTGTAATATCTGGTAATTACAGACATACAATGTAAAATAATTTAATGTCATTTAATAATAAATATTTTGAGTGGACTGTCTCTAATTTAAGAAAATATTTTTCTGAAATCTTCCAGAAATTAAATAATGGCAGTTAGTAACATGTTGTGTGATCACGCAATGAAATATCTTTAATTACTTTCATACTTTAATTAAATTGAAACTTTTTTATTATTTTTAAATTACCTAGAAAACTTTAATTATTTAAAAGAATACTTGTATCACTTTCGAGATCTCTACCAACAGTGGATTAAAATAAGTTTTCAAAACATCCAAACGAAGTTTTTTCAAAACCTGCTTCAATTTTTTCAGAACATTTCCAAATAAAAACGTTGTTTACTTTTATGTTATTCTGAAAGCCTTGTTTCAATTAAAATTCATTTTAAAATTTAAATTGAAAACTTTTTAAGTTTTAGGAAAAATGTTTTATTAGGTGCGAAGGTGCTAATGAATTTGTAGTGGCATGGCAACAATTTTTTTTTAATATTATTTATTTCCTGTTCAATTTTTATATAAATTTTTCAGGATGGTTGAAAACATTACAATATCATAAAATTTTTGGGAGATGCCATAAATTTCAATCATAATTACTACTAATTATGATTATGTTTTAATAAAACTTGAAATAAAAACTTGATTTTTAATTCGAATTTAATATTTTTTATTAATATAAATGTTGAAATTTAAGAGAAAAAAAATTATTCAGAAAAGATTTAGAAATTTATTTACGGAGGGTGAAATATATCTTTGGGGAAGAGGGAACGAATACGTTTTAAGTTATAATTTTGCCCTAAATCGAAATGTTGATGAGCTGGAAATTTTGGTAAAGAGTTGAAGAAGTTGGAAGATTGAGTAATTATAAATGTCTTAATTGATTCTATTTGTAATTCTTTATGTATCTGCTTGTTGGAGATGAACCATTCAGCTTTTAAAATTCTCCTTAAAAATTTGTTTTGAATGGTTTGTATTTTCTTAATGTTTGACGCAGATGCATTACACCAAATTGGGCATGCATATGTAAGTGAAGGTCTTATTATTGTTTTAAATATTGAAATACCACACTCAATTTGTAATTTTGAAAATTTATTAGTTAACGGGTATAATTTTGATATTTTTTGGTACGTTTTATTCGCAATATTTTGAATGTGAGATTTCCAGGTTAAACGACGGTCGAAATGTAGTCCTAAATATTTAATTGGAATGTGATTTTCTATCCATGGTATATTTATATTATTTATTTTGAGACATGGGGGATTAGTAGGTCTGCAAAGTGTGAAAATTTTTGTTTGTGTTTTAGATGGGTTTATTATTATTCTCCATTGTTGGGTCCATTTAATATATATATTTAAAGAATTTTGTAGAGAGTTTCGAGCAGTTTGTATATTTTTGTGAAATGAAAAAAGGGCAGTATCATCGGCATACAGTGCTATGGTGGTAAAAGGAATATCTGTGTGGAATATCTGACATGTATATGTTAAAAAGTAAAGGCGAAAGTGTCGAACCTTGAGGAATTCCTGAGAAGATATGACGAGAAGTAGAATAAGAAGTATTAATTTTCACACAAAATTTACGATTATGTAGATAGTTTTTTATTATTTCGAATAAATATACAGGAATGCCTATTGAATGTAATTTAAAAAGTAATCCAGAATGCCAAACTTTATCAAAAGCTTGGGCAATATCGAGGAAAATCCCAATTGTATGAGCAACAAATTTTGCCAAAAATGTTTAGGTTACATACGCCATGGTAGATTTCTACAAAATGTGACGTCACCTCAAATTTTCAACATCTAATTTTGTGCACGCGCACCTCGTAGCTTCGTTAATGTGTCGGGGCAACTTGTTGAAAATGACCAACGCGCTTTGTAATGGGCATCCGATCCTTATTTTTTGAGCGAGAAACGTCCGCTAATAGAACACCGTTGTTAGAGTTGTAACAATGATTCTGAACATCTGAAAAATATATTTTGTGGTTCAATCTATATTGGCGTATTTGATAAATCGTCAGTTTATTTTGTGGATCATCACTAGAAACACCTGCAAATTAAACCACGAATTGCCATTGACGGATGCATGCAGCTATGATAAATGGATTTTTTAAATATTTTGTAACAATGTAAGATTTATTACTCGATTCTTAGAAGTTAGGAAACAGACATAGTATACTAATATTGTAACAGTGCGGAAAGAGCTTTGCAAGAGGTGGCTGAAATAATAATAGTACGAGGCGCATCCGGAAAGTAAGTTTCCTTAGATCATCAACAAAAAGATACATAGAAAATTGTATCGTAGCATCAGAAAGTTGTATTGTAGCAGATACAGCTAATGTTTCACTATTTTCCCATTCAATCACCAGTAGAACTGAGAAATTTATCATACCGTGGGGTCAACATTTCTATCCTTATGTCGAAGTCTGCCGCCTAGGATAGGTAGCAGTGTTTGACAATCACCTGCAACTCTGCGTCACTGCAATACGCATAATGCTCACTGAACAGGGATTTTTTGGGGCGTAAGAAAAGATAAAAATATGGAGAAATGGGTTAGATCCGGACAATAGGGTGGATGTACAAACACTTCCCGAGACGTGTGTGGCCAGGCTATTTTTTTTGACATGATTATTTTATTTTTTGTTTAGTTGTGAGGAAAAAAAATGAAAAATTGTGAATATCTACAGAGGTCTACGTATTAGGAATATGATTTAATGGAAATGATTTAGTAAAAAAATATTCTTTTTATTAAAGTAGCAAACCATTAGTTTACTTAAAACTCACAAAAAATCTGGAAGTTATTCAGAATAAACCTGCACAGTAAAAATGGGTACGTGCTTTAGAATTAGTAATTAGTAGAATCGTAAAGAAAACGTAAACTTCGAAGCGTAAAACCGACGTTGAATGTCTTATTTAGTATGTTACCGTGTTAACCATCTCATAAAAATGAGAATTAATATGGAGCATGGTAACACGATTAAAAACGCAGTATTAAAAATTCCTTAAAAGCAAAGTAAAAAACGACCACATTTTGTTCATTTTCATTGAAATTCTGAAACAAATTGATTTGAAATCACGCAAATATTGCATTTATTTTTGTTTTCCTCGTTTAATGTGTAATAAGAATTGGGACGACTTATCAGTACTATTTTGAATAGTGTGGATGGCACATGAACGTTTTAAAGGAAATGGTGTTTTAACAAAGCTAAGTGTGCTCTACGTGACCGTTCTTAGCCGCGCCTCCACGATTCGCGTCTCCATTCTTCCATCACTCTCACGGAGACGTTCGCCTCTCGGATCATCCAGACACCCGCCCACTGCCCCTCCCCCCAAATTCCGCCGCCATCCCCGTGTGGCGCACGCATCCCTTCGCCCCCGACGCTACCGCCGGCTCATTTTTCCGCCCGACAATTATATCGTCACCTGCGCGACGCGCGCGGCGGCGGCGGCGGGGACCGAGGCGGGACGCGGGCGGGGCGGGGCGGGGGCGGGCCGAGCGCAGATCGATCGCAGAAGGAGCGAGAGATTGCGCCGCCGCCGCCGCCAGAGCGCGTCAGAGAGGCGGGGTGGAAGGGGGCGGGCGGGCGAGCAGCTCCGCGCAGCGCTTTGAATGTGTTACCGTGGAAACTACCTGTGTCATTCTTTCCCCCTTCGCTTGCGCCTCCGCCTCTGCCGCGCGGCTCGGCCAGCGCCTCCCGCCCCGCCCCCTCCACCCCTCCCCTCACAGCCCGCTCCACCTGTGCGCGCCGCCGCTGCCGCAGTGCAGAGCGCCCGCGCGCCGCCGACACCGCCGCCCCCGAGAGAAAGGCACGGCTAGATGCTGAGCCATGCGCCCAATAGGGCTCCCTTCTTTCGCATCTCTTTTCTGCCATTGCCTACATTGCTTTCCATTTATTATCCTTATTAAAATTTGTATATTTAAAATTATATTTATGTTACTCGTTTTGAAAAGTAAAAATATTTTTATTAATCTTTTTTGCCTTTCGTTTGTTCATGACAGCATTTCACTGTCCCACATCTTTTTAATTCTTTCTCTATTCTCACATCATTATATCAAAGTTCGTAGACAATACAGTGCTGTTTTAACGGTCCTTACAAGCTTTTGATATTTAAGATTGTAAAACAAAGTGTAAGCAATTGTTTCGGCATATATTTCTCACCTTTTTTTTCAAATAAATAATATCGCCTATTTGGTGCAAAGCAAGCGATCCATCTCTATGTTCCTTTTCAAAAATTAACATTTCCTATAATTTATTAAAAGTAAGATATTTCTCTTAATCCCCTATAAATTGAGTAAATATTACAAACTACGATGTAAAGGGGGAGTTAAAAATAACGTTTTGTCAAAAAGCATGTGATAGGAAATCTCTTATAACAAAGTCATATACGTGAGATTTGCCCCTATTGCGTGTCAGTTGATTCTGCACTGATGTTTGGCAGTACAAGAAATTAATGGCATCTTAACGCACCTTTCAACTATATTACCCTCTCGCTTAGTAATATGGGATGTTTGCAAACGATATCACATGTCTTAGTTTCTGAAATAGCACAAGGGTAAACAGTGATTTATTCATAAAATCCAGAAACGATGCTCAAATTGGCAACAGAACACCAGCAACGCACTACGAACCCATAAATCAAAATAAATGAAATAAGTTATCAGTTATCCATAAGAATACCGCGAAAGAACAAAGAAACTAGAAAATAACCGAAGCCAATTTTTTAGGAACAGTTGAAAGAATTTCATGCTATTCTCGGCTCCTTGATCTCGGAGGAGGCGGTCTCCCCTCTCTGACGAGTGCAACGTGTTAGGAGGTCTTCGGTTCACCGGTGCTACTCCTCTTTCCCCAATACCGCCATCCCATGGAGAAGAGGTGTACAAGCGCCCCATTTGAGCCCCTTCTTGGGGCGCTGGGAAGCTTGGACAGCTATCACTTGCCCCACAAGGGGAAGTCTTTCACTAGAAGCAGGTGGGGCGCGGAAGGGCTGCCTCGGCCGTCATGGGGAGCGTTGCCGAGAGCCCTGTGCAAGCCTGCCAAGGAGGACTCCAACGAAGGAGGATATGCCGCCATCCCGTGGATGGCGAACTCCTCCTTCGCTACAGTTGTGTACCGCTTGCCCATGACGTTTGTCCCTGCGTTAATATTCGCTGCCCGTCTTCCTAAATAAAGCTGAAATCGCATCTCCAAAACACAAGCTGAAGTTGCATAAGTAACAATCAACACCATAACGTTAATTGTTAAACGTAGAAATGCTGACTTAGCAAAATGTTAAATATGTATGTTGAATGTTGTACGGCTTAAACATTGAGTTTAAACTTTTTAACAAACTAGTAGTTTTTTGTGATGATCAAGAAGACTGATTCCGATGACCTAGAATAACGTGATGTATTACTTTTATATTTTATTTCTTGTTTTTTTTATTACTTCGAATTATTTTTGTTTGATGTGCTTACAAGTTGTATTGCTACTGCGTTGGTGGTATTTCTACTTACCTGAATGCCAGAAGTGACTGAAATAAATATACCCACCACCTTTCAATAAGCGTCACAATTGCTCCGACGAATTTACTTACTTCACGTTATGTCTCATAAATTTTGGAGCATAATTATCGCTTTCAAGAATTTTATTGTTTCTTCATTTGATTATTTCATTTCATTAAAAATTGAACCAATAAAAACCATTTTTGAAAGAAAAGCTCTTGTCACTCAGACTCACGATCTTACGCGAAGTTCAGCCCACAAAATCTACCCGAACGAACATTTGACTAAAAAAGTTTGTCATTTCTACTATCTGCAGTCCAACATCTGCTGTTCAACATGATACAAAATGTTGAACTTAATATGCTTAAATAGAGCATGTTTAGTATTGAATATATTCATAGGATTGTATACTCTAAACATTTAACATACGTTTAACTCGTCGATGAATTGTAAGTAGAGAACTTAACGTGGAAGTTACTTCCGTAAAGAGAAGTCGGTGCCTGGAGTTAGGCAATCTGCCATACGGTCGCGTCACGAGGGAAGTCTCGACAAAAATTATGTAATTCATACTTCGAATAATGAAAGTTCATCTGAGCCGGCCCCGTGGCCGAGATCGCTAAGACAGTAGAGCAGTGGCGATTACGGGGACCAGGGTCGCGTATCCGAATCCCGCCTCGGGCATGGGTGTATTTGTGAGTATCTATATGTGTGTGCCGTCCTTTCACCCGTCACTATCACTATCTCATCATAAAGATAGGATCTAGGGTAATGCTGATTTTCATTTCTTGCTTATTAGGTTGTACATAGGTCAGTTTACACTCTTTCATATGTGTTGATGACTTACTACTAACTTAAACTATGCTTAACCTAGTTCTACTATTGCTACTACATTGGGATAAATTCCTCATGAGAGTACCTACAGTTCACAATTGTTTGAGAATATTTTTGGGAATGAATCGAACGGGTAACTATTGTTTATTCTGGCCTGTGTATTATTTGTTGAGGCTAAATTTTATTGTTTGAGTTGATCTATTGATTTTATGTTGGAGGAGAAGTTATTGGATAGGCGTGCTAGTTGATGGGTGATTAAGTTCATGTTTAATTCTCTATGAAGTTGATGGTTTGAAATGAACCATGGAGCGTTGGTGATTATTCTGAGAAATCTGTTCTGCAATATTTGTATTTTATTTACGTTGGATGTTGCAGCATTTGTCCAGATGGGATAAGCGTATAGCATTATGGGTCTTATAATAGTTTTAATAGTGTTATTGCATTTATTAGTGAAAGTTTGGGCTGATCCTCTCTGATGAATTGTATGCCCAGCATGGCTGCGTGGTTCGAAGCGGCCTTTTCGCCAAAAAAGTTAAACTACTTTTATTGAGTTAAAAAGCTCACACAGAGAACTTTTCTTCTGCCCGATCACCGCTTACTCATTATTCATATAATTAATAATACATTTAACAGTAAATTCTTCATTTAAGAGTGAAATCAGTGATAAACATTTCTGTAAAAATATGATTAAGTAATTTTACATAGTAATCACACAGTGCAACACATTTATATATGTAAATATAGTACGTTAAAATGTATTAGACAGCTTTAATGAGGAATGGTAACATTTCCAGATCATCCACCCCCAGCGCCAAAAGTTCCGTGCATTCTTCAGAATGTCATATAACACTTTATCACCTGCTTAATGCACAGGGAATTTTTTTATATTCAAGAAGGTTATTGTAAAAATAAAATTCGAAAGAAAAAGTATTATGTTTACAAAGTCGTAAATTTGTATGTTTCCTTTATTCCCTATACATTTAAAACATCGTCGGCTTTTGAATAGCACTTAAGATGTTCATTATTCTCATAATCTCCTGTTCTTATGTCGTGTATATCCTTCAATTGTCAGCAAGAATAATTCTGCAATGAAATGTTGTCTCTCAGACAATCACAAATTTTTATGTAAACTTTGTTTCGTTACTCTCCATGCTTTTCTTAAACATACTTTGTAGGTAGACATCTATCACTGGTACCTGTTTAACGTCTGCTAGTCTTGTGGAAGATTATCTACTGAGTTGTCTCACCTTCTAAATTAGTTTGTGAGCGAATGAATTGTTGATGGATGATACCTTTTTGGAATCTCTCTGACATTAAATTTCTCGCTGTGTAGTGTGAAAGGTGAATTGTGAGTTGGAGGCATCCCCTCCCCCTAGAGAAAAGTCAGTAACCACACGTGTACTTGATGCTCGCAACTGACGCCACCTTAGCAGAATTACCCGCCCAGACAGTCAAGCCACATTAAACCATAAATCCAAGGACATTCCCCAAACTACCTGACAGATTGCTTCGCAATTTCATGTTACGAATTTCATTAGTGCCGTACAAAGAGTGCATCTTATATCTCTGGAGGTGGATGTGTTCCTCTCCCACCGGTGCATGAGGCCGGCGCCGACCTACACGGCGGCTTGCAGGTTTCCCCTCCAGGTATCTCCTCCAACAAAACACCGCCTCAGCCCAGACAAACTGCATGTTCCCAACTGTTTTTCCGACATGTTTGATAGTGTAGTAGGTCTTAATGTATGAGTGTTTAACGGGAGAGGAAAGGATAAGGATGAGGGAGTTTAGCGCGTGTATCATGGTCGGTATTGTATGGTACTGCTCCAGCATTCAGCTGGTATTGATTGGTGAAACTTCGGAAAACTACAGTACAAGACAACCGGCCGCTAAAATTCTCGTTTAGAATTCGACTTAGCAATCTATCTGGTACCAAGAATCCGCAATCGTCGGTTCTCGAATCCCACGACCGCGCAAACAGAGCCACAGAATTGACAATGATGATACTGACTCTTAGCTAACCCAACCAGTGCAAAATTTGATATCGATATTTGATCAGAAGAAGGTGTTTACAAGAGTGTCGTTCCTAATAGAATGTAATCGACTGTGACACCTCACTTGTGCTCACAGCACTCGAATTGGGTGGCAGCTGATTGATAGAATGTAATGAGGTCTAATAAATTGTGATATCAATTATTGTGAACTGATAGTAGGATTCAGGTGTTTTATTGACTTCACATCACCCGAATCCTTCGATGTTCCTAGCACGGCAGTCGAGATGCTGGTGGCGACTGTGAAGTTTGCATAGTGTGATATGAGTCTTCCGGCCGCATCAATTCAGACGTTAACCATTCATCGCTATGTTCGTCCACCTGGCTATAATCTCCAATCGTTATGAACTTCATGTACCCTAATGAGAATAAGATTTTGGAAAATGACAATGAATTACATCATCGATCCGCAATTGTCCGCAATTGATTTGAGATGCTTTTTAGGTAAATAACGCGTAATTTGGCCACTTAGATCGTCAGATACGGTATCCATAAAGCACATTTGGTTTGATCGTACATCGAACGAGCCATTCGTGCACAAGATCCTCCCCCTTCGACAAACACGCCTTTGCGGGTCGCCATTGAAATTGCATGGCTGTATTTCACTGGTGAGGTCTTTCGCCCACTTGTCGAGTCCATGCCATGTCGGGTTCTACACTTCGTTGGCCCCACGAAGTGTCACATGACAGTTGCTACCATATCATAATTTTTGATAACTCAGTTTAATAGCTTTTAGAAATCCATCAACCTCGTAAGTATCTGTAACCTGATATTCAAGCTCCAAGTTTTTCTATCTTATTTACGTGACGTCAGACTCCATAATCTGCCTAAAAAATAATGAAGAATTATAAGATACTCCTAGAATTATTTACATTTTGACAAGTATGAAATATTGTGGGAGCAATATACGGAGCGTTTGAGCACGATGCAAATACTCTGTTGTATTCTCAGCGTAGTAATTTTAATTGTAATTTGAATGAAGAATAAAATGAAAATTCATACCAAATTTTGACAATCTTAACAGATTTAACTTTTGCGTTGGTTTATTTTAGAAATAAAAAGATATTACTTTACTTTTAGTTTTCTGTGAGTCACAATTATCTTTATTCGCAATAATACTGTTTGTAATATAGTGACAGAAATTTTTGTTATGAACGTTGAATACTGGAATTACAAACTTTTCATATTAGTTTCCCCCGGAGATTTTTAGGCCTTGTGTTGCCGTTATTAAAAGATTTTTTAAATAATTTTAATTCTTTTGTGTGCTTTATTTTAAGAAAACGTAGTGTTACTTATTTTAAAAAATTTTATTGCATTTGAAAACAGTTTATATATATGTAAATAAAATATTTTCTTTTGTTAAAACGGGTTCCAGAACACAATTTTATGTTATTTGTTGTTTTTCTTCGTCATTATCGCGAATGGTACGTACAACAAACCGTATAGAATGTCATGACGTTAGAACCGAAGCAAAGCACAAGCATTTAGACACTAACATGTCACTTGCAATCCATTCACGCGTCATTTTTCGCGCGTGAAGCTGCCCTCGCGTAACCTGTGTGTTGGCGCGCCGCCACTCCACTCCCCGATCGCCCTAACGACGATCGTTACAGGAGGACATGGATTCACTCGCGCGCCGCTCCCCTCCTCCCCCGCCCCCGGCCGCCACTTGTCGTAACTCGCGACGACTAATCCTCTCCTCCATAAACGCTCCCTCGAGGGCGCGCTAAGTGTCGATCCATGTTCTAGTAGGCGGCGTTGCTAGCGCAGTCGTCATCAAGTCTAGGCGACCTCGTTCTCTGCGTGAATCCCTGCGCGCGCCCCTGGAGACACGACGCGACGCGACGCGGCCGCCGACCAAACGCAGCCCGCGCTTCGATCGCGTGCCGATGGCGCAAGGCGGTCGCTCGGTGTCGCCACGCCCACGGCCGGACTTACCCAACAGCAGAATAGTTGCTTAGGTTCCTTCATCCACGGGGGGGGGGGAGATCGGTAAAGGTGGTTCAGAGTATCGCTTGATGCCACTGCGGTGTCTCTTACCGGGAGGTCGGAGGGTTCCAGTCGTGACGATGGCAGCATTTTCGACACTATCTGCATAGCTAGTGTCAAATTTTCTGGAGGAGAATTCTATCGGCCGGCTGCTCTAATAGGTAGTTTTCCGTGGTTTCTCCGATCAACACCAGGCGAATGCCAGAACAGTACTCTAACAAATGCGCCACGGACCGAGTGCGGTCTTTCCTTCCTCTTCCTTGTCCTTTCCTCGCCCCTTATTTACACATATACTCACATGCACAATACCGCCATACATGCCGGGAGCTTAGAGCTTGTCCTGACTGGGGCAGTGTCCCGCTGGTAGGGGACATCTGTTGAGGGAAACCCAGCTAGTCGACATAGATTCTCATCGGATCTCCCCAGCCAGCGGGGGGAGATAAAGCTACCTCCCACAATAAAAGCATGCACTACACATACGGAACTAATGACCTTAACTGTCGACACGCCCGGAATCACTAATCATTCAATCAATCAATTCACGGATGAGCGCTCTTCGGAAAAAATTGTAAAATATATTCGAAAAAAAAGAAATAAAGTGTTCGTATCTAAAAAGTAATGTAAAATATGTTTGTAACTGTAAACTAATTGCAAAATATGTTTGTACCAGTAAAACAATAAATAATCTTTCATTCGTATTCATACAAAAAACTCTTCTGTTATTAGTGTTCTTTCTAGTAATTCTGGAGAGACGGCAACCTGATTTTGTGTTTGGAAGCCCCGAAGAACGTAAATCCGTCTCTGATCACGCTCTTCATTTTCAAGCGCTAAAAATTTTACAATGAACTCTGCAAGGGATACTATACGGTGCGTAATAATTTTAAGAAAGAATTTGGAACAACATAGAGATCTAGTTAGCAGAAATCTGGTTAGAGTGGGGACAGAATACAAATATGTGTAGTTCTTGACAAATGTGCTTCCTTCTCTAGAAAAATCACATAAACGCCTATATGGGAGCATAAATACTTGCTTCGAATTACGCTCTCAATGTAAGCTTTTGCGCGTTGCCAGCAAATTCGAATACGCGAAAACATCTCAGCATCACCACAAGAATATTCTCATCTCGTGTGCCGTGTCTGTGTCAATTTCTTCATCTGTTTGAAAGTGTACCCCACGAACTGATTTTCTGGTGAAGAGTTATTCGCATTTGAATAGCATAAATAAAAGGTGTGTACTATAATGTTACAAAAAATCGTAAATACCTTTTATTTCCACATATTTATTTGATAAACCATAGGGTTCAATAGGTCAGCAGATGCAATCTGCACATGTAGCATGAGTAAATGTAAGTCACATTTAATCATACGACATTTTTGGAGAGGAAATTCAGTTCAATTTTGAAAATGTATATTTTGAGCATTAGTCTATCGTAGTCTTCCGGTAGAACGTCTAGCCTAGCTCGCATTTTCTTTAAAGGATATAGTTGCTACGACTTTCAAAGTAAGCCTCATATCTGGGCTCGTAACAGTGTTCGCTTGAGATTCGTCAGTAAAGGAAGAACTCTCTACAAATTGGATCACGCAATATTTCAACGTATTTTTACGGTCATGAACTTGCCATAGGTTTTAAAGCGTATTTGTTGCAAGAGACAACCAGTTGATCTTAAAATAGCAATTCATCCGCTCTCTGGAGGATAATTATGGCAGCGAGCTGATCGGTAGTTTTCCGTGGTTTCTCCGATCAACGCTAGGCGAATGTCGAAGCATTGCCCTTACAAACGGGTCACGGACCGCGCGCGATCTTTCCTTCCTCTTTCTTGTCCTATCCTCAACCTTACACACACACACACACATACTTTCATACCCAACACTACCATACATGTCGGGAGACCCGACTGGAACTTAGATTTTGTCCCGGCTGAAGCTGTATTCGCTGGGAGATATTTGGTTGGGGAATACTCCACAAGATGACGTGTAAGTCGGCGTGGGATATTGCCATCCTGCTAGAGATGATCATCGCTACCTCCTGCAATATAATCATGCACAACACTTATGAACCTAATGACTTTCGCAGTTATCGCACTCGGAAACACTAATAAATCAATCAAAAATTAAAGTAGCAAGCAAATGGGATTGTAGAAACGCCGCGCCGATTTCATAATGTTTAGTATTTTTAATGCATTTGTATTTTCTCTTTGTATGGCAAAATTTTCACATCAGTGCTTTGTTCCTCATCGTGTAACACGCCATAGTAAATATCTGATATCTTACAATAAAATGTCATGATTTCATTTTATATTACGGTGCATTTAGGTTCTTTACGAGCGTAAGTGCAGGCCGGAGTGCGAAAAGTCTGCTTTATTATAATGAACACCAAGTTATGAACATTCTCACACCAAATTATGAACTTCGATGCTAGGTAAGATGATTGTTTTCTAAATACAATGTTCCCACCAATGATTATTATAAATACATCAGTAAAAATGAAACTGACTCAATCATGCAAATATAGCGATAAGACTTAATGATGATGCAAGACAATTACTGTCATAACAGGCAATAACACTTAAAAACTTTACTCTAGTAGGTTGCATTAACACAAATTGACACGTATGCTAACAATATTTCTTCTTTAACTACTTTAACTTTTGTATTCTTTCTTATAATTACTCCGGGTTTATTACGAGGAATAATTATTCTAATAATTTTTTTTTCTCTGTGATTTTCGGAAACTGAACACTTTCTTTCCTTCCAATTAAAAATCTTTAGCGGACTGTCATTGTTGAATAAATATCAGAAGTCTATAAGGCGTTGGTGTTGCAATGAATTCAATGTTAGATAAGACACATTTGACAGTCTGCGAAGGCAAGAAACAGGTTACAATGTTGAATTAAAATGAATGAAATGTGACCTCTCATATGAAATAAAACGTGTTACGACACAAGAACGGAGTGTTACATAATTTGTTTCCAAATTCCAGCGTAGACTTCTTTCGTCAACTTGGCTGGAAACATCTCATCTCGTAACGCTTGTAAATTATTATTAAAACTGCAATTATCTTCTAATGCAAGAACGTTATTTTTATTTTCTCGCTAACTCTTATGTAGAAGAGAGGAAGTTACGCAATGATGCACAAAAAAACAGTAAATTTTCAGCAGAAAAAATCTTATTATAGGACCCTGATAACGAAAAAGTGGATAAACCCAGCTGCTAAATTTAGGGGGACAATTCTCTAACACGTGGTGCACCCAAAATCCATGTTTTGTGGGTTCTTGATACCGAAAAATCGAATGACGCAAAACGTCTGTCCATCTGTCCATTCGTCTGTGAACAACGCTAGTGGCTAAACCGTTCCGTCGCCTTTCTCCAGAATTGACATTCTCCAATCGATCTGACTGATGTTGCGATCCCTTGATATTTTAACTTTGAGGTGGTACTTTACATAAAGCCCCAGGGACATTTTCCAAATTTTCAAAAAAATAGCTCCATCGTTTTTTATTAAATTTTGTTGTTTAATAGTGTGAAAAACGTTTATGGGAATGATGCAGGTCATATTTTCGTGGAAAACTGATTTTTCGAAAAATACAAAAATTCAAAATTTTTTCGCCGTCTTTCTACAATTATAATTTTGAAGATGCAGTTTTTTCCCTTAATGAAATCTGTTCCTTTAAGTTAGATTTTGCACTAAGGTAACGTACAGTTTTTCGAAAATTTCAGTACTTTTTGCGTAATTGTGCGTGAAAGTACGGACGAGAAAGTAAGTCCTGTTTTAGCACCTCTAGTTTTGTATCGCATTGCTCCTCCCGATTTTCCTAGATCCGTCGAGTACACCGCGCTACTTCTGTCTCAGCCTACCTAGTGCGAAGGCCACCACAATCCAAAGGATACCCTTGCTCACCCTCCGACAGCCCATCAGCTCCTTCATCCAGCGCCGTCGATCACAACAGGACAACATTAGTTCTCTTCTTAGGCGCATTCCAGAAATTCGAGCCCACACAGCGATTCTCAGAGTTGCGAACCATCTAATTCCTTCCAATTATCTCAATAGCCCTCTCGCCGTCTCCTTTCGCTTGCTACGTTCACCACAACCCCCTCAAATTGTACCCTCTCTCTCGCTCCACCGCTCCTCCTCCTCTCTGTGAAGAGCCTGCCCTGCCCTCTGCATTCCTCATTCGGATGAATCGCTCATTTCATTCTTTTTTCGACTCCTTCATTAGCCTATGCGTCCCTATTATTCTGCTGCACTCAGATCCTCTTCTCTCTTCCTCTTTTTCCTTCTTCTCTCTTCCTCTTTTCCCTTCTCTCTTCCTCTTTTCCCTTCTCTCTTCCTCTTTTCCCTTCTTCTCTCTTCCTCTCCTCTCTTCCTCTTATCCCTTCTTCTCTCTTACTCTTATCCCTTCCTCTCTCTTACTCTTATCCCTTCCTCTCTCTTACTCTTATCCCTTCCTCTCTCTTACTCTTATCTCTTCCTCTCTCTTACTCTTATCCCTTCCTCTCTCTTACTCTTATCCCTTCCTCTCTCTTACTCTCATCTCTTCCTCTCTCTTACTCTTATCCCTTCCTCTCTCTTACTCTTATCCCTTCCTCTCTCTTACTCTCATCTCTTCTTCTCTCTTCCTCTTCTCTCTTCCTGGCTCTGCAACGAATCATCGCCTACTTCTCAGTCAAAGTTCTCGTTTCATCTCACAGAGTTTCTAGAACGACAGGTTTTTGGCAAAATATGGCTTTCTCTTGTCTTTTCCTCTTCTTTTATTATTTTACATGTTGTTTGATGCATGTAAATTATTCGTTATTTCATAAAAATTTCAAACTCTACTCAGAAGCCTATCTTTGGTGGAAAAAGTTAGTAAAATTCCTAATAATTTGTTGCATGCGTACATGTTGCACCTCCAAAATAAATAACTGTGTTGTCGCAAATCTCTGCATGTGTTTGAAACAAATTTCCTAACAGTTTTTCAAGACTCTTGCAATTTGAATCACGCGAGGGAAATATTCCAAAGGCACAACCATTACTTGACATGGAATTGATAAAAATAAAGTGAGTGCATTCAGAATCCGTCTCTGTGTAAGTGTTCAGCTTCACAAGGGTACATTGCAAAACCGAAGACGGAATTTTTCACGTAAGGTCAGAACTCCCTAATCCACGAGCTATTCAGACGAGCTGTCCATCTACATCCGACCAGGTTCTCCTTCAGAGCATGTCTCTTCTCGCCCCTTCCTCTTCCCTACCCCATTCACGCCACCCTGCGCCGCCCCGCGCCGCTCCCTCGCGCCACCCCCCTCGCCCCATGCGCCGCTCCCCCGCGCTGTCCGGCGCCCCCCCCCCACACCGCACCCTCCCGCCGCGACGCTCCCCACGCCGCCCCCCCCCGGCGCCCTGAGCCGCCCACGCGCCGCCCCCACGCGCCAGCCCCCAAGCGCCGCCCCCCACGCGCCGCCCCCCACGCGCCACCCCCCACGCGCCGCCCCCCACGCGCCGCCCCCAACGCACCGCGCCCCCACGCGCCCCGAGCCGCCCACGCGGCGCCCCCCACGCGCCGCTCCCACGCGCCGCTCCCACGCGCCACCCCCCACGCGACGCCCCGCGACGCCCCGCGACGCCCCGCGACGCCCCGCATCACGCGCCAGCCCACATCCCACGCCGCCCCGCGTCGCCCTCCTCGCCACCCTCGGCCCGATCCGCGCGCGCCGCCACGCCACGGAGGCGGCGGAGCTTAACGAGTTGCTAATTAATTAGCCAGCGCGGCACCGGCACCGGCGCGGAGCGGCGGCGGCGGCGGCGGCGCCAGCGACGAGCAGAGCGGAGCGGCGGGCCATTGTTCGCTGCGGAGGCGCCGAGACGAGGATCTTGACAGCAGCCGTCAACGGATTCGCCGCTGCGCAGCGCCGCCCCGACGCCCCGCCCCCTCCCCTTCTGCCGCAACCGACGTCGCCGCGTCTCTAGTTTGCGCAGTATCTGTTTCCCCGCTCCCGCTCACTTCCTCATCAGCTGCAGATCCTGGGCGGTGGAACTTGCAAACACGTGTAACGTGGCAGCCCCTACAGCAAATGCATCATGTTGGTCGAATCATTTAAACCATAGGTATGTAACTCTTTGTTTGAATTTTCAGCATCATTTAGTTGAGTATCGAGAAGTAATTTGCTTAATCAACATTTTCAAGAATGGGACGAATGCTTCCATTCGCAACTCGGCCAGTCTTTTTAAAGTCCCAATAGAAGCAGATTACAGAGAACAATGGAATAGCACGTAGAGACAATAAGCTCATTTTCTAAAGTCTGTTTTTTACACATCTTTATTGGTGCTTTGAGTTAATCGTCTTCCTTCATATGCCAATACTTCTTTCTATTTAAGTATAATCTTTGCTTTCCTTTGCCGTAAATTCCCCTCAGTCTTGCCCCCTGCTTTAGGACATGCAAGCAGCCACTTCATGTCTATTTCCAAGCATTGTAGTGTTAATACAATTTCCTTTTATTGTTTACTTTGTCGATATCTTTTACAATACTAACTCGCACTGCATTTTTCCCTTTGTATGAATCATTCCCAAGATTTTCATCGTCACACTACGAAAAAGTATTTCACCATTCTTTTTATCTAAAGGATATCAGATGGATAAATTCTGACAATTCCATAACTTGTGAGGTGTTTCCCTGCAAATATCTTTCTTTTTCTCTCTCTCGTGAGATGATTTAAAGTCACCGCTCAACGTAAAAGAAGATAACAAGGTAGACGAGGTCATTTCCTCCACTCTTGCTAGAGTTTCTTTACATTGCAATAGCTTGCTGTCAAATCAAGCTTTGTCACCAACGCATCAACGATAGAATGCCTACTGAAGTGCGCAAACGGACATTTCCCTCCTGCTTACACGTCGCAGTTTCTAGTCTACTGCTGTCGAATTTTCGGTAAAAAAAAAATAAATTTTAACTTTAGTTTTCTAAGAAATAAATCCTTAACAATACATGTAACTTTTTCTTATTTTCAGCTCATCATTCCTGTAATTTCTAAAGTGCCAAACAATTTCCGTTGTTAATTTATTTCTTTAATTTTTGTTAAAAATTGAAAGAGGAATTTCATATGCTGTGCATGGTATTTAAATGAATTTGTTAAAAACAATATTTTTGATAGTATAACATAGATTTTTTACATGTTTTAGATTCTGGTGCATTTGAATGTATGAACCTAAAATGTTATGGTCAAATGAATATCGATAATGAGCGCATTCATCGCCACCCCCATCCCCCGACACATTCCTCTTAAATAAAGGAAAAATATAACAAATTGGTGCAGTAAGAAACTGTGAAACATCTTTCTATAGAAGTTTCAGTAAAGATACAAGAAAATTGCTAGTAACTCTTTGAAAAATCTTCTGCCAAAAAAACAAACAGATAAACGCTATACTTCTAACAACCATCTCCAGCCTTTGCCACGAAAAGAGGTTCCTTTACCCAAGAAAAATCATTGGTTCGTCTCGTTCCGAAGCGTCCTAATTGCCTTCCTCTTCTCGTTACGGCCGCCCACGTTGCCTTCCGCGCTCCTCTTCTACGTTCTTCTTCGCCTCTCACTCCCCTCAGCCCCACCCCTGCGGCATCGGACGCCGCGGCGCCGCCGGAGCGCTTTGCGCGCCCTCTTCCGGTTGCTTATTGAGTTAGATTGTTTTTGACTTGTTAAGACTTCAGTTATTTCCTTATTTAATTAATCAAGCGAGTTACACGTCCACTGCGCCCCCCTCCCCGGTCGTGCGTGTCACCAGACTTCGGCGCTGCGAGTGGCGACAATACCTGCCGCCGCCGCGGGCGGAAACGGGGAAAACACAAGGGCCCGGACACAAAGACCCCATTATTGCCAACCAATATGCGAGCACTCTTCGGCAGCGGTTGAATTTCCCGTGCGCCAAACAGCAGGAGAAATAAAAGGTACGGAAATAAATCTAGAAATAAAATTCCCCTCGGGCCAGGGACGGAGATCTCTAGACGCTCTTCAGAAAGATACGCCGGAAGCAGGCGATGCATTAAAGAGACGCAGGACTGTGAGGAGATAAAGAGCAGAAAGAAAAAGGGATTTTCCCGTTCGGCTAGCGGTGGTTTCTTTAGAGAGATCAATGGTTACAACTATTTCGCGGTTGTATTGTGAGTTTTATTAGTATTTCGACATGTTCTTGTATTAATTCGCAGTTCTAAAAGCATATATTTTAATTATGCTTTTAATGCATTAATATACATTAATTTTAATATATGAAATATATTTTAATTTTCAAAGCAATTGTTTTGTAATTCTGTTAAATACGGAAAAGAAACTACATAGTGGCATGGGTTCTTCAACCATAATTCTGTAAGAGAAAGAAAGGTATTTTAGTTAATACCTGCCTGTTAGAAAATATATTCATTTATTTACCTAAAACGTTATAAACAGGTTAAAAACTGAGTGACGTAAGGAGAACAACTGCAGAGTACACAAAAATAGTTCTGTAACATGCACATTAGTAATAATTTGCTATATGATTAGTTTCGAACTTTTTCAATTTAATAAAGAATGTTTTCATTAAACTTATAATACAAACTAATGATTCTACTCATTTTTCGCATGAATCGGAAGTTTTGTTATTTGCAAAAATTCAGAGAGTTTAACGAAGAAGAAACCTACGCCATTTTTATACGCCAACTATTCTCAATTCAAGAAAAAATCAAGGAACATTTGGAACCGGTTTTGAGAAAAACTTATTTTGCACATAGCATTTGCTTCAAGAAAAATATACCAAAACTACTCAGTTTTTTTAAATAGTAAATGGCCAATTTAAAGTTCAATTCTCTTAAAATAGATTTCATTAAGGAACTAGTGGAGCTACATTAGCACATACTTTCTCGCATTATTGGGTACGATTACGTAATATTATAATATAGCAATTTCTCACCTACTAAACGTCAGCCATCATTTGAAAAAGCCAAGACCATTGAAATGAACCACCTGCTGTGCAATCTGGTTTTATTACGACATCCAAGAATATTAGACATTGCTTACATCTACAAATTTACAGAAGCTTGCCTTGCTTACATCGAAATGAGCTTCCTTTTCTTGAATGATTTTACCATAATCAACTATCAAACCTTTTTAAATAAAAAGTCAATGAATTAAACAACATATTAATATCGTCCAATAGATGGCCTAATGAATACACAAAAAAATGAGGTTAAAATACGATAGCCTTTATTGAAATATTAAATCTGTAACACAACTGTATAAAATTAATTATTTTAACGAAAATACATTATCACAAATTCAACGCTAAAAACCTGAAAGCAGGGTTCCAGACAGTATGAAAAATTATCGCCCAACAATGATAATACTCTGAATTTCAAATTGCTGAGTAGGGTCGTTGTCGTTGTCAAATTGTGATATTTCCTGAAAGACTCTCTTCAGCAACAGAAGCGCGAAAAAATTCGCATTTGCAATTTCGACCATTTGAATTTGCCGCCCGCCAGAATTCTCCTTCATTTAGCCCTGAATTCGATCCAGCTGAATAGCTAGTATTGAAAATCGCCAGCTCGGGAACTCGAACCCTTGGACATCCCGGTCAGTTGACTTCATAAAACTCCCGAACACGTGTACAAACGAGGGTACTTAACAATTACGGGTAAATGTCACATGTATTACTTTATTATATGGGATTGCTATGTTCCTTGGCAAACCATATCTACCTCTTTAAATGTCCTAAAAGCTTGTAACTTTTATTTTGAAAAATCCTTACCAAAAATCCATTTCCTTTTATTTTGAAAAATCCAAAAATCCTTTTGAAAAAGCTTACTAAAAATAGAGCATCTACGACACCGGAAGTGGACTCATTCGATGCGTTATTCAACCAAAAAGAGTGGAAAAATAATGAGAATCTTAGACATTTATTTTAGCAATTGGATTATTGATTGTTGTTTTTTGTGCCATCAAGTTGAAGAAAAAACAAACGCGCCATTACACCGTTCAATGTGATTTGATTTCGTGTTCCGGATTGATTGATTCCAGACCACTTCAACCGCTGTAGTCAATAGTCGGGTTAGTATAGTGAATGTTTATATGCCGATGTTCCTCCTTCGCTGGATGGCGAGATCCGGCGTTGATTTACGCATCGGCGTTCTACATCCAGATATCTACCCGAACGGTCTAGGTACCATCCCAGCCCGGACGTGGTCTAACCTTCCAACTGGTCTCCCGACAAGTGTGGTAGTGTACTGCATGTAAGGATAAAACGAGTGTGTGTAAGGGTAGAAGAGGCGTACCAGATCAGGAAGGAAAGATTCCGCGCGGTCTATTGCCCGTTTGATAGGGTACAGCTTCGGTATTCTCCTGGTGTTTGTCGGAGAAACCACGGAGAACTACCCATCAGAGCAGTCGGTCGCTAGAATTCTCCTCCAGAGAGCGATTGAATTCGATCTAACCATCCAGCTAGTTTTGAATATCCTGCCCCATCGCGACTCAAGACCCAGGTCCTCCCGGTTAAAGACGCTGGAGGGGCAGCGGTAATGCTGGTTCTGAGCTAAACATAGCTGGTTCCTATGTTTCGATGGAACAGTAAATGAACAAAAACGATTTCTTCGTTGTTGCCATTTGTTTTTTGTTGTAATTGTATTGTGATAAGTTGTGAAATATGTTATTTTATAATATTTAAGAAATGAATTTTGTTTCTTCGACATGACGTTCAAGAAGGCGGGTTGTAGCTCATAATTTAGAAGGTCACGCTAGAATTGGACATTCGCAACATAAGCACAGTACCGCTAGAGTGTTTAAGAAATTACCACCATTCTCTAAGAATGCAACAACTTCAAGGGATTCAGGGTTTCATCGCCAACAAAACATCAGCTAACAGGCAAGACACATTTCAATTGAAAGAAATTAAAAATGGCACAGGAGAAAGGAAATATTAGATAAAGTCACGTATGTGTACGTGCTAGAATTTCAAAGAAAAGGGGCTGCCTCATTGTCAAGTGAAATTGATTCTTGACGTTACTTCTAAATATCGGTAGCCAAAACATAGTGAAAACTTTATGTGCGTTGAACTACCGACCAAACTGCAAGAACTCGTATCAGACTGGATAGCATCTCAAAGAAAGAAAATAATTATATCATTATGATTGTCATCATTATCGTTATCCCTTAATTTCACGACTGAATAGGTTATGTATGTAAATATGTTATGGTTTTTAACATCTGCTCCTGGGTCCAACCAGCCTCCTAAGGTGCAGACCCAGTGACGGTGGATGCCTCTACAAAACTGCGAAAATACGAACTGTACCCAATAACACATCCCAGTCTGTCAAATGCATATCCCTATGCACATCCCAGTCTGTCAAATGCCTTTGAAGTTTGAACAAGTTCTTACTTAAAATTTGCGAAACAACCCAAGGACCAAAGGAATCTTGCAATCTATTCATAAGTTTTATGCCCAACATACGACCATTTCCCAAGCCTTGTACTTAATACGTTTCTTTGCCTTGGTTACAACGTTCTGAGCGCATGGTACAACACCCAAACGTAGATAAGATTTTGTCTCCAGATCCAGAATAACAACGTCCAGTGCATTTGCTGGTATCGCACGATCAGTATTGATTTGTTAGTCATAGAGTGTTGTACACAGTCCAACAGAAGTCACCAATCTTCATTATTGTTTATACCATTTGGAGTATAAGTTAGGAACTTTGAGGGCATTATAGATTTGCTAGGGAAGATAACCAACAGGCTCTATCATGCATTCTCTTATATTAGAACTTCACTGGAATGGAACAAAAAGGGGACGAAATTATCAAGGGTGTTCTGACAAAATTGGCATTAACAATTATGAAAAATGTTAATAGCCGCTTTTTCATATTGTCATGTTCTCAATGCCTGATCTTGGGCAGCTATTAGAACTGATTCCGTTTATGGCTGCTTCTTCCACATGTCAATCTTTGTTAATATCCATCTTGATCATTTATTTCAGTTATTATCTCTGAAACGGTTTCTCTCTTCACGATTACTTTATCATTTTTGCGCCTCATATTCTATGTAAAGTAGCAACTACAATTCATAGTGATATTTTGTAAGTCTTTCATCGCAGTATTTCTTGCTACACTTACAATGTCATTATTCTCACTTTTTCGGTCAGTTTTTGGTAAATGTTCAGCAGACTCGCCTGCAATCCACTATTAACGTGAACAAAACTTCTGAAAATATCATATTGAATATCGCAGAATCGGAAATGGAAAACCCAACACTCCGAGTAGAAGTTGGAAACTCCGCGCTTGATTATACGATAAGACGTGTCAGCGCAAGTTAACAATTAGACACACCAAGTCGTAGTTGTGCAGATTTCCGCCACAAAAGGGAAGTACGGCCGTGGAGATGCAAAGTTTAAAGGGCGTGTTTCAAGATCACGAAACGATGCTCATGTTATTCATTGAAGGAGAGGTCAGAAGCAATGTTCATGAATAAGTTCATTTACACAAAAATGTCATTTTACTTTCTTATGATGAATTTGCCCTTTTAATAATGCACTTATATTTTTATACCTGTGTAATAATCCTCATACATCAATATATTTACATGATTTTATATTTTACTATAATTTTCGCTATAATATAATTCAACAATTGATCCTTCGATTTTATAAACTTTAAAAGATACGTTTAAAAACTCTTCATATATTTTCATATTCGATGGTGTTAAATTTACGGGATAAATACTCGTATTTTGAAATATCATATTGACTAGCTCTACCAACATTTTGAGATGGTGGATATAATATAATTTCTATAGCATGCTCAAAACATCTATTGACTAGCTCTACCAACATTTTGAGATGGTGGGTGTAATATAAATTCTATAGAATGCTCAAAACATCTAAATGCGCCTCACGCCACAATAACCAACTCACCATGCATTTGTGCAGTTGACTGACTTGAGAGAGTTTCCATAGTCGGCTCAAAGAAAGTGGTTTATCGAAAAGGCAAATTCCCAAAACACTGTGACGAAATGTACGGGCAGTTTATCGGTGAATTGTGGCAATGCCAAAAAGGAAACCTCATCCCTCGTGAATCTGGATGAACTGAATACTAGACCGCCCCGCCGAATCTCTGAATGCGAAGACCAACACATTACCCGACAAAGCAACACGCTTTGGAGCCGCAATAGCATCTGATGTCTCGGCCAAAACTCGTCTTCGGAAGGAAGGTTTTCGATCATGTGTTCTTCTTCACAGATTGCCATTTACTCTGCCCACTGTTGAACACGCTGAGAACGGTGCCACTCTCTCGGTCTGAATCAGTGAAAAACTACTGATTGACAGTGACTATTCACTGATGGTGTCAGTTATAACCCTGCCACTGACAATCGGTGAATTGAGCTGAATAAATCAGTGAAAATTGGGTCCACTGTTTGAATCAGTGAAACTTCATTGTTTGAATCAGTGAGATCTGAATTGAACGATCAGTGAGCTGAACACTAATTGAACGTGAACGATCAGTGAGCGATGGTGGCGCGGCACTTTTACCACTGACGACCAGTGAAATGCTGGCGGTCATTGTGAAAAGGTCCGCATATTCGCTGATTGTCAGCGAAACTACCCATTTCGACTGAAGATATCAGTGACTTCGGCTCTCACTGATTGAATCAGTGACAATTTCACTGATTCAGATTCAGAGAGCACGAAGGATGTAACTGGAGATAATTTAAGGCACCCTGTGGTTCTCAGTTCCAATAGCCCCTCGACTCAAAATGAGCAAAGGATATTAGCGTGGTTGCCGTCGTTGTGGAGAACAGTAACTGGTATTATAGATACCTGTTTGTTTGTTGTTGTTGTTTTTTCACGCAACACCACAATGACTATTTCTTCCAGCAGGATAATGTCCGTCTCCACGCTGCACGGGCAACACAAGAAGCTCAAGAGGATGCTCGTGAGTTACTGCGGCCTGAATGATCCTCAGGACTTTCTCTGATCGAGCACGTGTATGACTCCATGAACCGGCGACAACTTTCGAATAGTTGGTTATGTACCTTATGGCGTGAAATTATGTACCTCTGCTTTATGATGAGATCCTGCACAATACTACGCGTTTCAGAATTTGCACGTACATGACAGCACTCAGCGGTTATACCCACTTTTTTAATGTGCCTTATAGAACAAGCCCTGCCCTCTGTACGCCGACTTCTCTGCCATAGTACAAGCACGTTCAAATCTCTAATTCCTTAGAAAAGTTCACCTCCTTATTATACGTCTTGCGGGATGTTGATTTTTCCATTCCCGCTAGCTTAAATACATTACGGTAGTCATTTTATTTTAGATTAAAAGTTACATCATTGAAACAAATTTATTATATAATAATACCATCTGATTTTCAAAGCATTTAAAAATGTTGGAATAACACTCAATGTTGGAACACAAAAATGTTGGAACATTATAGCAATGTTGGAATAATTTTATGAAGTTAGAAGTTCGTTATTGTACTTACGTCTGTTTAGTGTAGTGTAGTATTAAATGTAATATATAATAAATACGGAGTGCTCGAAATAAAAGCTGCTGCGAAATATTCATCTTTTGTCCTCGTAGAACAATGAAGGAGGCGAGGGGCGGGATAACAACGCTCCGTTAAAATGTGTAAATGCAATTCCCGGGCGTGAGTGTGTGCAGAACTTGACGCCGTCTTGAGTGCTGTTGAGGCGCGCCCTCCCACTCGGCGCGCCGTAGTTATGCTGTGCAGCCATGTGCTTAAGAGGCGCGAGGGCGCCCGGCGGGAGGGAGCTCAGGGGCGGGTCGCGGCGCGGAGAGCGAGCGGCGAAGAACGTCCCGGCAAGCGATAACTGCTCAGAAGCGAGGAACCAATAGGCAGTGCCAGGCATCTTTGCCACCCGCCCAACGCTCGCAACTAAAATGATCTCGGGACCAAGGAAGGTCTTTTGAAGGTATTGCTCATTGCCTTTCACTTTCTCTGATGTGAGAAAGTTAAGTAATGTTGCAAACATTCAATGACGTGATTTTGACGGTAAATTTTTTTGGGGGGGTCTAGAAAAAATTACTTTCGTTTTTAATTTCTCGCTACGAAGTAGAGAGAAAGTTATGTAATGCTGCACGAAAAAACGGCGAATTGTCGGAGAAAAAACTCGTATTACAGGGCCCCGGTAACGAAAAAGTGATAGTTGATAGAGAATTGAATCTAGCACCAGACACACAGTAGCACCAGACTCACAGTTTATTCAAAAAGGTCTGTCCGTCCATGAAGGTTGACATATCAAATGTAATTATAATACTACTAGCTGGTACCCGGCGCGTTGCAGCCGCAGAAGAAATAATTGAGGAAATATTCCTCTCCCCCTTCTCGTTTCCTCTCTCCTTCCCCTCTATATTTTTCATCCTCTCTCACTTCCCTCACTCTCTTTTCCATCTGTGTATCTTTCCCCCTCCATGTCTCTTCTTCCCCTCTGTGCCTTTTCTTCCCCTCTGTATCTCTTCTTCCCCTTTGTATCTCTTCTTCCCCTTTGTGTCTCTTTTCGTCCACTCTGACTCTTTTTTCCCGCCCTCTCATTTCCCCCTCTCTATTTCCACCTCTCTATTTCCCCTCTCTATTTTCCTTCTCTTTCACTATTTTCCTTCTCTTTCTTTATTTCTTTCTCTCTAATTTCCCTCTCTCCTCTTTTTTGCTCTCTCTCTCTCTCTCTGTCCCTGTGTCTTTTTCCCTCTCCTCTCATCAACTTGCGGCGCTTGCTCCTCGTGTTCCCCTCGACCTCGTCCCACAGCACACGGCAACGCCCAGTAACAATTAAGCTCACGTGAATTGGGAACTGCATTTAACTGATACGCCATCATGTGCTCTAGCGCCATCTAGTGGAGTTACAATAATTGTAATATGCCTATGTTCTTCCCATAAGAGCATGCAATAAGTTGACAAATTTTTATCGCAATTGGATGCCTGGTACGGCAGCTCATTAAGAACGAACCAACAAACACTGATTTTTACCTTCCCGTATACGTATGTATACAAGAAGACAAGAGAAACAAGAGAGTGAAATCCTCAGACTATTATAAATAACGCAAGAAAGGTCAAAACAATCTTGAACTGTTCAACCAACTAATATATACATACTATGTAGTGCAAAACTACCACCATGTATAAAAATGTTCTGTCGACAAAAATAAACGCTACTTGAACACGGAGTGATTTACGTAGTATAGGGAAAGTTATGTAATGCTGCACGAAAAAATGGCCAATTTTCGGCGGAAAAAAATTCTTTGCTGGGCCGTGAAAACGAAAAAGTGGATAAAACCAGTTGCAAAGTTAAGAAAAATCCTCTAACACGTGGTTTAGCCAGAAACCCTGTTTTCTAGGTCCTTGATACCGAAAAACCAATTGAACGGAAAATGTCCGTATGTCTGTCCGTCTGTGAACATTGCTAGCGCCTAAACCATATTTACGATTTCTTCCAAAATGGATATTCCCTAGTCGATCTGATTCTAGTCAAAGCTTTGAGATTTTGAAAAAGATGCTTCAAAATTTGGGGGTTCTTTATATGAAGCCCCCCGGGGATTTTCAAAATTTTCTCAAAAACGGCTCCAAATTTGTTCTTTAAATTTCTTATATAAATAGAGTAAAATACACTTATTAACATGGCATAGGTCCTATTTTCACAGATAACTCTGAATTTTCGAAAATTTTGAAAGTTTGAATTTTTTTCGGCATGTTTCTCCAACTACAAAATTGAAGATAGATTTTTTTCTTGAAATAAAATTTCTTCATATTGAGTTCTTTTATAAATGTCATGAAAATGTTTTTCAAAATTTTAGTAGTTTTCGTGCAATATTGCGTGCAATATGTGCAATTTTAACTAGTGGTGCTTCCAACGCACATTCTTTCTCGCTCTGCTTCTATACGGTCCTTTTTGCTATTCCACTACTTCATAAACCAGAAAAAGTGTATTATACCAGCAAACCTTTTCGGTACCAAGGCCCGACAACCGAAACTCAAATTCAACGAACTGGCACTTATACCACTACGCAAAACCAACACCGTCACTGTCGAACAGAACCATGAAAGAATAGAACCGACCTATAAAATGGTAAATGCATGATTAAGGAACAATAGATACGATGGAAAAACGCTTTACAAATACAAGAGAAGTAAAAAATTGTTAAAAGTTAATTATTTGAACAAATTTCTACAGACATTTCCAGGACATTTATCGCAATTACTTATATTTTAGTCATAACGTAATTCTATCGCTTTTATCATTAGGAGCCGGTAATTTTCAACATGCGAAAAACGTGTCTTTCAAACATCACCAATCAAGACAGCGATAAATCGCATTACGAAGTAATCGTAAGGTTAGAAAGTAATCATCATTTGGGAACCGTTAGGGATTGTAAGTTTATCGCATGCCTTCTGGTTATATTGTATTACAATTTAACGTTAAAATGCTCATAATTTTATTTAAATTGGTTCATACAGATATATACTAGACAACGGTTGATTTGACATGTCATACGCTTTAGAAATCGAATAACAGAGTTGAAAAATTGTTTAAAAGACGCAGTTAGGGAAAACACAGACAAGTCCTGTCTATTTATCTATATTGAATCTATTCGTGAGTAGAAGTACTTCAAATGATTTTCAATAAAGTATCTACACTCTTTAGTGTTTTTTTCCTGCAACATCACATTCATCAAATTAAAATTCCCTACGGGGGATCGAACTCGGTACCTTCCTTACTGAAGGTCTCAACCCGTAGGCGCATTAACCAACCGCGCTACGAGAACGACTTGCAGAACTTCTGCTAATATTGCAGTCATAACAATCTTGTATCAGTTCTCTTATTAAGAAGCCGGTAATTGTCAACATGCGAAAAACATGTCTTTCAAAAAACATGACCAAGAAAGGCAGCATTGAACGGTTTACTCCACATAATTTATCGGATGATCGGCATTTGGAAAATAACTACTGCGAGAAAGTATGTGCCATTCTATAGCACCACTAGTTTATTTATATACTTACCTTCCCTTCTTACACACGTGCAGAAAATTTAAAGAAAAAATTTGGAGGGGTTTATGAGAAAAATTTTTTTTTGTCAATTTGAATCGCAATTTACGCAAAAACTATTCGTTTTTCCAAAAATGGTACATGACCTTATTTGAAGGGCTAAATTCGTACAACCGACTTTGTCTGAAGCGAAAATCTCTATCTTCAATTTTCCAGTTTTTAAACAGTTTTTTGCAATTTTCGAAAAATAGAGCCTATAATCGAAAATGATGCCTACGTCATTCCCTTCAACGTTCTTTGCACTATTCAACAACAAAATATAATCAAAAAATTTGGAGCCATTTTTTTTTAATTTACAAAATCTCAAAATGGGCTTCATGTAAAGTATCCTCAAACACTAAGATATCGCTTTCAAATTCAAGAGGCCTTGAGACGAGTCAAATCCATCGGGGAATATCAATTTTGAAGAAAATCGACCGAACGGTTTAGGCGCTAGCGTTGACCACAGACGGACAGACGGACAGATGGACGGAATGCCGTCAATCGATTTTGAAGTATGAAGATGCAACAAATCATGGATTTTGACTACATCACGAGATAGAGGATTTTTTTTTCTAAATTTAGCAACAGGTTTTATCCACTTTTTTGTCACCAAACCCCTGCTATAAGAGATTTTCTGGCGAAAATTCCCCGTTTTCCGCCGCACGATTACATAACTTTCTCTTCTTACGAAGTATTCGTAAGGCGAGAAAGTAAAAAATTACAAAAACATGATTTTCTCAAAAACGGCTCCAAATTTTTTCTTTAAACTTTAAGTAGGGATAGTGGTAAATGTACTCTATCAGATGACATAAAAACCATATTGCTCTATAGGTTGGTTTTTTCAAAAATTACAAAAATGTAAATTTTTTCACATGTTTCTCACGTCGATAATATTTAAATTAGCGGTGATTTCTTCACATTATTATATTTACGAGTGTACGTGCTTTAAATAATGTCAAGCAAAGTTTCTCGAAAACACAACCGTTTTCTGTGAAATGTAGCTCAAAATTTCACATTTTCAGAAACGCTCAAACGTCATTTTCTCATATACGGCTGCAAATTTTTTCTTGAATGCTTTGTATCAGATAGTGCTAATTACACTCTTTAGTATAGCGTAAAGTTTATTTTGATTTATTGTTTTGTTTTTTCAAAAATTACATAATTGTATTTTTTTTTGTAAAGATCTCTCACATCATTAATATGCACATTACCAGAAATTTGTAAAGATTATTTTATTTGTGAGAGTACGTGCTTGAAATAACTTCAAATAAAGTATTTTGAAAACTCAAAAATTTTATGTAAAAATGGGCTTCAAATTTTGCATTTTAGTAGCGCTAAAACGCAATTTTCTTTAAAACGGCACATAATTTTTAAATGAAAATTGCTATTTAGAACTAATTTTTTATGTTCTTTAATATTCTAAAATTAATATTTCTGTTCTACCAATAGGAAACCGAAAAATTAAGAAAATGACGGAAAAATGTACTTTTGACCGTGATAGATGGTACCTGGCAAGAAAGAGTATGTGGCAATTCCGAATAGCTAGCAAAGACCCAAGGAAATAGAAAACTAATACGGGGAAGTCTGTGCCATTCTGTAGCACCACTAGTTATATATTAGATTAATTTTCTGCATAATTATTTTTCGTGAAATTTTCCGGTATTTTAATAGTTATTCTGCTATTCCGGGTAGAGATGAATCCAACACATCGAAGATAATTAAAATTGGTCCTGTCGTTCTTGAATTATAAATGGTTTAATTAACCCGACTTTGTTTTATTTACTTAGATTCTGCACGTCTTTGAGTAGGTGATGTAATATTTATAAGCGCCGGACCAGCAAAAACGTAATAGAATGTTCAAAAAGAATGCGGGGTGATAAATGTTTCTTTGAGGCCTTTGGCCTCAAAGTTTTAGTTTTTAAGGCTCTCGAACGCTTCGTTTAGGAGTTATTTAACGATATAGATTCGAACTGTGTAGTGGGCTGCGTTTGCATAAACATCTAGTTTTTTACTCTTCATCGCCATGTAGTGCCATTTTTTCGATATTTTATTAGTTAGTCTGTCATTCGGGACGGAGATGAATCCAACAAAAGAGAGATAATTAAAATTGGTTCAGTTGTTCTTGAGTTATAAATGGTGTAACTATTACAACTTTCTTTTATATATATATATTTTTATATATATATATATATATATATATTTATATATATATATACATATAGAGAGAGAGAGAGATTATTATCCATGTAACAAATTATTCAAAAATTTATTAAAATTAATATACTGTGATGAACTGTTTTGTGAAAAGTTTAAAACATTGTTCATAAAATACTTACTTTAAGGTTTCTTTTACGTAAGCAAATATGTCTCCAAACAAACTTTCCCCCTATGATTGCAAGATCTGCAATACAATTTTTAAACTATTGAGGCTATATTACCACATACTTTATCTTATTATCGGTAACGGTTACGCACTATATTATTGCAATTTCTGTGTTTATAACACTTCAGCCATCACTTGAAATACTCTTAGCCAAACGATATCGTTAGAAAAATATGTAATTTTGATTGATTGAAAATTCAAAATTTTAAATGAATATGGCTCTGTCATTGAAATCGTTCTATTCTTCTCCGTCCTTTCAAAAAAAATAAAGGAACAAAGGAATTATTTACCGTCACTAGGATTTAATCTTCAAAGCCTAGGCTTGGGAGTCCAGCGTATTAGACACTCGTCTGTTTGGTTCCGTGCTTACTGAACCCAATAAAATAAGTACAAGAATTGATAAAACCTCATAATTTTTTTCTTAAAAGAACTCGAAAACTTTTAATGTTTGGCAGGTAAACGAAATCTGTTTGATTGTATCAAACGTATACCTACCAAACACCAGTACGTGACAAGATCCCTACCGATCAGGAACAAATGTCTTATGTGTAACGTCGTTAAATGACATTCCCTACCCTACGGCCATTGGCAAAAAGTTATCTTCGACTCCCCTAATACCCTTAAGTTTGTGCATTTATTCTGCGGTATCTAAATATTAAGAATTGAGGACACGAATGTACTACCTATTTTCGTTTTTTATATTACATATACTCCTATGAATTAGAGTAATAAAACCCCTTTCTCGGTATTAGGGACCCATGAACCAAGTTTTTCTGTCAAATTGTTGGCAGATCTTGCAGCATTCCTTTACTTTCTTCATTCGCGAAAGGAAAAACGGACGATAAATTGGTCGCGGACGAATTGCCACCCGGCAAGCGCTCGTGTAACGCCAAGAGATGGGAGCTCTCGAAGTTTATAGGTTGGAGGATATAGTTTCCGTGCCGCTTGGAACTGTAGACATACGTTTGTACTACTACTTGGTTTGCCTTTGCCCAACTTCCCTTTCTACTTGGTTTGAATAGAGAGAAGATTAGTGCACCATGTGTTGATTGTAACTGTTCAGCGGGTAAAACTGTGTGCAGTTCAGGAGTGTACCTGGTACATCAGCGCACGTATGGAGTTGATACTGCAACTGCAGATTCTTAGACTGAAAGGATTTGAGTTCTGGTCCAGGCAGTTTAGGATTAAATAGATGTCAAAAAATCGGCCACTCTCTAAATGAGAAATCTAGCAGTCGGCTATTTTGATGCGGATTTTTCAGTGTTTCCTCAGACCAATTCCAGGGAGTTAGTAGAAAACCTCAAGGTACGCACACGATCCTTTAAGATGACCCCACTCCCACTCTTATGGCCAAGTAGATATTCATATGTCTCTCTCTCATAATTTATAATAAACAGCCAGTACGATGAGCAGGATTCCAGTCCATCACAGTCAAACTTACAAAGCAGTTTTTTACGAAGAAATTGAGGGATATTTATTTTAAGGGGATGAATAGTGAGGAAGCATATTAATACATGTTTATAAATATATAAATAATAATAGAAAAGTTGACGTGAAACAGAAAAAGGTGGGTAGATTTCATTGACCTAGAAGCAAAAGATAATAGACATTTCTTGTTCATAAAGAGTTGGTACAGCTCTTGGCGCAGCAGAGGTTAGATTATTTCGCGCGAGAGCGCCTAAGAACCACTGGAGGCGCCGGGCGAGGCCGCGCCATCGCCGGGGGCGACGGCGAAGTTGCGCGTGAAGAATCGGCGGTGGGCGGCGCGGGCGAATAATTAATTTCGTCAGAGGCGGCGGCTAAGAGCACGCGGCAAAAAGGCCGCACGCGGGCGTGCGAGGCGCCGGCACGGGCCAATCGCCGCATTGGCTTGGCAGCGCCGCGGCACGCGCTCGCCCCGCTCCGCACCGGCCTCATTGCCCCGCCCCCGCACCCCTCCCCGCCTCGCCTGCCCGTCTCCGCTCCAGCCCCGCCCGCGCCCCGCCGCGCCGCCCTGCCCCGCCCCGCCCTCCCCGCCCTGCCCACCCCCTCCCTTTCCCCGCCCTGCCCACCCCCTCCCTTTCCCCGCCCTGCCCACCCCCTCCCTTTCCCCGCCCTGCCCACCCCCTCCCTTTCCCCGCCCCCTCCCTTTCCCCGCCCCCTTGCCCCGTCCCGCCCCTCCCTTGCCCCGCCCACCCCTCCCTTGCCCCGCCCCACCCCTCCCTTGCCCCGCCCCACCCCTCCCTTGCCCCGCCCCACCCCTCCCTTGCCCCGCCCCACCCCTCCCTTGCCCCGCCCCACCCCTCATTTGCCCCGCCCCACCCCTCATTTGCCCCGCCCCACCCCTCCCTTGCCCCGCCCCACCCCTCATTTGCCCCGCCCCACCCCTCCCTTTCCCCGCCCCCCACACACCGCTCCGCCCTTGCCCCGCCCACCTCGCACCGCCCCACCTCACCTCAACCCGCCCCGCCCCGCCTCGCCTCTTCTCGCCCACCGACAAGCCACGACGCTCCGGAAGCGGAGGCACCCGGCGGCGCCAAAGCTACGGAGAGCTCTGCTAACGGAGATACAAGGGCTGCGAGGCGATTAAAATAATTCCTAGTTGACACTTGCAGAACGCCGTAGAATTTCCAACACGAGCGGTTGCTGGCTCGGACGGTGCTGGGTTCAGCCGTCGCTTTTACGCTTTACTTGGCTTTTAAAATTCATAGGTTTTTTAATAAAAGAATACTTCTTTCTTACTGGTTCACAGGTGTTGGTTAATTGTGAGATCTGCCGATGTTTACGAATATATAGTTCCCGCCATCAGGACTTAACACCCACGCCCACATCCACTATGCATGCATGTATGTGGTACGTGCAGTCTTTTTAATTTTCTTTATTTTATCTTAACTGTTAAAAAGTGCATGTGACGTATGAAGGAGGAGCGCAATCTGTGCACTTTTTCTTGTATTGTTTTTTTGAGCTACTCGTCCATTTCAATGTAGCAACCTCACACTACATCACATCCGAAACTAGCGTCAATACTATTTCTTCAACAGGGATTCTCTTTGAGCAGCGATTCGCTTAAGCTTCCCGTTTTCTAGTTCCCGTCTCTGAGCGTTTGCAGTGGTGTCTGCTAAAGGAGCGGTGGTATTCTCATTCATTTTTCATACGCGCGCGTTTTTCCCAGGATTCGTATCTCCAGACGTGCGAAGTCTAACGCAGTTTGCGTCTGCTAACATCGTTCCAACCAGAGCGAGGATAAAAGGATTCGCGCATTCGGGCTATTGGAACAGTGGTCTCGTAGATGCTGTAGTTCAAGTAATTGTTGCTGTCCTTATTTATTTTGCCTCCTCGACTACGTGTTACATTAAATATATAAAAACTTGCTTACATATTTAGATATACAATAATAAATATTTACACATTTTTAAAATTTTTAATATTTTGTCATTTGCTCACGATTTTCTTTAATATCAAACAGTTAATCATTAAATAAATAAAATCCTTTAACAAACATTATGTTTTTTTTCTTGGACAGTGTTGAGGGACTCGAAAAGCTTTGTTTTACGTTAGCTCGTTAGCGGCGGGGAGCGCATCTCCGACACCTACAAGCTGCCATACTTATATTTCCCTGTTCTTCATAACATTGGCTAAGTTCTCAAAAAGTTTTAGCTTTGAGCTGATCATACGTGGATTTTCTTGCTGGCTGCCGGTCTATATGTATTATTTTCAATAATATTTATAACATCTCGTAATATTATTTTAACATTTCTGTCGTAACACCCTTGTCTGCTCTTTTGTTTGGTAATTCAAAGATAATTCTACGTAATTCTTCCTTTTTGATCAGTGCAAAATTGAACCGCCTTCATACCATCTTTCTTCTTGCTTGTAAATATTTTGATTCCCTGCGTCAACATTTTTTACGAAATTTTTAAAGCTATTAAGAAAAGTTAATAAATGTGTTACCTGCTTTATTCATTTCTTAACTTTTTCAAATATATCTTTTGTCATTGTTTTTACCTCTGTTATATTTTTTCGGTTTCTTAATGGTAGAACGGAAGTATTATTTTAAGAATATTAAAGAACAATAAAACCTTGTCCTAAATGCCAATTTTCCTTGAAAAATTTGGAACCGTTTTTAAGACAATGGCGTTTCATCGCTACTGTAAATGCGAAATTTGAAGCTCTTTTTCACAGGAATCTCTTGTGATTTTGAAAAACTTTATTTGAAGTAATTTAAAGCACTTTAACTCACAAATACAATAGTATTTACGAATTGTGGAAAACGTGCATATTAATGATGTGAGAGATCTTTAAAAAAATTACATTTAAAGATAAAGATTAGATATTTTTATTTAAACTGCAATTGTGTATAACCCGGTGGCAACTAATTACAAAAACATAAAAATACACAGTCTCTCAGTAACATGTAATACTAATACTAATACCAATATTAATAATATTAATAATAAGGTAATATAACTAACAAATTATATAATATTGTTAAGTTTATGAAAGTTCCAAATGATTTTTAGACAGTCGTAATGTTTATTCAAATTACGACTGTATAAAAATCATTTGTAACTTCCATAAACTTCACAATTTGTACAAGAGACAGTCTATAGTTCAACTTGAAATTATATAATAATTATAGTAATAATAATAATAATAATGATAAAATAATGATAATAATATATAAACCGATTCATTAAACATTAAATTACATTAAGAGAAAAAACTTCTATATCCTAACTCCGCACTGAATGTTTGTACTATTAGGATCACATAGCAGGGAGTTCGATCTAATTTCTTTAGGGTTGTCCCCCCTCAGCCCGGTCAGTTTTATTAAACCTTGCCTCATTTACTTATTTATAAAATATTTGTTCTATGATATATATTCTTCGTATTAACTCTGCACTTTTGTTGTTGTTGTTGTTGTTGTTTGTAACTAATTTATAGTGGATTTAGTTGAACCTGATAATGCATTTACAATTCATCTTCTATAGCTTTTCTCTAACCACCAACGGTATACATCCCTAGCGCACGTCGCGACCAGAGATATTTAATTCTTCTACCTCGGCAGATCTCGAGTGTGTGCCGAGATCCTGTACAATGTTCAAGAGCGTGCTGTCCTTTCTAACCCTATTTTCACACAAATTGCACAACCGAATTGTGAGCCGCAAAAAGAACCAAACATTTTCAAAATTTTCTTAAAAATGGCTCCAAGTTTTTTGTTTAATTTCATTTGTCGGACAGAATAAAAAACAAAAATGGCGCATGTTTCGTTTTCACTGAATTCTCTAAAATTTCGAAAATTACAAAACTTCAATTTTTTCGGAATCTTCCAACAATTATTATATTGAAGACACAGAATTTTTCATAAATTACATGAACTTTTGCATTTTTTGAAAATTCACAGTTAATAGTGAAAATCGGATCTCAGGCGCCATTATAAGTAAACTTCACACTAATAGAAGAAACTTAAAGAATAACAGGAGCAATATTTGTGAAAAATTTTGGAAATGTCCCAGGGACTTCATGTGAAGTTCCCTCAAAATTTTAAGAATTCTTTTAAAAATAGATCCAGATAGATCGGGGATCAGATGTTCTCTTTGGCAAAACTCCTACGAATAGTTCAGGCGCCAGTGGTGTTCGCAGACGGGCGATCGTTTTGAAAATCCACTTTTTCGATATCAAGGTGTACATGTATTTCCCAAAATGTGTATTTCCGTTGAAATCTCGAAATCGATTTTCCCTAGCATTACATAACTTTCTCTGTACAAAGCATATTACTCTCTGTATTTGTACGTACATGAGAAACTAAAAATTGTCGAGACCTTTTTCCAAGATAGATGGAATTATCGTGAAACAGCAGTCAGGTGAGGGAATTGTAGTTCCGCGTGTCATAAATGCTCGTCTCCAGAGTATTAGGAGCTAAGAAAAGCATTGAAGGTTACACATAGGACGATCTCACCCATCGTTGACAAACGTCGCGACCCTAAAGTAAAAAGGTTCTATCTGCACCGCAGTAAATTTTACAGGAGAGCATTCCAAAGTTTTGTCCCTCTCTAAAACAAAAACTATTTTATTAAATGTATTGAAACTTTCTCAGTCTACTTGACATCCAAGACCAAAACTGTAGACTGATAATTATTCTAAAAGCATTGTAACTTTGGTAGAAACCAAGACCCTGTTTTTACAGATAGAACCTTTTTACTCTCAATATGCATTTTCAAGTTCGAGCAAAAAGGTTCTATCTTTGTTGGTAGGAAAATTTGACTGGTATATTACTTAAATAATTGCAAATATACATGTAACTGTATCATTTATTAAATTTTAAAGAATTCAAAGAAACATTTTAGTAAAAATCTTATTTAGAGTACTCAATTTTAAATTCATGTCATTACTTAGACTTAGTCAACTAGAAGTGGAAAAAAGTAGCCTATTGTAAATTATTGAATTACACTTAAATTTGAAATGATATATTACAAACATATTAAAGTAAAATGTCACGTAGCGTAATTTAATATTACATATTAAAGTAATATTATTTTTGTTTTTTAAGAAATTCTATGAAGTAAGTTTGATACAGAGTTGGCTTCCATTTCAACATGTATGCTAAATCGGCTCTTTTCCTTATTTAAAAACTTCTTTTTCGCCACGTACGTTTGCACAGGCGGATAGATGGAAGAAGAACTTTTCGTCACCCATGTTGTAGAAATGTATGGTCGCACATTTACGATGGAAAATTGTGAATCAGAATGTTTAATTTTATACTCTACTTTAGCTAGTCTTTGAGTGAATTTTATTTGCGAAACTTGGGAGAAAGGTATTTATTAAAATGAAGATGTTTGCTGCTTTTATGGAAATCCTTAAAATGCATTGTTTGCATTGTTTTTAAATAATATTAAGTGGCTTTTTGTCTGTTTACTGCCAAATGTATCCGCATGAAAGAAATCGGTGACCAGAATTCACTATCTGGTAATGAACATTGTGTACTTCCTGAGTACGCAAGTGACCAGCAGCAGAGAATTTCAAAACTATGTCATCGATTTGTGGGTGTTTTTTTAGAAAGTCCTTCATTGCCGGAGACATCTGATTATTGTTTTGGAGTACACAGCTGTCGCTCTACATTATAATATGTTTTACCTTAGGTGAGTTTTGTATTATTTTTTCCAAAATTTGGGAAACGGCATTTGCAATGTCATTTCCAGAATGGCCTCTGTCAATTTCTGTCCAAATTGCGCAATATACAGCTTTGGTTGGGAAAACATGAACTGTCATGTTAAATAAATTTAATTTTCTCCTATAGAAGAAAATACTTGTTTTCTCTCGGAATTCCTATCACATTTTCTAATGAAAGGACACTGCAATTCTACGTTCATCTTTGATTTTATGATCTTCCTCTCTTTCCTTTCTCCTGTTTTCCTTGTTATCTACGTTTTCAGTGTATTTTACTTTTAAATCATTAGAAATATTATTTTCCAACTCATTAATTCTGTATTCGCATCTGTTCGCTTATGGCTAAAAGAAATCCAAATTAAATTCTTCATTAAAAATATCCCGATATATAGATAATTTTACAAATTGACTTCTTTCGTTTACACAACATTCCTTGTAGAGGTCGTACGTTTTCGTGGTATTTAAGTTGGGAGCGAGACACCCCTTAGTAGTACTAGGTCTACAATAGTGACTCTGTTTTAGAGAAAGGTTTAATGTGTGCCCTCACTCTGTCTTTCACGTTTTTTGGTATTTTATCCTTAGTTTTGCTACCTCGATCGTCCAATTTTGGTGTTCCTGTTATTTTATCTTCGTGTAAATGTGCATTATTTATTATCTTCTGACTTATAGAAAGTGTGTTGAGGTAGAACTTCTTACACACAATAATTTCTTTATTTGAAACATAAAACTTGTAAACGAATGTATTCTTCTTTCGAAGGTTTAGAATAATTTCTTTTGGATTTCTTTTTTTTTTCTGGAAAGGATCTGACGTCCTCAGTATGTAGCTGACCTTTTCACAATGAGTTTCCAATTTGTAAAACGAAATAAATAATCTCTCTTGCTCTTCTGGAGTGACATTTAGAGCGCAGTTGTGACGACAAAAATTTCCACAATTTGTAGTTTTGTTAAATTGTTAAGCTTGATGACCTTGCCTATGTAATTTAAATGTTCTAAGCCAGCTTGATGTTTCTTCGACTTTTTTCCAATCCTTCTTATTACACGATGCCACTAGATTGCGAAAACTTACAGCCACAACACAGCGAGATATTGAGTTCTTAAAACGGATTTGGTCTACTAGATACATGCGCTCCTAACGAAGGGTTAACAATACATTTACGTATTAACCGAAAATAAGTAAAATCGTAATAATCCGGGTTGTAAACAGGATTTACAGGTAACCAATTTTATAATATTATATCAACATTGAAGTGGAGTACAAATAGTTTGTGTCGCATAACCTATAAATTCGTTGATTTAGCAAGACATTCACTCAGGCGTCGTAAGGAATATCCAAGTGCCCAATTTTGGCGAACTATTATAAAGTCTGGATGGTTACCAATTAAACCCGATAAAGAATAAATAGTTCGATATTTATAAAAATATGTTTACCTTCTTGCAGAACTGTTTTGCTTTAACACAAACAGTGCTTACAGCACTGTTTTGCCTCGGTGTCTCGTCTTCTTCAGTACTGCTTGCCGCATTAGGATCGTATTCAGAACAAGAATGCTCAAAAACAGCACCTTCAATTTCACTTTCACACAACATTGCAATTAAATCTGCTTCTCAAAAGATCTTACAATACTTGGACACTTTGCCCAGCCAACAAGATAATGTCCACATACATGTAAACAGATTGGTTTGCGCGGTGAAGCAGATAGAACCTTTTTTCCCGAACTTGAACATACGTTTTGCAGATAGAACCATTTTACCTTATCTGTATCTCAGAAACTAAGCTTCGTAGATCAAATGTAACTTGGAGGTTATGTAAATCTCATCGATACCATTACAAATATAACATAAAGTCATTTTTGGAAAAAATGTTAGATAGAACCTTTTTACTTTAAGGTCGCGTGTTGAAACAGTGAGAAATTATTTCGAAGAGTATTATCTGTGAGTAATGTGTTTTCTTTCCTGCCTCATATTCGTCGGGTCCTACATTAGGAATAAAGTTGGCATTAGCATTCCCAAGAACATTCCAACGACCAATCCTATGTGAATTTTTATTTTTGCTTTTGTTTAGGCTGTTATAATTGCCATGATTTACGAAATGACCATAGCACACATAACGTATTTATATGTTTTCGTTAATTTCCAAAAACAGCTGACGTCAAGCAACGATCAAGGGAGACTAGATAGGAAGAATAAAAGAAACAAGGCAAGTAGAAGTGTACGCAACGCCCTAGGAAAGTAACTTTCGTGTGGAAAATGATATATAGACGAGGAAAGTAAATTTGTGGGTAAGGCCAGAAACCCTTTTTGAAATGCGAAAGAAGACTAACTGCACAACTCTATTCTTGGGCAAGACACTTTGAGCTTTGTAACTATAGAAGAATCACTTTATTGCAACCACGATATATTCGCTTATCGCGCAGCAATTTACTTTTGCTGCATAATATAACTTCCTCAGCACCACGATAGATATTTTCATGTTACATCGTTCGATACGTATTAACTAAGGTTCACGTTTAAATTTATTTATTTATTTATTTGTCAGAAAACAGTAAAAACTGTATATGACGTGTGGGATACTTTACATTCAACCTTAATTAATAACTTTTAATTCAACCTTGGCCTTTCATTACAAACTCCCAATTGAATGCGTGCCCTTTTTTGGGGGGGGGATACACTGGAACCTCAATGATTCCTCCCTCAAATTTAAATTCAATAGTAATACGTCTTACCACATGAAATTTTCTTATTAAAATTTAAAAAAGTAAACTAATTAAATTTGTTTTAGATTTTAAAAATGATGATAAATCTAATGTAAAGTGTAGTGCTCCGGCCTGGAGTAGCCGAAGTAAGATAAGGCTGAAGGACCGTAGCTGCCTCGTGCCTGAAGGACCCTTCAGGCACCCCTTCAGGCACCCGGGCCTGTTCGAATCCCGCCCGGAGCATGACAGCTTGTTTGTGTCTGTATTCGACTATGTGAATTCTGCTACTGTTACCGTTACCATTACTTGCAAAGTTACAAAACCAATGTTACTTACAGTGGGTCGCTGTATGACCTTAGTAGTTGAAAATTGACCTTAAATAAGTAATAATAATAATAATAATAATAATAATAATAATAATAATAATAATAATAATAATAATAATAATAATAACTCCACCTAGGGAGTACACGACCTTGGAGTTGGTGGTGGAGCTTGAGTACCCCCATGAGCCTTAAAGCTATGTCAGTGGTAGCCTAGCTACCGGTAGGGCCTCCCTTGCTGAATAGGTTGAAGGTGAGGGGTCAGACGAAGAAGTACTCCATTTTGAGGAGAGTGGGAAGTAAGTAGAGAGGGAAGGGTCATGAACCTTTGGACTTCCTGTTGTCGGCCCATAGAGGGTACAGGAGAGAAACTGGGTTGGCACACCAGGCCACTGATTAGAGTGGAGGCCCGAACCTTGCATTAGCCAGCGAAGGAGGCTGCCTTCAGCAGTCAGTGAAAATCCCGTAGGGTTTAGTAATGCCGACTGGCGATCGGAGGGACCCCTTGCTGGGCCCTGCGGGGGGATGCCCTGAGGCCACTGTGGGTCGCAGTAACGGATGGCAGGAAACAACCCGAGGGTTAAGTGTGATCTGTGAACTCGAACTTGCGTCCTGCGAATCCTCAATTCAAACCAATGAGCAAAATGGATAGAACAAGCAATGTAATGAATCTTAACGTGCCTTGTTCTACCAATGTCCCATACCTGCTCAGAAACCGAGCTAATGTCACCTTGTCGACATCTGGCCATCCCACGGGTGTTAGTCCCAGGGACCCAGAGCCGGCAGTAGCTCGAAGCCATCGTCAGAGATGGACCCGGGATGAATTAAAGGAGGTGATGTGGTGCTTTTACTATGCAAAAGCCAAAAATGGGGGCTCAGAAATAGAAGTTTTCAAGGTATGGAGAGAGCGGAACCCAGATATGAGACCTACCCTAGACTCAAAGAAGCTTGCCAGTCAACGACGATACATACTCAGCAGTGGAAAATTCACAGCAGAACAACTTGCTGACATTGAGAGAAATGTAGAGTATGTACTTCGCTCGAACAATCCACATGACGAACATGTAGAACTGGAAAATGATGATCCCGTCGAAGGTTCATCGCTTTCCAGTGAAACACACGTCAGTGGTGACAACTCATCTGGCAATGAATTACACGATAAGGACATGATGCGAAATCTCCTTCGGCGCGAGATAGAAAGAGTTAGTCAACTTCCGTTTGAATCTCGCGAACCGTTGAGGAGAATATACGAAAATGCCAAAGCTAAAAGAGTGATAGAAACAGTGAATTCTGTCTTAAATGAGGTGGTGGAGACCCCAGGCAGAGATCTAGATATTACTGAAATCAATCACATCATATATGCAACTGGATATCTAGTATCTCAGATAATTTTGGGGCCAGCCAAGAACACCGACGGCCGACAGCAAAACAGAGTAAACAGCTCTGTACCCCCATGGATGAACAGAATTATGAAACGGATAGCCGACACCCGGCGTGAAATATCACTCTTAGCTGAGGCATCTTCTAAATCAACGCACACCTCTAAAGTTCAACGAAAAATATTCAATGTTGAACAAAAATACCAAATTGAAAATGACACCAGCAGGCTAATGGTAGTTGAAAAGCTAAAAGAGAAAATTCAAGCATGGGCTCAACGAATAAGAAGGTACAAACGTAGAATAGATTTCCGTGTACAGAACCGGTTGTTTGAAACAGATGCGAAGAGATTCTATCGCAATCTGACTCAAAAACCGAATGGCAAAGCTGTTACTCCTTCAAAAGATGACGTCGAAGCATTTTGGGCAGGAATCTGGGAAGAGAGCAGATCCTACAACAAAGACGCATCTTGGCTTCAATCTGAAGTTGATGCTGCCGATGAACTTGTAGAAACAGTGGAAGATGTTCACCAATTCTCGGAAGACGACCTCTTCCAAGCAATTAAGAACATGGGAAACTGGAAGTCCCCCGGGATTGATAAGATCCAGATTTATTGGATTAAGAAATTAACAGCAATACATTCTCATCTAGCAAAGGCTGTTAATAAAATTTTTGAAAACCCAAAGGAAATCCCGGAATGGCTCACACGCGGCATCACGTATTTGCTACCCAAAGCGGGAGACAGCTCTTTGGCGAAGAACTACAGGCCAATTACTTGTCTGCCAGTACTGTACAAAGTTATAACTTCAGCCATAGCTGACAAAATGTATAGACATCTAGATAAGAATCATCTAATGCCAGCTGAACAAAAAGGATGTCGTAAAGGCTCTTATGGCTGTAAGGAAATCTTGCTCCTGAATAAAGTCATCTTGAATGATGTAAAGAAACGCAAACGTAATTTGAGCATGGCTTGGATTGACTACCAAAAGGCCTTTGATAGTGTACCACACGATTGGATTTTGAAGACCCTGGAGATCTATCGATTTCATCCTAGACTTACTGAATTTTGCAAGGCTAGTATGAAGTCGTGGAGTACCAGGTTACTAATACCCAACGGAAAGGAAGCAGTAGAAACCAGAAGTATTCAGATTAACAGGGGTATTTTTCAAGGAGATTCACTATCCCCTCTGCTGTTTTGCATTAGTTTGATCCCACTATCGAGACAGTTGTCGCAAGCTGACTTTGGTTATAAGCTCCATGGTGATGAAAGGCCAGTATCACATTTGTTTTACATGGATGATCTGAAAGTGTTTGCTAAGAATGAAGCGATTCTCTCCCAAATGCTGTCTGTCGTGAATGACTTTAGCAATGACATCTGCATGAAGTTTGGTCTTGACAAGTGTGCAAAAATCAATTTAAAAAGAGGGAAACTCACAACGTCTGAGAACATTGAAATTGATACGCACACTGTGATTCAAGATCTTGAACCAGGTAAAACTTACAAATATCTGGGCATTGAAGAATGTGAAACCATCTCGAACGACAGAATGAAAGAGAGAATTCGTAGGGAGTATTATAGGAGAGTGAGACTGGTCCTGCAGTCCGCACTGAATTCCAGGAATAAAATATCTGCAATAGGTAGTTTGGCGGTACCTGTAGCCGAATACAGTTTTGGACTAGTGGACTGGACTGAGCAAGAAATTCGCACCATGGATCGAAAAACCAGAAAACTGCTAACAATGCATCATGTTGCCCACCCTCGAGCTGATATACATAGACTTTATGTGTCACGTAAGGAAGGAGGAAGAGGCCTCAGACAAATTGAGGCCTCCTGGCACAACGCAATAGTCGGGTTGGGGAAGTATGTAGTCAGCCATCAAGATGACCCTCTAATGAGGCAGGTCATGAAATCTGACCGAAGAATGGGAAACAGAGGCATTGTTAGTATAGCAAGAAGCATTGCGAAGAAAACTAGGCAAGACACGTCGAGTAACACAGACACTGAACTTCTGATGCTGCTAAACATGAAGTGTGAGACACAAAAAATGTTAAAGAAAACGTGGAGAGACAAACCACTCCACGGACAATACCTAAAAAGAATGGACAAGGTGCAGATCAATAAAGATCAATCATTTATGTGGCTTAAAAGGGGAAGGATGAAGCCAGAATCGGAAGCACTTGTAATAGCTGCCCAAGATCAGGCCTTGAGAACACGACATTATGATAAAGCGGTTCTCAAAATTTCCCAAGATGATAAATGCCGCATTTGCCAGGAGCAAGTAGAAACCATTGATCATATTGTCTCAGCTTGTCCAATCCTAGCAAAGACAGAATACCTGAAAAGACATGACAGGGTGTGTAGCTACCTCCACTGGCAGATCTGTACCGCCCTCAAAGTTCCAAACACATGCCTCAAGTGGTACGAACACTCACCAAAACCGGTGACGTCTGTTGGATTCTGTACGATATTGTACGACCAACAAATTCAAACTGATCGCACGATAGCGGCAAACAAACCGGATATAGTTATCCGAGATTTGGCGAAAAAATCGTGTTTACTTGTCGATGTTGCTGTACCTTGCGATCAAAACGTCGTTACCAAGGAGGCAGAGAAACGTCTTAAATACAAGAGTTTGGAAATCGAGATCAGCCGAATGTGGGGCGTAAAGGCACAGGTCGTCCCGATAGTTATCGGAGCTCTGGGATTTGTTCCGCAAAATTTGAGTAAGAACTTGTCTAAACTCCCAGGTAATTCAAAAGACTGGGAAGTGCAAGAAATTGCTTTATTTGGAACAGCCCACATTTTGCGTAAAGTATTGTAGAGGCACTGATAGTGACCGGATCTGCTCCTTAGGTAGCTGGTTGCAACCTGGAGTAGATCTTATATTCAGCCGACTCAAAACATCTTTAGTCGTGATGTAATGGGAAAATAATAATAATAAAGTACAGTGTACCCTAAGGATGCTTGCTCCTAAATTTTTACAGAAAACTTTATATTGCCATTTGAAACCGTGTCTGAAAGGCAATGTATGTAGAACACAAAGAAATTTTAAAAAAACAACTGTTGTACACATTTTACTTTTTCAGGACTTCGTCCTCGATTGCGATGATACTCATGTCATGGTTTGTAGGTAGATGTATTTCAGAGGTGATCTGAGCGTGACGCTCTGTGTGAAGTAACTGCCGAGGGAACGAAACGCAGAATGGTTTTTGTAATATCGGATTTTTCCTCGAAATCATCGCCGCAGCGAGGCGCTAAGATACGATCTTGACAGCTTTTGTGCCCCGCGGCCGCTCTGTGAGCTCGCAAACGAGCCTCGGTGAAAACGGACTGCATTTTCGCAGCAATTGTAATAAACGCTATTGAGATTCTTTGAAATATCCGTAGCAATTCAAAGCGCTCTATATTTACATACTCTCCCCTCTCTCTGAAAATCTGCATACTGAAATACATCTTGTGACATGTTGGACACGTTAGACAAAAGAAAGGAATTTAACGCGTGTCGAAAACATTCCAAAAGACTCTGACATTTGTTTTCAGCAGAGATTCGAATTTTATTCAACTCTTCTTCGCCATTTATGCCAGTGCACTTATGTCATATACGCAATCTGTACGCAAATTATTGAACACAAATAAATATGGCGTTATAGTGCTTAGGCGTAGCTCCAGAACTTCAAGTGAGGGTATATTAAAGTGCTGGCTGGCACCGTGCAAAACAGAAAATTCAGGAGCTGGCTGAATGTATCTCACCAATCCCAGTGCTGCTGTTCTGATATTCGCGACTCCTATTTTACTTAAGTGTACTGACATTGTCGGTAAGGTACGAGTATACTCCGATTTAAACATAGTGGCACTTCCAAGTCGCGAGCTGGAAGTAGAGGGGAATGTTGTCATTCATCGGGAGCTCCAGTACCAACAATTTAAGTCGTCACGAAGCTCCTGATTGGATGACAGTGTCCCTCTCTGCGTCCAACTCGTGTCCTTGAAGTGCCGCTGTTTAAATCGAAGTATAGATTACAAAACGTTCTAACCTCCCTTGGACGGGATGAGTTTAGCTCAGAGCCAGTATTACTGCTGTCTCTGTAGCGTCTCTGACCAGAAGATCGAGTTAGAATCTCGACGGTGGCGGATTTTGGACACTATACTGCGAGCAAAACTTGTGCCGACTTGACAGCCGGAAGTGGGGAGAGCGATGTTGCCACTTACTCGGGCGGCAGACACGTGTTCGTTCTTGCGTCAGGTCAGCTGTTGAGGCATACACGTCCAGCTTATTGTATTTTTGGTAGAATTGTAATAATGACACTAGTTTATTTGATGAAATTCTGTTACACAATTTTATCGCAGTCCCTTGCACTATAATCCTGCCAAAGCAAGAAATAACGAAACATTTTTGCATAACACACGCAAAGCAGATACAGTAAGTACAGCGAGACGCCGTAAGTACAGTATGCGTCGGCAACTCTGTAGTGACATCATCATAATTTGAAGCCTCTGATTGGATAACGAAACCCCCTCTCCCCTGTCAGCCTGGTGCTGTCAAGTCGGCAGAAATATTACTCGCAGAATAGATACATAGCTAGGTAGCCAACGACCGCTCGTAATCATTCCTTCCTCTTCCTATCCTCTCCCTGTACGCACACACTTGTATTTTCATGCACTACAGTACCACACATGTCAGGAGTTTATTTTAGATCTGGGTGGATATTCATGGAGGGGGAAATACCCCCAAATGTGTAAGTCGGGCGCCAGATCTCACCTGTGGGGGAGAGGAACATGGCCACCTCCCGGGATATTACATTCACTACTTTACGACCGTAGTAATTGACGTGCCCCGAAACATCAATCAAACTACCCTCCTTGGTATGTTATGAATACAAAATACAAACATTCCAAAGTTGCGTCGAAACCAATTTGTGCGCAAAACGCCGTTCAGTAAAACCAAATTGTCCCAAGTAATTTCACATTTTTTAAATTGTCGGAAGCTTTACAATGTTTTGCTATTTTTTTTTATTTCTCGAAATTGGCTCCTTCAGATTTTCGAGGTCGAGTAAAGTATGCTTAGACAATTGGTGGAAAACATGTTTTCATTCAAAACTTTGAACTTTCGAAAATTATGAAGAAATCGGCTCATTTCCACGAGCACACTGCAAACGAAAACATGGACCCACGAGCGGAATGGCTTATAACAGCGATTGCTAAATGGACAAGGAATGACGTCGGTGCACTGCTTCCCCCTCCCAGATAAGGCTCTCGGAAAAGCTGTGCGAGCAAATGGGAGAGGGAGAGAGGGGCAGACGGTGGTCACCGGTACCGAAAACCTTAGCAGTGGGCCTTTGCAACGTAAGTGGGAAAACATTTACATGCGTTAATTTTCGTTCTGTTAGGGAAGAAAGGTTTCCTTTTGTAGATACTGGAACAATGACGAAGTGCTCAGTGTGTTCGAAAGAACTGAAGTACTTTTTAACAAAGTCCAATCTACAGATGCATTACGTAGCTTTGCATCCCAAAAGAATCTGTGAGATTAAAATAAATTACGAGAATTGAGTTAGCTCGCAATCATGGCATGAGTAAAGGAATTTGTAGATTGACGTTTATAAAAAAGATACTGAAAATCACAAGAATTTACAACATTCTCAAACAAAACTGTATATGAAGAATAATCAAGCCTGGGGTCAAAATTCTCTCACGTGGTTCCCCTACCGGGTACCTATTTGTTACATATTTATTAACATTTATTGTTTCAGAACAAACTAATTCGTTATATTATATACTATTGTATAAAATATTATTGTCCTAAAATGTGAAAACTTTATTTACCAAAAATGTTATCTAATAAAAGAATGGAAGTGAAATTACAGTACTGGTTGATAAAGAGTCCGATATTGCTTTGAGTTATGTAATAATGTATGTTCTATTATAAAATTCTTCATATTGTTATTGAATTACTAAGGTCATAAATAATAATTACCAGTTACAAACATAATTATTGATTTTCCAAGCGAACGTTTCCCCCAATTCCGTATCATCATTGGAACCCTGTGCGCCCGCCGCCGCATCGGATACTGCCTTTGCTCCGCCACCGCTCGGCTCAGAACAAGAGAGCAGATTTCTGTGACGTCATAGAGCATTGAGTTGGCAACCACTGGCTTATAACCTTAAACTTTTAAGGTAAGTTGACGCACCGCTACGCGTGTTTAATTTATTGAGTAGGCTTCTTAGGCCTTCGAGATTAACATACAATTTCCTTCAATTGTCCAACGCGTGATTTCCATCGGGTTTTATTCAAATATCCTGTTTTGCCGGCACGCTTAATGTGTCGCTATATGTATGGAAGTACATGAAGAGGCTCCGGCCTTCGGGATCAGCATAGAACCTCCTTGAGCTTGTCCAAAGCATATTTTCCGATGCATACTATGCCTGAAAACTTTTGTAATTGATTACAAACCGACATACTTATTTGAAATAAGAAACAGAACGCCCCCGTTCCCGCCACTCGCAAGCGGATCTCGCAGCGTCGGGAGTCAATTTTATTTACTTTTTTGCGGTTAAGAAGGAACTTCTTAAGAAGAGAAAGTTACGTAATGCTGTCAGGAAAAACGGTGAATTTTCGGCAGAAAAACACTTATTACACAGCCCTGGCAACGAAAAAGTGGATAACAAAGATCCTAAAGTAATGTGCGTAAAAACCGAGTAATTTTTCTTAATACCAGTACCATATAATTTCTTAATACCATATATATATTCTTACCAAACGTTTAAAGAAAAAAAATTGGAGCCCTTTTTGAGAAACTCTTGTTTCTCTATTTTTTTAATTGCTCATTTTGCACGCAATATTGCGCGAAAACTACAAAAATTTTCAAAAAAAATTTACATGACCTTAATGAAAGAACTCTCTATGGAAAACTTATTTCATTCAAAGGAAAAATCTCTATACTCAATTTTGTAGTTGTAGGAAGATGCCGAATAAAATTCAAACTTTCGCAATTTTCGAAAATTCAGAGTTAACCTGAATAACGAACCACCTTTATAAATGTATGCCACCTTAATAAGTGTATTTTACTCTATTCTTACAAGAAATTTAAAGAAACTACTGGTGCTCAACAGCACTTACTTTCCCGTATCAGAGGAAACAGCTACGTAGTACAGATATATTGCACTTTATGCGCTACTAACATCTTAGCTATAATTTGAAAACGTCCAATTCAGCCAAGAAGCTTACAACTCACTGTTTTCCATCGCAGTGTTGTTAGAACTATGTGAATTCTACAACTGCACAAAAATAGAATATAAAAGTTTTGTAAACCTGTATTGGAAAAAGAAGCCTGATACCTTGAACAATATAGAAATGCATTCCATAGTGTCATGATTAGAGAAAAGTATTCTAAAACCATGCAACAAATACTCTACTCACTACAAATGGTACAGCATTTGGTGCAAAAAATATTTTCGTGCAAAAAATATTTTCGTGCAAATATCAACACAAATTAGACAATTATAACTCCTTTTCGTACAGCTCCATCAAGTCACAATGACACGTAATTCACAGCTATTCGCGAGCGCAAAGTGAATTCCATTGTTACAGACCCTGCATTGTCGCTATTCTGAGAGCTATTATTTTTTTACTTTTTATTTCAAAATAAACAATTTCTAAAATATTAATCTGGAAATGTATAACAAAAGGTCGATTGTAAGAAACGAACAAAGAAATAATATACAAAATTGCAAATTCTAATTTACGACGCATCCAGCTGTCCGAAACGCACAGCGGGCAATTTACAGCGGGTTATTATGATTGTCACAAAATTATAGAAAAACTACTCGTATTTTGAAAAAGTTAAGCTTGACGTTATTTGAAGATGTATTTTTGATAAATACATTTAACTGTGAAAAAAATTGCATTTTATTTTAAAATTGTAGTTGTTAGAAAACGACGAAAACGAAGCGCACTCAATTCCGAGCGGGCTATTATGTTTGTCAGGAAATTATATAAAAACTACTCATATTTTCAAAAAATTCAACATGACCTTATTTAAAGATCTGCTTTTGATGAGCACATTTCATTAAGAAAAACAATCGTGTCAAAAGTTTTGCAAAATCAAACATTTCAACGAACATGAAACCTGCACCATTCTCTTAAGCTTCCTTTATGCTATCTCAGGTCCCAATTTAATAAAAAAAAACGTTGTGCATTTTTGCAAAAAATGGTTTAAAGAAAATAAAAACTGTCTATGTTTGACACAATTTTTCGAAAAAAATACTTATGTTTTTGAAAAACTGAATATGACCTTATTTGAAGACCTGTTTTTTATGAACACATTTCATTAAGAACAAAAATTGTATCTTCATAATTGTAGATGTAGGAAGATGCCGAAAGAATTTTGAATTTTTATATTCGAAAAATCAGAGGTTTCAACCAACATAAGACATACGCCATTCTGTTAAATGACCTTCAGACTATCCAACAAAAAGTTTTAGTCAAAATTGTTGGCGCCATTTTTTGAAAATGTCCCAGGGGCTTCATGTAAAGTACCCTCCAAAATTAAAAATATCGATTTCAAATTCAAGGAGCCGCGAGAATATTCAGATCGATTTGTGAATATCAATTTTGGAGAAAATCGGCTGAACGGTTTAGTCGCTAGCGTTGTTCACGGACGGACGGACAGACGTTTTGCTTTCAATTGGTTTTTCGGTAACAAGGGCCCAGAAAATAGGGATTGTGGCTGCACCACGCGTTAGGAGATTTTTTTCTTAATTTAGCAACTGGATTTATCCACTTTTTCGTTTAAGAGTTTTTCTGCCGAAAATCCGCCGTTTTTTCGCGCAATACATAACTTTCCCTACGTATAGTATAGTAATTACAAAAATTAGATTTTCTCAAAAACGGCTCCAAATTTTTTCTTTAATATTTTGGTAGGGATAGCGTTAAATGTACTCTATGAAATGACATTATTGCCATGTTGCTCTATTCTTTTGTTTTTTCAAAAATTACAAAAATGTAATTTTTTTTTTACTTCTCCTACGTCGGTAATATTTAGATAAGTGGCGATTTGTTCAATTTTAATGATTACCAGTACATGTGCTTTAAATAATGTCAAATAAAGTTTCTCGAAAATTGAATAGTTTTCTGAAAAAACTAGCTTAAAAATTCCGTATTTTCAGAAAAGCTCAAAGTCCATTTTCTCATAAATGGATTCAAATATTTTCTTCAAACTTTTGGAACGGATAGTGCTAATTGCACTCTTTTGTATGACGTAAAGTTCAATTTTGGTTTTTTTCTTTGTTTTTGTTTTTGCAAAAATTACATAAATGGAAATTTTTTGAAAGATCTCTCACACCTTTAATATGCACATTTCCAGTTATTTGTAAACGCTATTGTATTTGTGAGTTTAAGTGCTTCAAATTACTTCAAATGAAGTTTAGATCTCGGTCTGCCCGCCGCTCCCGCCGCGTGCCAGGCTGTGTAGCCGACGTTTCGACTATCGTTTCTGATTGGCCTGCTGTTTCAACCAATCATACTCGCCCCCCCTCATCCATCATATACCCGAGCGCGAACCACACCAGCGCAGACCAGATATTATACTCTCTGGACCAGCCCTGAAGACCGCGAAATGATGGTCGAAACGTCGGCAACACAGCCTGGCACGCGGCGGGCGTCACCCGGACAACCGAGATCTAAACGCTGGCCGCGGAAGCCTAAGACTTCATTTACTTCAAATGAAGGTTTTCGAAAACTCAAAAATTTTCTTTGAAAAATAGCCTCAAATTTCGCATTTTTAATAGCGCTTAAAAGTTTTTTTTTAAACGGCTCCAAATTTTTCAAAGAAAATTACCATTAAGGACGAGGTTTTACTATTCTTTAATTATTTTCAAATTAATATTTCCTTCTACCATTACGAAACCGAAAAATTACGAAAATGTCAAAAAAATGTACTTTGGGCACGAGTATGTGGCAATTCCTAATAGCTAGCCCAGACCAAGGAAATAGGAAACTAATACAGGAAAGTCTGTGCCATTCTGTAGCACCACTAGTTTCCTTACCTAAGAAGCATTGTGAGCCTAGATAATGATAGGTGAACTTTAAAGAATCTCGAGTTATAGATGTAGTAAATTGTTTCTTTAGAATTTATGCCTGAACTACAGCACTTCTCTGCCTTTCTTTGATTAGCACTTTAAAAAATGTGTACATGGTGCCAATATGAATGCATTTCTAATATTTTCAAGTGAAGTTTGAAACTTATCTCTTTCTTTTATTTGCTTTAAAAAATTAGGTATAGTATTTTATTAGGACATCATGAAATTTAAGGAAATATTTTTGTTAAAAAGTACATCATTACATTCTCAAAATGTCTCGAAAAGACCCTTTATCACAATCAAGATTTTTATTCCTCTTTATAAACACATTTGATTTTATTTAATGGCAAAAATTAAAGAAAAGTTTTCTGGAAGAGTTTTTAGGAAAATAGGAAAAATAGAATGAATTTTGTAAATAGCAAGACTAAAGAAAGAGATTTAAGCAAATAATGTGAAGTAAATGTGCACAAACATTTTACCTCAAGTATAACAAAGGTTCAATGAATGTGGCAAATTGTGACCATAGTGCAATTAAAATGTTGAGAATGAGAAAGACCAAAGCCACATGAACAAAATTTTGCAGGAGAGCAAAAACAAAGTTTACAGAAGACAATAAGGCACACAATTGAATGAGAATGAATGAATGTATATTTTATTGGCTTAAATATTTAGTTCACATTGCCAAGTTATACAGAAAAGAATGTTTACATTACTATTTTATTTCAATTTCATGGTTTGTTCAGTGGGAAGTTAATCATCCAAACTAATTGGGTCCAAGTATTGTTTGAATATTTGATAACTGAACATAAAAATGATTCAGATGACTGAACATAAAAATGGCAAGTGTAAATAAAATGGATTTGGATAGGATTTGTCGAAGTCTGAAAAAACTGAAGTCAGATAATTGACAGTAGTACAGTATCTCGTTAACAATTTTTCACTGTCAATCATATAGAGGATCATTCTCAATATTCAGTATTACAAAAGAAAATGAAAATTTATAGTATACAGTACCTAAAAAAAAAAAAATACAGAGAACGTATGAGTTCAGATATTTGACATTTTGGATAATTGACGTTCTGATAATCAATGTCCCACTGTATTTAAAATAAATTAACACCACTTTGAAATATACTGACATTATTTTTATCCTTAAAAGACAATTGAGGTACAATAGAATGTGGTCCACACATCCAACTATTACATTAATTTTTCTAACAAAATCTTTCTCTCAGAATCATGTAATTTGCAGTTCTAGAATATGATCTATAGAATCTTCACCTTCACCACAAATACAATTTTTATTGTTTATATTACTTTTGCTTTCAGGGGGACCCTGGGTGAACCTCGGCGGCCCTGGGATCAACTCAGCTACCTTTCCAGATGAGTACCAGGATCTTTCTTGGGGATAAGGTAGGTCGGAGCATTGTGTTTGCCACACAACCTCCTTGTGCCAACAGCGACGAATAGGTGGATCCCTTCCTTCACCTCCCCTGTGAGCCACATCAGCCTGTGTGCAATTGCACATGGATACCTTTACCTTTTTTATTATTTTTGCTGGATAAACTACTGTTAAGTGATGTGTGGTTGCTTCTGATTTTTCTGATTGTTACAATGGCCTTTCTAAGCAATTAAAAAATTTTTAAAAAAACTAGATTTACTATGATAATTGTCAAAAAAATGTGGGAAAAAAACAACTTAATTTTAACCTCTTCAATGAGTCTCTTTACATTTTTCTTCCGATCTTTAGTTTAAATGGCATGAAGAAATCCGAGAATAGAATAAGGTCATCAAAGAAATAAATTCTTTCCACCCAATTTCACCTCTCCTTCAACCTTCTGATTGCCCATAATTCCGTTAATTACAGATTCATTCTTTTATAATAGGCATGTGCCAACTTATGTCTAAGTAAACTGATTTTATATAAGAGAAATCATCTCTGTAGACATTTTTCAGAGCAGGAAGTGCACTCTCCAAAACTGTAAAATCATCTAAGTTTCCAGAACCATGCCTAATGATTTTTTCCACCACTCAGAGTAAAGCTTGACATTCTGCAGTAAATGCAAATTCAGCATCTAATATTCAATAGAAAAACTGAAAATCTTTATCTTCACTCCAGGCAGAAAAACCCATTGGATTCTTACCATTTTCAGTTAACAACATAGAACCATCTGTAAAAATTTGAACTCAGGGAAATTTATTCTTAAATTCTCCTTTCGTCAATTTTGATGTAATCATTTCTTCATCATTTAGTACATCTCTATTTGGTCCAAAGTAATTATTGTGAAAATAATTTTTATTTTTAAAGTAATATCTGATTTTTTAAATGAATCTTGCAAAAATGATAACATTCTTCTAGTAATGAATTTTCAAAATTATTTTCCTTAATAAAATAATCTGCAACTACTATGATTAATTTTAAATTATTTAATGATTTGTCATCTCTCTGAAATAAATATTTCAAAAAATACTTATAGCCATGGTGTGCTCTTGAAATAATTTTTCAAATCTAATCATTAAATACAAAATTTTGGTTTCTGCACAAATAGATTAATTGGAGTGCTGGCCTTATAACCCATTGCCATTCTCAAGGCTTAGTTTTTAAAATGTTTGATGCTTATCAATATACTTTCCTAACACAAGACATCAAGAATCTACCATGAATAACACTGAGAATAACACTGGGTCACTGCAGTGCCATTTGTTGCCTGATCATCATACTATACAGAGAGGAACTGCTAGAAGAGGTTTCTGATGGAACTATGTGAAAAAACTATTTCCTTCCAAAATGTGCCTTAGATCTATATCATTAGATCCATATCATTCTCAACTTTAATTTATAAATAAATGAATATAACATTTTAGCAATATCTCTTACATTTCTTTTTTTTAATAGTTACCAGATTTGTCCAGTAATTCAATAAACAAATTTTACAACTACATTATTTGTGATTTTTTAAAACATTTCCTCCATACAAACTTCTGTGACACAGGAGTAGAGACCTACTAGAGATCTGTGTGAACATTTCACACTTTGTAAATAATTTTTTGAAATTTAGAAGTAGCATGAGATACTGAAAAAGAAATGCTAAACAATAATGTTTTTTAAGTATTTTAACTTATTGTAAAATTTTCAATCTTAAATTAAAAATACAAATAAAATAAATTACAAGTTAGTTAAAGAGGCGGCATCCACTTTTTTTTATGAAGGAGGAATGAAGTTTCTAATGAAATAATAAACACCAAAACATAAAAATCCGTTATGATTATTTATTACCAAGAATTTTGTTTTGTTTCTACACACATGTATGTAAAATAATATTTTTTATTCAATATGGTAGTAAAGGTGACACTTGTATTCACTCACAAAATTTTTTGATCATATAGTTGAACAAAAAAAACGATAAAGAGAAACACCAATTTAAAAAATTAACATTCATCATTTAGATGTTGCTGGTTCTTGGACCTTCATGCTCTTCACGTAGAATAAAGTTAGATTCATTATTTTGTTAGCACTTAAGAAGAATTTGAGTGTCTGCTTTGTAGCTTTTAGATAACAAGTCGGTTTTTTTGCTATTTTCTGAGTGGAAAAACAAGGCTGGTAATCTTTTTGTAGAGTGAGCCTGTCTTTGACTTTCCATATAACTGGCACAACACACTTGTTTCAAGAAGCATTCTTGCAGCTTTATTATGTTGTATACAAGGACTGAATCTGTGAAGCACATTAAAATGTTCACTTTCATTGTTTGAAAAATCATTGAAATTAACTAGAGAAATAAAGATATAACAAAGCAAGAGTTAAATATGTTGAGTTGCAACCCTTAACCATTTATTATAGGATAAAACAAACAAATAATTGTATTTGATTGAAATATAAATAATGAAATTTTAGTATATCATTTTAACCTTTCTCTAGTAAGTAATCATATCATCTATGATTGGGTGAAGACCCAATAAAAAGTTTAAAATGACGGCAGAACATGTACGAGCTGATATGAAATATGTTGTACATGAATATAACAAAAATTATTAAAGCTAATAATTTAAATAATAAATAATATCATTTTCTACATGGCTTATATCGATGTGCAAATAAAATGAAATACAACATACCTGATAAAATCATAAGAGTTTAAAATGTTCTTAGAAATAATGAAAAGACTTCTGTTGCATTCCATGTTTACACATATTGCAGTAATTTTCGCTACCTTCTTAATCAGCAGTAGAATCTTGTAGAGGAAGCTAATGTGTTTTCTTTGTAGAGATCTAAAATTTGGTTCGTCCTTACAAGTATATAATTTTTTTTTTTCCCTCCCCCCTCCCCTTGACTTTTACTGCTTATGCAGCAGTCTCTCACATCTCAATCTGCACATTACTTTATCATTGCCGTTATTTATTTCAAAACCTCTTCTTTGTGTAGCCTTATTAACCAGCTTCTCCCATTCTTTTCTGGAAATGTCACTTTTTCATAATTCTAAAGGAAAACGGAAAACTTCACAAATCTTTGTCAGACATCTGTCACAACAAAGCCTTTTCATATGACCTTGATGTTTTATTTCATCTACAGTTGATTTTTTTCTAATTGCATTCTTTTAAAAATGATACCATTTCTTATGTAAACTAATTTGGACCTGACAGCTCATAAAATACATTCACAAGTCAATTAATAAATTTAATTATTATTTTCATTTCCCCTGTTTCTGACTCAAAAATAAACTACATTTTGCATGATAGTATCAAAAAGATTTTCTTAGTAATTCTGGATATTTCTTTTCCCAGAGTAGTGTTTAACATTCTGGTGACTTGTCCCTGTGTTATTGAGACAGTGTCTCCTTTGCTTTCCTCTCAAATATTTAATTTCCTAACTTATTCATTCTTTCTTCTACTCTTCTATCTTCTCTCCACTGATTGGAATGGTAGAGCCTGTCTTTTCTCCTATAACCAAATATTTTATTTTTGGAGAGATTGACCTTCAATTCTACTTTCTCATGTCTCCTTCATATTTCACATCATATACTCCCCGTCAAAATCATTAGATAAAAATAGGCCTTGTTATCATTATCTAATTGTCTCAGGCTTCATGTTTGTCCAAATGACTTGGTTGAATCAGCAGAGTTGGGCAGTATCGAAAATACTTGTATTTAAAATACGTATTTTCGATACTTTTGTAATTTGTATTTTGTATCGAAAATACATATTTAAACATGTATTTTGTATTTGTATCGAAAATACTTTCTGATAGTATTTTGTATTTTCAAAATACAAAAATACTTTTTATTAATACGTCACAAACATTGCGCCAGTAAATGGAGAGGGTCCCGCCACGTGGACGAGTGGAGCCGGACCTCCGGTTTCTCCGATTACGTTTTCCCCCCGTCGTCGGTTCAACCGGAGATAACCAGAGGAGCGCTGTAATCACGGTGTAAGATATATTCCTTTACCGTGTCTGTAATCGCGAGCTCTGATTCAATTTCTCGGAGAGCAGGCTCCGCGTGCCAGAACGTGTGCTGCCCACGTGTGTGCCTGGTGGCCCTATGATTGTGCGCAGTGATTAAAAACTTGTGCTTGCGGTGTTTTTAAGAGCTGATATTTCGTTAGGTATATTTAGGTAAAAATCTGTTTTTTTCCTGGGTACCTTGTACTAAATGAAGCTTTGTATGTACATTTTAGGTTTATTTGAACTAAAACCATCAATTTTGTAGCGCCTAAAGAAGCCTATTTTAATATTTGTGCCTATTCTACATTTAAGAACCTAAAATGAGACCAATTTGCCTAACTTCTTTTGTCTATGGCTCCTTTTACCTTTTTCTTCTTTGTCGGCACAACAGACAAGGATGATATTAATTTTAAGTTACTTTTAACAACCTATTGCATTCGTCCTCTTTTACCTTTTTATCCCCTTGTCTCATTTTGTCGCCTGTAAGAGAGCGAGAATGAATATACCGGACAAGGAACTAGCGATAAAAGTCTCCACGCCACTACTTCCTGACTTCGTGGAGAAGCTGCCTCCGTTTCTAAGATAAAGCGATTCAATTTCCCCGAAAGCAAAGTGATCTTGACCGATAAGAAACATTCATTTTCTCTTGAAAACTTGGAGAATGTATTAGTAATTTATTGTGAGGCAAAATACTGTTGGAATAATTCTAACTACTAAACTTGTTAAATAGTATTATCGCAAAATGTTCAATACTGATTCTACGTAATATTGATTTATGTTCTTATCTTTGAGAAATATAATAAATGGTCAAAAAGTGAGTTTTCTTGTATGTTACGAGTTTATTAGAGCCTATTCTACCATTTAAAAAGTCTAATAGATGCTGAAAGAACATATTTTAGGTACCTCAAATGCATATTTTAAAACCTAAAAATCCGCGGTATTCATTAGATATCCATATCATTTGTGATGTATGTTCATTCTTTAAGTCTGAAAGGCACCTTAGTTAATTGTCTATAACCGGCAATATTTGTCCCAAACTATCACCTCCCAAGAACTCTTGGTGATATCTTTACACTCCAAGTATTCCTTCGCCTCTTAGCATGGACAAGATGCCTTTCAGACTTAAAATATGAACATACATCACAAATGATAGGGGCCGTCCATAAATTACGTAACGCAAATTTCGAGTATTTTCAATACCCCCTCCTCCCTTGTAACGCACTTCCCTATCTCTATGTAAAGCAGCGTAACGCTGCCTCAGACCCCCTCCCTCCCCCTTTAGCGTTTCGTAATTTATGGATGACCCGATACTGATACCTGAAATGGGTTGAAAATTTCATTTGAAACATTTTTGTATAAAGAATGTTATATATTTTTAATAATAAAATTTTTAATGTGATGTGATTTTAAATGTGAATTTTGAACGTGAATTATTGTTTAAAAGAGAAAAAATAGGATAGAAGTTATTATGTGTAAAACATCGTTGGTTGTATTTTGTATTTTCAAAAGTATTTTAAAATACTATTTTGTATTTTGTATCTAAAATACTTTTATGAAAGTATTTTGTATTTGGTATCTAAAATACTTTCGGCGAAGTATTTTGTATTTTGTATCTGAAATACATTTTTCAAGTATTTTGCCCAACCCTGTGAATCAGTTACATTTCTTTTAATGGTAATGAATGGCGATCAGTTTCAGGAATATTAATAGCATGAATATTACTAACCTTCATATCTGATGGCAACATTGGTGTATGTTTAGTGCCTCCAACGTATGTTTCAATTCATCTGAGAACAGAATGTAACTTATTAATTCATCATTATCTCAAAGAATCATATGTCAGATTTATCATTAAATTGATTCTCTTTCTTTCTTTCTTAACTCAACTACAAACAGAATTCACAATTAACATCCAAAAGAGAAGAAATAATTTATAGTAAATTATTTCCTCAAAAATGTGGTTTATGCAGAATCCATATTGTGGGTCATTAGTACCGAAAAACCAATTGACGGCAAAATGTCTGTCCTATCCGTCCGTCTGTGGTCAACTCTGGCGCCTTAACCGTTCAGCCGATTTTCTCCAAAATTGATACTCCCAGATCAATCTAAAGTTCTAAACGAACTCAACTGGATATTTTGATTTTTCAGGGTACTTTACATGAAACCTTAAAAATATTTTCAAATTTTCTCAAAAAATGGCACGATTTTTTACTTTCTTGCTACCGCTTACACAGTAGAGAGAAAGTTACGTAATGCGAGAAAAAGCTGCGAATTTTTGGCAGAAAAAGTTTTATTGCCGGGCCCTGGTAACGAAAAAGTGTATATATCCAGTTGATAAATTTAGAAAAAAAAAATCCTCTAACGAATGGTGTAGCCATAAATCACGTTTGATACCGAAAAATCTATTGACAGCCAAACGTCAGCATCCGTCCGTCTGACTGTGACAAGCTAGAGGCTAAACCGTAGCTCTGATTTTCTCCAAAATTGACATTCTCCAGTTGATCTGGCTGATGTCTCGGCCCCTTGAATGTGAAACCGATATTTTAATTTTGGAGGACGGCGATACTTTACAAGAATCCCCTGGAACATTTTCAAAATTTAAAAAACAGGCTTCAACGTTTTTTATTAAATTTTGTTGGATAGTGTGAAAGACGTTTAAGAGAATGGCGCAGGTGTTCATGATCGTTAAAAACCCTAATTTTTCAAAAATTGCAAAAGTTCAAAATTTTTTCGGCGACTTCCTATACCTAAAATTGGAAGATACAGGTTTTTCCTAGATGAAAGGTTCGTCAGAAACAGATCTTTAAATAAGATCAAGTTCAGTTTTTCGAAAATATGAATATTTATTGCGTAATTTTGCCTGAAACATAGGCGCTCTTAAAACCTTTTAAAACATTTTTTTCGTCAAAATCGACTGCAAATTTTTTCTTTAATTTTTTTCTTGTGTATAGCAGAATATGGTACATAAAATTATGTTTACCTCACTTTCGACGCACACTCTGTATTTTCGAAATTTGCAAACAAAAAATTAGCATTACAAAAGTACAATATTGAATGACGATGTATATTGATAAACAGGTTTTTGTTATATTAAATCTGTTCAAAAAATCAGTTGTTTAAAACATGTCATGTAGAATTATTTTAAAATATGAGTAGTTAAGCATAATTGATTTTTGAAATTGCATTTTTGAATTTCCCGCGCTTTGTTTGACGAGCTGTCGGTGTGAAATTCTTTTGAATTCTTCTTTGTTGGACAGACATGGAACCATTTCGAGGCTTTGTTTTATTTATTTATTTATTTATTTATTTATTTATTTACTTAGTTAGTTAGTTATTTGTTAAAAAACTGTGTGTGACGTACTATGGTGAGAAATGTATTCTGTGAAAGTTTTCTTAAGCCCCACGGCTTAAGAAAACCCCTACCCTAACCTATATACATTTTGAATTCTGAATACAGGTGTAAACTTTATTCGTCTAGTAATGAAAATTTGGGGAATTGTTCTTAAATATAAAAACGTATGGAGCTTTTAGCAATACTTATTCAGACAAGGAGTATCGTGTAAATCACGCTTAAACGAACATATTTGAAGAACATTTCAATACTATACTATTTAATGATTACTATAAGGGGAAACTGTCCTAAAATGGCATACCCTAAAGAAAAAAATGTTCCACTAGCTATACATTTTTAGTTGGACATTTATTTTTTTACAAGATTACAAGAAAACTAAACTAGTTAGAATAGCATAATAAGAAATAAGCACGTCTTATATTCTTATTTTCCTGTAATAATGCATTTTTTGAAAATGCTCCAGTATGTCATTTTATCCTCAGTGTGTGGATAAAATGACATAGATGCTAATGGCATTCAAAAATCTCATTTCTTACTCATGTATCTCAAATAAACATTTTCTCACATATTACTCTTCAAACATTTAATCCATGTCTCCTGGATGATTTGGAATGACTACATTATAAGTCATTTACATTAGAGATAAGCAACATCATCATCGTCATCACCAGTAAAATCCACGTCTTCATCATCCTCTTCAGGTTTGTTAAAACAGAGTTTCTTTTTAGCCTGTTCAGCAGCATTCCTGAACTGTAACGTCTGCTGCTTCTGAGCGAATTTCGGCTTCACTTCTTCCATATAATAAGGTCTGCTAGAACGAATATGGTGAAACCAAAGATGCAATAATTTCGGGAAGAGATGATGGAATTGCTATTGAAGGAATCGGTTGCTGGCTGTGTCCTGTGCTTTTTGTAGTTGTGATTATGGATTGGTTCCTTCCAGATTGCAAGCTGTTTTCAGAGTTAGTGACGTCCCCTTCGTTCTCCTTTTCTTCCTCCAAACCTTCCTTCAGTTACAGATGCCGCTTAGAAAACATAATCTGGAAAGACGTATTTTCCCATGAAAATTCCCGTTGAGGTAAAATGACACAGTTTAGGATAGCGAAAAATTACGAAAATGCCAAAAAATGTACATTGGGCGGAGATAGATGGCAGCTGGCAAGAGTATGTGGCAGGTATGAATAGCTAGCTGAGACCCAAGGAAAAAGAAAACTAATACGGGAAAGTCTGTGCCATTCCTTAGCATCGCTAGTTCGTTATCACGGCCCGGCAACGAATATTTTTCTGCCGAAAATTCTCTGTTTTTCATGCAGCATTACATAACTTTCCCTCTACTACGTATATTACTCACTCAATATATACTTGTACATACGTATACAGGAAAGTAAAAATCCTCTTAACACGTAGAAGCCGGAATCCCTGTTTTGTGGGTCCTTGATACCGAAAAACCGAATGAAAACAAATCGTCCGTCCGTTTGTCCGTCCGTCTGGCCGTCCGTCTGGCCGTCCGTCTGGCCGTTCGTCTGTCCGTCCGTCTGTCCGTTCGTCTGTCCGTCCGTCTGTTTGCAATTGCAATATTTTGTAAAATTGCAATATTTGCAATTGCAATATTTTGTAAAATTGCAATATTTGCAATTTTAAATTAACATTACAATTACAGAAATAAGATTTTCTCAAAAACGGCTCTAATTTTTGTCTTTAAACATCGAACCTAAAAGAAAATTGCCTTTTAGGACGAGATTTCACTGTTTCCGTTCTACTATTAAGAAACCGAATAATTAAGAAAATGTTTAAGCAAGTAATTTGGGTTGCGATACATGGCAGCTGGCAAGAGCATATGGCAAGTCCGAATAGCTAGCCGAAACCAAAAGAAATAAATACTAATACGGGAAAGTCTGTGCCACTCTGTAGCACCACTAGTTTTGTTTTGAAAATATCCCAGGGCCTTCATGTAAAGAAAAGGAATAGCAAAAATTTCAAATGATTAAATATTCATTCATTTTTATAATTTATCCAAAAGAAATTGTAATACATAACTAGTATAAATAGTATTGCATAACTATTACTAAAGGCGAGAAAGTACGTGCTGTTTTAGCACCACTAGTTTCTTTAATATTCTTGTAAGAATTGAGTAAAATACACTTATAAAGATGACATAGGGCCGATTTTCACTGATCACTTTGAATTTTTAATAATTGCAAATGTTTGAATTTTTTCGGCGTCTTCCTACAATTACGAAATTGAAGATAGAAATTTTTCCTAAATATGAAATTTGGTCTTTATAATTAGTTTTTTCAATAAGGTCATTTAAATGTACATGTACATTTTTTGAAAATTTTAGTAGTTTTCGTGCAATACTGCGTGCATTATGTGCAATTTTAAAAAATAACAAAAACAAGATTTTCTCAAAAACGGTTCCAGTTTTTCTTTAAACCTTTAGTAGGAATAGTCTTATATAAATGTACTCTATAAGATAACATTAAAGTCATATTGCTTTACACCGTTATCGCATACACCTTTAAACCGGGTTTATCATTAACAACAACCACAGTAATTTCTCAAAAAATTGTGATCCTGGCCCCCCAAAAGTTGGAAAATATAATTTGTTTGTGAATTTGTTTTTCCATTGTTTGACCACCGTTTAGAAAATTTTTACCAGCCACTGTTCAAAAAACGTTTTTCCCGCCATTTTCTCAATTCGAAAACAAGCCATGAAACACTGAAATTTCGATATTTTAACAACACGTTTAGTTCAATAATTACAGGAAGAAAACGATTTCTCCCGCCAGTTCTAGTAAATTCTCTAAAATAGCAAAAAAACATTAAAATTATTATTTACATTATTAGTCCGTCGTTTGACCATGTTTGCCCACCCTTTAGAACATTTTTTCACAAATTAAGCAGAGAAAATGCGAACCAACTTGACACTTCTACAAAATTATAAGATTTTGCCTAAAATGTAGTAAAATTTGAAGTGCGCTTTCGTTGCCCGTTGTTTAACAACAAACTAGATTATTTTTACCACGTTTCCCCTAGCAAATAATGTCAAAAACGTCTTGTACTGCACCCAGAAAGCGTGAGCCTGGGCCCCCAAAAATTGAAAAATGGAAATTTTTTTAGAGAATTCGTTTGTCTATCGTTTGAACACTTTTGCCCACCCTTAAGAAAATTTGTACCAGCTACGGCTCAAAAATTAAAAACGTTTTTTCTCTCCTTTCATCAATGCGAAATTCGGCCAAGAAACACACAGAAATTTCGATTTTTTACAGTCCTCTTCGTTTATCTATCTTTGGAAAACAATTGTCCACCACTTAGGAAACGTACACTACATTAAGTTTAAGAATTAAAAAACATTAAAATTATGACAATTGTCATTCGCATTCATTTTGTTCATCGTTTGACCACGTTTGCCCACCCTTTAGGAAATGTTTATCAGCCTCCACTCACAAATTAGAGAAAAAAATTCGGACCCCCTTCACCCTTTTACAAAATTATAAGTTTTTGCTTAAAATATTAATTAGTGGTGCTACAGAATGGCACGGACTTTCTCGTAGTGAAGTTTTCTAATTTACTTGGTGCCAGCTAGCTTTACGGTCTTGCTCCATCCTGCTGCGAGATGCTATCTATTGCGGCCCAAAATACATTTTTTGAAGATTTCTCAACTTTTCGGTTTCCTAATGGTAGATTCGAATATTAAAGAAGAGTAAAATCTCGCCTTATATGGAAATTTTCGTTGAAAAATGTCTAGCCATTTTTCGTTTACGCTCTAGTGAAGAGAAAAAATCGTTTACGCTCTATAGTGAAAACGCGAAATTTATAATCTCATTTTCACAGGAATCTTTTGAGTTTTCGAAAAATTTCATTTGAAGTCAATTGAAGCAATTCCACTCAAAAATGCAATGATGTATAAAAATCACAGGTAATGTACATATTAATGGCTTCATAGATATTTAAAACAATTGCGCAATGTTTGAAAAAACAAAAGAATATAGCAAAAATAATTTTATGATATGTTACACAATGCAATTAGCACTATGCGATGGAAAAGTTTGAAGAATAAATTTGAAACCATTTTCACTTTCCTGTATACGCATGTATATTCGGAGTAATATACGTAGTAAAGGGAAAGTTATGTTATGCTGCGCGAAAAAATGGCGAATTTTCGGAAAAAAAAGTTCGTTACCGGGCCTTGATAACGAAAAAAAGGATAAATCCAGTTGCTAAATTAAGAAAAAAAATATCCCAACACGGTGTAGCCAGAATCCCTGTTTTGTAAGTCCTTGATACCCCAAAACCAATTGAAAGCAAAACGTCCGTCTGTCCGTCGTATGTGAAGAACATTATGCATACGATTTTTTCCAAATTGAAAAAACCCTATCAGTGTGGTCTGAATCGAAGCTCTGAGGTTTTGAAACACATTCATTAATTTTTGGGGGGTACTTTACATGAAGACCCCCGGACAGTTTCAAACTTTTCTCAAAAACGGCTCAAAATTTGTTCTTTAAGTTTCTTGTAAGGATAGAGTAAAATACACATATGAGCCATTCCACGTCAAATCGCACAAAAAAGACCAAAATTTGACCTTCATATTTTTAATTATTTTTTATTTTTTCTATTTGTTATAAGAACCAAATAAGTTAACGTGTATTTTTATTTTTTCTAACTTTATTATTTTCGGAAATATTGTATAAAGAAATTTGGTAAAAATGATGCGCATCACTAACTTAAAAATATCATACTTCAATACACTAATTATAGAAATTCCGTTCAAATTCCATTTGAAACTTAAAAACATGTTTAAGTTTTAAGATTTTGCAAAATCTTTAATTTCCTGAATTTTCAATTTTTTTAAAAAAATTAAAATTTTGAAAATTAAATATTTTTGTAAACTCAATGAGCTAATTTTTTTAAAATATTTATAAATGCTTTAGAGTATTATTATGTCCAGAAAAAATCAAAGTGGGATCTCAGTAACTTTAAAAGATATTAATATTTTACGAACCAGCGTATAATAGATTGCTAAAATAGACGCGTTTCTTGCGTTACTGGTATCGCAATTACTGGTATCGTCGGTATCTTTGGATGAAGCAGTAATTTCATACTCATAAGGTGATAAAACTTCATGATTGAATTTATAAATAATAATATTTATGTATATTAATACATATAAATAATATTAATATATTTATACATAATTTATAAATGTTGAAATGATGGATTCTTGACTCATGTTTTGATTGACATTTTTGAAATTTTCTAGTCCCTCACAACTAACTTTAAATACAAGTACTCACTTACTATAGAATTCTTGAACTTTCGTCACAATGCAGTTTTAATGCCTTACCGCATTTAGTTCAGGTCTGGACAAAATTCCATTTTCTTTAGCCAACTTTTTAGACACTTTTATCATGCGTTCAGTTGCTGAAGAATGTCGTTTAATTTTATTGTATGTCCAACTTTCAAAAATTGTCAAAATTTTAATATTGGACGTAATGCCATCTGTTGAGTGAGAGGAATCGATAAGTTTCTAAATAGTATCTTTGTCTGATTTTTCGATAGACATCGAAGGATCTTCAATGTCAAAAAATTTATCTGTGTAGGCACTTTGTACTTTCTGAAATTTCTTTTGGGGATACCGTTTTTGTTCCAATATTCTTTTCTTGGCGGGGGTTTCTCCTATTGAAATTAAACTCGTTAATCTTCTCTTTATTAATTTCGCACACACTTGACGAACTATCTGAAGAGCTTAAATTGGCATTTCCTTGACTTCCACTCTTTTCACAAAAGGCCGTTTTGGAAGCCGATTCCTTTCCAAAATGAATCATAAATTTGCCAATCTAATGACTCCTGTAAATTCGCCAGCAAATTGTGGTTTACGCGAGATGAAAGATTATTAAATTTGTCTTTTATTACTTCTTAACTAGTCAAAATGTTCATATGAAAGTTAGTTACATCCTATTTCAAAACAATCTTGTATAATATTCATGTGGGTACACATGTACCCCACTTAGTATTTGGTGTTACATTAAGAGCTCGGTATGTTGAGGGTTAATAGACGGTGGATACAGCCCACAGGGAAGCCCGGCCCGGCTGGAGCGAGACTTGGACTTGCCCTTCACCTTACGTGCCCTTGCCGCGACCGCTCATGTCAATTTCAGAGAGAGGACGAAAACACACAGTATGGAGAGGGTTAATAGTCCACAACCACAAAAAGCAATAAAACAGAAAATGAATAAAATGCTTCAATTTGATTGTGCATGTTTCCATGAATATTTTAGGTATTAATAGCACATGAAAATCCAGACTTTATTTTTCATTAAAAAAAATTAATTAACTATCACATACACCCTTAATGATTAATATAGGCCTACTAAAGGCCATTCCATGCTGTGGATACCCAAGAGAGATGTATCTCCCTCATGTTAAAAGGGTTTCTTTGAGGGATATTTTCTCAGAAATTAACTTATTTAAAATAACTTCAATATTTTCCCCTCATATTATCTAACTCTTATTACTCACTTTGAGAAATTTTGAAAAATTTAAATTACTTGGGAAAATATAAAATTTTGAAGAGAAGTGCAAATTCCAGCCCCAAAACTAGCAATATTTTGAAAGTTGTTTTAATGATAAATATTTTTTTCTAAAAAAATCTCTCATTAAGGTTTGTAGTTACATGTATTACATTAGATGTAAGGATTTGAAGAAGTTGGGACAAACAAAACTGTATGTTCTTTTACACTGAACATTTCAGTTTACAGGTCATGAAATACAAAGATTTTTAATGCGTTCCTGGGCTATACTTTCAGTCGTTAGACTTCTTCTATTGCAACTAGTAACTTCCTTCTGGCACTTTTTCTTGAGTTTTACACATATTTCCAAATTTTTTCTGATGCTTCTGACTTTATCCACCTCACTTTCTTCATCGCTATGATTGTGTGTGAACTTCGACCTTTGCACCAGTAATCTTCAAAACCCTTCACATTGTGCCATTTTCCCTTTAACCATATTACATTCAACCATAACTACATCGTAAATGGCAAATTGAATGTTTTCATCTCACAAATATTCTTTTTGGTATTCAGGTCAAACTTAAATTATTTTCATATTTATTTGTCTTCTTGGTTCAAAATCTTCTCAAAATCAATACCAAACTCTGGAAACAATGATGTCTCTGGGCACAATTCAGTTATAGCCTAACACGCACCTATATCATCCAAAAGTATTACAGCAACTAAATGGAAAATAAAAATTAATGGGTGAGAAAAGAATGTGTTAGGTCTATGTTTCCTTTAAGCCTCATTGTACACATTTGGATTTTTAAAATATTTAGAATTGCTGAATTAAGAGAAAATACACACCTTTTTAAAGAGGAAATTATTTGATGAAATGCATTTTGCAAAAAAAACAACAAAAATAAGCATTTTGTTTCACATTTCTTCAAGCCCTTAATTGCCCTGTAAAGCACATTGGTCAATAAACTTCACTGTCAATCTTACCATTCATATACAAAGTATGAATTTTTGCAGAGATGGTCAAGTGACCAGTACTAGATTACTTACAATAGATTGACCCCTTAGGAAAGATGATGGTTTTGTACAACTGATATAAAACCCAGCATTAACATAAAACCCTGTAAATGTGCTACCTGAGTATGAAACTTCCCCTAAGTATGCATCGGATTTAAGAATTTAATTTAGAATTTTGCAGATTATGATACAAGAATGTACAGTGGTAAGGTGTGTTACAAGGTGCACATGCAATTTGTAACACACATTACCATTGTACATTATTCTGAAAAGATGCCTCCTAAGTCCTTGATACAGTCCTTTTCATCACATTTTTGGAGGATACCCCTCATCTTATAGTACTGGTTGTATATAACTTCTAAAGTTGGGTTCTAGAATGAAGTTACTGTAACTTTTAAAATGGTGGTTAATACATGCAAACCTTTAGCTTAAGTTCAACTAGTTAAATATCATTATAAATGCAAATTGTTGACATTAATCAGGTTATCATTTTCTATGAGCATACATTGACCTAGACTATCTTAAATGATTATCACAAAATAAATAAATAAAATTTAAAAAAATAGTGGATCTGATTTGCTAATACAATATGAAATCATTACAATTTGTAAGAACGCAAAGTATGTACCAGTTGTAATTTGTACTAGTATTGATACAAGTTGTTCTTGAAAACTTAAACATTTCCAAGAATTAAATAATAAGCATCCATACAGTGTTATAGATTAACAGCAAAATGATGAATATGTATTTACCACTTACCTACTATGAATCCAATACTTAACAGCTTTTCTTGCATAGTGCATCATGTTATGAAATATTCATCATCAACATCAATAGAATGTTGTGCAAATGGATTTCTCTGTGGAGAATACCTGCAAATTCATTTGTATCTCAAAATTAATAAATAATTTTAAATCTATAGCACATTGAATTTTGAGCACTCTATCTACATGAATAAAATTGAAGTGTGACTATGATTTCAAAATAAACGACTTTTATGTGCTATATTTATTTACAATATACACAAAAAATCCCATACAATTGGTTTTACAATTTTTGTTTGTTTCTGGGATATTCTCACAAATCTCTAAACCAATTCAAAATGTCAGGCATAATTTAGTCCATGGCAAAAGGAAAAGCATAAGATTTTTCTTAAACAATGATTTAGTCTACTTTTTTAGCTCATTATTTTGTATTATATAATGATGAATGTTTGTTTGTAATACAGATTTATAACTTTCCAATTGTTATAAAACTGTCATTTAAAACAAGAAAGAAGATACTATGTGAGATTTCAAAGAAACTTCCTTTTCCAACTCTAAAAGTAGATTTACATGGGCACTCTATTTATTATGAATATCTCAAAAATGGGAAGGAAATTCATGAAAGAAGTTCCTGAAAGCCCATACAATTTCCTACTAAATGCACTTTATATCTCACAGGTAATAATGTGTACTCACTGGTAAAGATTTCAGAATATTACTGCCAATGTAACAGTCAAAGCAATTTTTTATACCACAGAATTGGAATTATTAATGTTCACTTTTCCTTTGAAAGAACATCTATAAGACACTCTGAACTCACAAATAAACTTTTTAATAAAATAAATTTCTGCCTTTGAAAGAGCCTAATTGAGAAATAATGCAAATCAATTGATCCTAGAATAACCACATACTCAATCAAATACACTGAAAGAGAAAGCACACACTTATTTTTGAAAATACTTTCCACTGAATTTAATTTTTGTTCAAATATCTCAAAATAGTTTTAAAGGTAACTAGAAACTAGTGGTACTACAGAATGGCACGGATGACCACACACATTTACACTAATTTGTTTTTTAATTTCTCTAGTATCGACTAGCTTTTAATATTGCCATATACTCTCTGCCCCCTCCCTCTTCCTAGCTTCTATCTGTCGGTGTCAAAACATTTCTTCACTTTTTTAGAACATTTCTTCACTTAATATTAGAATTAAAATAGATCTTTCAGAAGTTTACAGAGGAGTGAAAAATTATTCTGGAAGGAAATTTCCAATAACAAATTTGAAGCCATTCTTGAGAAAATGTCATTTGAGTGTCTCTGAAAATGTGCAATTTTGAGCTCATTTTCACAGAAAAGATTGGAGTTTTTGAGAAACTGAATAAGAAATCATTTGGAACTACTTCTGCTTGCAAATGCAATAATGTACGGAAAATCCCTCTAATGCAAGTATTAACAATGTGAGAGATATTTCAAAGAAGTTACTTTTGTGTAGAGTTTTTGAAAAATTTAAAAAAAAAAATGAAAAAAAAATACATGAAAACTCTATATATGATCTGTAATTTGGTTTATTTAGCACTATCTGTAGAAAAAGTTTTAAGTAAAAATTTGAAGCCATTCAAGAGAAAGTTTTTTGGGCATTTCTGAATAAGAGAAATTTTAACTTCAATTTCACTGAATGCTATGTGTTTTCAAGAAACTACATAAGAAATCTTTTGAAGTGCTTAAACTCACAAATTCATTATTGTATAAAAATACCTGTAATGTAAATAGTAAGCATGTGACTTATAAAAAAAATTATATTTGTATATTTTTTGAAGATTTAATTTTAAAGAACAGATTTTTCATCTGATTTTTGAAAATTCTGAGATTTCAATGAAAATGAGACCCATGCCGTTTTTTAAAGCATCCTTTGCACTATCCAAAAACAAAAATTAATGAAGAGACTTACAGCCATTTTTGAGAAAAATTGGAAAATGTCCTTGAGGCTGCATGTAATGTACCCCCAAAAATTAAAACATCAGTTCCAAACTTAAGGGGCTGCAACACTAGTCAAATCGATAGCAATGAAAATCTTGCTTACTGTTTGGCCACTCACGTTGTTCACAGACAAAACAACAGTTTTGCAGGAAACCAACTTCTTGGTATCAAGGACCCACACAATGTAGATTCTGACTACACAATGGTTAAGAAGAAGTACTTTCCTACATATATAGGAACAAGAATTATCTTTTTTTTTCAGTACCAGGGATCCTACAACACAAATTTTTCTGCACAAAAATTTTCTCACTGCAGCATAACATCACTTACTATATACCATGTATGTAGTATGTGAGAAATTAAAAATATGACGAGAAAAGAAATTGATGATGGGCAAGAATATCCTTGACTCAATATATATAATTTCTATTTGTTAAGTAATACCATCTTTACTATAAAAAATAGAACCCAAACAAATAAACTTAACTAGTGGTGCTACAGAATGGCACAGACTTTCCTGTATTAGTTTTCTATTTCCTTTGGTCTCCTCTAGCTATTCAGACTTACCACATACTCTTGCCAGTAGCCATCTATCCCCACCCAAAGAACATTTTATTGACATTTTCTTTATTTTTAGGTCGCCTAGTAGTAGAACAGAAATATTATTTTAAGAGTATTAAAAAACAGTAAACCCTCATCCTATATGACAATTTTCTTTGAAAAATTTGGAGCAGTTTTTACGAGAATGGTGTTTAAGTGCTACTGTAAATGCAAAAATAAAAGCTCTTTTTCACAGGAATCTGTCTCTCTCTTTTTTTTGGTTACTTAAGGTTGCATCAACTATTAGGTCATTAGTGACCAATATTGGATGTAATATTATGGTATGAGGATGAAACGATATGATGGTAACAAGGGGTTAAAGGATGAACACATACAACCATGCCCAAGGCAGGACTTGAACCTGCGACCCATGGTCCAACATCACTATGGCACTACTGTCTTAGTGATCTCAGCCAAGGGGGCCGACAGGAATCTTTTGTGATTTCGAAAAACTGCATTAGAAGACATTTGAAGCACTTTAATTCACAAATATAACAGTGTTTAACTATTTCTGGAAATATGCATATGAGAGTGTGGGAAATCTTTCAAAAAATTTACATTTGTGTAATTTTTGAAGAAACAAAAAAATATCACAAAATGAACCTTATGTCATAAGTCATATTAAAGAGTGCACTATATGCTCAAAAAGTTGAAGAAAAAATTTTGAGCCATTTATGAGAAATCAGCGTTTCAGCGTTTCTGAAAATGCAGAATTTTGAGCTAGTTTTCACAGAAAATAGTCGAGTTCATGAGAAACTTTATGACATTATTTAAAGCACATGTACTCATAAATATAATAATATGCCCAAAGTTCATTTTTTCATAGTTTCACAACTTTTCGGTCCCCTAACGATAGTATTGATAAATGACTTTAAGAACAATACAGAAGAGTAAAACTTTGACCTATATGGTATTTTTATATTGAAAAATTTGAGGTCGCTTTAAGAAAATGTTATTTAAAAGTTCCTCTAAAAGCAAAATCTGAAGCTCTTTCTCACAAGAAACTTTTGAATTTTCAAGAAACTTAATATGACATCATTTGAAGCACATGTACTCATAAATGTAATAATATATATACACAATGGCGATAATGAAAATATTAACGATGCAAAAGAGATGTAAAATTAAAATTAAAATTGTGTACATTTTCAAAAAACCAAAAGAACAGAGCAAAACTTCATGAGTTTATGTCATCTTATACAGTACATTTAGCATTAACCCTACCAAAAGTTTAAAGAAAGAAATTTGGAGCAATTTTTGAAAATTTCTTGTTTTTGATCTTTTTTACTATTCTACATATTTCATGCAATATTGTGTTTTACCTATTAAAATGTTTTGAAAATTATACATGATCTTAATGAAGGAACAAATTTCATTTGAAGGAAAAACCGCTATCTTCAATGTCGTAGTTGTAGAAAGACACCGCAAAAATTTGATACTTTTGCAATTTTCAAAAATTCAGAGTTAACCATGAAAATTGGACCTATGCCATCTTTGTACATATATTTTACTCTATTCTTTCAAGAAAATAAAAATAAAAAATGCACAGCCATTTTTGAGAAACTTTTGAAAATGTTTCAGGGGCTTCAGGTAAAGTACCCTCAAAATTTGAAGAATGTTTGGCAAAATTGCAGAGCTTTGGGTTGAGCCAGATCAACTGAAGAATATCAGTTGTGGAAAAAATGCTATGAATAGTTTAGGGACTAGTATTATTCACAGATGGACAAAAAAACAAAAACTTTTTCGGTACCAGGGGAAATCTCGTAATAGATTTTCTGCAGCATTATATAACTTTCTCAATATTATGTATATTACCCACATATATGTATATATTTGAGAAAGTAATGATGCAAGTACCCATTTTAATTTGCTTCCTAATAGAGTGAAACTTCAAGAATGTGAAATTCATCTACCTCCTGAATTTTTTTCATTTTTCATGACTTCCTGTATAAACATTAAATTTTACTTGATAAGATACTTGTCATGGAAGAAAACTATTACATACTCAAATTGTGGCAGTTTTCTGGATGTAACATTACCCTTTTAAGGTTTCTAAGCTCTTGCAAGAGCTATAAAAATCCAGAGAATAGTTTTATCTAATTACCGCATGATATTATAAACAGTGCCTAGGCTGGTGCAAGAAAGACTAAATCCACCTTATAGTTCAGACTAACATAACTACAATATTAGCCATTTTTAAGTAGCAACTCCTTCTAGAATCAGATTTCTTTGCTGCATCTTAGGATCACACATTGCTAGATATGTTAGTATAAAAGTTAGGGCTTGACATCTCTATACGTCTCACTAGAGCCAGAAAAGCAGAAATAGCGTAATGTTTGTATGGCTAAACATTTTATACTATTGCTGACATCTTTGAGAAGCAAAGAAAAAGAAAAGGGGCTGCATTTGTTTGTTTTGTCTGTCTCCAAAAATTTCATTACACACTGTAATATAAATTCTACTCTCTGCATCTTTATTCTCCTAAAATTAAATGCTATCATTTAATTATATCTTCCCAACAATTTAAAATTACTGTTTTTCAATCAAAATTTGTTTATCATCACACATTGTCTTCTACAGTTCTTTGATAAAATCTGCCCAGACAGATCATGCTGGACAAGGACAAGGGAAAGGACAGGTTGGGGCAACACTAATACATGACTGTTTCATTTTCTTTTTTACAATAAACAGAGGAGTGAAAATCCACTCTTAACTGCTGGCATCTTTTAAGGATTGAAACAAAGTCATTGTAGCTAAAAATGACATATTTGTTTAAATGATTTTTCTTATAAAATGGTATTACAAAAAAGTATTATACGACACAAGGCAAAAATGTATGTACAGTGAAACTTCTCTACAAAGTTCCTCCATTTAATGTTTTCCTCCACGTTACATCAATTTTTTCTGGTCCCAACCAAAAGCCCACATGCACAGTCTTCCTCTTTATAGTGTTTAGAATTCATGGTTCCTTAAAAAACATTCTATAGAAGTTTCACTGTAACTACCAAATTCAGCCTAATCTATTGTTTGCTGTTTATCTGCCTAATGATATTAAAATCTATTGCAGTCTAGGATTGGCATATAAAAGTTATAGTATCTTGTGTTGTTAGTGAAATGGAAGAGAAAATATTACTGCAGAGTGTAGAAAGAAAAAAGTGGTTGGATTAATAACAGACAATAAGAAGAGTGAAAACAATATGAAGTAAAGCAAGTATAAAATACATTAAAATAATCAAAAATTTCCAGTTCTTCCAGTACATTATTTCTAAAAAGATTTAAGCAACAAGTTCTTACCTAAGATTTAAGTAATCCAATTATGTATTCAATGTAGAAGGAGCAATGTCTTTAACAAGGGCATATACCAAAAAAATACAAATATACAGTGAAATTTTTAATAGTGACATTAATTAAAGTTTCTACAGATCTAGGAAAGATGTGTGTTAAATGCTTTCAGTTTTAAATACACGTAGAAGAAGAAAATTCTTAGTAAGTACAAAGATCTCATAAAGAAGAAAGAACTGGCTAATGAAATGAAGGACAAGAAAAAGGATAGAGAAAAAGGGGTGAAAGCGTTTTGGCAGAATATGATTTGGAAGCAGTGTTGTATAGCCCCCAATACCAAAGCCTAGTCACAGTTTTATAAAAGAGTTTTCTGTTTATAACCTAACAGTTTAAAATGTTTTAGTAAACAGGCAGGCTGTTACATAAGACAACTGAAAAGAGGGGTTATATAGAGGTGGCATCATAAGTTGTGGATTTCCTGAAAAAGTTTAGGAAAGGGAACGAAGTAACTCTATTCTCTGATACCTGCAATGGATAAAATCAAAGTATTAACACGTATGCACAGTTTCTGCATATAATCCATGTAATGGATATTCCCATAATCAACCAGTTTTTTTTTCAAACCAGGACAATTGTAGACGTAAGTAGATTCAGAATGATGAATAATGAAAAATGAACAGGCGTGTTGTCATTGGATGATTAAATGAAGTGTCTGCAGACACTTTGCCATAGATACAGGTTCAATATCATATGAATAAATCTAATAAAATATATTTTACGTATTCTTAATGATGAACCTGCATTTTGTGGATTGTGCACTATTAGAAGTCTTCAGAGAAGGCAAAAAGAAGTGTTTTTGAGACTAGTCTATGTTGGCTGTCTGCCTACCAGCATTATCTGATTTGAAGGAATTATGCCAATAAGGAATCATACCATAAAAGTAAGTGACATTCAACACTAAAACATTTGTCAAGCACTGTAATATCAGTTTAAAATTGGTTGGGATCAATAATATTCTCATTTACAAACTTTCCAACAAGAATGTTTTGTAGTAACTTTAAGATACATGAATTATCAAACTAAAAATATTAGACGAACCTTCATTGTTAAAAGATACATACTCTAAAGACTTCACTCCATTTTATTAAAAAATGTAATACTTCATTCATTGTAAACATCTGGAAACAAACAATAATGGTAGTCACTGTCAAATGAATTTCAAACAAAATTCTAACATTCTGACTTTAGGGTAGCAATAAATATCCTTTCAATTTTTTTTTGTCATTATCAACTGACTTTTTCAAGTGAGCAAGGCACGCCTGCTACATCCCCTCGCCCACAATATCCCCTTTTGTGAACTCGGAACTGGGTTAACACCTCAGTTAACAAATACCTAGATATTAGAATCTCAGTAAACAAATACCCAACTGCTTCCCTAGTTTGTTCCATGCATGACTAAGATTTGTCTGCCTATGAATTGTTAGTAAATAATTTATAATAATCTACTTTGTCTATGTTAAGTACGTTTAACATTATATCAAATGTGTGAATTTATTTTGATAGTTAATTAAAAATGTAATTTTTCCTTTCCATATCATTAACATCATTAATATTTTTTCTTTCTTGCATATTGCTTACACAGTATAGAGGAAGTATTGCTGTGTCATCGGTAAAAAAATGAATTATGGAAAAAAAAACTCTTAATGCCAGACCCTGGTAATGAAAAATTGGATAAATCTTGTTTCTATTAAATTACTTTTTCTATTACAGTGTGTATTCAGAATCTGTGTTTTGGGTGTTTTGATGCCAAAAAATTGATTGATGACAAAACGTCTGTCTGTGGGCAATGCTGCACCTAAACCATTCAGGTGCTTTTCTCAAAAATTGATATTCCCAGATTGATCTAAATGAACTTGAGACCCTGTAAGTTTGAAACAGGCATTTTTATGGGAGGGGTCTTAACATGAAGACTCCACAACATTTTCAAAATTTTCTCAAAAATGGATCCATGTTTCTTTAATAATCTTTGTCTTTGGATAATGTAGAGAACACTTGAAAATATGACCTGGACCATTCTTTAGATAAAATTCCTTATCTTTTGAAAATCGCAAAAGTTCAACTTTTTTTGCGGTATCTTCCTACAGTATAATAAAGAAGAGAGATTTTTTTCCTTAATGAAATTGTTTTTAAAGGCAAATATTGAAATAGCATCATGTACAATTTTTCAAAACTGTGAGTGGTTTTCATTTATTTTTGCCTGAAACATAGGGAATTTTTAAACAATTATTTTCCTCAAAAACAGCTCGAGATTTTTCCTCATAGGTAGTAAAAACAGTAAAGAAAATGGTGAAGGCCCCATTTTTGGCATATACACTGTATTCTCTAAAATTAAAAAAAAAAAAAAACTCATATTCCAAAAGTACAAGGTTGATGATAAGAGATTTTTGGTTAAATAAATTATGTTCTGTACAATGTTTTGAAAAATAGTACTCGAGCAAAATTTTTTGAATATCTTGCACTTCTTTTTCTAGAAACTTTCAGGAGATATTGCATTCAATACAACAATAGGAATGCTGCAATACAGCAATTTAAAATTCTCAGAATAACTTCTCATTGTTCGGCAGTGGCTCAAATATTCATATGATGAAATATTCAATCATTTGATTTTTTCTTTTCCCTCTCAGAGTTAAAAGTTATAAAGATTCCTTGGAATTTGAAATTCAGAGAGAATTTTTACAGTCAAAATATATTTTAGGACAACGAAACTAAAAATGCTGGTAGGGTGCATGCTGGCAGTGATTTGTAAATACAGTGGGGAAATTTGTTCTTAATCAGGAATGTAAGAAAAATTCAACTGTATGTCAAAAAATTATCTCTATTTGCAGATAGACAGTAATACAAAGGAAACAGCCTCAGCACCATTTCTTTGCACACAGGATTTCACTTGTAAACAAGCAGACCACGTCTGTGAAATTCAACACAATACTTTGTGAAACTGATTTCCAAGGAAATTCATTTGCAATACAATTGCAGCAATGTCTAAGGAAGTTCTAATAAATTGACTCTTCTTAGCAACTGTTTTATCACAAGGAACCCACCTCAGCTGCATGATTTTCACATTAATTAACATTCACATGACAACGGCAACTTCTGAAAGTGAATTGTCTCTAAGGACACTAATGAAATATAACAAAACTCCTTGCTCATTGTCTGATGTATCGCAAATGGAGAATATCCAAATAATGCTTTGGTCTTGATTTTAGAAAGCACGTACACACTAACAAGTGCAAAAATGAAATAACACAAGCATAAGCAAACTAACACTATATATTAGTTATAAAAGTGGAGCAACATCAATTAGTGACATTGCAATGCCCATTTGGTTTGTAAAATTTGAACCATGACAGCTCTTTCTAGAACCTTTGATCAAGACCATGGATAATCTCCAAAACTGCATTAAGGAAACATTCAGCGTAGCAAAGCACCAATTACCCTGAAAACTTTCTTCGCAACCCCAGTTCATCTTAGCACAGATGAACTTGCAAAGGGATATCTCACATCACACGAATACACAAAACGGGATTCATCACGTGGAAGATCTTCTACAATAACAAGTCTCTCAATGCTGTTGCAAGTGTTTGTGTGTCCCTTAATCAAACATGTGTTGACAACACTATGCTTGATTTGTCTCACTTGTTGAACGCTTCTTGTTCTGAAAAATGAACATATTGAGTTTAATTAATATAACCACTAAGGATTAGAGCAATTACACAATTCGCCATGTAATATTAATTTTTATCTGATGTTTATTGCGCTCATGAGAATTTTGTTCAATAAGATAATGAATAGTTCAAATTAATATACTTTTCTGTTAATCCAATAAGTTTTTGACCAAATATTAAGAATAAATGTTTGGAATGTATCTTCTTATAAAATGAAATTTAATTTTTTTTAAATATACCTGCAACTTATAGAATAACTTGTTTTAAGTCAGCACATTATTACTGATGATCAAATTTGAAATATTATATAATGAGACAACTAGGTCCAATTACACAGCTTTCTTTAGAAAATGTCTTGAACAGTTTAATTTAATACAACAAAACTGCACTTAACAGCACAGTATTTGGTGGCCAACTTACAATGGCTGACACAAGGGAAAAACCATTATGCACATCAAGAAAACATTGGATAACATTGACTTGTATAAAAAATTGACATAAATTATACATGTAAGATGAAAGAGTAAGCACAAAATAAGAAATCTTCTCTATTTCATTCCATAACTTTATCAACTAACCATCTCTCTCAGAGCTGCCTCAATTCAACCACTTCTAGATATATGATGACTATTTACCTGAGACTTTCCTTTCGTGTCTGCAGTAAGAGAACGGACTTTGGAGCGCTCCTGCTCCAACTGGGCATGCAGAGACGACACTTCTGAAGACAACTCATCACGCATGCGCTGCAATTGCTCCACCTCCACCAACACTTCTGCCTTTTCTTTCACTGCACAAGGCAACAAATACATAATAGCCACACATCACATCACGATAAATCTACTCATGCTGTTATGGTAAAGCACATATACCAATAAACACAAAGAAAATTTGGGAGGTTATCTTATTTTCGTTCAAAAATTAAATAAAATATGCTACATCTGTGTACATATTGATCTTATCATGAATAATGATTTTTCACTAAAAGGTGGAAATACAATATGTACATATTATCACATGTAGCCTGTGTACCAAAATTTAAGAAAACTCTAGAGCCCACTTTTGTACCTGCTAGATTTTAACTACACATTTTCAGCCATCACTCTCCATCATAAGAGACATTTGCAATCCTGGAAGAGCAGGGATAAATTTCCTCTCTTTGAGGCAAAAGTGTCACTGGTAGTTGTTGTTTTGGTTTCCAGTTGCTTTTTTCTTATTTTTTACAGAACAGCATATTTAATGCCATGTTTACTAAAACTTAGCAACTATCTAACAATCTATTCATTAGAGTAACTAAATAAATATTTATTGCTTTAATAAAAAATTGCAAGTGTTTTTATACCTTCCCAGGGAAGAGCAATTTTTAACAGGACATTATACTGGGTCTCATTCTGTCATAACTTCAGTTATTTAACAGCATCTTTACCAATAATGTTATTCAATCAAAAGCAACTTTTTTCATAGCAGAGACATCATTAAAAAATCTATTCTAATTCTTTCATTCTAATTTGACATGTATTCAATGTCCCCTTACTGAACAATAAGCACAAAAATTACTCTCTCTAGAAAGGAAATTGCAGCATTTGCATGGGCGTTCACAGTAAAAGACTGAATACATTGTTAATGACACATATTTTTATGAATATCCTTCTGCCAATACCAACCAATCAATGAACAGTAACTATTCTCTAGACACAAAAGAATTTTCAGACAATAAAATATTTAACTTACTTTCTCCTAGTGCTAAAATATTACACAACTTTTTGTTTCTGGACTTCACATTATGAAGTTCTTCTTTCAGCTTTACAATTTCTTCCCTTAGGGCTTTATTTTCTTGATTCCTTTTTTCCAGTCTGTCTTCCAATTGAGCTACTGTGATGGTTTCTTGAATAAAGGGCTAAAAGGAAAGACACATCTTTTAAACACTTATGTCCTAATGTTTTTGGCATTCGCAAGACAGTAAGAAAAGCAAGCAATAATAGCACATCAAATGGATGATTTGATTAATTAAAAAAAACAACAAAAAGTAAATAAAACCTTAAAGACGATGGTGTCCCCTCCAATTAAGCTGATAATTGGAGCTAACATTGAACCTCAAATATGAACGGCAACAACAAACTTTGTATACAATTGCAACCAAAAAAATACAATTACTCACTTCCCTGGCCTTCCTCTTCTCAGCTTCCTGTTCTTTGGTCAATACTTTCTTTGTATCATCTTTAATTCTTTCAAAAAACTCGGGGTCTGGTTGTACTGGCAAGTCTTTCAATGGACAACCATCTCCTTCTGATACAGGGGATTCAGAGTGTCTAGTATTGAATTCTTCAAGAGACATAGTCTGAAGTTTATTTGACTTCTTTGATTTTTTTGAGCCTTGTTTTTTTTCTTCTTCAGCAGCTTTTCTGGATTGCTCATAAAGTTCTTTCTTTTGTTCATAGTCCAGTTTTGAAAGCAGAATTGCTTGTGTCATTTCTTGTTCAAATGTGCAGTCAACAAGCTGTGGGAAGATTCAATTGATTCTTATGAATCAATTTTTTGAACTAGTTAAAGACATCAATGGGTTATATTAATATCATACCTACTGATTTTTATTTTTACTACACAACACCAAGAATAGACCTTTCATTAATTTAACAATGCATTTTTGTATAAAGTACTTTCTAATTATTATTACTATTTATTAATAAAACACTGATGATATGAGTAATTCATTACAATCTGTATTTTATTATGATCCATATCAAATCACAGATTGTTAATGAGATATAAAACATATGATTATTTTTTAAAAATTCAGAATTATGATGTCATACTCCACATGGATATAAAAACAATTCATAAAATTTATACGAATTATAATACAAAAACCCCAAAACTCGCATCCTTAGAAATGTCTAATGTCAACAAAAAATACTGAAGAGATTAAAGAACGAGCAACATTATTTACTTTTGCCTTTGGAAATTCTAAAAAAGGTAAAAGAAAATAAGTGAAGTATCGAACAAGATGAGAAACTTCTAATCGACTTTACAAATAATGCAAAATAATACGTTGATGAGATCTGCTATTCATAAAAAAAAAACGAATTGGTCTCAATTACCTTACTAACTTTTCCAAGTTAAATTATGAAACAAACAATTATATTTCTTACCTCTGAATCCTTCTTTTTCCACTGGTCCCACTGGTCTTGAACAGCAGCAGGATTTTTCTTCTTTTGTGATGTATCTTTGTTACCTTCTGGTTTGGCACTTCCTTTTCCCTTGGATTTACTTGAGGTGGTATTACTTTGTTGATTACCCTGAAAGATAATGTGTCACTTAAATATTATTCGAATAGAAAAATAAAATTTTCAATTAACACTGTACCGAACCGTGATCATATTACAGAGTTCAAATAGGAGTAGAGGAAATGGTTTCACTAACCAGAGATCCATTTAATATTCGTGGCAAAAATGTCACAATTACACATACAAACGTAAGTGAAAACACTAAAGGGTTTTGCACTTCAGTGAATTCATATCACGAAGTGAAAGAGTACTAATAAGAACATAAACAAAAATTGCAATGAAAACACTACCTTGCCGGCTTCACTTTTCTTGGCATTTTTCTTTTTGCTGGCACTAGTTTGGGCAGAAGTAGCAGTTCCGGGTTTTTTGGAATCTGTTTTCTTCTTTGGTTGGCTTTTCTTGGGAGCATCGTCGTCATCGTCAATGCTAAGAACAGCAAACCGGGAAGCCACAGCTGTCGCCATTGTAATTCACGTAGCTTATATTCCAAAACAGTTTTTTAAATGTTTTTTTACTCAACAATTCAGTAGTAATCTATAACTGAGCTATGCACTAAAATGCAATACAGGATCGTGTTTCCTTAAAATACAAACACACAAGGACTAGGCGCATATCCAGTACACAACCTACAAACCTGTCAAGTTTTGTAATTGTTCAGTTGTATCGGTCCTTACCACACGCTTCTACATTCGCTGATGTTCCATATGCAAAGCCTGACGGGAGAAGTGTGATGCCATGACGCGTTGCATTCTGGGCGAATAACATGTCTACCGTGTCGAGATCGCGAAGCTTGTAGCGGTTTACGGCGGTATATTAAATATCTCAATGAAAGAAATGTGAAATCTTATGCATGGTACGCACGAGAGCAGCGGAATGCAAAGTTCAGTTAAGTGCTCAAGTTTGAAGCTGGTGCGAGAATAATTCAGAACGACACTGGAATGTTGATGAGCGTTCTAGTCAAATACACGCAGAACACAGCCAAATATCCACTTTATTTGATGCATTCATCATTTTGAAGGTAAAGTGTCTAACGCATTATTAGGGTAAATTGTAGGCAATCTTGTAATTAATTTACAGAAAAACAATTGTTTGGAATGGTTTGGATTATGTACTTGGCTTTCCTATCCTAATCTGGATTAGTTTTTCATATGAGTTACTAGCCTCAATTGTAAATGTAACTACCGTTGCCCAAAACAGAATTATATTTTTTTGAGAAACTCTGGAATAACTTTCCAGATGTAAAATGCATTAAATATTTGTAACATTTTCAATGGGTGTCATGTTTCAGGAAATGGGAACATGGTTGATATGTTTGTATTTTGTACCTTTTGATGAGTATGTATACAAATTGGTTTTTGTAACAGTAATTAACACTTTGAGAATTGAAAGCAATTTTTATTTATAATGAAAATATCAAAATTGTTTTGAATTTGTCAAAAATTAGAAAGTTTTATGTACAATTGTATTAAATGACATTGTTATGAACTTTCTGTTTCTTAAATGTTTGAAATTTTCTGCATATTTTTGTAAGAGAGATAAATCCATTATTATAATTATTGTGCTTCTACAAAATGTACAATATAATTCATAGTGTAATATTTCTGAATGTTTGTGTTTGTCTTAGAGTGCTGCATATAATGTGTGAACAAACGGAAGTTCATTACCTGGAAGGGGATGTTGTTTGGGTGAAGTTGGGTGCGTGCTGGTGGCCTGGCAGAGTAAGAGATGTGGACAAATTACCAGATGACATTTTAGAAAGTTTTCGAAAAAAACCAATTGCTGCTGTACAGTTCTTCAATGAGGACAAATAGTGAGTGTAGAAAATTATTTTCTTTATGTTTAATAAAACATTGCAAGCTATCTGTAACAGTTGTAATAATACTGTTTTTTTTAATTTGTTGTAATAAAACTAACTAATGCTGATTGTCCAAAAGGTTATCTTGATAGCTGATACAATCAAAACTATTAAGATGTAGTGTTTATTGACACATGAACTATTATAATGTTTTGTTTCGTATCATTCTCAATGTTTCATGAAACTTGTATTTTTACGTCGTAGGTACCAAATTGTGGCTCAATGTCATCTCACAAAACAAGATAAATGTAGACTACAAAATTGTTTGATTATAAATTCTTCCATTGCTTAATTCTTAATACTTCTTTCTCTTCCATTAACACCCCTCACCCCAATCTCCCTACATTCCCCTCCTGGCTCTACGTAACTTAACTAATTCCCTGAGAATGGGTTCACAGACTTTCTTTACCTACAAGCAAATTAAAATAGCTCATTCCAGTCAAATTTTTATTTACAATAGTAAAACTGTTAGTACTTTATTGCTCGTATGTCAAGAGATTATGATATAGTTGTTCTATTTTATATGAATGACAACAGTTTCTACTTTTGTAAGTCCCCTTTTTGTCTTTTATTTATGTGCTTCTAGTTTTTTTACATTTACTGAGAAACAATTTATTTTAACTGTTAAAAATTATCACATAATTAATTTGACTATGTAAAACTTTTTAACCATATTTTTCTCCTTTGCAGATATTCTATAATTCAGAACTTGTTGGGGGGGGGAATTCGTGAAATAGTTTTATGTGTAAATAAATTTAACTGTATATTAATTGAGTTTTGATTGATTTAAATTTCATGATACCTTGCCAAAGCAATCTGCTTAAGCCATTTGTTTTCTGTACAAAATTTTGTATGTTAATTATTTTGATCTCCTTACAGTGAATATGTTAAAAATTTGGATCAAATCTGCCGTTATAATTGCCGAAGGAAAACAGATTTTATTAAAAAGGGACTGGGTATGTTCTGTTTGGTTATCAAATGTATTTTAATGGATGAAGTAATACAGTTTTGGTAATGTATCCATTTACATATGTTTAAATGATTGCTTGTTTTGTTTCTAGACATGTATCGTGCCAAGCAAAGGGAGGGATCATCTTTTATGGACAAGTTTCCTAATGATGTTTCTATGGCAGAGCAACTGACTGGTGGTAATCCTGACATCGTAACTGATAATGCTTTTGCTCCAGAAGAAAAACCTAGCTACCGAGGAATCTTTGGTAGTGAGAAGAAACCTGAGAAGAAAGGGAAGGTGGGCAGTAGCTCTCCAACGAAAGGAAGCCCTTCGTGGAGAAGCAAAATTGCTTCTCCAAGCACTCCTAAAACTCCTTTCAGTTCTCCTCGTCGACCCATTACCCATCCTCGCATAATTCGTATGTTGAAAGGAGAAGAAGAGCAACATGACGTACGGATACGCCAACAACCACCCATACCACAGCGTGAACCATCCCCCCAAAACGAGCCGTACAAATGCTACAAGTGTGACTTTACTTCAAAGAGACTGAATGTTGTAATTTTGCATTCCAAGAGTCATAGTGGTGATGGTGCTACCAATGGCCAGGAACCAAAACACATTCGCAGCAAAAGTGCAACTATTTTGTCTACCCCACATCGTGGGAGAGGTCGACCTCGAGGAAGCCATTCAGGCAGTGTTGGCAGGCCACCAAAGAACAGTCCAAAGGTTGTGCCTCTCAACTCATCAGACAACACGGAGACCAATTCACCTAAGAGTACATCAGCTGTAGATGTAAATGCTGAAGAAAATACTGTGAAAGATGTAACAACATCTGAAAAGAAAGGTCTCAAAACACCAATTTTTGGAAAGAGAAAAAATGCAAAAGCATCTGGAGACAAAGGTACCAAAAAGAAAAAAAGCAGTGAAGATTTTCGAGAAAAGTTACTGGCAGAATGGGAAGATGAAGATCAAGAGGAAGAAGAGAAGGAAATGTTAATTCTCAAGCGGGAGCTCAGCAAAAGTGAAGCATTATCTTCACCACCCCCAGAGCGAAGTTCAGAAGGAACAAATTATAGTACAAATAAAGTATCTTCTAGTTCAAATGTTAAACCAAAAGAAATTTCATGCTTTGATTTTGATGAACAAGCTGATTCATTATTGGATCATGAATTAGAAGAACGGGCCAAGAAATTTGCTGAAGCTAGAAAATTTCCAAGGAGGCTAGATGATAAAGTGGACTTAGAAAAAAGAACTGAAGTCTCTGCAGAAGTTCCAAAATTGAAAGAAATATCACCTTTGAAGACTGCTCCATCGACAGAAACTGAAGATTATGATAATGAGAAAAAGGATTTAAGTACGGAATTTGAGAATTTAATGGCTGAAACAGAATTGCCATCTCTTCCTGCAGTTCCCACAATTAAAATTAAAGAGCAGCAAAGGGAAGTAAAAACATCTCCTGCGCTAGAAGATGAGAAAAATGAAAAATCAGAAGTTATATTACATGATGAGATGGAAGATAATGTGCCACTGCCCCATTTGAAAGATACCGTTGATGTTGAGCCACAATCAAACACTCTTGCTCAACATCCTCCTGAAACATCCATGCAATTTTCACAAGATTCAACCCTAGAAATACCAGCAGAACCTCAAACTGAATTGGCAGCTGAAATCCCTGTTGATACATCTAAGGAAAGTAGTGATAATGTTCCCATTGAATCCCAAGTTGAAATGTCTGTTGATCGCCCAATAGATCTACTGCCATCCGCTCCTGAGGAACAATCAACAATGACGCCATCAGTTGAATTGCCTCTTCAACTTCCAGCAGAAGTACCTAATGAAACTGTGGTGACAACTGAGTCATCTGTTGATATTTCTTCAGACTTTACTCAGTCTACTCCTGAAAACGTGGTTGAAACAGAACCTGTTAGTGAATCTCATGATCTGCCACCTCCCGAAATGCCAGCAGAAACATGTATTCAGGAACCTGCTCAGATACCTCTTATTCCAGAATCAACTCAAATTTCTCCAGAACAGCCACCAGCCCAGTTGTCTGTTGCAGAAGAACAAACGAACATGACTCTTCCTCAAGAAACAGCACAGATATCTCCAATGCATGATACAACCCCAATATCTGTTTCTCAAGAGTCTGTTCAACTTTCCGTTGGTCAGGAACCAGTTCAGATGTCTTTGGATGAAATGGAACTTGATATCAATTCTATGCCTGTTGTAATGGGAGATACTTTGATTACTGAAGATTCAACTACAAAACTTGCTATAAATACAATTGTACCTGCCAATTCCGTGGCAATAACATTGCCACCTCCTGTTGTTTCAGAAAAGCCTACAATACAGCCTGTTATGCGATTAACATCAACTGCTAGTTCAACTCCAAGTGCATCTGGCACAGTCACTTTAAATGTCACACCAACGTTAGAATTGGTTACTGAAGCAAGTACAAGCGTGGTGAAATCAAGTGCACAAACTACAACTGCAAACTCTGCTCCTAAAATTGTCAAACAGGTAGTGAAATCGGTTAAAATTCATCCTGGCCCTTCAGGAACACTGAGAACCTCGGACGGTTCTATCATTGCTCCAAAAGGTGCAACAACAGGCAGTAGGTATGTAGTAATTCAGCATGCTTCTGGCAAACAGACTATATATGCTACCTCTTCAGCAAAGTCTGGTCAGCAGTGTGTTACAGTAAAAACAGGTGCATCACAAGGCCAGGGCAGTACACAAACTGTGGGCAAGAAGCTTGTGATTGTGAAATCACCTCAAGGGGGACCTGTTTCTCCTGAAGTTCTGTCTTCGTTGCAGCAGGGTAAACTTGTGTCCCAACGAATTATTACTAGCCAAGGAACAATCTTGAAACAAATGGGAAGAAGCACTCCAAAAGTTATGCACGTTACTCCTCAGCAAATGAAGGCCTTAACTGGTGGAAAGCAAGTGGGAGGCACCAAGTTAACCATGCAGAGTACCCCAACTAAAGTGGTGTTGCCCACTGTACAAAAGATGGTAGGTCAAGGCCAAAGTGTGAAGTTGGTGACTACTGCGACCTCTGCTAAATCAAAGCCTAACACTATTCTTATTCAGACTACACAAGGCACTAGTGTGGGAGGCACTATAGTGACACGAGCTGTGTCAGGAAGTGTGGCTGGTGTCACCACTTCTGTTGCCAAATTGTCTACTGTTCCACAAACTGTAGTGCGCCAAGTTTCAGGCTCACCTCGTTCTAAGATTGTTGCTACGGCATCTGGTGGAACCAGTGTGCAACGTGTTGTAGTAAGCACGGCAGGTCGTGGTTCGGTGCTGCAAGGGCAGCCTCAACAGAGAGTGTTGGCTGCTCGATCTGGGGTGCAACCTCGTATGCTGGTGCAGAAGGGGCGAGGCACTTCCACAGTCAGAGTGCCCAATGTTGGAGCCATTGCCGGAGTTCAACCACAAGTAGCTCAGGTGCAGCAAGTGAAGAAAGTGCAAGGAGCTCTGCCAAGAACACAAGTGCTTCAGAAGGGAAAGCAAGGGCAAGTGGTGCAGAAAGTAGTCACCATTCAGCAACCAGCTACAGCCACTACCATAAAGCCTACATCGTCTACAGAGGCTGCTCAGTCTATTGCTTTGCCTAGTTTGCAGCCTCTGCAATCTGATGTTAGTGGTGCTCCTACTGTGCAGCAAAATTTGCAAGTTAACACTCTGGTGCTTTCTTCAGCTCCTACTGTAATAAACCAGAATGTGAGCACATCACAGAGTGCAACATTGCCTGTGGCAACTTCTGCTCCTTTGTTGTCCCATGAACATATTGCACAAGTTATTGCACCAACTGGTTCAGAACAGTTGGCAGATGGAGCAACTCCCACCTATGTCCTGGTCACAATTGATGATCAAGGTGCCATACAACCGTATGACAGTTCTGGACTTGTCACTTCATATGATGGTAGTAGTCAAAGTTCAGAAAGTAATACACGTACATTGTACATTGATCCTTCTTCTTTAGGTACATCTGGAGAACTGGATAATATTTTCCTGGCTATTAACAACACTGGAACTGCTGGATCAGGCACTTTACTCAATCTGGGGCAAGCTAACACAGTGACTAGTGGTAACATAGCAACTACACAACATTCCCAGCCTGTGTTTAACATTGGTGATAGTCAGCCAACTACTCCTGCTGGCAGTCAGGATATTCTAGCAGCAGCTCTGGCAAATACTGATGTCTTCCAGACAGATGGTTCCATGTCTGACTCTTTAACTGTAGTAAATAGTAGTCAGTCTACCAGTGGTTCTGTCATGACTAGCCGTTTGCTGGAGTCATCATCTCTTCTCCCATCATCTACTTCCACTACTTTACATCAAACCACTGTCCTCTTGCCTTCTTTGTCAGCAACAGCTATGCCACCAGCAAATCCAGCAGGTGTCCTGGAAACTTCTCTAACTTTGAATCAGCCTATTATGACTCCATTAGAAGTGCCATCATCAGTTACTAATTTGCAGCAGCCGGCTCCTCCAATACCTACATCTCTTGAGCTCCCTCTGACTATCACACAGCCCGTGTTATCCATGCCTGCAACGTCTCCATATTCTACCCTTCCCCACCAAGGTAGCTTGCAGACTCCAGAAACTGATGCTGTAGAGTCTCCCATTTCCAGCTCTTCTGTGTCTCAGACTGCATCTCAGCCGGTTCTTTCATCCAGACCTACGCTGCAGCCTTCAATGCCTCTACTTTCTGAAGATGTGTCAGACTCCCAAACAACTGTAACTACAGAAGCTAATACTGACACTGAAATCTTGGATCATCAGCCAGGCAGTTCATTCAGTTCAGCTCAAACTACTACAGAGCAGGATTCTGAAGGTATGGTGGCATCAAATACTTCCAGCTCTGCTGAGCAACTGGTTCTCCCATCATACGCACAGGTCCCGGAAGTATCTTCACATGCTACTGAAGATCAAGAGGCTCCTAATGATGCATTGAATTATGATACATCCTCTGGAAACCAACAATTAACGAATCAAGATCTATCTACATCATATCACGAAGTACCTGAAAGTACTTCTGAAGTTAGTGCATCAGAAGCACAAGGAACCCCAGAAATCGGAGAAACACAATCTGCATCTGAACAAACTGTTTCTACATCATACGCAAGAAGCCTTCAAGATTCTGTGCCAAAAGAGAGAGCTGAAGTAATAGATTCTTCAAATCCTCCTACCAACGAACCCCCTGTGCCAAATTACTCAGTGGAGAACTCTTCAGAAGCCTTAGCAATGAAAGATATGACCTCTGCTCAAGAAACCTCTCACACTGATGAAGTGTGTGTACCGTATGAGCAGGTTGAAAGTACATCTCAGCTCAGAGATGGCCTTGGAGAAGTTGTCACAGAAGTAACGCAAACACTTCCCTCAGAAAGCAGTACCTTACACCCTTATGCACCTGCTCCAGAAAGTACCTCTAATGTATCTGGTGAAGTGTTGGAAGGTAATTCCTCTGGAACTTTCTCCCTCCCTTCATATTCCCAGACACCAGAGAGCACTTGTGAATTGCAGGATGAGAAAGAAGTTGTCCCTAACCAATCGGTAAGCGGGAATTACTCGCAAGTTCCAGAGAGCACATCCCACATGTCAGAAACTCGAGTTGTCGGTGATTCTCCAATGGACATCCTGGATTCATCTCAACACTCCTTGGACTCTAGTGTGCTGACACCTTACCAGGTACCAGAGAGCTCATCTGAAGCTAGTGTGGTGAGCTACGAGGATGCTCATGGAGCATCAGGTGTGACACCACCTACTTCTAATCAGACTGGGTACACTTCTTGCTCACAAGTTCCCGAGAGTACATCACAAATGCATGAGGTGCTATCATTTAGTGACTCTTCGACTGAGGTGTCAGACTGTGCAGTGACCTTGGCCCAGTCCATGCCTCTGCTTCTGGATTCCGGACCAGGGACTAAGAGACATGTGGAGGGGGAGGGAACTGATGCCAATGATCTGGAGCACTCCAAAAGAGTGAAGCTTGATGAGTCTGAAAGGTAATAGGGGTCCGAGTTCTTTATGGTGATATTGTGTAAGAGGTTTTTTCATCTACTGAAAGGTGTCAGACTGAAGATGACTTGTAGTATAGGATTGGTGTGTCATCTTTACGGAAGACCAGTGTAGATTAAAACTGTACAGTGAATTTGATATGTTTTAAATGAAATGGTTTACATAAACTTGGATGTAGAGTTTATTGTTAGAACAACTAGAGTGAAAGAGACAATGGTTTTATTCTAAATGTGATTTTTTTCTGTTCAGAAGACAAAGGTCCTTTTAAATTTGTGAACACGTTGGTGATGAATTAATATGAATACTGTGTGGACATTTGTTTTTAAAGATTAGGAATGACACGTTTAGAATTCCTACTCTGCATGGTGTATGTGACACCAGTTTCTTTGATATTTTTATGTTTTTATTTTAAATGGCGTGTTATTCTCTGTATGTTTGTGTGGAATGTGAGAAAATATATTTTTGAATATGAGATAATTGATTTAAAGTATGTTGAAAATGTGCAATGCTATTTGCTTTACTCAACTGTATTTTATGAAAGATTTGTATAGTGAATACAGAGAGTGAAGTGTGAAATTTTATGTGAAGCTATGTGTTGAAATTGAACATGTGTTGCAAATGCTTCTGCTTTCTCAACTTCGTTTAAGGATGTAGTTTTCTTAATTATGTACTTGAAAGTTAGATTGTGTAGTATACCATATTGGAGTGTATGTAATGCAGAATATATTTTTACTTTTTAAATGATATAAAATTCTTGTTACTTATTTTACACGTCTCAAAAGACTGTTTAAAATTATTTTTAATGTACATTATGAAAGTTGAAGTGATTTTAGCCATTTAGTCATTGGCTATCCCTGCAAGTGTCATTTCACTTGATTTTAGTTAAAAGTAGTGTTGTTGCTTCTTAGGCCAGTGTTAATGCATGAAACATTTCTTTCCCTTTGACCCCACTGGATTTTTTTATACATGTTGTCCTACGCTAGGTTGCTACCGCTCTTGCATTTTTTTTTTGTGGGCCTTGCCTACTTACGCAAGAGGGACAGACTGTTAATGTGTGCAACATTGCAATCTGTTGCAAACAACACTTTGTGTTACATTGTGCTGTAATTGTTTTGAATCTACCCCGTGTTGTGTCACTTCGATAATCATCATTGCAACATGACTGTGTAGCTACATGGCTTAATATGTGTGCATGTAAGGGATTTGGGGAGTCATTAGTTATTCTGTGTTTAGTGTATCTATAATTTGGAATGGCTATATTCCTAACGAGTTTATCATTTTCTGCTGGTATGTCCATGCACTATCTTGTATTATTTGTAATCTTCAAAGAAAAATTTAGTCCAATCATGTAATAAAAGTGCATTACAAATGAATTCTATTGTAAGTGAATAGATTTTGTTCTTTACCTGAGAAACAAGATGTCTGTGTTGTAAGTCTTTATTTACCAAAAATAGTCCCACTCATGAGTTGTTAATGAATCCATTAAAAAATTGTATACTTTTCAAGTGATGTTCCAACAATCATTCATTAATGAATTATAATTAGTGAAATGAGTTGGGGTAAGAAGTAAAAGTTAACAGCTTACAGCGTATGTGAAGGAGCTTGCAACAAAATAGATTTAGAACATGGACAATCTATGGTGACCTGGTCTTTTGTCTTGAATCCTGACAGGTGATTTGTGTGTATTATGAGGGAACTGTTTGTTTCAGGAGAAAAGACCAGGTGTGTCCTTCCTCATGTCCGCTTCCTACACCTGACTCTCTTAGTTTGCAAAAAGACGAAGGGTGCATTGCAAGTGACGATGATGATGACTTGCCAACACCATGTTTTCCACAACCTGCATGTAATAGTAAGCAAAAGTCTTTTCATGCCTTTTTTTTAATGGCCTCTCTCAGTTCAGTGATGGTACATGAATTTCCTTTTCGCTTTCTCATACTTCCACGGTTTTTGTTAATTTTATAATTTTCAACTGTGAACTGCTAATATTTAACTTAACATGTTCCATTTCTGATGTGGTCAGAAAGAAGAGAGAGAGTTCAGATTGAAACTACCAGTCACTTAGTATTTTTGTTGCAATTCTCAAATATTGAGTTCAATTTGAACTTTCTTTTATGCTTTGTTTAACTTATTTACTTTTTTATACCCCAACTGATGTATATTTTTGTTTGGCCAGTTGGAAATAATAGTGATTCTTTTTTTCTGTAACAGAGAAAAAATTTGTTCGGGATGACATCGTATGGATGAAAATAAATAAACTATATGTTCCTGGTGTTGTAATAAGAGGTTTCAAAAAGCGTCAGGTTGCACATGTAAAATTTATTCATAAACCTTTTCAAGTGGCAACATTTTGTAAGCGATTTCAGGATCTTATAGATTTCGATGACAACTCAAGAAACCAACAATTACTGGTATGTCTTACATTCATAGTTTTCGTTACGTATACTCTTAACTGCTTTGTAGTAGTTATGATTTTTTAACCCTCTTCATAGGAGGAAGGCAGAAAACATGATCCCACAATAGAAGAGGCATTTGATAAAATAAAAGACTTTAAATTCAGGAATTATAAAACAGGAGGGACGCTTTCTGCTGCCAAATATTTCTCTTGCAACACTGATGGTGATTATCATTATATTCATTTCATTAAAATGTTATGAATTCAAACATTGTATTTAAACATAGTTATTAACAAACTCATTAATGTAGCATTTATCATTGTAATTAAAACAATGTGGTATGGTAATTATTCCACAAGTGAGAACAATATTTCCTTTCTTAAAGTGTTTGCAAACTGTTTTTAAAACCTCATTTCATACAAATATGATGGTTCTTTAATAATTATTGAATATATTCATAGAGTTATTCTTTGAAAAAAGATAAATGGGAAGCTTACAACATGCAATTGTGTGAAGAGAGCACACTTGTAATTAAAAAAAATGTGAACTACTAAATACTGCATTTATTAAACATGTGTTAACTCTATTTTAATTAACACTTACATGTTACTTTGAAATATATCTTAATCTAGATGGAACATTTGAATCTTGTAATGGATTAAATTTTGAGAATAACGCATCTGATGGCAACATGACGTCTCCTGAACTGGATCTTCATGTAGATTTGTCTCTGTCTCCAAAAAGAACAGAGAATGGTAATTCAGTATCTTCATGTCAAGTAAGGCATTTCTTTTATTTTTAATTAATAAAAAACTTGGAAATTTTAATATTAATTGCTTCCTCGAAATCAAATAATTAACTGTAATTCAAAATATGTTGATTAAAAAATCCTTTTAATTTCAAATATCACAACTAGAAAACAGATTCTAATGTTATTTTTTTTATCTTCCTGTAATGAAGTCCTTAAAGTAATCTAAACATCATTGACAGCATTCTAATGTAAATAAAGATCTTGTTAGTGGTTTTAAAAGCATGTTTTGGTTTGGTGTCCCTCCCCCCCCCCCAAAAAAAACAAACTTTTTTGTTAAAAATATTGCTCCCCAAGGGTCTTTCTGTTCCTTTTCAATCTAAGAGAGTGAAGTAATATGTAAAATCTTAATATTTTTAAAAAGTTACAAATATGTAAAAGTTTTTCAGAAATTTCTTATGGTTACCAATGGGTTAAAACATTTATATTTGTTCTTTGAATATGTTTACTTACCAAATAGGCATCGAACAGTATTAGCTGTACCCTTAGCAACTTATGACTTGAGTAAAAACAACTTGAAAATGATGAGGAGTTTGCACTAATTCTGAGTTTATTTGTTTTTGACAGCTACTGTACATTCACAATAATGATGCTGAAGGATTAAAAGATGGCAGTTGTGAGTTACAATGTTCTATTTGTTTCCCAGGGATTTTCTCACTCCTTTGTTTCTAACAGTCAATTGTTCTTTCCTGTGAGTTTACAGGAAAATTTGCCTGTAATATACTATTTTTTAATCTCCAAAATGGTACTAATTTTCAAAAATATTTTTAACTTTTAAAAATAACAAAAATACTAAAACTTGTTTCAGATAGGGTCTTGTAAGAGTAGTAAATGACAGCCAAACGAGGGGTAAAACTAATGGAAGACTTAAGTCAGTCTAAAAACCAAAAATTAAGAATGAAAGCAAAATTATTTCATTCTTATGAATAAAGTAAGAAAACAACTCCTTGCTCTAAGAAGGTTATGAAATGAAAGAAGTTATGAAATGATTTTATTTGACATTCAAAAAAATATATATGTGTTAATTATCCCATTATTTCCTGTAAATATTCGACCTTTTTATCTTACCATTGGATGTCGAGCTGTAAAGTCAAATTGTAGATTTTAAATTATCTGCATTCCGTTTTATGATCTTCAACATTTTAGTAAACTGTTAAGCTGTTGTGAATATTCAGTAAGTTGTGTGGTGTTATCAAAAACCAACAGTTCAGAATTTAGTGTGAATTTTCATCAATTATTTTTTCTGAGTTATAAGCGGCTACGAGTACATTTAATACTGCTTGGTGTTTGGAATCTAAGTAAACATGTTCACAGGAGCATATATGAACTACTTATATCTATTAGAACCAATAGAAATGGAAAAACCTCCAGGGAAGAATGTTAATAGAAAATATATATATATATATATATATATATATATATATATATATATATATATATATATATATATATATATATACATATATATATATGTGTGTGTGTTTCAGAATTTAAAAGTTCCGGTTATTTTAGCATAAATATGAAAAACTCCACAAAATGGTCATATTTTTGGCAAAACAATATGAACTTTCTCGCCTTTAGTAATAGTAATGTAATACAATTTATACCACAATCTCTATTTGATCCCAATCCCTGATTCAGTCCTAAAATACTTAAAAACCATACACCCACCCCTAAGCTCTCAGAAACCTTTCACCACATCCATCCAAGAAATCAAAACAATCATTCCTTTTATCAGTAGTAACAAAGCTCCAGGTCCCTTCCCAACTCAAACACCTTCCCAAAAATGCTTTAGACCTCCTCACCAAAATTTACGACTCCTGCTTCACACTATCCTACTTCCCAAACCTTTGGAAAACCGCCCGTGTTGTTATGATCCCCAAACCCAGCAAAGATCATCCCTCTAACTATCGCCCCATCAGCCTTCTCCCCATCTTTGGAAAAATTCCAGTAAAAAATATTCTCCTCCGCCTCCTCCCAATTCTAAACCCCATCATCCGCCCAGTTCAATTCGACTTCAGAGAGGGCCGCTCCGCGGCTCTCCAAACCCTCAACCTCGCCATGACAATAGCAACAGAGCTTCGATCCAAAAAGGAAATCCCTGCCGTTTTCACAGACCTTTCTCATACCTATGACACCGTTGCGCATAACATCCTCCTTATGAAACTTCATCCTCACATTCCAACCCATCTCTATACTCTCCTTCAAAATTATCTCCAAGACAGATTTTTCTTCGTTCGGCACTTATCTAAATCTTCCCCAACTCATCAGATTCATGCCGGCGTCCCAAAGGGCACCGTGCTTTCTCCAATTCTTTCTCCAATTCATTACATGTCAATGATATCCCTTCCACGCACGGTGTCAAGGCGTTCCTCTATGCCGATGACATTGCATTCCTCTCCACTTTCAGATCCCTATCCACTTCTTTCACCCAGCTCCAAAACTATTTAAATACCCTTCATCTCTGGGCCCAACAAAATGCTATTTCTATAAACCTTTTTAAACCCTTTTAAATGTCAGGCAATTCTTTTCTCCTTTCATGACACCCCTTCTTTTCTTCCTCCCCTTCATATTTCCCAACAACCTATCAACTGGTCATCAACTGTAAAATACCTCGGCACTCACTTCACCTTCCGTCTTCTCTGGACCCCTTATACCACTCTGGCCATCACTAAAGCTCACCGCTTCACAAACCTTCTTCAACCCATCCTCGCCCACCACTCTCTATCACGATGTATTGTGTGTAGTACTTCTTACGTATTACTTCATTCACTATATCTGTCGTAATATTAACGTAAAATCAGATTTAAATGTGAAAATTAGGGATCACATATAATCTGCAGCATACTAATTTGAAATGAAAACTAGTGGTGCTAAATAGCACGTTCTTTCTCCCCCTTTTACGCAAAATTAAACGGAAAGTACTCCTTCGAAAATTGGTTCACGACTTTATCTCTAAATCTGTAAGGAACAGATTCATTAAAGCAAAAAAATGTATCTTCATAATTGTATTTGTAGGAAGATGCCGAAAAAAATTGAATTTTTGCCATTTTCGAAAAATTAGATTTTTTAACGAAAATGAGATCTGCATCTTCCTCTTAAACGTCCTTCACACTGTTCAATGACTAAATTGAATGAAAAACGAATGATCTATTTTTTAAATTTGGAAAATATCCCAGAGGCTTTGTAAGTTCCCCCAAAGTTAAAATATCGGTTTCAAATACAAGAGGCCGCGACATTAGCCAGATCGATTGGGGAATACCAATTTTGGAGAAAATCGCGTTGTCCACAGACGGACGGAAGGACACATTTTGTCGTCATTCAATTTTTCGATATCAAGGACTCACAAAACAGATTCTGGCTACCCTATGTGTTAGAGTTTTTTTTTCTAAATGTAGCAACTGTATTTATCCACATTTTAGTAGCCAGGACCCCGCAATAAGAGTTTTTTTGCCGAAAATTCGCCGTTTTTTTCGGGCAGCATTACATTACTTTCTCTCTGCTGCGTAAGCGGTAGCGAGAAAGTAAAATATTTTTTTATAAATAACCATTTTCTGCGTTTCTTAACGTGTCAACACACGCGGTGCGCGGCATGCATGTCAGTGGAAATCGGAATTTTCCATGCGAGTAGGCAGCGAGCGGTTACGCTGGCCTACGCTCAACGCTTTTGCAAGTATGGACGCAGCATGCTACTGCTCTACGCTTACTACTGTGCTTTTTCTCTGAAGCGGTGCGAAGTGAGGCAGCGCCCGGGCATGCCTACCCTGAGAGGGCGCGTGTCTGCGGGAAGAGACGAGGTCGCATGGCGCACGAGCAGTCAGAAAACTCTTAGAAATACAAATATGGCTCATACCACGATAATGAAATGTTCATTATACATTTCCAGATAAATAATACTTACACCCTATTAAAATTGTAAGTCATTTAATTTTTTTATTACTGTGAATTGTATTAAATTAGAACATATTCATCAGAGTTGGCAGTGCCTACCTTGCCTACCCCAAGGAGCCGCTAATGGTTTTTATCGGTGTCTGTGAGTGATATCATGCAAACTGAATGTGTGCTTGATTAAATAACCGAGTGCCTAATCCATAACGTTAAAAGCATCGACCCGTGGCCATGGACTACCACTGGCATGTAATGACAAACAACGAATGTAGGAGGCCCTGGTAGGGTCTCTAAGTCGTCGCTAGACGGCAGCCGGATGGGGAGTGTGGCAATACCGAATTGATATCCCCGAGCGAAAAGAAAGGGAACTAACTAGTACGAGAATGTCTGTGCTATTATGTAGCACTAGTTTTAGAACAGATCTCGTGTAAGACAAATATCTCTATCTTTTGTTTTACAATGTTAATTTTTTGCAATTTTTTAAAATACAGAGCTCGTCGAAAATAGAACTAGCACGCCCTTTTTTACCGTCCTTTGATACATACGAGTAAATTGTGGTGCTACAACTGTAGTACTTTCTCGAATCAGTAGACTTTACGTAAAATGATAATAACGCAATTTTTGTCCACGTATTAATACATCTCCACAATCAGTTGTAAAATGCATTACTAAACATGGCGCATTAGGCGCGAAATTTTTTAAGACCGCGCAGTTTGAATGGTAGCTGAACCTACATATAGTAGAGACCTCTCAACTCTCCCTTACTTCTAAAAAGACTAGGCATGCTTATGCAGTGGAGAAATTGTCATGTTAAATCAGAAATAAAATTGAACATCATTAAACATATCAAAAGATATAGGTTTCAATGGCGTGGCGTGACTCGCACGTTTGGGGATGCTCAACACTAACACACAATGTCACTATCAACTACTTCATCTAAACAGGCGAACGCAACACAAGGCAGATACATTGGAACTACTTCCACGATCTCGATTGCTTACGACGGTGTAGGCGCTTCCTACAAAATCCTCACAGCAATCAGGACTGCCGATATCTTGAAAGCAAAGTATACAATGGCTCAGCTTTATTGAGCGAATGGCAATGAGACCTCTTGTTAATTTATACATTGCAGACTAAAATAATATGTAATATATTTAAGGGATAATTCAATTTCTTGGATATTAATTAAGAAATAGTAGACGGGCGCTATTTCTGCAGTGCCCATGATCAAGCGGGGACTCCCGAGTGAGTGAGAGAGAGATAATTTACTGACCGCCTGAAGTGTGCTGCGCTCTCGTGCACAAACGAGCTCCTTTTCGCAGTGGATGTTAGCGTAAAGCAGTCGGGTTTCTCTGTGCCAGGGGTGAAGAGGGGAGAGGGGAACCTCACTATCTGCGCATGCGTTATTGCTCGTCGCAATCTCGCGGCAGACGCTAGAAGCATTTTAGCTTCCAAGCAATCACAGGCCAGCTTCAACAATCCGCCGAATTCAATAATACGAAATCAATTTAAAATTAATATAAAACGTGTTTCGCTCAACGGACCACTTGTAAGATTATCAATACAGTATTTAGGGTTCTTTATTATTATATACGGGGATTCTCAGCGTCTCCTGACGCTACGCCTCTGATAGGTTTACATTCTACAGCAAAATATGAATGAATTGATTCTACTAAAATTAATGAAAAAGATATTGTATTTTAAAATACGTTTTAACATGCAAAATATAGGAAGAAAATTATTTACAAATTGTTGCACTTCTGAGTATGATAAAATAAAAATATGCTGTTGGGAAGAAATAATAGGCCTTTATAGTTAAACTAGTGGTGCTACAACAGCACTTACTTTCCCGTATTAGAGGAAACAGCTAAGTAGTACTGTAATATTGCACTTTATGCGCTACTAACATCTTCGCTTGGAACTCACTATTTCCATTGCAGTGTTGTCAGAACTATGTGAATTCTACAACTTCACAAAAATAGAATGCAAAAGTTTTGTAACCCTATATTGGAAAAAGAAGCCTGATACCCTGGAAATATAGAAATGCTTTCCATTGGGCCATGATTAGGGAAGAGTATTTTAAAACCATGCAACAAATTCTCTACTCACTACAAATGGTACAGCATTTGGTGCAAAACTAAATATTTGCCTGCAAATATCAACATAAATTAGACAATTATAACTCCTTTTCATACAGCTCCATTAGGTCACAACAATGACACTAATTGACAGATATTCGCGAGCGCAAAGTGAATTCCATTGTTGCAGACCCTGCATTGTCGCTATTCTGAGAGCTATTAATTCTTTTTACTTATTTCAAATATTTCAAAATAAACAATTTCTAAAATATTAATGTGTAAGTCTATAACAAAGTTCGAATGTAAGAAACGAAGAAAGAAATAATATACAAAATTGCACATTCTAATTTACGACGCATCCAGCTGTACGAAGCGCAGTAAATTTACAGCGGCATATTACGTTTGTCACAAAATTAAAGAAAAACTACTCGTATTTTGAAAAAATTAAGCATGACCGTATTTATTTTATTTATTTATTTGTCAAAAAACAGAAACAGAATGGCACAGACTTTCCCGTATTAGTTTTCTATTTTCCTGGGTCTTCGCTAGCTATTCGGAATTGCCACATACTCTTTCTTGCCAGCTACCATCTATCATCGCCAAAAGTACATTTTTTTGTCATTTTCTTAATTTTTCGATTTCCTATTGGTAGAACAGAAACAGTAATTTTAGAATATTAAAGAACACAAAAACCTAGCCGTAAATGGCAATTTTCTTTTAAAAATTATGTGCCGTTTAAGAGAAAATGGCGTTTTAGCACTACTAAAAATGCGAAATTTGAAGCTCATTTTCACAGAAAATTTTTGAGTTTTCAAAATACTTTATTTGAAGTTATTTGAAGCACTTACACTCACAAATATAATAATCTTTACAAATTGCGGATAATGTGCATATTAAAGATGTGAGAGATCTTTCAAAAAATTTACATATATATAATTTTTGAAAAAAACAAAAAAAACTCAAAATAAACTTCACGCTATACTAATGAGTGTAATTAGCACTATCCGTTACAAAAGTTTCAAGAAAAAAATTGCTGCCATATACGAGAAAATGACGTTTGAGCATTTCTGAAAATGCCGAAATTTGAGCTACTTTTCACAGAAAACGGTAGTGTTTTCGAGAAACTTTACTTGACATTATTTAAAGCATATATACTCGTAAATATAATAATGTAAAAAAATCGCCGATAATGTAAATATTAACGACGTGAGAGACAAGTAAAAAAATTTACATTTTTGTAATTTTTGAAAAAACCAACGATAGACCAAAATGGCTTTTATGTCATTGATAGAGTACATTTACTACTATCCCTACCAAAAGTTTAAAGAAAAAATTTGGAGCCGTTTTTGAGAAAATTTTGTTTTTGTAATTTTTTAAAATTGCACATATTGCACGCAATATTGCACGAAAACTACCAAAATTGTGAAAAACATTTACATGACCTTTATTAATGAACTCAATATGCAGAACAAATTTTACTTGAAGAAAAAAATCTCTATCTTCAATTTTGTAGTTGGAGAAAGACGCCGAAAAAAATTCAAACTTTCACAATTTTCGAAAATTCAGAGCTGTACGTGAAAATCGGACCTATGCCATGTTAAAAAGTGTATTTTCCTCTATTCATACAAGAAATTTAAAGAAAAAATTTGGAGCCGTTTTTGAGAAAATGTTGAAAATCCCTGGGGGGCTTCATATAAAGTACCCCCAAATTTTAAAGAATCTTTTTCAAAATCACAAAGCTTCGACTAGAATCAGATCGACTGGGGAATATCAATTTTGAAGAAAATCGACCGAGCGGTTTAGGCGCTAGCGTTGACCACAGACGGACAGACGGACAGACTGACGGATGCCGTCAATCGATTTTTAAGTATAAAGAAGCAACAAATCATGGATTTTGACCACACCACGAGATAGAGGATTTTTTTTCTTAATTTAGCAACTGGTTTTATCCACTTATTCGTTTTCACGGCCCGGCAATTAATTTTTTTCCGCCGAAAATTGGCCATTTTTTCGCGCAGCATTACATAACTTTCCCTATACTACGTATATCACTCCGTGTATACGTACGTATACGGGAAAGTAAAAACAACCAAAACTTAAAGAGTTTATGTGCAGTTTAAAAACAAATAATATTAAAATCACAATTTCGTTAAAAAAATATACTATTTAGTCCACAAGAAGCCATGGAACCTAATAATTTTAATTTGTACAAACCAAAATTATTGAACATGAGTGCAAGAATAATGTTATTCCTATATCTTAAAATCAGCTTTAAGTCTGGATAAAGTGTTGTATTTTTCTGACATTTTCATGTACATTATCCCATATGAATATATAACACTTCATTTATTACCCTGCATTTTTGAAAATAAAAGCTGATATAATTTTTCCCCAGATCCCAAAATTTTTTAATTGTTTCTCATTGACTTCTGTTGTGTTAAGTTTGCATTTTCTGAGTGAATGTTGCTCTTTTAGAGTGTTTGATTTGCACCCCTTAACTTCGGAAAATAATAGTAGGAATACTTTTCTTATAACCTACTGTTAGCTTTTAGTTTTGGAAATTCTTTTGTTGACATTTATTAATCACGTTTATATTTTCTGAATGTACAGTGTCTGCTGAGTTGCTGGGTGCAATGTCTAAGTTGCACGTAACATAAAATAATTAAACTATGAATAAAATAAAGCATGTTTATAATTTATTAAAACATACGAGGCCTGTCTAAAAAGTATCCGACCTTTGGCCAGAAAAAATATTTCGAATACTTGACAGATTTGGGACCCTAATCCCCTTCAAAGTAGGCCCCTTGTGCTTGCACATACTTAGCCCACCGATCCTCCCACTGCTGGAAACACCCCTGGAAGTCTTCTTTTGGAATTGTGTTCAGCTCCGTCGTCGCGTTCCGCATTATTTCTTCTCTACTCTCAAAACGGGATCCTTTCAGTGACATCTTCAATTTTGGAAACAACCAGAGAAGCTAAGAAAGTGTGGATAAATTGGGATGAATGTGCAGGGCGTTGTCATGATGCAAATGCCAGTTTTTCGCCGTCCACATGTCTTTTGCGCCGAATTGCGTCACGGAGTCGCCAGAGAACATCTCTCGCACTGTCAATCGGCGATCTGCCATCACCAAATTTCGCACCCTTTCAACAACAGCTGCATTGCGAGCAGTTTGGGGCCTGGCGCCACTCTGCTCCACTCTGCGCCACTCTCGGCTGATGTGCGGCCATCTTTGAATCGGTTGAACCACTGCTTAATTTGTGTTACACCCATTGCATCTTCTCCTAACACCTGCTAATCTTACGAATTGTTTGGCTTTGAGAATCACCTAGCTTTTGACAGAATTTGATGCAGTATCTTTGCTCAATTCGTTCAGTCATCTTGCGAGAAAACTAAATCCGACGAACACTATGAACAGCACCTTACTTAGCGACCACCAGCCAGCGACTGGCGCAAGCAAACGCGGTGAAAAAATTCAAGCATGGGCATTAAGGATCCTCCTTCCACCGTGCACAGTGGCGCCGCCTTAGAATCACTACTTTGCGCGGAAAAAATTAAGGTCGGATACTTTTTAGACAAGCCTCGTAAATCATGAATCAAGTTCTGAAAAACAATTCTTTTCCCATCTTCAGTGGGATCTACAAAATTCTGTTATAATTATTTGGAAATTATTGAAATTCAGAGGAACTATTCTTGTGTCAAAAATATATTTTAACAAACTTAAAAGTGTCCTGCATTGTGTTTCCGGTGGATGTTAAAATGAACTTGCTTTTAGTCTCATTTTTGTCCTTTTAACCATTTTATTAAAACTATTTTAGATTCTAAATAAATGCTACATTTAAGTTAATCTAGCTCATGTTATATATTACTTCAAAATACACTTGCAAAAGATGTAATGACAACCTGTTATTTGTTGGAGAGAGAGAAAATAAAAGAGAAAAATACTGTTTCCTTGTTCTTGGTAATTGTAATTGATTCTATTATTTTAATGAAATCCTTGGTATTTATTTGTTTTTTTCATATTATGTTAACTTTCTACAACAGGTAGATGACGAAGCAAAGCTGCTTTTAGATGTCATAGAAAGCCCAGTATGTAAAGAGCATCTTCAACGAATTTTTAGTGGATTTAGTGAAAGTTGGAGACATTCTCTTTTTATGACAAAATGTTGTGCCAAACAGCAGTCATTGTTTCTCAGCATAGGCCTTGGACCATTCTCATACAAAACGGTAAGAGTTAAAAAAATCATTGTCAAAGAACTGCTTGCTTTTATTTTTTAAAGATACAAAATTTGCTGCTCTACTTTCTAAGTAATGAAGAAGAGATATTTTGAATTGAGAATTCAGTGAATGTCAATTTGCATTAATGGATTTCTTTGAACAGTAATAGGAATAATTGTAATCATTCCATAAACTGCTTAGGAACGTTCCTTGTATCTTGAACTACTTTTTTATTGAAATGTTTTTCTACTTTATTGTAGGATTTTTACTTATTTTTGTGTTCTAACAGAACGACTTACATATTTTTGTGCTCAATGAATGTTAGAAGTTATTCAAATTGATCAATTAAAAGATTTTAATAATTTAAATGATTTCTTTAGTATTTTATTCATTTTCTCTTTTCCATTGCTGATTCAAATATCTTAAAGGATGCCATTAAATCTCCTGTAGAAGCCATCAAATTCTTCATGTTTCTTTTTAATAGGGAGGTAAATTATTCACTGCTTTTCCAATTTTACTGAAGTAGAATATTCAATTTCTCACAAACAACAAATTGAAGATTTTATTTGAAAATGGAACTAATCCTACTTTTGTAGATTTTGGAAAACCAGAATTTGGAAAACTGAAAAACGTAATAAAACACCAAGTTAATGTCTTGGATTCCATAGATAACTTGCAGATCGAGTCATTATTGATTCTTTGGACTATTTGTTGAACTCAATTTTCCATTTATTTATAGTATCCATTATTATAGTATCCACTTATTTATAGTATTCCTCTTTTTATGATATATCCATTGCTGATAAAAAGTATGTTTCCAAATAAAAAATCAAAGTTGGTTAAATTTTTTGAAAACGAAAAATATTACGAACAATATCTCTACAACATATTACTTGCCCCTTTAATTCTGCATTGTTGAGTAAAAACTGCACTTTGCTTTTTAAACTGTTTAGAAGTTATAGGGGGCCCATAGTTGGTGGGACACCTGTATATAAATAAAAACAATTTTAACAATATTTGAAGATCAAGATGACTTATTAGCAATGGTGGATGAAAATCATCAAATTGAGAAATTGTTGAGAGAAGGTAACTGGTCAAGTTGGACTATTTTTATTAAAACTGTATTGGAGTGTGATGGAGTATATGAAGACATTTCAGGAAAATACTCAAACCAGAAGAAAGAATAGAAAGAATTATGATACTAAACTTGTTATATGAACCCAAGCAAACACTTGATATGAAATCATTAATTCTTGTTGGAGAATGTACAGTTGCGAAAATGTATGAGACAAATTATATTCAATATATGACACTCAATCTGCAGAAAATATCAATTTATTAAGACAAGTTTTTTAGCATTGAATGAGAATCTTCTGATGGAGTTCAGTCATTTAGCTAAGTTTGATAAAATACAAACAAAACTTTTTCTACTAAATAAATTCATTTATGATAGTGACTTATGTGTAGGATTTTTGCAAACTTTATCCAAAGAATTTGACTGTTGCATAGCATGATTTATCAGATGAAGACAAAACATGACATAAATTGCAGAAATTATGTTTAAACTATGAATTACATATTACAAATAGCAGGGGCGGATCCAGAAATGAATTGGAGGGGATTTGTATATGTATTTGTATAAGTGTAAACCATAAGAATTCATTAACCCTGGAGAGGTGGCGGTTGCCGGAGTTACGTTAGTGGTGGCGCAGGGTCATATCTGACCCCTTTAAGTTATTTCTTTATAAAATTATATTTAGCAAGAAATAAGTGCAAAATTAGTTATTTTAATAATAATCAATCATTTATAAGGTCGTATTAACTTAATGCACTATTATAAACAAACATGCAAATGAGGAATTAAAACAAATAAAAGGGCAAAATTATCATTAACTTACATTTTATGTAGTGACTCCATTTACATTTTCTTGAATATTTCAACGACAAAGGTATAAAAATATTCAGTAAGCTTCATTTTCTAACATTGTCTCACATAGAAACAAACAATTTATTGAAAATAAATTGTTGCTTCAAAGCCAATCAGCACAACTTAGAAAAAGTATGAAATTTCAGATGTTTGTGTTTGTTTCACAAATATTTACAAATGAATTATTACATACAAAATTTTGAAAATCTTTCAGACAAAAGCTAAAGAATATGGTGAAAGGTATGTGAAATGGAAAGCTTCTGACTCGCTAAATTAGACAACTGCAGCTAAGCAAAGATACATGGGGTCATAAGAGACCCCACGCAATCTCTCTAAGGTTAAATATATATCATAGAATGAAAAGTGATTTCAGATATATATAGGTGTCCGGGGAGGAAACGTCGAAACTTCGAAAATAAGCTCTTAAGACTATTCTAAGCGTATTTTGTCCTATAAACTACGTGGATATTCCGAATGGGTTGGGCTGCAATGAGCACTCAAAAGTTGGTTTGAAAAAATTATTTTTACGCAAAAATTTGCATTATGAAAACATAGAATCACTCCAGAAATGTGTAAATTGTTTACTATTTACAAAATAAATAAATATATTTGCTCAGACAGAAAATTTAAGCGAGAAACAAAAAAGGAGTCAAATTGTGTAAATTGAGTCCTTTTTTGTTTCTCGCTTAATTTTTCTTTCTGAACAAATATATTCATTTCTTTTGTAAATAATAAACAATTTAAATGTTTCTGGAGTGTTTCTATGCTTCCATAATGCAAATTTTTGCCTAGAAATAATTTTTTCAAACCAACTTTTGAGTGCTTATTGCGGCTCAACCATACGGAATATTCACGTAGTTTATTAGACAAAATATGCTTAGAATTGTCTTAAGAGCTTATTTTCGAAGTTTCGGACGTTTTCTCCTCGAGCACTCTGTGAGTGAGTGAGTGTGTGTGTGTGTGTGTGTGTGTGTTGAGTGAGTGTGTGTGAGTGTGTGTGTGTGTGTGTGTGTGTGAGTGTGAGTGTGTGTGTGAGTGTGTGAGTGTGAGTGAGTGTGTGTGTGTGTGTGTGCGCGTGCGCGTGTGCGTGCGCGTGTGTGTGTGTGTAGTGACAGACCATAAATGACATACATTTATTTAAGCAAATAAAGGACGAAATATTGTAGACATCACCAAAAAACTTGGGTTTTTATGGTGCGGGTACACAGGTGGCACTGTAGCAACGTAAAATACGCGAGTTCATTCTGAGACAGGTGCGGGATGCACCATAGTTACTGCATAATGCTGGGGTGTAAACACGCTGGTGGCACCGTAGCAACGCGAACAATACGAGTTCATTGAGAGACGGGCGTAAGTGACACCGCAGTTACAAGATTGTAATTGGTTCAATAACAGGACAGGAAGGGTGACGTCAACGGATCTTTCGAAAAAGTTTGTTAAAAACTATGGAGAAACAAATAAGGCGATGTTTGAAGGGTTAAGCAGGGGAATATTAATTGATTCTGTCTGGTGTCGTGGTGGTGAACGGATCGCTTGAGCGCTGTTTTAAGTTCGAGTGATACTTATTGAGACTTGTGATATTTCATGGGAGTGAATGCTGAAAAGTGAACTTAGAACATTTTCGCGGTGGAGCTACAAGTGTGGACTTATAAAATTTTACCATTGAATTGTGAGTTACAAGGTTAGGAGAGAGGGATATTATTCTGTTTTTTGGGAAAGTAATTAGTTGAAAATAGAAGCCCATCTGAGGCGCAAGACAAAGTGTGTTGGCAGTGTTTTTAAAGTGATAAGTAGTTTCGACTTGGTCTTGGATCCTCGTGGACTTTAGCAAGAATGAAGACTGGCCTACAGCGACAACAAGAACCTACGTGGCGACGTCGAACGTGAAGCGTGGTGCGCGCGAAAAAGGAAGAACGGATAAAAGTTCTATATCGCTGTTATTGCAATAACAAAAGGATGGCCATGGCCTAAAGCTAATTTGTAACAATCCATTATAATTTATATAATTTATCTTGCATGCTTAATAAACTGTAATTCATAGTTGAAAGAAAGCAGATTCTCATTTGCCATTATGTGCATTCCTAGTGTAGATTTTTCAGATTCCTCGCCATGAATTGTATGAATGGCAGATTCAGTAATTGGTTGCAGAGTAAGAGGCAAGAATTATTTCATAAGAACCCAATCGACCGAGCTAGCAGGATTTTTATTTATGAGAATTAATAATAAAAATCAGGGATTAACTGAAACCATTTCCTGGCGCCCAAATTATTTATAAATTTGGAAACTGGTTATGTGTAATATCTTTGAAAGCTGAATTTTAATGATAGGTGAAACGTGGTGAAAGATCCCACACACGCTGATAGCGGTCACCGTCTCAATATATATTTTGTCAGCGCACAGCGTTCTCGGGGGAACGACGCAGTGTGAATTGCGCCGGCCCGGCGGTAGCTCAGTCAGGTCCCTGTTCCTTTTGAATTGGACAGTGGAAGGAGGTTGGCGGTCACTACTTCATAAGATAAAAAAAATAAACTGATAAGCACTGAATTCACTTCTGACGAGCGTCAGGGAAGTTACATTGAAAGAAATTTAAAGGAAAGGACCCTACCTACGCAGCTCATTTAAAAGAAAGTTTAAAATTAAAAGAAATCAAAAATTTAAATTCTAAAATTACAAACAAGTTTGGTTCTTAATTTTGATTTCAATTTATGCCAGAGCGCGACAACGCTTGTACAATATTATGACCAATAAAGTCCTCGTTGCGCTTGAAGAGCGTAAGAAAGAACCCATTAGCGTGGGTCTTGCCTGCTCGGCGACTTATGTTACAAAGGGTAGCAGTGTAGCTTCGCCCGCGGAGAAGCTTCCTCTTCGTTGTTGACCTCATCAGCTGGGGCGGCGGCTGGCTGGGCCGCGGCGGCTGGGGGCGGCGGCTGGCTGGGCTGAGGGACGGCGGCTTGTAGTCTCCGAAGTTCCCAGACGTCTTCGCCCCGTCCAGGCGGTGGCAGTAGCGTCAGATCACGGTGTATCTCAGATAATTCTGGGTATTGGTTGCAAGGCGAACATTCGCCTGTCGCTAATTTCGCGGGTCTTTAACTGTCTGGATAAAATTCCTCGAGAACATTAATCGTGATCTAGATGGCGGATTCACTTTGCCCAGATTCAGTGAACTGCCTAACAGTGTCCGAAAACGGCTGGCTTTGGCACCGTTCCGAAAAAAAAGCTCGGTCCGATCCCGTGAGGATTTGGAATTAAGAAAGTTATACTTTTCCTGTGGAACTATGTGGAGTCTAATAACAGCCTCCCTGCGAGCGTTCGCTCCATGAACCTCACCCTTCGAGTCCCACTTGTTCTCTTCCGTCTCCCGACGTACGCTCCACGCATGAACCTCTCGCTCTCCCCTCCCAAATCCCACTGTTTCCAAACTCATCCCTTCCTCTGGTACATGTTGCCTGATTGGTCTAGATCTGTGGCGTCGTATTTAATTTTCCACCAGTCAGCTATAGGAATTCTCTAAAATTTTCCATACGCATTCATTCTCTTTCTCACTCTTGCATTTGAACGTGCGCAATGGCATTCAGACAGCTTCGGTAAACACTCGTTTTGATAACGAAAGCTTGTTAATGTTCCCTCGTTTCCCTTATTGAGTTAGACATGAACTGCTTGTTGTGAGGAGCAAATCACCTCGTTTATTTTTATGGGGGGGGCGCCCGAAGGAGAGTGGACCCTTTCTTCCGGGCGACCGCGCGCGCAGCTGCAGGTCATAAATTCCTTTTGAATTTGGATTACTGTTATGTGTTTGCTGGCCGGGGGTGTCGGCCAGGGCGGGGAACGCTACCGTTGTGTCTAAAATTCTATTTTACTATAAACTCACCGCTAATGTGCCGCCACTATATATATATATATATATATATATATATATATATAGATAGATAGATAGAGAGAGAGAGAGAGAGAGAGAGAGAGAGAGAGAGAGTCCGGGGAGGAAACGTCGAAATTTCGAAAATAAGCTCTTAAGACAATTCTAAGCATATTTTGTCGAATAAACTACGTGGATATTCCGAATGGTTGAACCGCAATAAACACTCAAAATTTTGTTTGAAAAATTGATTTCTAGGCAAAAATTTGCATTATAGAAGCATAGAAACACTCCAGAATTTAAATTGTTTATTATTTAGAAAAGAAAATATATTTGTTCAGAAAAAAAATTAAGCGAGAAATAAAAAAAGCACCCAATTTACACAATTCGACTGTTTTTTTATTTCTCGCTTAATTTTTCTGATATATGTATATATATATATATGTATATATATATATATATATATATATATATATATATATATATATATATATATAGTGACGCTACCCCCATTATATTCATGGAGGGTAAGCACATTTTGCTCTATAACTCTTGCGGCTTTGGGATGTCCACCTCAGTAGTTGAGAGGGGATCCTGAAGATTGCCCCAGACAACGTCTTGCCGGTGACAGTCTTCGCCGTGGAGAGCTTTTATAAAAAAATCCTTCCCCGTTTTGAGGATCACTATCAAAGGGGAAAATAAACAAGCAAAGGTCTCAGTATTGTCACGTGTTTACTTCTTGCACTCATAAGCATACATGAACTGATTGCCCACTGATCTCGTGCACAAAAAAATACAAACAAACAAAATCATAAGTTTCCTTACATGAGAAATATTCACATTTGCAATCAATGATCATGCCCAAATTTACAAATTAATAAAGTCAATGTTCTTGATAGATTGATTAGTGGTAACTCAAATTGCACAAATTCAATAAAATTAATAAATTTACCCATGTGAAAGGCATTCACATTGACAATCTATAATTGTATTCAAATTCACAAATTAATTAAGCCAATATTATTTAGTAGAATGGCTAGTGGTACCTCACATCACACAAAGCCAATTGATGAATTAATAAATTATTCACTTTTATACGTTGTTTTTGGTAAGTCCCGGATAAATTCGTATAATTCCAATGCTAAATTATTTGAGTTGTGCGTTTTACGTTTGTACGTTTTTTATACTTATACATTCATAATAAAAGTCCCATTAGCACCGTATAACGTTCAAATGATCCCAGTGAGGCGCGGGGCGACCAGCGCCGAGAACTTGTATGTGACTCGAGTCGGCACGCTCCAGATCGCTTCCGCGGAGAGACCTATCCCTAGGACTCTGTGGTGACTTCCCGCTAATGGAACATGTAGTGCAGAAGCTCGTCTCGGCCCAGCTGAGGGGCCATGATCGCGCGAGCCCGCGGGGTGGTAGCGCATGGTGAGAGCTCCCGGGCCACCTCCGATAGCGGAACATCGAACAATTTCAGTCGGGTGTGCACGGGAGCTCTCTGAGGATCTAGGGAGGCGAAGGTAGTTCCGAGGGAAGGTCACAGGCGTCCCCGGGAGAAAATAACGACGTAGATGACCAATAAGTGGGGAAGTTTGTGCACAGACTGTCCCACGCTCCGAAGACTCTTTTGTCCACCGGAATAACATACGCGATCCTTTCTGTAGCGGCATGTCAGAGGCAGCTAATGAAACTGATCGCTTTTACGCGTTGCCATGCTGTGGGGCTGTGGCAGTCGTGCGTTTCCTATAACCCACGTAGAACACTGTGCTTTGACCCAGGGAATCTCAAGTAACTTGAAGCTTGAGTAGATATTGCTAAAGAACTGGTAAAACGACAGTGTAAATACATTTAGTTTTTATTTTGCTCATAATTATCAATTTCGTTTAGGCATTTTTCTCACTTATACGCTTTTTTCTTCATTCCCCTGAAAAATGTATAAATGAAGTTTTACTGTGCGTACATTTTTGAAATTGTAAAAATACAAACTGGAATTTTGTTCCATTTGTTTCAGTTATGCGTTTTACGTTTGTACGTTTTACACACTTCTACAACAAGTACAATAAGCTGGAACAAGTGCAAAAGAACTTAGTACAGATGGAGGAACTGAATTTAATAACAAAAGTCTATAAGATTATACTGAAACAATTGTATGAAACATTCTGAAACATCTCCTCATGCACCTCAACAGAATGGAGTTACTGAAAGAGAAAACAACTTTGTGTGAAACGACATGTTCATAGTTGTGCTCTGGTCCACATATTCCAAAATCATTATGGGGAGAATAATGCATTTTTTGTGACTGCCTACATTTTATGGATTACATCATCTTTTTTATTGTAGACAGTCAGATTTGTAATACTTTTATTGTCTAATTTCATTGTGATCCACTTTTCATTCAACATTATGAGGAGAAGCTATTAAATCTATTACTTGTATGTTAAATAGAATTACTTCAACTAAAGTGACAAATAAAGTTCCAATAGAAATAGTTTTACAAAGAAGAGGAGATTAGAACATTGTAATCGGTTCTCCGTACCTTCCCAACTTTGTCAAACTGAACCTATCGCAACGTCATGTGTGTGTACGCATGTTACAGTACGTGCGTTTCCTTTTCGCTCCGGCTAGCTTATTTATTTGTTTATTAATTAACTCAACACATCAAAATGAACGCACGGTTGCCCAACTCCTATCCCTACAAACACATGCGTATTTATTTACTCTCGAAATACACACCCGATTTTCCCAAAAATACGCAATTACAGAAAATTTGTATCCAAGTGAGTCGTGACCGGCTCCATACGGATTAGACCATAAACGGTAGCTCAATTTTGCAGTGAAACCAGGTTCCTATCTACTGGAATAATAACACGTTCGTGTGGGAGAGAAAAATTCGGTCGGCAATCTCGCCTTCCGACATTTAATTTATTAAATGAATTTTTTTTTTTCAAAATCCACCAGATAAACAGCTTAATACCAATACACATAGATAACACACAAATAAACAATCCTGAAATACATACAAATAACACTAACATACGCCAACATAATTATTTCTTTGTGGAATTCCTTTCTCTTCGGTTTCCGCATGTGCTTTCTTTTCAAAATTCAATTAATACTTCAAACAATCTCAATTAATTACACGTTCTTCCAAATCGAACCGTTTTTTCATTAATAATTTGAAAAAAGTTTATAAATCTGAATTGTTTTGTTAATTTAACGGATTTTTTATTATTCTGAATGCTAATTTCCATGTTATTTAAAATTCTGAATGCTACTTTGAATGTTATTTGAGTTTCTGAAATTTTGAATGCTTTTCTTTTGAATATTATTTGAGTTTCTGAAATTTTGAATGCTTTTCTTTTGTGTTATTTGAATTTCTGAAAATTTGAATGCTTTTCTTTGAATGGCCATTCATTACCTCTTATGACTAAAAGGCCATCTAGACCTTGGATAATCTATTACGTCTAGCAAGAAAATTCTTTATGACGAAAAAACTGCGGGCACTTCCCTGTTTGATGTCATCTGCTTGATGTTCAGGCGCCACGTCACAATTCCTGGGCTCCGAAACAATTCCTCCGACATACGCAAACACTCCATCGACGTACGCGGCACCACGTGTCACCCGTCTCGCAGGTTTCCTATCACCGACAAATCTGTATTATGCGTCGCGCTCCGTCCACGGCGAATCGCCTCAGTCCGTGGTTAAAACAGAAAATCAAAATTTTTATACTTGAAACTACAGTCTTACGCGACTTTTCTTTACTATCACAAAATCTAAAACTTCAAAACTTTCGCACTGCAACACTTTCCAAAAATGTCAATTACTATTCCGAAATTCCACTAACTTGCAACTGAAACTTGTAAAAATACAATCTCAAACTTCGAAACTTAATAAAAATCTAACACAATACTTCCTAATATAGTTTTTGCGTGCAGCCACATGCTCAAAAACTCCACTCTTGCTGCATTGTTATGTCCGTAAGTTTTATATATCCTCAGCCGAAACAAAATACTCCCGCCGGCATTTATGCTACTTTCACATGAAAAATTCTTATTTTTCGCAGTTTTCACTTTCTGGCTATGCATCAATGTTCAAAAATTGCTATCCGAGTTCAATGTCTAACTTCTGTTTCCAAACTGCGCATTTTCGGCCCCATTGCGCCGAAAAACGCTTATTTCTATATCACGTAATTGTATATTCAAATGTCATTTGTCCTTCATTGTCGTTTCGTAACTTGAAAATTATAAAAAAATAAACTCCGATATCCTAAAACTCTATTACCATTTTAATAAATTTGCCGCAATTCGAATACACCGTCTAGTAATTACTATTACAGGACAATTTACTGGTTTCACTTCAAATCTGGAAAAAATTTTATTTTTCTCGTACCCGTCGTTTTCCGTACCCGTTTCCCGTCAAAGCTTACTCATGCATTTTATTGAAACTGTTCTAACAACGTAACCCGTGTTTCGATTTCAACGAAACAAACACTGGAATTCTTAACTCGGTGGCCGTCTAATTATCATACTCAATTACGTTTTTATTGAGGAGTTTTAATAAACAAAAAATATTGTCCTTACGCAATACGGCTATCTTTTGTTTATTCTATACTTTGTTTACAACCCATTGTCCTTGTTTTACTATAGTCTGTTCCATGTACGTTGATTTTTCCTTATTAGATGAACTTGAAATTGCTGTAATTAACTGTAAATGATCCTGAATCATTACAACATTAAATGATTTTTGATACAGAATGCTTTGGATGAATATCTTCAGAAAAAATGAATAAATTTGGTGCTAAATCTACGAAAGGATATATGGTTAATTTTGATTATTGTGGATATCATGTTCACCTTCCACAGAAGAGATTTGTATCCGTATGTAGAGATGTTAAATTCAATGGCAAAAAGTTACAACAAACAAACTAGTGGTTCTACAGAATGGTGCAGACTTTCTCGTTTTTTTTTTGGTCTGGGCTAGATCTTCCAACTTGCCACTACTGTTGCCAGCTGCTATCTATTGCCACCCAAAATACATTTTTTTTTTGGCATTTTCACAATTTTTTAATTTCCTAATAGTGGAACGGAATATTACTTAATAAATATTAAAGAAGAATCATGATAAATGGCAATTTTCATTGAAAAATTTGGTGTCATTTTTAAGAAAATGGCGTTTAAGCTTTACTGTAAATGCAAAATTTGAAGCTCTTTTTCATAGAATGTTTTTGAGTTTTTGAAAAATTTCATTAGAAGTTATTTGTAGCACATTCACTCACAAATGCTACAGTGTTTACAAATCGCTGGAAATGTGGAAACGGTGTGAGAAATATTTGAAAAAATTACATTTGTGTAATTTTGGAAAAAACAAAAGAATACTTCAAAATGAACATTATGTCATATTAAACTGTGCAATAAGCACTATCTTATGAAAAGTTTGAAGAAAAAATTTGGAGTCATTTTTGAGAAAATGACGTTCGAGTGTTTCTGAAAATGCAGAATTTTGAGCTCATTTTTACACAAAAATGTTGACTTTTCAAGAAACTTTATAGGACATTATTTAAAACACATGTACTCATCAATACAACAATGTAAACAAATCGCCGCTAATATAAATATTAATGACGTGAGAGACTAGTAAAAAAAATACATTTTTGTAATTTTTGCAAAAACAAGACTAGAGCAATATGATGTGTATGTTATCTCTTAGAGTACGTATTGCACTCTACCTGCCAAAAGAAATGAAAAAAAAGAAAAAAAGTGCCGTTTTCGAAAAAAATGTGTTTTTGTTATTTTTTAATATTGCACAAAAACAACTAAAGTTTTCAAAAAAATGTTCATGACCTTAATGAAAGAACTATGGAGGAAAAATTTTACTAGAAGGAAAAATCTCTATATTCAATTTTGTAGTTGTAGGAGGACGCCGGGAAAAAAATTGAAGCTTTTGAAATTTTCGAAAATTTAGAGTTAACAGTGAAAATAGACCTATGCCATCTTCATAAGTGAATTTTACTCTATTCTTTCAAAAAATTTAAAGAAAAAATTTAGAGTCAATTTTGAGAAAATTTTGAAAATATCCCTGGGGCTTCATATAAAGTATAAAGAAATATTAATAACAAATTATAAAGAAAGTTTTTCAAAATTGCAACCAAATTGATCCAGGAATATCCATTTTCAAAAAAATCGTAGTATGAAGACACCCCAATATGTGTATTTCTGTTGAAATTTCGAAATCGATTTTCTGCAGCATTACATAACTATATCTTTACTACATATATTACTCCATTTCTACATATGTATACGAGAAATTAAAAATAATGTAATGAAATTAATTAGAAAATTAATAAAATTATACAGAGCTTAGATTGTATTAGAGATAATGAAAATTTACTACAAAATATTGATGATTATGTGGAAATTTCTGATAAATGTAATATTGATGAAGAAATTGAAGTTTGTGATGAACAGATTAAAGATGGCAATTATGAAAATGCAGAAGATGTTATTGATAATGTTCCAGAGGACTCAAAATAAGTTTTTACAAGAAGTATGCCTGCAACAGCTAGAAGGTTATGATGATTGTTCTGGAAAACCATGCAAATTGTTATAAAGCTTTTACAGTTTAAAACAATCATCTAAAGGTTGGTATGAATAAATGATTGCTATTAGGATCACTATGGAATTCAGGACATCTGAAATATGTTTCAGAGCAAATTGTTTATTTTTATACAACTAAATTGTATGTAAAGTAAATCATATAACAAGGAAAAGGTATATCAAGTAAACAACTAAATAGCAAATCAAGGTAAATTACATTGGACACTTTCAAGAATAACAGGTGGGCACTGTTTTTTTTGTGATGAATTTCCTGACTTTTCCAGGTTATGCAGGTCATTTACTTATTTTTCCATGATAAAATTTGTGAAATATTTCAGGGCATTTAAATAAAAAATATTAAATACAGCCTGACTTTGGTTAACATTAAAACACTGTTACTGACTGCGCCCATTTTGCCTCTGCATTCCAGATTCTCTTGCACTAACACATTGTGAGAGACTGCACTTCGATTCAAATCACACAGTACCTTTCTTTAATTATTTTCAGCTCTTGGATTGCACCATCAAAAAAAAAACAAAAATAACATTATTTGCTTAAAAAGGAATTAGCTGTGTGTGTATGTAGTGCATAGTTCTGGAATGTATTTCACAAGAAGTCCCAAAACACAGTTTTTTTTGTGTAGGACTGTGTGAAATTATATCGCAGTATACAAGTTCAGGACATTTGGCAGAAACAAAAATCTATCAGGACAGCAGGACACATGTTGATTTTCAGCACATATCCCACTTTTTCAGGATGCATGGTAACCCTATATGAATTACTTATTAATTTACTTAAAGAATGTAGTTTACAGGAGAACAATGAAGATCAATGCATGTATTTTAATGAAAAAATAATTTAATTGTTTCATATAGATGATGGGTTAATTTTTGATTTTGATGAATTCATGAAGAAGTTTTTAGATAAGTTTTCAAATCGTTTTAAGATAACAATAAACAATGGTTGTTCATGTCTTGGATTACAAATTATTAAATCCAATGATTACATTTACGTAAATATTAAAACAAGAATTTGCTTACGCAATAAGATTTTGGGAAAAGTATGAAACGTTGAATGTAATAGAGCCAGATTAACATAAAATATATATTAATAGATCAACAAGCAGTGGATATTTTTACAAAATGTTTGTCAGAATAAGACTCAAGATTGTGAATAGACTTATTGGAATTACATCTACACTATGTGTAATTAAAATGTTAAAATATTGTGGGAGAGTATTGAAGAACTGATTACAATATTTCAATATGGTATAATTTAAAATATGAAATGTTTTATGTCTGTCTACATGCAAGTTACTTTTATGTATATTAAGATAGATTCTTTTGTTTTATGTCCATATATATCAAAAGCTGTTTTTGAGGTTAATAATACTTGTCATTGCAGAGCATATTATTCTGACAACACTTTTGATAATCAGGTCTTTCCTTTATAAAATAATTTGATGATGTTTTGTGAAAAATAAGAATTTTTTGATTTTATTTATGTAATCTTAAGAAACAAGTATTTCTATAATACATTTCTTGTGAGGTTAATGATCTTTTTCTAATATATTGATGTTACAAAATAATCTTAGCAGTAGTTTCTACTGATTGCAAAGTTGAATGTCAGCTTTGGCCAGGTCATAATTTTGTGTTAAACCTGCAAATGCTCAGCAGGGTGTATTGTAAAATTCTTACAATAACTGCTGTTTTCTTTTTGATGATTGTGACAACTGCCACATTTACTTTCTGGGATGGCAGATTTAAACCAAGCAGATTTGAACCAGTGTTCCCTTTTGCCAATTTGAGTGTAGTCTTGAGTGTAGTCAAATTGATGTGTCTCAGGTTTTCTACCGTAGTTTGGGTACCATTCTCTTAAAAGTGTCAATCCAGGCTGACAATGGCAACTTCGTGAACAAATGATAGCTTTGATTTGTCTTCTTGAAATACTTGTTCTATGAAGTTTTGACGTCTTTGATATCTTCAATGTGTTACTGATGCCATGAAAGCATTTGAACATTTCCTCGCTAATAATATTAGTGATATATGCAATGAAAAGTTGCTGTTAGTTCAAAACTTGTAAGTTGGTATTAATTTTGTGTAATTAAAGTAATTGTCATGAATGTTTTTATGCATTTAGTGCATACATAGAGATATAGAATTGTGTTTTAATTTCAATAATCAGGACTGTCAAAGTGAGCAGACTGTTTGTAGCAGTTCTGTTACAGTACAGTTGTAGTATAACTCTGATATCTAATGTTCTTTATTGCAGGGAATGAAAATGATTTCTTGTCTTGACAAATATCTTCTGGAAATTGATGAATTTAGTACAATTACTCGATATGGCAGTCGTAATGATTATCTATTTCATGTTTTGGTACCTGAGGTAAGAGAAAAAAATCTGTTTTTTTTTTTGTTTTTGTTTTTGTTTTTTTCATTAAATCATCAAATCAGTCAATAAAATTCTTAATGATCATTTTTCCAGGCTCTAGTTTATGCCATTTCTAAAGTTCATGATCTAAACTTAGAAGAGGCAGAGCAACGATTTATAGACTTGAGTTCTGAGGTTATATAAATAAGTCAAATGATGAGGTTTAGTTCACAGCTAGACTTATGGAAACAATAATCTGCTTTGAAGTTACCAACAAAATATGTTCTTGCCTGTAATGGCTTCCTAATGCAATAAATTTAAAAACAAATGAGAAAACAACCATCAACCATTTGCTGAATAGTGGTGGAAAAAATAATTGGTTATATTTGATATATTCACAGTATTGTGAATAGTTATCAGGAGAGTACTGCAGTTTGCTCTGAATTTTTTATACTGTTATTTTGTTTTTGTATTCACTGATGTTCTGTTAACCATAGTTACCTCTTATGTTTGTTACTTTTTGTCAATTTATGCATAGGCTTCATGTTATCTTGAATACTGTAGTATATTTTTTTGTTCTGTTATAAAAGAATGTTACAAAAATAAATACGAAATAGATTAATTCTATGACTGTTAAAAAGAATTTGAAAGTACGCTTTACATTTAGATTTAAAATTCAGACCGTTTTGAGAGGAGTATGATGAATGATAGATGGAATTGATTTTTGTTATTTTCAGTGTTTGTTGTAATGTAATAAATAATGCATTAATAATTTTTGTGGTATTAGTTCTGTAAAATCATTAAATATATTGGTGAATGCAGCATTTAATCTCATAAGTCTGTGATTTCAGTGGTGTATATAATAACTGAAATAAGGTTTCAATCATGGCACTTTTGAAAGAAATATTCTGTTCATAGTTCTGATTTCTGTACATTACTGACCTATAGTGCATTGTCAGTTCTATCATTATTTTAAGTTAATCAAAGTTCACTTTTTTTAGAAGCATGAACTTTTGAAGAATTGAACATCTTTTCTCTCTTGCTGAATTATTATGAAATATGTGTTCAACACTTATTAAGAGATTGATATTCTATATTTTTGTAAAATAAAAAATCTATATTAGTATTGTTACAAGCAGCATAAGCAACATCAGAAAGATGACATTTTAAAGTACCTTTCTTTTCCTATTTTGAATTCAAAGAACTGAAACCCTGAAGGTGAATGAATCTGAAAGGTAGTGCAATATTTTTAATACAATTTTGTGAAAGTGAAGAGTCTAATTGTCAATTATTGATATTATTTGTAATATTTTAGGAAATTATTCTGGTGGAAAGATTTATTTAATTTTGTTGTGAAACAGAAGAGTCTGAGATGATTTATGTTTCCATTATTTTTTTGTTTGGTTTCAATACAATTGTAATGTATATCTGTTCAAAACTCTGTGATATATAAAAACCATTAATGTATACTGATACGTAATAAAACTGTTTTTGTTATATACTTGTGTTATGCATAATACGTTTCATTTTCTGTTTTTTGTTTACTTCGTGAAGATATTTTTAATAGTTTGAAATTGTGTTCATTAGATGAGATGCTCTGACACACAAGGCTGATTTGATTTTCTTAGTTAAGTTCTTATTCAGTTTCCATATACATTGTAATTCATTTACTAGTGTCATTATTTTATTATTATGATTATTGAATGTTCTGTGTGCTTTATCAAAGAAATATTAAAGTATTTTATAGTTATATTCTGTATGGTATTTGTCCCTTCAGTTTTATTGTTTTGGTTTGTTTTGCCTTAAAAAATTCCAAAAAGAAGAATGTTGTAGCAGTATGAGATGCGATATGATAGCTGTGTTTTTAAAAATTGTAACAGTTTTCTTCATGACAAAGTGACAGAGGTTTGAGATTTTGGAAAACATTCTTCCAAATTTGAGGGTACTTTACATGACCCCCCCAGACATTTTGAAAATATTCCCAAAAAGGCTCCAGAATTTTTCTTTAAATTTCTTGGAAGACCAGAGTAAAATACACTTGTGAAGGTGGCTTAAGCCCCATATTCACAGTTTATTCTGAATTTTCGAGAATGGCAAAATTTTGAATTTTTTGGCGTCTTACTACAACTACCAAATTGAAGATAGAGATTTTTCCTTCAAAAAATATTTGTTTTTCCATAGTGTGTTCTTTCATTAAAGTTATGTACATTAAAAAATAGTTTTCGCGCAATATTGCATGCAATATGTGCAATTTTAAAAAATAACAAACACAAGATTTTCGCGAAAACGATAACAATTTTTTTCTTTAAACATTTCGTAGGGATAGTGCCTAATATACTCTATGAAATGACATAAACGCCATATTGCTCTATACATGTGTTTTTTTAAAAAATTACAAATATGATTTTTTTGTCTTATCTCTCACGTCATTAATATACACTCATCGTCATAAAAAAAGCTGCAACCAGAAGGACAAGGAGGATTGCAATTATTGTTGGCAGGCAGGTAGAGGGTACCATGTATACAAAATGATTACACGTTCACATTTGTAGGACCAACATTTATTGCGCTACACGGCCACAGACGGTACATGTTAGTATGGCGTGGGTCCGCCATTTTTTGCGAACAGACGCGTTCAGGCATTGCGGCATGTAGTTTTACAGGTCGAATGATGTCCTGTGCGAATCCATCCCATGCAGCTTGCTCCTGAGCGCGCAGTTCTTGCAGATTAGTGGGTAAGGGTGGGATCCTGATCGCACGCTCCATAGCACCCCAAACATTCTCGATCGGGGACAGGTCTTGCAATGCTGCTGGCCAGAGAGTATATATGCTGCTGCTGGCCATGGCAGAGTAACCGCGGCTGCAAGGCATGCTCGGGAGATGGCTACGGTAGGTGGACGCGCGTTTTAACGGTCGAAATAGGGTATGGGCGTGGGCGTTCACGAAAGGCAGAACTACCGGTTGCAGGATCTCTTGAATGTACAGTGAGCCTGTCACGGTACTCCCAATTAATACTAACGGTGAACGGGCACCATGGGATATCGCGCCCCACACTATCTCACCAGGCTGGCGGGAGGTGTAAAGGATACCACAAACCACTCGTCGTGGCGCTTTCCACTGCGCCTCCAGATACGGACCCGGTGGTTGTTGCCATCAAGGAAGTGTGACTCGTCGCTGAAGATGACCCGCTGCCAATCTACATGGCTCCAGGTCCATTATTCCGGGCACCAGGCGAGTCTGTAGGTGATGCTGGGGTGTAAGTGGCAGGTGTCGTAACGTACGTCGCTTGCGGCGAGCCTTGCGTTGTGCAACCGCCTGCCTATGGTACTGGCACTTACAGGATGTTACAGTGCAGGCTAGTCAGTCCGCTGAATAGCACCAATCGTTGTCATTGGATCTGTTCGCGCGTGGCGAACAATCCGTGGTCCTCCCTCCTCATGGTGCGTGGTGGACGTCCAGATCCTACATTTCGTATGTGCATAGCTTCCTCAATCCATTGCCGCCAACAGCGGGCAATGGTGGTGTTTGTACCACCGCGGTGCACCGGTGTGGTACGAAATACAGGACCAACCAACCTCCCACACACCCACGCTGCAGCCCCTCTCGAACGCGTCTAACTAGACAACTGGCTGTCGAAAGCGTCGCCGAGCCATAGTGTAAGTGCAGATGACCTCTGGCGACGCTACCCGATGTCGCAATGGCCTGTGTGATAGCCCCTCCTGTGCCTCTCCGGAAGCTGATCGGTTACAGCGTATTCCCAGTGAGGTGCAGGAAAGGAGATGGGGAATGATGTGAATGTGATGTCCCCTCCTGCGCCTCCCCGGAAGCTGATCGGTTACAGCGTATTCCCAGTGAGGTGCAGGAAGGGTGATGGGGATTGATGATGTGATGATTGTTGTTATTATCGGTGGTTGTATGGTTGTTAATGAATTGAATGGGGAAAGGGGATCTTGATGAGCCAAATGTCTACGAGTTCGAATAATAATAATGTTTATTTACTGCATTATGTGATTACTAGAGAGAGATGGAAAAGAGACGGGAAAGGAGAGAGATGAGAACACGTAGGAAGACGAGGCGGGGAGTCGAGTTCGACGACGGCGTCTTCTTACCATATCGTTCCACTATTCACCCACTGCTCTCTCAGAAGCGGTGGCGGAGTAGGGCTCGTCGCTGACGTCATCTTCTTCTGCTCGGCTTCTCGTGGTAGTTTCGTATGGGCCTCCGGCGTGGCTCTCGCCGGAACTGCCTCCGGCGCGGCTCCCGAGGGAACCGCCTCCTGGTGTGGCTGTCGTCTGCACTCTGGCGTGGCTGTCGTCTGAACTGCCCTCAGGAGCTTGGGCGGTCCTTATATATCGCCATGGTAATGGCGGAAATCTTCTGGAAGTTTCCAGAGAGGTGTCAACATGTTTTCCAATTCGTAGCCTGTTCGTTGTTTTCTTCCTCGTTGGAGCTCGAAGCCACATGGTGGTGAAATGGTTGGCTCATCACACCTGCGCCGCTGTTTGATACCCTCTTATCTAGACCGGTGGGCGCGACGTCAGGCATCTACCACCTTCCCCCCAGTTCGCGGCCGACCGTGAAAACGAAATAATTGTCTTAGCGAATGGTGTGCAAAATACCCTCAGAGTTTGCAACTGATCAGTGGGGTCTTTCGGGGTGCAGCTTTTTTTGACGATGAGTGTATTTGCATTAGCAGCGATTTGTTCACATTATTTTATTTATGAGTACATGTGCTTTAAATAATGTCATAAAAAAAACTACCGTTTTCTGTGAAAACTTGATCAAAATTCCGCATTTTCAGAAATTCTCAAACGCCATTTTCTCATAAATGGCTCCAAACCATTTCTTCAAACTTTTCAGATAGTGCTAATTGCACTCTTTAATATGACGCAAAGTTTATTTGAAAGTATTTTTTGTTTTTTTTTTCAAAAATTATCACTCTCATCTTTATTATGCACATTACCAGCAATTTGTAAACATTGTTATATTTGTAAGTGTAAGTTCTTTAAATGACTTTAGATGAGGTTTTTTGAAAACTCAAAAATGTTCTGTGAAAAAAAGCTTCAAATTTCGCCTTTTTTGTAGCGCTTAAACGCCATTTTCTTAAAAACGGCTCAGAATTTTTCAAAGAAAATTTCCTTTGAGGACAAGGTTTTACTGTTCTTTAATATTCTTAAAATAATATTTCCGCTCTACTATTAGGGAATCTAAAAATTAAGAAAATGTTGAAAGAAAGTAATTTAGACGGCGATAGATGGCAGCTGGCAAGAGTATATAGCAAGTCCGAATAACTAGCCGAGACCAAAGGAAATAGAAAGATAATACGAGAAAGTCTGTGCCATTCTGTAGCACCACTACCTACTGTCCCATATTCATAAGTATATGCATATACTTATGCGAAGTAGTATCGAGGAAGTTATGTAATGCCGCACGAAAAAACGGTTGATTTTCGACAGAAAAAAACCATTGTTGGGCCCCGTTAACGAAAAAGTGGATAAATCCAGTTGATAAATTAAGAAAAATCCCTCTTAACACGTGGTGTAGCTAGAATCCCTGTTTTGTGGGTCCTTGATACCGAAAAACCAGTTGACGGCAGAACGTCCTTCAGTCAGTCCGTCCGTCTGTGAACACCACTAGCGTCTAAACCATGCGTAGGATTTTTTCCAAATTGAAGAAATCCCTGTCCATCTGACCTGAGTCGAAGCTTTGTGATTTTGAAAAACATTCTTCAAAATTTGGGGGTACTTCACATGAAGGACCCGTACATTTTCAAAATTTTCCCAAAAACGTCTCTAATTTTTTTCTTTTCTCCGACAGAGCAAAGAACACTTTAATAACGGTACACGTTTAACTTTCGTTGAACTCTCGAAATTTTCGAAAATTAAATGAGTTATAAATTGAGCGCAAAAATGTTCTATTGTAGCACCACAAGTTCTATTCTGTAACTAGTGGACTGAAAAATTAATAAATTGAGACAAATGTTTTTGACGCCGATATGCAGCAGCTGGAAGGAGATATGGGGCCAAATTCGAAAACCCGGACGAAAGAGATTCGGAAACTAACTAGTACGAGAAAGTCTGTGTCATTCTTTAGCCCGACTAGTTCTTATTATTGTTTTGTTTATTATATTTTGTCAGATCAGAATATGTATGTTTTTCTTTCCATCCTTCCTTGAGAAACAGCAATCTTCTTTCTTTGTTTCTCTGTCAGTGCCCAGGTTTGAGCTCCGTTCATCAATACGGATGTGCCACAACTATTCAATATACGAGTAGTTTTTGTATCTCAGTTTCTTGAGTTTTGTCTAGAAATATAAACGATAATGACCAACATTTATTCCATGCCAAAGCAATTCATTTTGCAATTTCTTCATCAGATTAGTTGTGAAATGAGATCGTCTGCCTACTTAAATAAATTTATTTACATACGTCATTTTTTCATCATTCGCATTTACTTCTATCTCTTCGTAATTTGTCATCAACATAGTTTACAGTGTTTAGGCATAGACCCGCTGTTTTGCTGTAATTGCATAAGTCTCTCAACATTGTCTCAAGTTCCTTGAATGATTTTGCGAATAAAACTATGTCATCCGCAAAACGCAGCTGTGAAAGTTTCCTTCCATTGATTTTGATCCCAAATTTATTCCCCAATTTAAATTCTGAAACACCTTCCAAAACAATTTGGTGACATTGGATCTCCTTGTTTAACTCCTCTTGACGTTCTAAATTTATCTTATTGTACACATTGCTTTCTTTCCTGCATCTATAACACTTTTTTCCTGTGCCGAGTATTCCTTTTGAATAGTATGTGTTTCGATTTCATGTAGTTGCAGTTCTGTTAGTCGGTTTCTTAATTTAGATTTTAATAGATTGTAGTCCAGGTTTGAAGCTTTTAAAAGATGATTGCTTACGTGTTTTCTTCCCTTCCTTTTTCGCTTATTTTTGTTCTCGACATTCAATGGCCTGAGTTGAATTTCAATATTCCTATTACCTGTATGTCAATGACAAGATATTTTTGATTGATTAGCATAATTTCTATTTCCTTTTTACTTCCCGGTATACGTACGTATATACGGAGTAATATACGTAGTATGGGGAAAGTTATGTAATGCTAAGCGAAAAAACGACGAATTTTCGGCAGAAAAAAAATTCATTGCCGGGTTCTGATAACCAAAAAGTTGATAAAACCAGTTGCTAAATTAAAAAAAAACCTAACACATGGTATAGCCAGAATCCCTGTTTCGTGGGTCCTTGATACTGAAAAACCAATTGAAAGGTATGTCCGTCTGTCCGTCTGTGAACACTACTTGCGCCTAAACCAATCGTAGGAATTTTTCCAAATTGAAGAAACCCCTGTCGATCTGGCTCTAGTCGAAGCTTGGAGATTTTGAAAAACTTTCTTCAAAATTTGGCGTCACTTTACATGAAGCCCTCCGGACATTTTCATAATTTTCTCAAAAACAGCTCCAAATTTTTTCTTTAAATTTCTTGTTAGAATATAATAAATAACACTTTTAAGGTGGCGTAGGTCCGATTTTCACAGTTAACTCTGAATTTTCGAAAATTGCAAAAGTTTGAATTTTTTCGGCATGTTCCTCCAACTACAAAATAGAAGATAAAGATTTTGTCATCAAATAAAACTCGTTCTACAGTGAGTTCTTTTTATTTGGTCAGGTACATTGTTTTGGAAATTTGAGTAGTTTTCGCGCAGTATTGCGTGCAAAACGTGCAATTTTAAAAAATTACAAAAACAAGATTTTCTCAAAAAACGGCTCGAAATTTTTTCTTTAAACTTTTCAACGGATAGTTCTATTTGCACTCTTTAATATGACATAAAGTTCAATTTGGGGTATCTTTTGCGTTTTTTCAAAAATTACACATATGTAATTTTTTTTGAAAGATCTCTCACAAGTTAATATGCATATTTCCAGCAATTTGTAAACACTATTGTATTTGCAAGTTGATGTCCTTCAAAAGAGTTTTAATGATCTTTTTCGAAAACTCAAAAATTGTCTGTGAAAAAAAAAACTTCAAATTTCGCACTTACAGCAGCGCTTATATGTCATTTTCTTAAATTCTGATACACATGTTTGAAAGAAAATTGTAATTTTGGACGAGGTTTCAGTGTTCTTTAATATGATTTAAATAATATTTCTGTTCAATCATTACGAAACCGAAAAATTAATAAAATGTCAAAGAAATACAATTTGGACGGCGATAGATGGAAGCTTGCAAGAGAATATGGCAAGTCCGAATAGCTAGCCGAGACCCAAGGAAAGAGAAAACTAATACGGGAAAGTCTGTGCCATTCTGTAGCACCACCAGTTTGTCTTACCGTTCGGAGATCTCCAAGTCCATTTGCTTCTGATTTTCTTCTTAAAGAACTTGTTTATTACTTTGAAATGTGGTCCTTCAGCAAATTTGATAAGTCTTTTCCCCCAGCTTTCGTTTTTCCGTATCTATATGTGCCTATGGCGGTTTCCCAATGGTCTTCCTTAGTGCCGATTTTGCTGTTAAAATATTCAATCACCAATGTCTCACTTGATGTTTATTAATTGTTTCAAGTAATTTATTATAAATGTCTTCTAATTCGTCTTCGTAGCTGCTTCCTGTCGGTGCGAATACTGAATCACAGTGATCAGTTCTTTTCTCCAATCTCCTTTCTATCCTCTCTGAAACACCTATGATTTCTACTAGTAGAAATCATAGGTGTTTCAGTGAGGCAAAACGCTTCAGTTGCAAAACGCTTGAGAGACAATATACAGAGTGTCCAGAAGCTCCCGTTACAAAAAAATACCACAAATTCTGTGATGCCAAACATGAAGAATGGCAGGTCCAGTTTTTCCGAAAAAAATTTTGTCTTTGAGAAAATTGAGTTTAAAAATCACTTCCGGGGCGCGAAATTCAAACCGGCCGCAACGACACTGCAGACTGCGCGGAGCATCCTTCCCCACCTTCTGCGCGGAGCATTTCCTCGTTTCTCCGCGTAAACGGTGAAACAGTCGAGTAATATTCTGGAAAGCATCGCGTTGCTTACACTAGAATACTTAATAGTATCAAGTATTTGCAGGTTCTATTCAATAAATATTTTAAATGTATGTACAGAATATCGAGTTTTCTTCAAAATGATAGCCACAGTACACGGCGGTGTAATCATAAATTATGAACACGATCCAACATTTATGAAAAATATTGAATCTCCTGGAATGCTCTAATTATTATTTTTAGCACATATTAATATGAACTAGTGCTTTAGGCTTAAGATTGCCACGTAAATAATAGTCTCCTGAAGATTATTCTAAATATAGTGATATAATAAAAGCGTTTCGGAAATTAAATATTCATTTCCTGAATTCCCGTTCCATGAAAATACTGAGTTTATCTCTGGGCGCGGAATTTGAATTGATACGTTTTACAGTCACTTTGTGGTGATGCAGACCGAACAGTACATTGAAGAATCTTTGTAGGTGCACGTAGGTCATTAACCTAGCCCACAGGTCAATATCAACCGAGATAAAATAGCGTCGCCACATTTGAATGCAACAATGAATACAAAATACAAAACTAGTATATTACTGGTGTGAAAGGGTAAAAGAGGGAGAAAAACTGTGATGTTGCATTGCGTGATGTACAAATACTTCTAGCAGGCAAAAGTTTGACCGTGGTTCACTGAGGTTACCGGCCCACTGCCATTCGCAGCTCGTAGTATGGTCGGTGTTCTTGCATTTGTCACTTGCTAGGCCGCGTCACATCGTGGTTTATATCGTATGGCGAACCTCCCACCGCCACCTAGTGATTCGCCCATCAGCCGCATGTCAGTTTTGCCTCAAAACAACAGATTGCGCAGTTCGAAACCCGGCCCGCACAGTGGTCATGGCTGAAAAAGCACCTGTACGGAGTCATCTTTCCCCTTCTCTCCCCTCCGCACCACCCCCAGCGTCCCGCCGCCGGCGGCGTATATTAAAAGCTAAGCGCCGTCAAGGCAAATTAGTAGAAATATCGAGTTTGAGTGCGAGAGGCCAGAATAAGTACGTTTTCAATTAATGAGTACTGCGACATGTACTTAGTCTTCGACGAGTGCTGGAGCAACGCTCGTGCGGCAGCTCGAGTGTACGCCGAGAGATACCCTAGCAGAAGACACCCTTCCCACTGCGTTTTTCTGCGCCTCGACGCAAGAATACGTGCGTCGGGGTCAGTTTTACCGGGCGGAAGTGTCGATGCAGGTGTGTCTCGCTCATCTGTCACTACAGAGGAAGCAGTATTGGAACATTTCGAACAGGAGCCTTCGAGCAGTGTGAGAAATTTTGCGCGAATGGGTTGTTTATATTAATTTTTTTCCTTACAACTAAAATAATTCAATTTTCAATGTGAAAATAATTTTATGTATTATCAGATATGTTTTGGAAAAAAAATATACAGAGCAATAGAGTTGCAGTTATGATTTAATTTGCATATTGTTTATGTTTATTCCTGTTTTCCATAAAATATTCTTTTAAGTTATAAATCCCTCATAACTTATAAGTAAATAATCAACATAAAACTGTGTAATTATTAGGGTGTTTTTATGTAAAATCTACAAAAATTATCCAATTAATATTTTTCAGTTCAAAAAAGTATGCAATTATTAAATGGAAAAGTTATAAATTGATTAATTTTTTAAACAAATTAAAATATTGAACATGTAGAGATATAACTGAAAGATTTAGGACATGCATGTAAAGTATTTCTAATTAATTTAAAGTAACAAAATATGCATGTTCTAAAATATTTAAGTAGTAAGGATACTGATTCTGCATTAAAAAAATTAAAATAAATTGAAAAAATTAAATAATTCAAAAGAAGGTTTCGGGTGAAAATTTGATTATATTGCATAAGTTTTTTTCCTTTTTGTCGATTTTTGTTTTACATTATGAAAATATCAAAGAAAAATATTCAAAATTAAAACACTGAAGTAGTGTAGTAGTGAACTGTTTCTACTCCCTTACATTCTGTACTACGTAGTAATCTCGAAGAATTAAATTGAAGAAATGGTCGTTACTCTTTTGTGTAGGTATCTGCTAACTACAATGCAAGCTCAAAGAAACAAAGCAACTAAAAGAATACTTCTCCCGAGTAGCTGTCAACTGCCTTATGAAATGGTTTCACGAAGTAATTCCAAGATTTGGGAGAAAGACACGCTCTCATCTTGCAATGACCATTCTACCCATAGAATGGTAGAATGGTCATTCAACTTCGAGAAATGGATAGTCGAGGCCGCTTGCCTTAACTTCGATGTTCCACGTAGAACAGTTAGCATATTTTGCAAAAGCATTTATTTCTGAACGCTTTTGCTGCGGCAGCAGGAAGTGCTCTTACTGTACCACATATTACTTAAGCTAAAATAATATTTGACGGGTGGTATTGAAGTTCATGGATCTTTTACGGCACGAACAGATACTTTTATTTAGGAATTATTTGCAATATTTTTGAGGGGGGAAATATTGATATCCATCAATTAGGGCTACATCCTAGATAAACCGTCCAGCGGTTATTAAGAAGTTTAAAGCTGGCTATCTTTAGTTTGATAATTCAGAAAATGACAGCCGGGAGAATCAATTCAAATTCCAAAGATAATCAATAAACTCAGTATTTTCATTAACGAATATTTTATCTCCTAATTGCTCCTTAGTGTATCACGATATTTAGAATAACCTACAGGAGACTATCATTTACGTGTCAATCTTAAGCCTAAAGCACTAGTTCACATTAATATGTGCTAAAAATAACAATTCGAGCTTTCCAGGAGATTCAATCTTTTTCATAAATGTTGGATCGTGTTCATAATTTATGTTTTCGCCGCCGTGTACTGTGGCTATTATTTTGAAGAAAACTCGATATTCTGTACATACATTTAAAATATTTATTGAATAGAACCTGCAAATACTTGATACTATTAAGTATTCTAGTGTAAGCAACGCGATGCTTTCCAGAATATTACTCGACTGTTTCACCGTTTACGCGGAGAAACGAGGAAATGCTCCGCGCAGAAGGTGGGGAAGGATGCTCCGCGCAGTCTGCAGTGTCGTTGCGGCCGGTTTGAATTTCGCGCCCCGGAAGTGATTTTTAAACTCAATTTTCTCAAAGACAAAATTTTTTTCGGAAAAACTGGACCTGCCATTCTTCATGTTTGGCATCAAAGAATTTGTGGTATTTTTTTGTAACGGGAGCTTCTGGACACCCTGTATAGACCTTTTGTTGGGTTACGTAACTCAAAATATTGCTATTTTCTTTTTGTATTATTGCTTCTCCAAACTTCCTGATTTCACACATCCTAATACATCAAATTTGATGGTTTTTGGGGTTTGATTGAGTTCCCCCTCTTTTTCTTCTATTCTTAGTGACCTAACATTGAAAGATGCTACTACAAGGTCATGTATTTTAATGCTCTTACCTCTAATTTCACACCGGTTTTTGGTGCTTTCTGTCATTGGTTCTTCTCTCTTGTCTATATTATTTTTTTCAGACTTACTTTTTAGAGCTGTATTTTAGGTAGTCTTTTCACTGTTAATTGTATGCATGAATTCTATTACGCTACGTTTGCTTTCTATTTCATTTATTTCCTTGGTTGTTGTCAATGGTAGTTCCATCACTTTTGTGATCTGGTGTTATTTTACTAATACATTTTCCTATTTGATTAGTATGATTCATGTTTATTCTTTCTAATTATGCTGAATTCGAGTTTCTTCTGAACTAAAAAACGATCCTAATATTCTCATTTTCCATTTACTTTTATCTTGAGGTAACCTATCTTTACATAATTTTCCTTCTTTCTTCTTGTGCTTCATATCTAAACAGCTGGTACGCGATGCTGCCACAGAAGAAATAATTGTGGAATTATTCCTCTCTCTCTCTCTTCCCCTCTCTTTATTCCCATCTCTCTCTATCCCCATCTCTCTATTCCCCCTCTCTTTTCCCATCCCTCTATTCCTCCTCTCTATACTCCCTCTCTCTATCCCCCTCTCGATTCCTCTTATCTCTATTCCCCATCTCCCTATTCTCCCTCTCTGTTCCCCCTCTATATTCTCCCTCTCTCTATCCCCCTCTCCTTATTCCAACTTTCTATTCTCTCTCTCTTCCCATCTCTCTATTCTCCCTCTCTATCCCTCTCTCCCAATTCCCCTTTCTATTCTCCTTCTATCTCCACTCTTCCTATTCCCCCTCTCTCTATTCCCCCTCTCCCTATTCCCTTTCTCTCTATTCCCCCATCTCTCTATTCCTTTTAGTTTGGGTTTATTCTTATCAATTCTTTTTTTCTTTTTATCTTGACCCATGTGGTGTACGCTTTTGACCTGCTTTTCGAACCCTAACTTATCCAGAGTGTCTCATGTTATTTTTGTTACATTTCTCTTATTATCTGGCTCATTCATGAATCCTTTAATTATTAAATTATTATTTTTATCATATTTGAGCTTCTTTTCTGTATTATCTTCCAGAATTATAATTATTAGCTCTAAACTCGTGGCTTGGTTCGTAGTCTTTCTAAGTTTATTAGTAGTTTTCCATGTCTCTCTCACTGGAGGTATGCAAATTCTTTAATATAATTTATCTCTTCGTACTGTAATTTCTTGTTTATTTTGTTGTTACATAATTATTTGTCCAACGAGAGAATAAAGTGGATGTAAACATTACCACGTGGGTAAGTAGCCACCGATTGTCTGCGAGTCCGCGACACACATTCTTCCTAGCACTTTTTTATGTACACGCCTAAAAAAATAGTTCCGTACAGTTCAAGTAAATGCTCGTAATATAAGTAGAAAATCAGATGTAAGTATCTCAAAAAAGTGCAAATGTAGGTTACATGATACGTGTTAATTCAAAGGAAGGGGGTAAACGAAGATACAAACCAAGCGAAGAAGCAGTTTCAAACTTTCGATGTAATGGCGGACCGCGGAACACGTGAAGAGGTGAATCTATTTGAGTTGTGCAGAACGAAAAGCGAAAAAGAAACTCTAATTACAGTGTCAAGATTGGTTGTTTAAAACTAAGGGTGATTGTGTACGCGACTTGGCTACTGAGTGCATTTTTCATTGAAGTGCCATGACTGAACTGTCATCTCCATCACCATTAACGTGTGATTTGGCAATAAATTCGTGAGAAAAGCGGACAGAATGTGGCGAAACAACTGCTGTTTTAGACTAATTTTAAATGTAATAATTCATTACGCAGTGAGAATACAGAATTTGCAATTAAACGATAAAACAATTGTCAGATTCAGAATGAACGACCTTTTTTCTTTTCATATAAGTAACGAAAAAATTTCATGGTAAATCAATGATAAAGTTCTGTACTAACTTCTGGTTTACTTATACTATTAAAAATCACTATGTCATTTGCGAGATGACCTTCTCGCGTTTTTGTGGAGTGCGTAAGTTTTGTGTCATTTTATCGACTATTTCACTTATGTCTGTCCGCATCGTAAGTAGCCAATGCTAAGCAAGGATATATTCAAATTAAACCAATCCCAGATGTTTATCGCCGTCAGTTTGTTTACCTTTTTTATCGCTGTAAAAGCTTTGTTTACCTTTTTAAGATAACGATAGCAATTGTTTCAGCTCCAAAATAGCTTGTGCTCATCAATATATTAAAGTGTGTCGTTTTGGTAATGTTTAAAACTCTGAAATAGAATCTATTATTCAAGATTCAGTGCCGAAAACAGCGAAAGGAACAGAGAAAGCGTGTAGATGTAATTTCAAGAATTTTGTGAAGAAAGAAAATACAAATGGACAGCACAAACTGCAAATGAAGAAATTACACATATTTTAGGCAATTCATTTACGAAGATTAGATGGTGAAGAGTACAAAGCATATGCTATCAAAACTATGTGGAACGTTACAACCAAAATTATTCAGGAAAATACTTTAATGAGTACACACATGTCTCCAATCCATTCGAAATTGACAAATTCCGCTGCTAATTCATCTTGTACATCTTCCATTTCAAATACTTCCACGGAAGACCAAGACATGGAAAACAAATTCCTACAACTTTAATGATTGTGCTTTTAATAAATGTTCTTGTAAGTAGCCTTGTTATAATCGTTTTTCGAAAGTTTTATTACCATAAAATTGAAACATTTGAAATCATTTTCTGCACTAAACTGTTACTAGCGTACCCGTGAGAGAACTCTCGCATGTTAAAACCCACCCTTTCCCTATCCATTTGTCTATCCTTTCCGTTGCGAAGGAAAGTTGTTAATGAAACGTGTTTATTTTTTAATGTATAAATGTAACTTATAATGTACTTGGAGAATATCAAACAAAAATAACAATGCAATTGGTGTTGGAAACAAATTTTCAATAAAGATTTATTCAGCATTATAGAGAGATGTTCTTGGAACAATTCATACTTCTTTAAAAACAACTTTGAAGAAATTATTCAATCTTCCTTGAGAGTTAGCTTCTCGCTTTCCTTGATAGCCACAAAAATAATAGAAAAGGTTTTTACTCTTCAGAAAGCAAAGCAAAGCAAAGTAGTGCGTAAATACCAGATTGAGCAAGTACAACCCTACTCTTTGCAAAATTATTTGACTTTCCTTGATATGTTATGAGGTACAGAGGAGCTTTTGGAGAGTCAGGGTGCCAGCTTGCTGGGGTGCGAAAATTGAAAAATTATTTGTATACTAAAAAGTATTGGATTATTCCTGCGTTCTTACGTACCTCAAGAAAACCAATTCCGAGCCAAACTAGTGGTGCTACAGAATGGCACAGACTTTCCCGTATTAGTTTTCTATTTTCTTGAGTCTTCTCTAGCTATTCGGAATTGCCACAAACTCTTTTTTGTCAGCTACCATCTATCATTGCCAAAAGTACATTTTTTTGTCATTTTCTTAATTTTTCGGTTTCCTATTGGTAGAACAGAAACATTAATTTTAGAATATTAAAAAACGCAAAAACCTAGCCGTAAATGGCAATTTTCTTTTAAAAATTATGTGCCGTTTAAGAGAAAATGGCGTTTTAGCACTACTAAAAATGCGAAATTTGAAGCTCATTTTCACAGAAAAGTTTTAAGTTTTCAAAGTACTTTATTTGAAGTTATTTGAAGCACTTACACTCACAAATATAATAATCTTTACAAATTTCGGATAATGTGCATATTAAAGATGTGAGAGATCTTTCAAACAATTTACATTTATATAATTTATGAAAAAACAAAAAATAACTCAAAATAAACTTTACGCTTTACTAAAGAGTGTAATTAGCACTATCCGTTACAAAAGTTTCAAGAAAAAAATTGCAGCCATATACGAGAAAATGGCGTTTGAGCATTTCTGAAAATGCCGAAATTTGAGCTGCTTTTCACAGAGAACAGTAGTGTTTTCGAGAAACTTTACTTGACATTATTTAAAGCATATATACTCGTAAATATAATAATGTGAAAAAAATCGCCGATAATGTAAATATTAACGACGTGAGAGACAAGTAAAAAAATTTACATTTTTGTAATTTTTGAAAAAACCAATCGATAGACCAAAATTGCTTTTATGTCATTGATAGAGTACATTTACCACATTCCCTACCAAAAGTTTAAAGAAAAAATTTGGAGCTGTTTTTGAGAAAATCTTGTTTTTGTAATTTTTTAAAATTGCACATATTGCACGCAATATTGCACGAAAACTACCAAAATTTTGAAAAATATTTACATGACCTTTATTAAAGAACTCAATATGCAGAATAAATTTCATTTGAAGAAACAATCTCTATCTTCAATTTTGTAGTTCGAGAAAGACGCCGAAAAAAATTCAAACTTTCAAAATTTTCGAAAATTCAGAGCTGTACGTGAAAATCGGACCTATGCCATGTTAAAAAGTGTATTTTACTCTATTCATACAAGAAATTTAAAGAAAAAATTTGCAGCCGTTTTTGAGAAAAATTTAAAAATCCCTGGGGGGCTTCAAATAAAGTACCCCCAAATTTTGAAGAATCTTTTTCAAAATCATCAAAGCTTTGACTAGAATCAGATCGACCGGGGAATATCCATTTTGGAAGAAATTGTATGTATGGTTTAGGCGCTAGCAGTGTTCACAGACGGACAGACGGACGGACGGACGGACAGACGGACGTTTTCCTTTCAATTGGGTTTTCGGTATCAAGGACCTAGAAAACAGGGTTTCTGGCTACACCACGTGTTAGGGGATTTTTTTCTTAATTTAGCAACTGGTTCGTTCCACTTATTCGTTTTCACGGCCCGGCAATTAATTTTTTTCCGCCGAAAATTGGCCATTTTTTCGCGCAGCATTATATAACTTTCCCTATACTACGTATATCACTCCTTGTATACGTACGTATACGGGAAAGTAAAAATAACTATATTTGCACCTATTTGCAACTATAACTAATATTTGCACCTTTGAGTACTAAATACCATTAGAAACAATTTACTTGTTACCATTAGAAACAATTTAGTAGGCTTAGACTTCACTTCGGTACATGGGAATGTTGCTCAAACGATGTTTGCATATTGAATACCTTAACGAACCGACACCTTGAGTTTAATATCAAACGGTGTATTATTTACAATATGAGTTTGCAGCTGGGCGTTGATGTACAAACTTCCAGACACTACCAACATTTAAATCGTGGGTTTGGACTGCGATCGGTGGCAGTTGTCGGGTGACTTGCCCTATTCTTCATATAATTTTAAATTCATTTGCTTTTTTTAATTTATTGACATAGTATTGTAGGCCAGCGCGATTTGATTTTTGTTTTTCATTTATTTCAAGCTATTTTACTTTAGCTAATTTAAAACGTTTTTTCTTTGTGTTGTGCCATACACAAGTTTTTCCTCCACGTACCCGTGCGAGAACTCTCACATGTTAGTCCCCACACTTATCCCTGTCCTATTTCCATTTTAAGACGGGAAGTAGTTAACAAAACGTATTTATTTGTTTAAAAATATATAAAGGTAACTTGCAATGTGCTAACACAATATCAAATAAAATAAAGAAACAATGCAATTAATATTTAAAAGAAATTTTCAATAAATATTTATTCAGTATCATTGAGAGTTTTCTTGGAACAAGTCATAACTCTTCCTTAAAGACAACATTTGAAGTAATTATTCAATATTCTTTGACAGCTAACTTTTAGCTTTCGTGATAGTCACAAAAATATTAGAAAAGCTTTTTACTTTTGAAAAAGCGAATGTCTGAACCCGCTGACTTGGAAATGTCATCGAATGATAACGAAAATACTGGTACAGGTAAAACACACAGTCTTCACTCTTCTCTGAACACCCACATTCCTCCGCAATTAGATACACAGCTCTTACAGACACTGGTAAAACGTTAATTGATTGGTTTTACTACACGCATAAGAAACAATCTTCATATGTATCAAGCAACTATAATAGTTCTTTTAGTTGTTGCTGGAGAGCAAATCTTGAATTAATGATTATGCAAATAAACCTCGTCAGACTGCACAAACTACGGTGTATACAGAAAGCGTAAATAAAGTGACGAATCTAAGCCTTCCAAGAGTATCACCACAAAAATTGCTACCAGCAAGAAGGGCTGAAATATTGAGGTGGTCTTGATAGTATTGAAGCCGAAAATTAAATTGACTGGATCGAGGAATGTTTCATCTTGTAGATTATGGTGTGAAAAACGTTTCTTTGAGGCTTCTGGCCTCAAAATTTTAATTTTTAAGGCCCTAAAATACTTTGTTTAGGAGTTATTTGACGAAAACTTCGAAAAGTGTTGCGGGTTGCATTTAACTTGAATATTTAGATGCGTTTTTCTAAACAAATCCTTCATATTTGTAAAGTCGAAGTGCAATTCCTCACGTCTCCGTGAAACTCTCTTTCTTTTGAGACCTCATTTATAAAGATTGGTTGCGTGTGAGAGCCGCAACGGTAAGGTATACTACTGAAATAATACAGGAGGCGATTCAAATTTCTTGATTATAAGTATATTCCAGGAGGCAGTGACAAATCGGAGATTAATGAAAGTTTTTTTATTTTTCGGTTGTAGTTTTGAGTATTATTTCTCTTTTTCGTAATTCCTGTGATTTAAATTATCATTTCAAATCATGTAATGTGTTTATTCGTGAAATAGTCACACTAAATGTCACTCGAAGTGCTGTGATATTACTTATGACAATAACGTTTATAATAACTTCAGCAATAAAATGCTGGGTGAATGAATTATTATCCTCACGATTGCTACGATGTCTATCCTGACTTATCAAGCAGTCGTCCGTTTCTCTTGCGCATTCTGTATATTGCAGTATAGAAGGATATTGTGCAACGTGTGGATGAATTCGAGATCGGCGGCAGCCAGAGGTGACAGCGGAGCGTTTACAGCTGGTAAGATGACAGGTCTGTGTCTCCAGACCACGAGCTTCAGCGGAGGGATATATACTCGTTTGTTTACATCTACATCATTCTCTCGTTGGACAGCCTATACTTGCATTCTCTTGCCTAATTTCTTGCAGTTCGGTCCACAATTTGAAGTTGTCTTTTTTCATTTCTTGTAATTCGGTTAGTATATCTGCTAGTACTTTGTTTCATTGTTTTCTATTTGTTTATTTGCTTTTTTTTGTCTTCCGCGTTAATTTTGATTCATTTTCCATGTTGATCGTGAGTTTCCGGAATCTTAATCGAATGTCTCAAGGGCGTTTCGCCTCTAATGATTACCACCAATAAAAATTGCACGCTCATTACATCAACAATTTATTGAATCTTTTTCTACAATACTGGCAGACATTTCCCCTTCTGCGAGTCGCCTCTCCCTCTCTCACTCTTGCGCTGAGGCTGAATACGGCACCATTTGCGTCCGCCTTTGGGCCCTGTGCTGCGCCGTCTCCCTACGGCGCCCGACGAAGGCGCGGCGGTCACCACTAGCCACCTGTTGACCGGTCGTTGGCGATCTCGGGTCCCCAGGTTCCTCACGTCCGGCTCCTGGATGCTTCTGAGCTGCACGGCTTTCTCTCTCGTGCAGTGTGTCGGCTGACGGACTGGGTTCCGGAATCTCTCTCACTCTCGGGCTGACGCCCGCACCCTCATTTGAATTATGAACGTACTATGCGTACTTACGGGCCATCCGCTTTTTGGTCACGAGCAAGGCAGGCCTCGAAGATGTTGGTGATACGCGAGACATGGAAAAAGAAGAGAGATGGCGTTTCCATGTAACGGCGTAACTACGTACTATTTATGTTAGAAAGATGATGAATGATATGTCGTAACGAGTTGATATATGTGTTGCGGTTGTAAACACCTCATTCAAAAGCGCGCCAACCAGGCAGCGCGCGGCAGCGGGCAAGACGGCTAGTGAGGGCAACGGACCAGGGAAGACGCTGGCGAATAGGCAGCCAGCAGACGTTCGGCGAGCCTTCACCCCAGGAGCGAGTCTGCGGCGCCGGGGACTTTATAAGCCGGCGCCGCCACCGCCGGGGCAGTTCGACAGAGGGAGGACGCCGAGGGAAGCGGGCGCAGCTGAAGAGCGCTCCGCCACCGTTGGATCGTCGCCCACCGTGGGACAACAGCCCTTTTTAGGGCTATAAGAGCAAACAGTAGCCGACAACAGCCCTTCTTAGGGCTAAAAGAGCAAAAGCCCTAGCTTGCCCTTTTAGGGCATTTAAATTTAATTTAACAGCCCTTTTTAGGGCTTCTACGAGAGCGGGATGTCGGCGCCGCCATCTCCCTTCCTGACCCCTTCGGGGGATAGGTTCTAGGAGCGCGGCAGGTCCGACGTCAGGACGCCACGGGGCACTACTAAGCGCCCCGGCTCCCTCTCAGTTGAGCGCATATGCGCTAAAAAAGCTGCTACTCCTGTTCGCAGGAAAAAGCAGAGTACAGCAGCGGGCGCAGGGCCCTCTACGTCGGCCGCCACCCAGGGCGCCGCATCATCGGGCGCCACGACGCCGCCGCCGCCACCGCCCGCCGCAGCGGGCGCCAACGCCGACGCCGACGCCGAGCGCGTCCCGACGCCCGCCTCAGCGGGCGCCACCACCACCGCTGACGATCCGCCCGCGCCAACCGGCGAGGGCGAAGAAGAAGAAGACAACGACGGCTTCACGGTCGTCTCCCGCCGACGCCGCCCACCCCCCATCTTCGTCTACGGGGTGGCGGACATTTTTGGCCTCCTGGAGGCCTTGCAGACGACCTGCGGCGAGCGCGAGGTCACCGCGGAGGTGGCCGGCGACGCCGTACGGCTCCGATGCGAGGGCCACCGGGGGTTCCGGGATGTCCTGACCGCCCTGGACGAACGCTCTGTGGAGTACCACACGTACTCCACAGGGAACGAGAAGTTCCTGCGGTATGTTTTGCGGGGCATACCGCTGGAACTCTCTTTCGACGCGCTCCATACCAACTTGGAACATCTCGGGTTTCAGGTGCGGAAACTGGAGCGCATATGCAGCCAGCGACCCGGACGACGGGGCAGACCACTGCCCCTAATCATCGCCACGCTACAGGACACGCAGCGCCACCGGGCACTGCGGGAGGTAACCTCTATCCGTGGGCTCCGCGTCCGCGTGGAGGTGTATCGGCCACCGCGCGGGCCCACGCAGTGTCACAACTGCCTGGATTTCGGGCACGTGGCACGAAATTGCAAGCGCCGCACGCGCTGCAAGTTCTGTGGCAACGCCCACGGAGCTGAGCAGTGCCCGCTGGGGCAAAACCCCCCAGCGGAAGAGCGTAACTGCTCTAATTGCCAGGGCGACCTACACGGCGCGAAATACAAGGGCTGCCCCGAGTATAAGCGCCGCTGTTTCAGGGGAAACGCGGCCCAACAGCAGCGCCACGAGCGGCAGCAGCGCGACCGCCGGCGACGCGCCGGCATCCAGGAGCGGCGAGCGGCCGACGCGCGGTCGGAGGCGACGCGATCTCCCTCACGGGAGCGCACGCCTTCGCGCCGCCGCAGCGCGTCCCCGCCCCCACAGCCACCACCGCAGCCACCGCGGTCGCAGAGACGCGGCCACCAACGAGAACAACGGCCGCAGCGGCGCCAGGAGCACTCCTACGCGCACGCCGCGGCGCCACGCCCCCGCCAGCAGCGGGAGCGCCCGCCGACGGCCGCTGACGCGGCCCGCGAGGAGCGCGCCGCCCAGGTGGAGCAGCGAAGGCGGACGGCAGAGGCCACACCCGTTCCCACCTCCCTGAGCGAGCAGGAGCGCGTGCTTAGCCGCACCATCGACGAGCTCGCCCGCAACGGGCTCGACTTGGTGCGCGTGACGCAGGCGCTTATGCGCGCCGTGTCCGGCCGCGATCCGGCTGAGTGGCCGGCGATCATTCTGAAAGTTGTAGTAACACAACTCCTTGTGCACTCGCACGAGGTGACGGCGGCCGCAGCGGCCGGCGCGACGGATGAGGCACGCTCTTCCTCATCCATGTCCCAAACCTCCCCCGCTCCCTAAATAATGGCTGCTTTTCCTTCTTTTTACAGGAATAGCTGCACCGTCGCATTTTGGAACTGCAACGGCATCTGCTCGCGAGCGAAGCAGTCAGAACTTCACAGCTTTCTCGCTCGGCATAACATTTCTGTCATGATGCTGGGTGAAACATGGCTAAGCCCGCATCTTTCTCTTTCCATTCCAGGATATATCTGCTACCGGAACGACAGAGCGGCACAAGCAGCAAATACGACGGCCTCTCATATAGGAGGCGGAACTGCAATATTAATCAGACGCAGCATAATTCACTATGTTACAGCTCTCCCACAGCTGCAGCACGCCGAGGCCACTGCTGTCGTCGTACAGACGGAACGCGGGCCGCTGCGGCTCGTCTCTCTTTACGCTCGTCCTGACCGCTCCGCGGAAGCGTGCGCCCAACTAGCTGCAGATATTGCAAAACTAGTTGCGGCAAACACCACTCCAACATTCGTGGCAGGCGATTACAACGCAAAGCACACTGCCTGGAGTTCCCGCATCACTTGCCCGCGCGGCCGTAAGCTGAAAGCAGTTGCTGATGCAAACGGCTGCGAGATTTTTGCTCCCACCACACCCACCTTCTATCCTCATGGGACGAATGGCAAGCCTGATGTTTTAGATATCGCGCTTTGCCAAAAGATTCATTTTTCACCTATTTTAACCACTACCTATGAATTATCCTCTGATCACTTCCCAGTAATCGCAGAGATGAGACGCGGCGGCGCGACACTGACTACTGCACCTACGACGCAGAAGAGGCGCACAAACTGGAATCTTTTTCAGACGGAGCTGCAGCAGCGCATCCCAGACGCGTCCGCTCTTTCAGATCCGCAGCAGATTGAAACTGGAGCAGCAAAATTCGCCGAAGCCGTGACTGACAGCCTCAACGCAGCAGCAGAGAAGCAACGTTCCTCTAAGAGGGAGCAGCCACTAACCCCCTATCTTGAAAATTTAATTTGCAGGAAAAACAGAGCGCGCAGAGTGTGGCAGAGCACGCGACACCCCGCTGATAAGCGAGAGCTAAATCGATTGAAGCGGAAAGTTGAAATCGAACTGGCAGAGTATCGCAATCAGAAGTGGGAAAAATTTCTTTCAGGTCTCAAACCGGAAGATAATTCACTATGGAAAATCACGCGCATGCTTTCCAGGAAGCCTATTACAGTGCCGCCGCTGCAAATCAGCCCTGGAGAATTCGCTGAGTCGAACGAGGCGAAAGCGGAGCTCCTCGCTAATGTTTTAGAATCTCAGTTTCAGCCGGTCGAGGAGGCGCCGCCAATACCGCACGTTGTAGAAGTGCAACAAACGGTGATGGCGACACTGCACGCGCCCGCCGACGAGCCGAGTTTCACAGATGAAACAGAAGTTAAAGCGGCTATTGCAGAGTTGAAAGCTAGAAAAGCTCCCGGCCCGGACGGCATCACGAACGACGTCCTGAAGAAGCTGCCGCAACAAGCCATAGTGTTTTTAGTCGCACTGTTTAATTCAATCTTTATGTTTCAGCACTTTCCGAGTCAGTGGAAACATGCGCATGTTCTAACTTTCCACAAGCAGGGAAAAAATCCAAAACTGCCCGAGTCGTATAGACCAATTAGTTTATTAAATACACTCGGTAAATTGTGTGAAAAACTCATCTTAAAAAGAATTCTCAAATTTGTTTCAGAAAATTCACTAATGAATAAGGAGCAGTTTGGCTTTCGCGCGGGCCACAGCACAACTCATCAGCTTGTGCGAATTACAGATCGCATAAGGCGCAACTTCAACGAGAGCCGATTTACGGGTGGAGTATTCCTCGACGTCGCCAGCGCATTTGACAAGGTCTGGCACGTCGGCCTCCTTTACAAACTCCAATCTTTAAACCTTCCAACTTACCTAGTGCACCTTGTTCACTCTTTCCTCGCAAACAGAACGTTTCAAGTAACGCTTCTGAATGCGAAATCAACCCGCCGCGCCATTCGGGCCGGAGTACCACAAGGGAGCGTGCTTGCTCCTACGCTCTTCAGCCTGTATGTGCGCGACATACCTTCGCACCCTCAAACGGAACTCGCCTTGTACGCAGACGATACGGCTGTAATAGCCACGTCTAAAAAGATCGAGCTTCTCCAGAAGTATTTGGATCAGCATTTACTTCAGATCCAGGAGTGGCTGAAGCTGTGGCGGGTAAAAGTCAACGTGGGCAAGAGTGCGGCGGTACTCTTCACACGAAGGCAAAGATTCACGCAGCCGAGGCCGCTCGCGCTTTGTGGCGATGTAATAAACTGGGCCAAAAATGTTAAATATTTAGGAGTGACATTAGATAGCGCACTCACTTTTAACCTGCACATAGATAACGTGCGGAAGAAAGCGCGGCAGACCAAAGGCCGCTTGCGATGCTTATTTCACAAGCGGAGCAAACTGTCAACGGCGAACTGCCTCACGCTTTATAAAGCAATTATCAGGCCACAAATGGACTACGCATGCCCTAGTTGGGCAATCGCTGCAGAAAGTCACTTAAATAAACTGCAAGTAGTTCAAAATGAATGTCTTAGGGCCGCCCTCTGCGCCCCTAGGTATGCATTAATTAAAGATATGCACCGCGACCTATCACTGCCACTGCTAGTAGAACATTTCAAAAAACTAACCTCTCAATTTTTCAGAAAAGCCGCTGACTCGGAAAATACTCTCATTTCCGAGGTCGCTTCATACGAACCCGCTCCGCGGGCGAAGTATAAGCGACCGAAACAATTCCTGGAGTAAGAGAAATCTGAAACAGCGAAATGAGACTTGTAACATAAACATTGTTTTCTAACTATTGCACACGCAATGCGCGCGCCAGTTGGCTAATGTCTTCTGACCTGTTTTTTCTTTTTCATTTTGCAGGATTGGCCATAGATGCCCGTAAGGGTAGGGATGGCTGCACCGCGGTGGAGTGAACGTGCAGTGCACCTTACGCGCGATTCACGAAACTGCACAAGTATTGCTCAGCGGGGCAGTTCAAGAGATCGTGGAAGTGCCCGTGTTAAGACTGTGTAATTGTGATTGTTTATACGACCCGGCGAGTAACTTGGTATTCTGTTTTACGGTAAGTTTGTCGATTGTGCAAGTATTAGGGACATCTCGTGGATTAATTGATAACTTGGCTTGTGTGACGGTACTTTCTTTTGGATTACCGGATAGGCACATTTGTTGTATGAAAAACTGTGACTGTGAAATAAAAACCTGTTTGACGAAATCGGCCTGTTTTTCTGAACATAACAATATGTATGAAGTTTATCGCAACATTAAAGATTGCTATTAGTCAAATATTGACCTTTCATTTGAAAAATAGTGATAACAGAAGAAACTAAAGATGAAATGGAGTTTCACAGAATCCAAAGGCACACACACCTAGCATTACCTTTCCCTTCACTTCCTCTTCCCCGCGTGCGACAGGGCAAAACCCCTGCTGGGCCCTGCCGGGCGCAGTGCAACAGAACCGGAATAAGTAGCGGCCCCCGTCGCACCCTCTCCTGCCACGGACCTGGAGCAATCACCAGCCACAATAGAGAGTGGGGGCGGTGCCGCAAGTGTGACGGATCACCCCCGCACCCTCACATCTTCACTACTTAGGTGCAGCACCAATACTTAGGATCTGGCGACGCCCCCCCCAGGACCCCGTCGATGACTGCAGCAATGCAGCCGTCAGCCAACTGAGAGTCGACGTGGAGGAGGAAAATGGATAGGAGGACACTGTGACTCTAGGCGCCAAGGACTGGTCATCGCTGGTGAGGCGTCTGCGTGACGCCTTCCACAGGGCGTACTCCCAACGTTGGCTGGAACAGTCCGCCCAAGGCATATATGCAAGCGCTCTCAAGGGATTGGGGAAGGAAACTACTTACTTCCTGCAGTCTGGCCGGAACATGAAAATTCCCACCTACAAGTTCCTATTTCCGGCCAGGATCAATTCCTCCCCAGCCCTCAACTGCTGCCCAGGTAACATGACCAAAAGTTGTGGAATGAAATGTACGTGGATCAACGGGTAAAAAGCACAGAGACCATTGGTCACGTTACCACAGAGTGCCGCTACCTGTCGCCCTATGGAACGCCCGACATAACATCGGGGCCATTTACAAAGAGGCAGCCATTGCGGTGGGGTGATAGGTGCTCCTAGAGAATCAGGCAGTGGTGGGCAGCAAACGCCGTGACCACGTACTCGCACGGGGCAGAATTGCACTCGTGGTAGACGTCGCGGTGGCTGACGCACGAGAGGGCAAATTTAACAGGAAGTTGGAAGACAAGCGCCAAAAATACGAAGGTACCCGGGCCCACCTCATTACCGCCGGTTATCACAGCGGCGAAGTGCTCCTGCTTGTTGTGGGGGCACTGGGAGAATGGTGTGCGGGCAGTGACGCCGCTCTAAAGAAAGTTGCAGACGGCCACAAGCTAAAAGCCTTAAGAGAAAGAATAATCACTGAGGCCATTTACGGCAGTGCCTGTTACTACACGCACATTGGAAATGTAAACCTGGCCCCGCGTGAGTACAAACAGTGCGGGAAAGAGTCCGCAGAAGCGCCCCCCTCCCCCAACCCGCCACAAGAAGCTAGACGTGGAACAACAACAGAAAAGAGTTGCAGCAACACCAGACGACAACCTGGACCCTCGCCTAGAAAGTGTAAGCCCCGAGTGTCAGTGATGTGAAAGTAAGAAAATATTGGCAATATGTAATTAAGTCCAGCAGTACACGTATTTTAAATAATAATCAACAATGTTCATATTGTAAATATTAGCAGTTGTGTAGAAAGTCGTCATATAGCAATAATATAGTAGGATAGAATTTAGATTAAGCCAAACGGCAACTGAAATATATATATATTGAAATGTACCTTTATCATCGTCTCATCAAGAGTGTGGTTGTAATTATAGCCTGTTCCAAATTTATATTAATATTTGGGCGCCAGAAACAGGTTACATTAATTACTACCAAAGTTTTCCCATCTAATTTAAACAAAATTGTATAAACATCCATGCTAGCTTGGGTCGATGGGTCCGGATACAAATACTCGCTATCGCCTCGATAGCCGATTACCTGATCTGCCAACTATACAGTATGGCGTGAATCTGAAATGTAATAATTATAAGCTTCCTACTAATTAAAGATTATGATTGACAAATGAAAACTCCTTTCATTTCCAAAAACAAATTCAATAATTTATTTAACGTTAAGTTTTTAACAATTAATTTTATGGTCATGACCTTTTTAAATACGTTATCTCTTTTGTACTGCAGTATTTCTTTACCGTTTTGCTTGCTGACGCTCCGTAGTCGCTTCTCACTTGACCGTTGTTGGTTCCAAGTTTCGCTTCTTTCTTCCGGTCTTGCGCTGCTGCTGACACGTCCAGTCCACACTGCATAAACTATTTATCGGTTCTTATCCGATGCTCCCGGTTCCTAATCTTTCCCACTGGTTATAGAAAACATTAAAGTTCAACTGCAATATCCGAAAAACTGTGCAAGTCCTCCGCGAATTTACTTCTGGCAAATAATTCTCAGAGTCCGAAAAAAAACTATTACTTCTCTCACGAAAAATATACAAGTCCCACTTTCCTAATATAATGTCCGCAAACGATCTTTACACCACGACACCCAGAGTCAGAATGTTCTGTTCAATGTGTTCTTTAACCCTTTATGGTTCGGTAAGCGTCCCTCATTCTATTTTTTCAAAACACAGCGGCAAAATTAGACTGTCTAATCTTCACTAGCCAACCCGTGCGTCTCTTACGAACCCAAGTAGCCACGACCCCGTCAGTCATTCGTTTTTGAACCAACCACATCTTATTTTCTTTAGCTATCTAGCCAGCGTCCTGACATCTTCAAGGCCTGTTTACAGTTTGTTGACCTTGCCAACCTCTGCGCTGTCGTGTGCTAAGGCCGTATACCGCCATATTGTATACCCATTTATCCACCCCATGTACAGCTAATATCATAAATAAAATTTATAATATTCTGGTATATCACACTATATATATATATATGTATATAATATATATGTATATATAGTATATATATATATGTATATATATGTATATATATGTATATATGTATATATATGTATATATATATAGTAGACTAAGGAATAAATATTTGTTTTAAAGTAGGGGAGGCGACGCCCAGGACAGCCTCGAGGCTCCCCGTTTCGCCGGGCTGCGCTCCACCTCAGCGAACTCCGCGGCGCGCGGCGTATCATTGCGCTCGCGCCAGCTTCAAAAATGCTGACCACAGAGTAAACAACCCCGGAATATTTAAGTATTAGGACCATTTTCCCCGAAATTTTCAGGAACTAAATGCTGAGGCAAAATGTTTTTGAAAAATATAATATTGTTTTGTTGGTTGTGTGGACTGCACACATTATGGCCTCCAAAATCATTGATGAAGGTAACCATGAACACATATGTTAACCGGAAGAACTTCCATTCCTCAGTGTACAATTGATATGTGACTCACATCTTCGCATTCTAAATGTAAATGCCATATTTACAGGAAGTGCCCACGATTCATGTATTTAGAGAATAGAAATATTCAAAACTTAATGACGAACCTGCATGAAAGAGGCCATAGGGAATATTTTCTTTTAGGAGATTCGGGGTATTCTATAAGGCCATGGCTGAAAACCCAATTTCAAATGTTCAACCTAATACTTCCGAATAAAGGTACAACACCCATCACAGACTGGTCCAAAGCATTGTAGGGAAGATGCTATGGTGTTTTGAAAATGAGTTTCAGATGTTTGTTAAATACCGGGAACTGTATTATTCTCCTGAGAAATAGTCAAAAACTGTCAATGCTTGTGTGGTTCTTCAGAACGTATGTCCAGACATAGAAAATGAAGTTGATGATGATGTGGATCTTTGTATGATGAATTGTGCATCCCACAAATCGTCGAGCACAAAATGAATTTCTAACTAGTAGTGCTACAGAATGGCACAGACTTTCCCGTATTAGTTTATTTCCCTTCAGTCTGGGCTAGCTATTCGGAATTGCAACATACTAGTGCCAGCTGCTATCTATCACCGCCCAAACTACATGTTTTTGACATTTTCTTAATTTTTCGTTTTTTCTAATAGTAGAACGGAAACATTAATTTTAAAATATTAAAGAACACAAAAACTGCGTCCTATACGGCAATTTTCCTTTAAAAATTTGGAGCCGTTTTTAAGAAAATGGCGTTTTAAGCGCTGCTAAAATGCGAAATTTGAAGCTTATTATCACAGAACATTTTTGAGTTTTCAAAAAAATTCATTGGCAGTCATTTGAAGCTCATTAACTCACAAATACAATAGTGTTTACAAATTGCTGGTAATGTGCATATTAAAGATGTGAGAGATCTTTCAAAAAAATTACATTTCTGTAATTTTGAAAAAACCAAAGATACCCCCAAATGAACTTTACGTCGTATTAAAGAGTGCAATTAGCACTATCAGTTCCCAACTTTGAAGAACAAATTTGGAGTCATTATGAGAAAATGGTGTTTGAAGCGTTTCTGAAAATGCGGGAAATTTGAGCCAGTTTCAACAGAAAAGGTCGAGTTTTCGAGAAACTTTACCTAATATTATTTAAAGCGCTTGAACTCGTAAATATATAATTTAAAACAAATCGCCACTATTATAAATATTAACGACGTGAAACTCAAGTCAAAAAAATTATATTTTTGCAATTTTTCAAAAAACAAAAGAATAAAACAAAACAGCATATGGGTTTTTGTCATTTCATAAAATACTTTAGGCACTATACCTATCCAGAGATAAAAAAAAAAATTTGGAGCCGTTTTTGAGAAAATCTTGTTTTCATAATTTTTTATAATTTCACATATAGCACACATTATTGCGCAAAAACTTCTAAAATTAAAAAAAAAAATGTACATGACCTTAAAGAAAAAACTCACTATGAAGAACAAATTTTATTTGAAGGAAAAATCTCTATCGGATATTTAGTAGTTGGAGGAAGAAGACGCCGAATAAAATTCAAACTTTTGCAATTTTCGAAAATTCAGAGTTAACCGTGAATTTGAACCTATGCCACCTTAATTGCATTTTACTCTGTTTTTACAAGAAATTTAAAGAAATAATTTGGAGCCGTTTTGAGAAAATTTTGAAAATGTCCGGGGAGCTTCATGTAAAGTACCCCCAAATTTTATAGAATATTTTTCAAAATCTCAAAGCTTTGATTCGAAAGAGATCGACTGGGGAATATCCATTTTGGAAGAAATCGTACGTATGGTTTAAGCTCTAGCAGTGTTCACAGACGGACGGACGGACGGTCGGTCGGTCGGACGGACAGACGGATGTTTTCCTTTCAATTTGTTTTTCTGTATCAAGAACCTACAAAAGAGGGGTTCTGGCTACACCACGTGTTAGGAGATTTTTCTTTTAATTTAGCAACTGAGTTTATCTACTTTTTCGTTATCACGGCCCGGGTAAACGAATTTTGTTCTAGCGAAAATTGGCCAATTTTTCGCGGCAGTATTGCATAACTTTCCCTATACTGCGTATATTGCTCCGTATATACGTACGTATACGGGAAAGTAAAAGGAAGACAGTAACAGCAAACGTTTATTACAATTATTATTCATAAACTTTGAATTATATGAATATGTAAAATTTTATTGGATTGTTAATGCTTTAACAGTGTATTTTTAAAGTTTGCTATATTTCATAGTTTTAGTTTTTTCCTCTTTAGCTCACTATATAAGGCGGTTGGCGCCTCAGACAATGTGTACAATATGGAAGGACAAGTAATGTTGCCGTGCTTTCTGTCTCTGATGGTGATGATGACGTTTGTCGACGTCCTTGGCTCCTCAGCCAAGGTGTTTGTCTGGAATGGAGCTCGCATTCTCCACGTCGTACTCTACGAACGTCACAGGGCCATCGCGCCGTGAGCGCGAACATTGAGCAGCCGCTGGGGAGTCCCGGGTGGCTGCTGGATGTGGAAGTCAGCACCTCTGCGTACGGGTCCGACGACGTCCCATGGCGGTCGCTAACTATCACGCTTAACGGGCCCCCGGAGGAGGGGTTTCTGGCCCCTCGCCCGCGCCCTCCGCGCCTGTTTTCGTCCACCGACTCCTCATTGCCCTCAACCCCCTCGCCTGCGCCGCCGGGCTACCTCACGCTGCCCGGCTAGGGGCACTACCGCGCGCCGCCCGAGGCCAAAGACTGGGCTGCAACTCGTGACTTCTGCTGGAAGGAGGGCGGGGACTTCTGACGCCGACGTCCCAACACGAGCTGGAGTTGCTAATCACACACTTCTTTCCAAACGCGACCGGCTTCTCTCTCCAGGACCATTTTTGGCATAGCGCCACCGACATCGAGCAGGAGGGCAAGTTCGTCACCTACGACGGGGTGCTCTGGAGAACACAGGCTTCGCCGTCTTCGGACCTGGAAACCCCTTGAATTCTTTGAATGTTCAATTGCCTCGTGATGAACACCTATAATAAGTATTATATGACACTAAATGTTCTTATAAAGCCAAATTTATCTGCAAAGTGCCTCTGTGATATCAATTTTCATCTCTTTCCACTTCGTCTTCACTAGAAAGGTATTAACTAATCTAATGTATTATCATAATGGATGTACTAATGTATTTTCTATTCATTGCATCCATTTGTTAATTGTGATAAATGTAGCCAACTTCAAACAACACCACCGATGTAAAGAAACTTCTGTGTGAAATGAATAAAACTGAAATTTTACACGAAATAATGATGAATGTGAATGTTGTCCATGACTTCACAACTTGTTTTCTTTCAAACGACATTATGAATGAAAGAATATGATAGAATATCCCTTATCCTTGAATTCAGAAAAATATTCTATATTCAAAAAGACATCTGACAAAATATCGGTGTAAAAAATATAGACTTTACGACTGAAAGTATTCTTATATGTTTTTACTTTCCCGTATACATACGTATATACGGAGTAATAAATGTAGTATAGGGAAAGTTATGAAATGCTGCCCGAAAAACGAAGGATTTTCGGCAGAAAAAATTCATTGCCGGGACCTAATAACGAAACTAGTGCTACAGAATGGACTTTCTCGAACTAGTTTTATATTTCCTTTGGTCTCGGATAGCTATTCGGACTTGCGACATATTCTTGCCAGCTGCCATATATCGCCGCCCAAAGTACATTTTTTGAGCTTTTCTGAATTTTTGGGTTTCCTATTGATAGAACGGAAATATTATTTTAAGAATATTAAAGAATAGTAAAACCTCGTCCTCAATAGCAATTTTTTATTTGAAATATTTGGAGACGATTTTAAGAAAATGACGTTTTAGCACTACTTTAATGCGAAATTTCAAGCTCTTTTTCATAGAAATTTGGAGTTTTTGAAAAACTTCATTATAATTCATTTGAAGTACATTAATTTACAAATACAATAGTATTTACAAATAGCTGGAAATGTGCATATTAACGGTGTGAGAGATCTTCAAAAATACATTTGTGTTATTTTTGGAAAAAAATAAAAAAATACCCCCAAACGAACATTACGTTATATTAAAGAGTACAATTAGCACTATCCGTTCGAAAAGTTTGAAGAAAAAAATGCGAAACCTTTTTTGAGAAAATGGCGTTTGAGTGTTTCTGAAAATGAGGAATTTTAAGCTAGTTTTTAAAGAAAGTGGTCGAGTTTCCGGTCTTGTAAACACTATTGTATTTGTAAGTTAAAGTGCTTCAAATAATTTCCAATGAAGTTTTTCGAAAACTCAAAAAGTGAAAAAGAGCTTCGAATTTAAAATTTACAGTATCGCTTAAATGCCATTTCTTTAAAACGATTCTAAATTTTTTAAAAGAAAATTCCATTGAGGGCGAAGTTTTACTGTTCTTTAATATTTTTAAAATAATATTTCCGTTCTACTATTAGGAAACCCAAAAAAAATAATAAAATGTCTAAAAATGTACTTTGGGCGGAGATACTTTGCGGATTCGATGGTGTAGCGGTTAGCGTACCGGACTGTCATACGGGTTCAAACCCGATCGATGCCGTGGGGATTTTTTTTTAAGGGCGAAAAAATCCTTCGTACGCCTTCCTTCGGAGGGGAAGTAAAGCCGGCTGTCCCCTGTTAGTAGATTTACTTGCATGTAAAAGATCCTATAGCTCTAAATGACATGTAAAAGATCCTATACGCCTCTGAGCTAAATTCAAAATCGCCTGTTTCGTCGCACGAGATAATACCTTCTTTCTCCGCTAGGTGGTGAAAGGAGCGTAGTAGAAATTTGCGTGGTCAGGTGGAAGAGCGGGCTGATGGCCCGAGTCTCGCCACGTAAAATAAGGCACTAACTAACTAGATAGATGGCAGCTGGCAACAGAATGTGGCAAGTCCAAATATCTAGCCGAGACCAAAGGATATAGAAAACTAATACGGGTGTCTGTGCCATTCTGTAGCACCACTAGTTCATTTTCTTTAAACAATTTTTTCTCAAAAATTACTCCAACGTATTTTATTAATTTTGTTGTTGGTTAGTATGAAGGTCGCTTAAGGGAATAATGTAGGTCTCATGTACGTTAAATTCCCCGATTTTTCGAAAATTGAAAAAATTCAAAAACATTTCGATGTCTTTCTTCAACTTCAATTATGAAGTGAAACATTTTTAATGAAATGTTGTTGTATATCAAATGAAAACAACCCTCTTCTGTCTGTAACAACAATTTATTATTAACCAAAATCCCAAAAGAATATTCCAATAAACGCTGCCAGGAGTCAAAATATCAAGGAGATGTTCGTAGCGGGTCGTTATACAAGTTACAGAAAGCCGTTAACCAAGAATCACAAGTGAGTATGCCAGGTACAATGTTTAAGTCCAGTTGATGCTCTACAAAATGCGGTCGGGACGGAATGCCGGGGCCTTCGCCCCGCGGCTGCCTCGTCGTCTTCCACCCCTTCGCAGGGGAAGGGAGTCGGCTGCGTGCCCCCTCTTCTGCAGGGAGGAGGGAGGGGGGGCCCTTCCACGCCCTGGCCGCTCTCCTGGTGCGGTGAGGCGTATCTCTTCTGGAGTGCCGCGTAGCGGACACTACAAATGTGTTCATGAAAAACAGATCTTCAAATAATGTCGTTCAATTTTTCGAAAATGTGAGTATTATTTTTCAAAATTTTGTGTCAAACTTTGTCAATTTTGTTTTTTTCAACAATTGTTTCTTAAAAACGGCACAAAATCGATTACATTCGGGCCTTACATAACGTAAAGAACGGTTTAAGAGAATGTCTTATTTTCGTTAAAATGCCTAATTTTTCGAAAATTTTAAAAATATTTCGGCGACTTCCAACAACTTGTGAAGATACATTTGTTTTTTCATGAAATGTGTTGATGAAAAACAAATATTTAAATAAAGTCATGCTGAATTTTCAAAAATATGAGTATTTTTTTTTTTGTAATTTGTGGAGGAGACTTCATATAATGCGGCCACGCTAGCCATTTTGAAGCAGTACGCTCTGAGGAAGGCCACAACATGTTGACCAAAACGTCAGCCACGACAGAGGATCGGCTCATCTCAAATAGCCTAGATAATCCAGCCGCGGAAGCCTACGCAATCACGTTTGTTAGGATACTGCTCCGGCATTCGCCGGGTGTTGATCGGAGAAACCACGGAAAACTACCGATTAGTTCAGCCGATCGCAAGAATTCTCCTCCTGGCACCAACTGAATTCGAACTAGCGATGTAGCTAGTGTCGAAAATCCTGCCACCGCCGAGACTCGAACTTCGGGCACTGTTGTGACCTTACCACACCCGGTGACATCAAGCGAATGCCGGAGCAGTACTCTTCGCGCAGCGCGCGATCTTTCCTTCCTTGTCCTATCCTCACTCCTTTCTCACGCTTTCATGCAGTACACTACCACAGTAGTGGGGGACTTAGAGATTGTCCCGGAGGGGCGGTGCCACGTTGGTAGGAGACACCTGGTTGAGGAAAATCCCTACAAGCCGACATAGGTCGGTGCCGGATCTCGCCATCCAGCGGGGGAAGTTCACCGCCAACCTCACATGAAAAAATACACTACACTTAAGGGACTAATAACACAGGTTAAACTAACGAATAAATCAGACATATGTTCGGGTCAAAAATAGAAACCACACTTTATACGAACTCTATTTTGCATTATTTATATGCATTGTTCATTAGCCAACACTCTTACAATAAAATATATTTAATTTTTGTGGTACAATATTTTTGTAGTAAATTGTTATTTTGTAAGAAATTTGATTGGTGAATCTTTGTTTAGTTGAAAAACACTGCAAGTTCAGAGACACGACGGCGCGACAGCCCTTGATCGGGCTTAGGCCTACCGGCGACGTCCCTGTCTCGCGACCATGAGTTAATGGGGGACCGTGTAGGTAGCACATAGACATCGCCCGTATCAACCTGAGAAGTGAATTTTCTGATCGTCACACAGCAAACATATGCTAGGACATTGCAATGAAAACGCACACTGTAGTCTTGCCTCCACCGGAGTCGAACCTGGGGCCGAGTAGTGGAAAGCAAGCACGGTGACCAAGAGCTAGACACGAGGCTTTTCACAGATTTTAAGTTATAATAAATTATTAATAAAGTTTTATCGCAGTAATTCCTCACAACATGTTATATGGCTTGGTAAAATTCTTCTGAAAACATAAAATAGTTAAATTATTAGCAGTATTTCTGTCCTAACTAATCAAACATTATATCTTGGATTACCTAAAAAATCTACTTTTTGAACTAGTACTCTTTTTCCAATCCCCTATTCAATTTACTCAAATCGACTGGCATTCTTGGATGTAAGAGAAAGAATGGGGGGGCATGATGTCACCCTCGCTGGACGATATTCAGGACATGGACACAAGCCGGAAATATTGTTCTTTGCGGCAATGAAAACGGCGAGAAGAGATTCCAGGGTCATCAGAAATTCATTCTTGTGCCTGCTTGATTGAAGTCTGGAGTCCTCCCAGTTTTCTCTCTAACATTGATCTTTCGTGCCGGTGTGTAGGAGCTTTTATTTGATCTCTCAGAAGCTGCATAGCGAGTGGAAACACAGTGCCTCCAGCGCGAAGGCCTTCCATAATAGCCGATTGAACACCGGGTATGACGTGACAAGATCGACCATGATGAGGTTATGATTCTGCTTACAAACGATCAAGCTGTATTAAGTACCATTCAGACAGTTAGTAAAGCGGCGTGAAGTTTAATTCGAAAATTATCCGGATTCTACTGAAACACTCTGCTAGCAATGGATCCGCATGGAGCAGTCACGATATATTTCTGTGTAGAGAAAATACATGGGTATGTAATGGTAATCCCACATGATCACTCCTGTTCTCGAAACTCCGATGAGAATCAGACTGAAGCCGCGCTATGTAGAATGTATCAATTAATAAACTGATAAGAATTTAGAACAGATATTGAACTGTGATGACAATTCTTAATAAATTGAGTCCAAACTTAATTCATGCACTGTTCATTTGTGGCCAATGACACCAGGAACGCACAGGAAACTTTCCGCTACATGGCGGTGAATCAGAATTGCATGCCGTCTGCCACTTAACCATTTAAGCAAAAGCTTAAATATAATTGTTATAATTTTTATAATGAGTAATAATTAGAAAAAGTACTGCATGAAACTCGATAAAATGGGTATAATACACTGGTATGAAGTGACATTACGGTACCAGCGATAAAGTGTGAGTACAGCACATTTCATACAAATGCATTAATACCCATCACATTGATTATTTCGTGTTTCCGGGACCGTCAACAGATATTATTTCCGTAAATGTTGTGTATGATTTTATCATAGGAGGATGTGGCGGTGATCTTCCCCTCTGGATGGTGAAATCCGCTGCCGACTCACATGACGGCTTATCAGGTACCTATCAGTAGCAATGCACCGCCCCAGACGGGACAAGCTCTAAGCTCCCGATTGGTCTCCCGACATGTGTGGTAGTGTAGTGTATGTAAGTGAAAGTGTATGTAACTAAGGGGTGACGCTAGGGCAAGGAAGAGGAACGAAAGATCGCTCGTGGTGCGTGGCCCGTTTGTTACGTTACTGCTCCGGTATTGGCCTGGTGTTGATCGGAGAAACCACGGAAAACTACCAATCAGAGTAGTCGGCCCCTCGAACTCTCCTCCAGACAGTGACTGAATTCGATTTAGCTAGTGTTGAAAATCTTGTCACTATTGGAACTCGAATCCCAGGACCTCCCGATCAAAAGCACTGCAGTGCCATCAGTTGATGCCCTGAGCCACTTCAGATTGCCCATTTCATCGGATTTCAAAATTTATTATCATAGTTCTTTCATCGCGTTGTACGTATTGCTACAAATGCTCACATTTGCCAACATTAACCTATTTTAATATTAACGCATTGATTAAAAAAAGTTATATTTTTAGAGAATGCAATTTTTTTGGAAAAATCTTCGCTTTTTTCGTATACATTTTTTTGAGGGTTTCGTTCTTTTTAGTACTCGGTTTATCAGAACTTCCCTTTTATCCGGAAGAGGAGGCACTTTACTGTACTCCGCCGTTAAGTTATTCTCTAATAAATAAGTTAAGCTTCAATAATAATTATAAATATTTATTAATAAAAATGAATTGCAATATTTACCGATTAACATGGGACGAAGATTTGGGGAAATTCGTGGGAACGTTTTTGGGAAAAATTTAAGAAAAGTGAGAAAACGTTTTTGGGAACAATTGGGAAAGATTTAGGGGGACATTTGGGAGAACATTTGAGGATAGAGTTGGGATAACATTTGGCGAATCATTCACGAAATGTCTTGGATCGTTGACAAAACATTTTAGGAATGAATGGAGATCATTTGGGAATCACTGGGGGATCATTTGAATGATTATTAGGGGAATGTTTGGGAAACATGTGAAACATGTGAGGAAAATTTTTTTAAATTTTATTCGTGTCTATTTTTTACATGTTTCCTTATGGCCTAGCTTACGATATCATAGATTTATCGACTAATATTTAACTTAACTACGTCTATTCGGCTCATTTAATTCTATGTACACGTCGATGGTGCTGAGGAATGCGGCGAGCGCCTCAACGCAGTCGTCATTTTCTGATGTGGCTGCACTAGTGTGGGATCTCGTGGATCTAACTCCGAGGTTGGCGGCCCGAGTAGGTTAGCTGCGTTGAGCGGCAGGTGCGGAGTGGTGGTCGGGGGAAGTGTACAATCGACTCTCAGTCTTGTCGAGCGCTTACCGTCTCAAAGACTGCTTGTGAGAGAGAGAGAGAGTGAGAGAGAAAGAGAGAGGAAGAGAGAGAAAGAGTGAGAGAAAGAAAGAGAGAGATAAAGACAGTGGGAAAAGAGAGAGAGAAAGAAAGAGGGAAAGAAACAGAGAAAGAAAGGGAGAGGAAGAAAAAGAAAGAAAGAGAGAGATGGGAGAAAGAGAGACAGACGAGAGTGAAACTGAGAGAGACAGAGAGGGAGACAGAGAGGAAGAGAGTCAGAGAGGGAGAGAGACAGAGAGGAAGAAAGACAGAGAGAGGATACAGAGAGGGTGAGAGACAGAGAGGTTGCGAGACAGAGAGGGAGAGAGACAAAGAGGGAAAGAGAGAGAAAGAGAGAGAGAAATAGAGAGATAGATAGATAAAAGAGAGAGAGAAACACACACACACTTGTGTATTGTAGGGTGCGTGTGTGGGGGGGAACGGGCGTGCAAGTTGATAATGACACGCTAATGTTGAAAAGTGGTTTTTCATCATTCAAAGAGTTTTCCCTACCATAACTATCCTACACTTGTGAGATCGTGCTTGTTCGGCGCACCGGCGCTCGTCTGCGGACGGCCACATGCCTCTGGGAGTGGGTGTCGGTGTCGGGAGGCCAATCGCCGCTTCCCGCGCACCGCGCCATACCCGGAGCTACGGGTATGCCGAGAGCGCCGGTAGTGCCCCAAGTGGCGGGGCGGGTAGCGCATAGGTTGGTGGGAACCTGGACCTCTCCGGGGCGGTGTCGTCCCTGGTGAGTTACTCCGCGGCACCGATTTTTGCTTGTTCTGCGCAGCACCAGTTTACGTCACGAACCACGTGGCCAGAAAACGAGCACTTCGTTTGAAAAGTCAGTCCAGACGCTGGCAGCCACGCTGCGTGGAGAGCGAGAAGTGTTCAACCTTTTGAAAATAGCATAAAGTGACAATTTCCAACGAAATATAACACGATGAATGTGTAGTTGAAATAAAATATGCAATATTAAAAAAAGCTTCCTATATCTCTTTCAATGACTTTATAACAAGTTGATAATTTTGGTATCTGTCTGCATTTAAAATACCCACTAATATTGTGAAGCAAACTGGTGCATGAAGCTCATCCACCTAAGTCCAAACCGTAATAGCTCACCAAAATCTTTCCGTTATGGTGCCGCCGGATGCAGAAAGCGGGAAAAGCTGCCGCGCGTAGCCGCTTGGCCCGTCGACTGCCCCTGACGAACCGCTGTACCAGCGTGCGTTGCAGATTGCGTCCACCTGGCATCCCGGAGGTGAATATGCCAACGGCCGCCGGTGTGGCTTGTACACATCTCGTTTCAGTGGCACAGGAGAGAAAGAAAGACACCGGAGAGAGAGAGACCAGAAACAAAGAGAGAGACAGAGAGGGCGAGAGACAAAGGGAGATAGAGGAAGAGAGACAGAGAGGGAGAAGGGAGAGACCGGAGTTGGGGTTTGCGAGGTGCTGACGAGGCAGCTGACCGTCGTATTCTCCGGTTCCATAGCCTTCTATAGTGCCGCGTATGCCATGCTCGCTTGCTCTCGCCGTCCTTTTGGTGGCCGGTGAGCTGGGGAGGCGTTCTTCGCTCCTAGCGGCCGCTAAGGTGGGGGCGCCTGGTGGAAGCAGTCGCATCGGCTTTCCTCTTCAGTGCTCGCTTCGGTCGCGTAGCTGCTCTCGCTACGCTTGGGCGGCCGCGGCGTCGACTTTGGAGGTTTATTTGGAGAAGACCGGAAGAGATGGCTCAGGGCATTAACTGATGTCACTGCAGTCCCTGTGACCGGCAGGTCCTAGGTTCGAGTCCCGATGGTAGTAGGATTTTCGACACTAGTTAGGTCGAATTCAGTCGCTGTCTCCAGGAGAAGTCTAGCGAGCGGGTGCTCTTATCGGTAACTTCCATGGTTTCTCCGATCCACACCGGGCGAATGAGAGAGCAATACCCTAACAAACGGACCATGGACCGCGCGCGATCTTTTCTTCCTCTTTCTTATCTCATCCTTACCCTTACTTACACACACTTACACGAACATGCACTGTATTACCACAATTGCGGGAGACCGGTCGGGAGCTTAGAGCTTGTCCTGGGTGGGGCAGTGCTATGTTGGTAGGAGATAGCTGGTTGGGGAAACCTCATTAGCTGACGTTAGGTCGGCGTCGGAACTCGCCACCCAGCGGGGAACTCATCACCACAGCCATCGTTCGAGCAAAAAAATGCACTACACTAACTGGACTAATGACCCTACTAGTTGATCCTCTCACTAACAATCAATCAATCAATCATTGGGACGGACGTTTTCTTATCTCCGGAGCCAGGGTTGCGAGCATGTTGTCAGGGCGCGTGGTGTCACGCTCTCCAGGTCTTGCTGGAGCGGGCCAATGGTGCCGCTGCGTTTCAGTAGTGAGAGGCCGCGGCGTGCTTATGTACGCGCTGTGTGGGTTCGCCCTTGCGACGTAACGTGACCCATTGTGGATTACATTGTGGGGGTTAGGGCGGGGGCTTATTACTCCATGTCACGTTTCTTTTGTCGAGCGGGGACTAAATCCTTTTGGAGGCTTTTCCACGAACGGGAAGCCTGCTCTGTCCCGTGGGTGCGCGCTTCTGCATTCGCCTATGCCGAGACCAACGTAACTGGTAAGAGAATTAGTAAACTCAAACGATAACAAACTGCCTCATTACATTTGCGTTCTGGCTCATTACATTTTTTTTTTATCAGAGTTTCCTCGAAATAGTATAGTAATGGTGCAAGATTCATCAATTGTAAATATTTGCATTTGGTTATTCCGTGTTTCCACGCCAGTTATCAAAGAACAAAAAATATTGCTTTACGAAGTGGACAATTTTTTAAACGCTGTCTTTGGGCTTAATATTCCAGACTAGCTTTACCGCCGACTAAAACAATAGAGTTCGAGCAAAAAGTCAATATGAAAAGAGCGAAAGTCAAATGAAATCTTGATCATTTTCTCGGTATTCTTGCCTTAGTAAATATTTCCGTACCATTTCACAAGCCCTTCGTCACAGGAAAGTGCAAAGCAATGTATATGGTTGTCTATAAAATATGGACGTCACTAATTTGATTCCGACATTGAAATTAAAAATTTATTTTCCTATCCTTTAAAAAAATGGTCATCTAAAGAAACTATATCAACAAAATGTATCACTTAAATAGAAAATGGTGGTAAGTAATGGTTTCATTTGGAAAATGTGTGTAATTAAATATTTCTATAACAAATGACACTGCTTCTTTATGTGCATCAAAGGAAAGAAATATTACTTTATAATTAAAAAGCAATATAAAGGAAAAGTTATTGTCAAAATGACACGACAAAATAAAAAAGGTAATTTATGCATTGGTTTTAATCATTAAAAAGATGTAATAAGGTAAATTTGTGAAAAAAAGAAGTAAATAGGGGATAATATGTAATGTGTATAATACAGAGTAACGTTAAATACCATAAAATTAAGAAGAATAAACTATAACAAGCTCTCAAATGGGTGGTTTGCGTTTTTTGACATTCATATGGAAGAATGGACGAAAATTTGAATCAGGCAAATGATAGTATTTTTTAGACTCAGAGGAAGATCTACAAATTCCTGATGATATCATGGAAATGCAGAATGTGCTGTTTCAAGAATGCTTCCTCAGATGAGACGAATCTACGAAAGATACGAAAAAAGATGAATGTTTCTGAGGGGGGGACAAGGACAGGAAAGTAAGAAAAGTTTCAGAAGAAATTGTACTTGCGTATATTTTAATAATAAATCAAAAGCATAACATTCTTTACTTTGAAGCCATTACTCAATGTTGGAGGCAACGTAAAGTGTCAAGGAAAATGTTGAAATCTCTAAGTATGTATGAATTTCTCAAGGAATTAGTGATGCTAAAACAGCGTAGTGGAGCTAACTTCTCGCCTGTATTAATGGTTATGTAATACTATTTATACCACAATTTCTCTCCGAATTAACACATCTCAATCGGCATTTTTGTGTAAAACTTATTACAAATGGTAGAACATTTGGTGCGAAAACAATATTTTCAAGCAAATATCATATAAATTTAAAATTACAACTCCTTTTCATATAGCTAAATCACGTCACAACAAAGAGACGTAATTCACGGAAATTGGCGACCGCGACGCGGAATGCTATTATTGCATTCCAATCTATATTACCTGAAGACTAACAATTTTTATTTCATATATTTCAAATAGGTTTTAAATACTTTCTAAAAGATTAATTTGTAAACGTATAACAAAAGCTCCAGGTAAGAAAAGAACAAAGAAATATGAAATAATATATACATTCTAACTTACATAGCATCCAACTGACTCAAAAAACATCTAAAATTACGTTCACGACGCGCAGTAAATTCGGAGCGGGCAACTTTGTAGCCAAATTATACAAAAAATACTCACAAAGTCAAAAAATTCAAAACGACCTTATTCGAAGATCTGTTTTTTTATGAACACATTTCATGAAGAAAAAATGTATTTTCACAATAGTTGTAGGAAAACGCCGAAAGATTTTTTTCGTAAATTCAGGAATTTCAGACGAACAGGAGGCCTGCTCCATTCTCTTAAGCACTATTTACTCTATCTAAGGTCTAAATTTCATCAAAAAGTTTTGCGTCGTTTTTAAGAAATGATTTAAAGAAAATAAAAAATTGTCTATTTGACCCAAACTTTCGCAAACAATACTCCATGTTTTTGAAAACTTGAACATGACAATATTTTAGATCTGTTTTTGATGAACACATTTCAGTAAGAAATAATGTTTATCTTCATAATTGTAGTTAGTTGACGCCGCAAGAATTTTGAATTTTTTCAGTTTTCGAAAAATCAGAGTTTTTAACAAACATGAGACCCGCCCTTCTCTCTAAACATTCTTCACACTATCCAACAACAAAGTTTAATCAAAAACGTTGAAGCGAATTTTTTGAAAATTTTGAAAATGTCTCACGGACTTCATGTAAAGTAACTCCCAGAATTAAAATATCGGTTTCAAATTCAAGGGGCCGTGACATCAACCAGACCGATTGGAGAATATAAATTTTGGAGAAAATCGACTGAAAGGTTCACACACAGTCGGACAGGACGGAGGAACTGACGGAGAGAAGTTTGCCGTCAATAGGTTTTTCGATGTCCAAAGGATGGAAGAAACACGTCTTCCACTAAAGTTATTAAATTGGATGCCTATGGGTAGAAGAGAAAGAGGTAGACGAAAAACAACATGATACACGGAATATTGAAAAATATCAAGAACAATAAATTAAACATAGAAGATTTAAAAATTCAATTCAATTGAATTTTGATGATTGAATTGAATTGAACGATTGAATTGGTATGTGCACCTCCAGCGTATGGAAAGCAATAGGTGGCCTAAGAAGATCTGGGCATGGACACTTCCAGAGCGGAAGGCCAAAGATGGAGACTGGGAAGATCGGAAGAGGTGGAAACTGGGAAGCGAGAAGCGGCGACAGCCGTAAAGAAAAAACTCGCGGCACACACACACACACACACACACACACACACACACACGCACACACACACACACACACATATATATATATATATATATATATATATATATATATATATACACACATACACATATATAGATTGTAAAAAATAAGATAAAATGGAAAAATTTAATAAAAATAATGTAACAATAGAAATATAAAATATGTATAATGGGTTATAGGAAAATGTATACTATACATTGTAAACCTATTGAATAAATATATAGGTTTTTCGATATCATGGACCCACCAAACATGAATTCTGGCTGCACCACGTGTTAGAGGATGTTTTTCTCAATTTAGCAATGAATTTATCCTCTTTTTTGTTACCAGGGCCCTGTAATAAGAGTTTTTCTGCCGAAAATTCGTCGTCGTTTTTTGTACAGCATTACTCTCTACCGCGGTAACGGTAGCGAAACGTGTTCAACGCTTTAATTGATAATGAATTTTACAGATATTGCAAATTGAATTTTTGATGAGGCAAGAAGAAGGTTACAAGCCAAAAACATTCAAGACGTTTACAAACCTTTACAAAATTTTACAGATTTATTAAAGAAGTTTGTGACGATTAGTATTTATGGTTGAAGGTTAGTTTTTAACTTACGTGTATGTATTCTCTTAGTCTTGAGGTATATTCAAACTCACTTTCTTTCTCGGTTGTTATGAAATGGCAGTTGCTGGGGAATGTGGTTGCATTAATCCCACTCTGTGGTTACTTAAATTCCGGTAGGAATAAAAACACGTTTTAACACAGGAATAAGTGTGATTTAAAACGCACTTTAATCACGTTTAAAATAAAATATTTTATACATCCTTTAGGTCTTCATTCTAAATTATATTTATGCTTCTATTCAGTTGCATCTGCAACGGTCTTTTTTAGTAAAATTGTATTCAATGTTTTCTCACGGTTGTCAATGATTATATCTGTGAAGTGTCCTTTAAATATTAATAAATAAATCAAAGAAGCGGTAGCACTCTTACAGGGTGTATGTTGATGATGTATTATGATGATTCATAAATTGTACAAAACCCTCATATTTACTTAAGTAAATATAGAGAGAATTTCTTTTTTGATGCTCATTTTGGTCTCTTAATTGTAAAGAAACAGTTATAAAGCAAAACTATTTTCGTTGTGAACTAATTGCAATTATTTAATGTCATGTGTCAATGTGTCATAAACCAAAGAACATGTATTATAAGTGGATTTCTCCTAGTGAGATGGTATATGATGAATGTGGTTTTACGACGTTTTGTTATTATCTGATTGTTTGTGTGCAAATGTTTTCTACCCTTTGGGTAAGTCGGATTTATTTAAAAAAACAAAAAAAAACTTTTGAAATGTGTTTTAACGAATAAGTAGATAGTGAGTGTAATCCGAGCTCAACTAGTGGGAATACGCGGCATACTGTGAAGTACCATTCTGTACTAACTCTGCCTTTAGAGCACTACGGCAAGAGCTCTACGGGCAAGAGCTCTACGGGCTGTGCAGCGGGGAAGCTACGTATGTGATTACGTCTGGTTGAACAAACGAGGCGCGCTCACATTTTCGCTTTGCTGTTCGTGGAAGGAAAAAAAAGCTCAACATTTACC